>JARFIW010000371.1:2535007-3168759 GCA_036346225.1 Platerodrilus igneus
ATCAGAAGCTGTAAATATAATCCAGTTGGAATGAAGTGATTAACAAAAGGGACGATGTACATTGAAGCTACGAGTGCAGTAACCTTCAGGTAATTTATACTATTTTGTTTGAACTTTGATATTTTTGTGTGTGTTGAATAACTTTATAATTGATTTACTTTAAATGGACATTAGGGAAATTGTACTAACCATAAAATTTTAATGTTAAGGTGAAATTTGCTTGTTTAAGTAGAAAGGGGTATTTAGTGTTGATGTTCTGGATTATGATGAAAATTTGGTTATGTCTTTAAGCTCAATTAGACGAACCTGGTTAATTAACGTAAAGGGGTGGTAGATGCTCCCTTTGTACTCAGACTCCGGTCTGCATATATTGTTATATTAATTAGTAGGCATCCAACAAGGACTTTAATTCAGGATGCACATTTAAATGATAATAAATGTAATCTTGAAAATTTCTGATACTGAAATTTATGCCAAAATTTAATTTTGAAATTTTAATGTATTGTGAATATTGATGTAAATAGAGTTAACGTTCGTGTTTGTGGTAGGAATGTGTTTGTTTTTTTTTATGAATGAGGATAAAAGTTATCTAGGGGAGCAGCCGAGGCGATTAACAGAAGAAAGTCAATGGACCAACACAGTTAAAGTAATGAATAGCTTTTCGTAGGATTCACAGCATTCTTGACGCCCAATTCGCGAGGCTCGATTCTAATACAGGAAAACACAGCAATATATATATATATATATATATATATATATATATATATTGCTATGATACTCTCACAATTATTCGCGTCCCATCGTTTGGGCGCCCATATAAATAATGCTATGAACTAACTGGAACTAATAGGATTTTTATCGTGGACCGACCTTGTGTCGACCAATAACAAACCTTGATGTGATAACGCCTTCCTCGAGTATTTAGCTTATAACTCCGCCACTCTTTTTAAATTATCAAATTACACTCCCATAAATTTTATCATTTGGCCTCGTCTAGCTTTTTTTTGGATTATAGAATGAAGTTAATTCAATTCCATATAATGAAAACAAATATTATGTACAGGTTTTGTAAATTATTAAAAATACACTTTTCAATCAATTAATGTAAATCTTATTTATCTCAAAAATCATATGCTTTTCAATCAATCTAAAGTCACCAAAAAACTTATTGTTTTTATAAAAAGAAGCCTGGAGCGTTCAAAACCCCTTTATTATTACGTACTTTCTACGTATGCAAGTTTATTGTTGACTCCGTCATAGTAATTTATATTAATTGAGCAAATTCAATATTCGATATTTAAATTCAAATAGAAAAAAATGTCTTAAAATTAAAAGATCTAACCTGGTCTGTTTACTTCGTTATTTCCTTCTCGCAACCAAGATTATCGACGCATCCATTATCAACTAGAATTTTTCATGCATTATACCATCCATTTGGATCAAAATTATTCTCCGCCAATTCAGAATTATTATATACCCATTCGAAATATTGTCTATCCACACGCTTGAATTATTGCATTTAAATTATTGTCATTACCCTCTGGACTATTATTATTAAACTTAGACTTATGCACCCCAAACTTAGAATATCATGACTTTTTCTCACCAGCCTCAGAATTAGAATTTATATTCACCGGCCTCAGACTTAGATTATTATTCTCACCGGCCCCAGACTTAGAATTTATTCTCCCATGAATTTTTTTGTCGTCGCACTTAGACTTGGATTTTATGCTCACCGGCCTCAGACTTAGAATTTATCCTCCCCGGACTCAGACTTAGAATTTATTTTCCCATGAATTTTTGTCGTCGCACTTAGACTTGGATTTTATGCTCACCGGCCTCAGACTTAGAATTTATTCTCCCATGAATTTTTTGTCGTCGCACTTAGACTTGGACTTTATGCTCACCGGCCTCAGACTTAGAATTTTTTCTCCCCGAACTCAGAGCCCTATTATTATTATATTTTAGTTTAAATAAATTCCCCAAAATCTACTTACGTTTAATCGGCAATAGTAATTTTCATCTTCGTCGCACTATCTGTCACTTAAACAATGTTTACTTTTAAATATTATTCTTACGCGTCGCCCTTAGGTTCAAAGTGACGCACCTTGGCCTTTGTTGAGTTGAGAACTGAGTTCGTTATTATTGTCGCTGTTAATATATGCTTGATATCCCACTTCGTCTGTAAGCATGGCTCACAAGCCCGTCGCTAATCTTAACCAATGAGGTCTCTTTATTTAAAGTAGTTTCTGATGTAACATTCTCCTCCTCTCAAGTAATTGTTATTTGCTTGCAGCTGCTTCGTTATCAGACATGCGGTGTTTTGAAAAATATAATCGCTTTCCATATTATACACAAATACCTGATGCAATTCGACTTTCAATTTTCATGTAGGCTTATTTATTTACGCAATTTTTTAATCACCCTTACTTATCAAAATTGTTAATTGTTTGTACGCACTTGCACTACGCTTCTTTAAACTCTAATTGATTACATTTACAATTCTAGCTACACGTTACTTAGTTGGTTGATGAAGTCGAAAAGGCCAATCGTTAGTCAAACGAAATTGGAAACACAGTAGTGTTCCGATAATTGGTTGAGTTCCTGATTACTAGTGAGTTTTCGATCAATTAAGGCGCTTGTACATAGGCGTGAACGTTCTATAAAGATTTGTTTGAATATTGAGACACTGATTTTGCAACTCCCTTTCTATTTAAACTTCTAGGAAGTTTAATCTATTGAAATTCTTTGTCATGTGGTGTAATAATTTTGCATTTAAAATTGAATCGAAAGTATGTTTTAGGTATACGATGTGATATCCCATTTATCGGTTTGTTTAGATATTCTTTTATTCTGATTCTTAAGAATCTACAATCTTCACCATGTAGTCTGTAAATCCCACTTTTAACAGTATTTCTAAAAGACCCTTTGAGTTTACTAGAAATTGTTTCATAATGTTGTTTGTTTTGAAGGAAACTGTTGTACAGCTATAGCTTTTTTTCTGTGAATTTAGTAATGGTTCGATAAATGGATTCGAAATACAGGGAGTTTATAAAAGAACTCCTTGATTTAAAAAATCATAATTAAAAAACGAAACCAGTAAAAAACTTTCTGGTTTTAAACTTGAATTCAATATATTGTCAAGATTGTTTTGCTAATACACGATCGCAGTGCGTGACCTTGGAGCGAGTGTGGTGGGGGAAGAGTGCTACTGCTTCCGCCGGCCGGCAGTCGCCACTCACCAGCCATGGCTACGCCACAGCAGAAAGCTCAGTGTGTGATTTGGTTTATTCAATCGAGTTCTGTGATCACAGTTCAGCATAATTATCGACTTGAAATTGATGGTGATGCACCTACTAACAAAACTATTCTGCAGTGGTATAATAACTTTCGGGAAACAGGTAGTGTTTTAAAAAATAAGCCACCGGGTAGGCCTTCAGTCTCTGAACAGAATGTGGAACGAATCCGTACATCTTGTATTCGCAACCCTAAAAAGTCATTGGCAAGGCGAAATTTGAAGTTGGGAATACCTAAGTCTGCTGTGTACAAAGTGATACGAAAGAGGCTTAAATTACGTGGGTATAAGATTCAACTTCTGCATGAAATCAAACCCAATGACAAAGTGAAAAGATTCGATTTATCAGTCAACATTTTGAACAGGATTCAAGAAAATGAGAACTTCCTAGAAAATGTTATGTTTTCAGATGAGGCGATTTTTCACGTGAATGGGTCTGTCAACCGACACAACTGTAGCATTTGGGGGTCTGATCACTGCATGAATTTATAGAATTCTCCCAAAGTCAATGTTTGAGGATGGATTGATGCATGATCGTATCGTAGGACCTTTCATCTTCGCAAAGAAGTCGATTAATGGGGATATTTAATGTGAATTGCTTGAACTATACGTTTTTCCACAGATAGATGATATCGAACTAGAAAAAGGACCGATTGTCTTCCAACATGACGGCGCGTCACCTCACTATAGCAACCATGTCCGTGATGCGTTGAACTTGCGTTTTTCTGACAGGTGGATTGGTAGACGTGGGCCGATTGCATGGCGAGCCCAGATCTGACTTCACTAGATTTCTTTTTTTGGGAACATGTAAAAACATTGTTTATTCCGAGAAGATGCGTGACATTGCTCATTTGAGGGAGAGGATTGTTGCAGCTGTAGCATCCATCACGCCTGATATGCTGCTGAATACCTGGGAAGTAACTGATTATCGTTTAGACGTGGCCAGGATAACAAATGGTGCACATATAGAACTTTATTCGGTATAAAAACAACTTGAGATGATTCTCTTTAATACAATATAGGTTTAATAACTATTATTTTAACTTTACTGTGTACAAATAAAACTTTAAATCAAGGAGTTCTTTTATAAACTCCCTGTATAATGTGTCTGTGAATTTACTGTATCATTTCGGTAAAAGTTTAATTGTTAAATAGAGCACTGGTTATATAAAAACGTTTAAACTGATCCAATATCGATTTTGTTGTTTCTATTCGAAGCGTCAGTTAACGCGCTAAAGTGAGCGAGAGCGCGACTCTGAAACAAGCATTTTTCTCGACAACGCTGCCGTCTGCTGGAATAATTCAAGTTGTTTTAGGTGTTTTCTACCTATCTTAATTACTGTTTAAAATTTATCCTAGAATAATGTCATTCAGTTCACGCTTTAAGCCCCCGAGATAACACTGCCCCTTAGCACTGGCAGGCGACCAGATCTACAATGACCACTATAGATACTAATGAATCATAATAGTTAAGCTTTGGAATAAATTCATTCACTCATTTTGCAGCCAGCTCTTGGACTATCATATTCGTAAAAAAAAAAAATAAACCATTTCCCATAAAATTTTTGTATATCTTAGGTATTTCAGAAGATCTATGCTTGCTAATGATAACCGCAAAAGCAATGTAGTGAAGATTTCTTTTCTAAAATTTTTCCACAGGGAATGATTAATCAACTTATAGAAGAGCGCACGTTTTCGAAAATTCCTTCAATCAAGGTTACTTTTTAAATCTCTCAGAACCACTTTCTATAGAGGTCGTGCTACTCGATAAACATCGGATACGTAATTGACCAATTCGATACGGGTACTAAGTCCAGAAACGTCATCACAGATGAAAACAGGCGACGACAGCAAAAGGATATGTTACAAATTTTTTGAAATGCAAACATTGAGTCTGTACACTTTGTTAATAAAAGATATTCAAGTCTCAATCTCCAAAAATTCAAATGAAATAGGAAATAATAGTTTCTTATCGAATATTGTCAATGCACCACAGTCTTTATCGGCAAATGTCAGTGTTTCTGGCTTAAAAAATATGCCCAACTGAAATGTGTTACTAACTTACTTTTTGTTGTTAAGTTCGATGAATTAGTTTTATTGAAAATCTTGATTATGATTACCAACGTGTGTTTCATTATTTTAAAGTTACCAGAACTATTGAAAAACTACACACTGAAGCGTTTTCAATGAAATAGTGGGAAACAAAATTTTATCACTTCTCTTAGGAAGTAAAAATTTACGTCCCGTTATGGTACTATACTAGTAATTTCAACATACGACGCCAACTCCAAATCCACAATATGGTTTAACGACTTCGCTGACGAAAACGGCACTACTCTAGAGGATTTTACACTCCAACACCATCCTCGAATCCACAAATCCCCTATCCCTTTTCCCTAATTGGGAATCACAATACAGCAAATCCAACATCGACATTACTCTCACCTACCCCGCAACCTCTAACTTAATTAGTTCATGGACAGTTTCTCACATCCATCAATCTAGCGATTATAATTCAATTACATTTGATATCCTACCCAGTCTTCCCCCCAGGACACACCAGAAGATTCAATCCTTAAACACCCGAAAAGCAGACTGGCCCTTATTTCTAGATTCTCTAGTTTCACTCATCCCCGCTTTCCCATCAGTCTCCTATGCAAACCTCATACCTCATTCCCTCGCTAACGAAATAACCAACAATATCCTCACAGCTGCCCTTAAAACTATCCCAAAGAAATATTATACCCCACGAGCCACACCGTGGTGGACACAACGACTTACTCACGTCAGACGCTTACTTGCAACTACTAGACACAGACTCCAAAAAGCGAAACGTACCAATGCAGACCCCATTGCTATTAATATCTTATCTAACAAAACCCCACTGACAGACGACAATACAAAATCCTCATTAACACCGCGAGAAAACAGCTCTACCTTGACATAATTCACAATCTACACATAAACCTCACTCCATACACATCCTCACAGCCATTTCAACTACAATCCTTCCACATTTAAGTAAACAATGTTTACCCTTCTAGATACAGCAATACCTTCGGCTTCTCTTGACGTACCAACCCAACCGCAACAACGCATAATCGACAACACTCTAACCCAACCAGACACGGACCCAGACACAGACATTGAACTCTCCCCCTTAGATTCTTTCGTTACTAAACTAAACCCCCCACAAAGCCCTCGGCCCAGACCTCATCGCCAACCTCATCCTACAAAAATCCTGGCCCCTCATTAGAGAATCCATTCATTTACTATTCCAAAATGCCTCTTTTATGGGATTTTCCTGAACCCATTTAAATCTGCTTCCATCTCCCTTATACTTAAACCCAATAAGCCACCCGAAAACCCCAAATCCTACAGACCTATTGCACTCCTTCCAACATTTGGTAAACTTCTTGAACAGACCATCCTATACAAACTAAATTCACACATAGAACGTCATTCCTTACTCTCACCTAACCAACACGGCTTTCGCTCAGAACTTAGCGCTGAACGTACAATCCGCTTCCTAATCCAAACGATCCAAACATCCCCTTATACATACGTAGTCTCCTTATTCCTCAACTTCCACTCAGCCTTCGATCTCCTTTGATGGCCCAATCTTCTTAATCAACTTAAAAAGGCAATTTCCCTTCCAACTCTTAATAAAATTCTTCCTCTCATTCCGATCAGCCACCCTAAACTTCAATTTCCACTTGGTTACTAAACCTCTCACCCAACAATGTTCACAAGATTTCCGTTTATCACCTACTCTATGAAACCTCGCAATGAATCCTCTCTTAGACCTTAATATCACAAACACCTCCACCTTCGCTTACTGCGATGACGTAGCTTCTTTATCCACGGCAACTCCCGTGTCTCTATAGAATCCACCGCTGCCGTCCTAATTAATTCAATTGAATCCTGGTCCTCATTAAACAAACAACCACTCTCCTCATCTAAATCAAAAATGCTCCTGCTCAAAGACTGCCTAAGCCCAAACCGAAATCCTAAGATTCACATCCTTAACGCATTAATTCCCCTCTCAACTACAGCTCCCTACCTTAAACTCCACATTGACACACGCCCAAAAATAAACTCGCATCTCTCCAAACTTCGAACCAAAACACAAATCATACTCCATAACCTACTTCACGCTCTCCATAAGTCAGTCCACCTCACCAATCCAACACGAAGACTAATCATTAACCACATTATAATCCCGATCATCAGATACGCAGTAGATTCTTGGCTTTAGCTTACACACCCCCCCCCCTCGAGACGTACGCTCAACACTATCATAAGACCTTTCCTACTCTACACCTCAAGAGCGTAGAGAACCACCTTCACAGTGTTTTTGTATACTCTGTTTCAAATCCCTCCGATCGGAATCCAACTAAATTCCTCACTCCAAATCCGAAACCTCAAACATAACCTACCAATCATCCTTCACGACAGAACACTTCACTATGACAAATACCGTACTCTCCCAAAACTGACATAAAATCCCGAATACATAACTCCCTACTCTATTCCTGGCAAGATCTTTGGTTCTACTCCACCACCGAAAGATATACATTTGATATCTTCCCTGACATCACAAACATCCCTTCGCATATTCCTTTCTCTAATCATCTTACAATGTAATTTCTGTCCGGCTATAGTAACTTTTGTAATAAACTTCATCAATTCCATTTAACTATTTCCCCTCGCTGTCCTTGCAACAATCAATCTCTAGAAACCCCACAGCACCTGATATACTCCTGTCCCCTAATCTCTCTACAACAAATCAATCTCAAGCAATCTACAAACTTTGACCCGTTCTCCCCACTTCCTAACATAAACTTCCTAGTCGCTAACTATCCTCAAGAATTCAACCATTTCCTAAATGAAATCCTCTTAAGCAAACGTACCACTCACAACCAGCAGCACTAACACACTTAATATACACTTTTGCAATTCACTACGGCATCACACTTGCACTCGCACTATGAGCACAATTAGCACCATTCCACGTGCACAATCAACGACTAAGATAGGGGCACAAATCCCCCTCACCAGAACTTCAAGAACCCCACTTGTCTTTGAATTATTTATTCTAAGTTCTTCAAATAGATGTTAATACTTTTAATGTACGGCTAGTATGGGCTTTGGCCAAGGTATAGACCACAACAATAAATTAATTTATCTATCTATTTATCAGCTCCCGAACTATCATATTTGTAAAAACATATACATTTAAACTTTTTCCCATGAAATTTTTGTATATCTTAGGTATTTCAGAAGATCTATGTTGGCTAATGATAACTGCAAAAGCAATGTAGAGAAGGTTTCTTTTTTAAAATTTTCCACAGGGAATGATTAATCAACTTATAGAAGAGCGCACGTTTTCGAAAATTCCTTCAATCAAGGTTACTTTTTAAATCTCTCAGAACCAGTTTTCTATAGAGGTCGTGCTACTCGAGAAACATCGGATACGTAATTGACCAATTCGATACGGGTACTAAGTCCAGAAACGTCATGACAGATGAAAACAGGCGACGACAGCAAAAGGATATGTTACAAATTTCTTGAAATGCAATCATTGAGTCTGTACACTTTGTTAATAAAAAATATTCAAGTCTCAATCTCCAAACATTCAAATGAAATAGGAAATAATAGTTTCTTATCAAATATTATCGGCAAATGTCAGTGTTTCTGGTTCAAAAACTATGCTCAACTGAAATATTTTACTAACTTACTTTTTTGTTGTTAAGTCAATAAATTAGTTTTACAGAAAATCTTGATGATGATTACCAACGTGTGTTTCATTATTTTAAAGTTACCAGAACTATTAAAAAACTATATACTGAAGTGTTTTCACTGAAATAGATGGAAACAAAATTTTTTCACTCTTCTTAGGAAGTGAAAATTTACGTCTGGTCATGGTACTATACTAGCAAATTCAACTTACGATACAGACTTCTAACGACATCAGTGTTATTTACGCATTAGGTAAGGAAAAAGGTTTCCAAATGATATGAAACTATCAAATTAGCTATAAAAAGTTGACAGCGGTGGGATTCGAACCCACGCCCTTTCGGACTGGTGCCTTAAACCAGCGCCTTAGACCACTCGGCCACGCTGCCTGCGATTAGCCCTATCTGACTAACAATAAATAAACTTTGCCCTTAGCACTTACAATTAATTTTATCGTAAAGTTTCAGAATAATTACAGTAAAATAGAATTAATGCAATGAACATATCAATAGCGCAACTTGAAATTTGTATTTTGTTTGTTTTCTAAGACATAGTTCTATCTATGGGATAACTTTATATAAAGTCTAAATTATCATATCAATGTTTTAAAAGATTAGCCTTCAGTTGTTCCGCCTACTCAAAAACTTGTGGAATAAATCCTTACTTGACATTCTGTGCCAATAACCTTTTGTGTAATCGACGAGGTATGCCGTTTAACGTGCCTGGTAAACAACAAGTAAGAAAATTTTCACTAAAATTGAACGCATACTAATTTGTAACACTCCATCTTGGCAGCCACCTGATCCACGGCCGCGCCGTCCATAAGGACAACAAGGGCAAAAACCCACGGCGCCAAGAGTCCAAAGGCGCCGTGAGGCGCCTCACGGTAATATTTAAAACTTACCAAAATTCTTATTTTTGTTTGAGACACGAGATTTCCCAAAGGTCTACTGTACGTTTACGCGCGCATTCGCTATGAATAACTAATTAAATTCCATTAATTATCAGAACATCGATGTTTTGTATCAAATGTTCTCAACCGATGATGATCTACAATATTAGGGCAACACTCCAATATCGCGACGTTGCGCTAGTTGCACAAATTTATTTTTATTATGTTTATGTATTCGATAATTATCGGTTATCGATGTTTTGCCGTAACAGCGCTCGCGCTCATCCCTATATGTTGACTAGAACGCAAAAAGCGGGTTTATTCTTGTTTCTGCAAGTTTTCCCGTTCATTCCTTCCTGTTGAATCTTGAGTCTTGAATCTTTATAAATACCGCCGCGCTTTTAAAAACAATTCATTTAACATTGGGTATCAAGGTGTCGTAAAGACTGTAAATTGTGCACCTGAATTAAAAAAGTTAAGTGTTCTTCGATATTTTACATTATTAGAGGATTCAAGGTAAAAGGTAAGTTTCTAACTTTACTCTTTACTTTACAATTAGATAGAGAGGGCACATTTTAAATGGAAAATAAATACCCTTCGGTCAGAATTTGACGAAATTTTGATATGTTACAGAATTTGATCTATTAATGAATTAATGTGTCTATTGCGACAAAGCTGTAAGTTTAACAGTTAGTTTTTGAGATACAAGGTGTCCAAAATCGCTACTTCATAATTTCAAAATTTCGTAAATTGTATGTTGTTGCCGATATGAATACAAAAATAATAAATAAATTTTAAGATTAGCGTATCTAGCGGAATTTTAATTCTGTAATAGTCTATTTTAATTTATTATAGATGTTTAATAAAGAAAAAAAAAATCTTCAGGATATCAAAATTTGATGAAAAAAATAAAGCGGGAAAAAGAACTGGAGGAGACGAATTCCAAAATTACGCTATTTTTTCCTTCACCTTCAAGCACAAATATACAAACAGATGCAGATCTTCCATCGACTTCGAGAGAGGACCGGGAGGAGTCTAGACTACAAGAGATTCCATCAACATCTACAGACGAAGTTGAGGAAGACGAGGACGTAGTTTCTGCGGAAGTGGACGATACGCAACTTCCTCAAGATCCAGGTTTGTGGCGAAAAATATTGTCTCCTAGAGATGTACAAATATTAATTGAAAACGGGCCTACTCATTATCGAAGTAAAAATTGTATAAATTATCCCAATGATAAAATATCAGGCCTAAGATTTTCGGATAAATATTATTCACGAATTTTGTCTAATAATGAAAAAGTCGAACGGGAGTGGCTTTTATATTCAACAGAAAAAAATTCAGTGTTTTGTTTTTGTTGTAGAATATTTTGAAATACTTTTAAAACAATTAAATTAAGGGTATAATGACTGGCACCACATTGGTGAACATTTAAGTATCCATGAAAAAAGTTAATTTCATTTTGAGAACTTAAAAAAATGGTCAGAATGTTTCACTCGTTTAAAAAAATGGCAACTATTGATTCTGCGGCTCAAAATTTAATTAATATAGAAACAAAATATTGGCATGGAGTTATCGAGCGCATTTTTTATATTATTCAATTTCTTGCTGAGCAAAACTTGGCTTTACGTGATACCAATAGCAAACTGTTTGAAAAAAATAATTGCAGTTTTCTAAAATGCATTGAAATGTTAGCAAAATTTGATCCTATAATATCTGAGCACACGAGAAGGATCCAAATGCAGGAAAAGATAAAAATGCCTCATTATTTTGGGGACAAAATTCAAAACGAAATAATTAATTTAATAGGAGAAAATCTTAAATTAAAAATTTTAGGCATGATTAAAACAGCTAAATATTTTTCAACTGTACTTGATTGTACCCCGGATGCTAGTCATCAAGAACAAATATCAGTATGTGTTAGATTCGTTAATTCAGAAAAAAATAAAATTGTGGTCGAAGAACATTTCTTAACTTTTTGTCCTATAAATGATTGTACAGGTGAGGGTTTGAAAAATTTCTTAATAGAAACATTGGAAAAAAATGGTTTAGATATTTATAATTTACGCGGCCAAGGATATGACAATGGTGCAAACATGCGCGGTAAACATAATGGATTACAAAAAAAATTCTTAATATAAATCCAAGAGCATTTTTTGTGCCTTGTTGCAACCATAGTTTAAACCTTGTCGTGAACGATGCCGCAAAATCAAATATTTCAAGTGTAAATTTTTTTTCTATAGTACAGGAATTTTATAATTTTTTTTCCGCTTCTCCTAACCGATGGTCAGTCTTAAAAACAAATATATCAAATTTAACCTTAAAACCCTTATCTGATACAAGTAGTCTAGTAGAGTTGATGCTTTAACTCCTTTAAGATATCAGCTTGGAGAAATATACGATGCTCTATTTGAAATCTCTAGTGAAGGAAATAAAGCTTTTGACAATAATTCAAAAAATACAGCATCATCGCTTGCCAAAAAAATCAAAAATGTTGAGTTTATATGTATGTTGATTCTATGGTATAATATTTTAAATAAAGTCAATATTGTAAGTAAACTTTTACAAACTGAGGATTTTAATATAGCAGAGGCCTGTGCTAATTTAAAAACTTTAGTTAATTGGTTAACAGAATACAGATCAGATAAAGGATTCAACGACTTGTTAGTCGATGCTCGTGAAATAGCTGATTCATTAGACGTTGATTTTGAATTTAAAAAAAAAGACGGCTTGAGGGTGAGAAAAGTTAAGAAACAATTCAGTTACGAACACGATGATGAACCCACTGAAGCTGAAAAATTAAAGTTTAAAGTAAATTCTTTTTTTAATGTTAGATATAACTATAGAATCTGTAAATGAAAGATTTCATTTATTATCAGCTTATTCAAATCATTTTAACTTTTTGTGAGACATTTCCAATTTTTCCAAATATTCTAAACAGGAGCAGTTAAAGTTATGTACAGACCTCGAAATAGTATTAACTGATCTAAATCTCAATGAACGTGACATAAGTGGTGTAGAACTCCTAAACGAATTACAGATTATTAATTTAGGTGAAGTGAACACTTCCACTCCTACAGAAACTTTAAATTACATTATTAATAATAATTTGAAACAATCCTTTCCAAATACTTATGTGGCTTTACGAATTTGTTAACTATGCCAGTATCTGTCGCCACAGCAGAACGTTCGTTTTCAAAATTAAAAATGATAAAAAACTATCTAAGATCCAGTATGGCTCAGGAAAGACTGGCAAATCTTGCTATTATTTCAATTGAATCTGAACTACTAAAAGATTTAGAAACTGAAGAATTGATAAATAAATTTGCAAAAAATAAAGCACGCAAAGTCAAGTTCGTTTAGTTTAGTGCAATGCTGCTACTACTATGCTATTATATATACACTCTAGCTATGTATAATTTAAAAAATATTGTAAAAATGTAAGATATATTTTTGATTAAAATGTTTATAAGTTTATATTTTGTTTTTTTTAATATATCGTATAGTTACTTTTTTGGTGGTACTACTTAAAAAATATTTTTTGTGATAATACACGTTTAGCGTTTATCTTATTATAAAGTTTATGTATAGTATAAAACGATATACGACTTTTATTTAAAATTATGAAAAAATTTTAGTTCTAGGTACTTATTTATATTTGTCCCTAGCCAGGCAATTTTATAAATTTTTGAAAATAATGTACAGAGTAAAGAACAAAGCCTTTGTTACAAAAGCACAATTTTTTTGAAAAAATTAAATAATGTAAGAGAAGCTAAGATGCAAGCAACACGCTTCTACTCTACTCCATTAAAAAAAATTTCCTACAATAAAAAGGCGCCTTAATGTTTTTGCCCCAGGGCGCTATATAGCCTTGGCGCGGCCCTGACCTGATCCATGAGTTATTTTGTTTATTTTCTCGGGGTCTCTTTTAACAATATGTTTTTTTTTGTCATCGAGTTGAATTGCAAATATACTACTTGTGTTTTTACTCTCATTTTGAATTCTGTTTTCATTTAGATTAGTTTTCTATATACAATTCAAGGCAGTGTTTTATAACACTTGCCTTCCCCAATATGCTCATACCTAACCAAGATATTTTTGAATAGTCTCGGAAAATGATGTCTTTAATTCTCTGTAACGCTAGTATTTCCTACTTTGTTTTATCCCTTCTTTACTAAATTTTTTGTTTTCAATTGCCTATTCTTACTAGCAGTTTGGGGACTCGTATTATTTGTACTACAATGAAGCGATACCTTGTTTATTGCACATGTTGTGAGGTTGTTTGAGGTATGTGTTTTCAATAATTAATATTCAAGTTTTGTTTACTAATAAATTTGTAAGAGTATTTTAAAAATGTTTTCCTTCCGTTGTTCCTGTAAGTACCCATCTTAAAATTAACAGATGGTAAGATGTGGGGTTGATAACTTTTCTATCTGTCGTTGCTCGGGATATGAATTTACTAATTCCTGATATAATTTTTAGGGTTCTTTAAAATACAGGCGTTATGTTTGTATCTTTGAATGTAGTACCTAATTTTTTTTTCTCTTGAAAGAATATACCTGTAGATAAACATAATATAAAATTTATCTTATGGAAACCGCCTCAAGATAAATGTTTCTATTTCTGCTTTTGACATGTTTTAATGTAAGGACCTGCGTGTGACTTTACATCCTGTATGCAATAGAGCTATGCATTCTACTGATTTTTATTTGTTTGGTTAGATCTTATGTTGCGTATAAGAACTCTGTAGATCTTGCAAAGGACAATCAAAAATAAAGGGTAACGATTGTTAACATTTTGTCATGCTACTACAGGTACGTAAAAATTGTTTTTGTTAAGCACATGGACTGAAGAAGAAGCAATAAAATTTAATGAACTGCAGATGGTCTTTCTTCTTACTTTAAAAGGATATGTAACGTAACTGTGGCTATGATTTAAGAAAATGTTTAATATGGTTTATAAATTTTTACTGAATGTAAACTTTTAATAGCTTTCATCTAAAAAGTTTCATTAAAATCTTTTAACACAAATTTAGTTTACCTTCACAGTTTATCAAAAATGAAACTTTTTGATAGTTTCACTTATCAATTTATTAGAAGCTGTATTTTCTTATGTTATAACAAGTGTTAAAAGCTTACAGAGTATTAACCGTAAAGGAAATTAAAGAAAATCGTGATAAATAATGTTATCTGCTTTTCTGTAACAATGTAATGTTTTTGAAAATAAATCATAGGGGAACAGTGATTCCGTACCCACCGCCTCCACTACCTCACCCATCCTCTTCCTCCGTCCTCCTCCTTCGTCTTCCTTCTTTTTTCGTCCTTCTTCTCATCCGTCCTCCTCTTCCGTCTTTCTCCTCTTCCGTCTTCCAACATTTTCCGTCTTCGTTCAGCCTCCTCCGTTCTCCTACAGTCTCCTCTGTCCTTCTCCGCACCCCTTCGACCTCCTCCGTTCTCCTTCATACCAATCCTACCCCTCCCTCCTACGTCCTTTTCCTCACTCATCTTTAACCCTCCTCTTTCCTCCTCACTCACCCTCTACTTTTCTTTGTTCTCCAGTTTACTCATCCTCAATCCTCCTTTTTACTCATCCTCAACCCTTCTTTGTTATCCACCTCAACCTTTTTTCACTCTCTATTATCTTATGCATCTCAACCTTTATTCAAATTCTATTATCTTCCAACCTCAATTTTCTTCTACCTCAACCTTTCTCCACCTCAATCATCCTCCTATCTTAATAGTCCTTTGCCTCTATCCTCATTCACCTCAATCGTTCTCCACCTCAATCATCCTCCTACCTCAACCATCCTCTATATCAAACTCTCTCTTACTTTAATTGTCCTCCACCTCAATCATCCTCCTACCTCGATCATCCTCTTACCTCGATCATTCTAAACCTTCCTCCTACCTTAACCGTCCTCCACGTCAATCATCCTCCACACTTGTTAAATGCGCATATAGGTAATAAATAGACCTTGCTATGCTTTCAGCTACCTGTTTCAACTTTCAAGGTTACCGTTTAAGTTCACTTAACCTCCACACTACACTATACCAGCCATTATTATCCAACTATCCCATTTCTTTTACACCACCTTTGTACAATTTGTAGACTTACCCTGTTAATCTCAACCTTAACGAGGACTACCACTAAACCTAAGAATAAAAACAAGATGTCAAAAATGTATTAATAGCATTTTTGTTGGTTTTGACGTTACAAATAAGTAAAACAAATTTTATCAAAAAATATTATAATTTTATTAAATACATACAGGTTTTATACTAACATCCACTGTGATAACCAGAATCAGATGAATCAGGGATAGCCAAATCTCTAAACATTTGAGTTAGCAATCGCCCCAGACTCACATCTTCTAGTACTAGATAGGGTAGCATTTAATCATTTCCGGCACTGTCAAGTGATTAGCATTGCTGCTATCATTAAACAAAAACTTGCTCGCACGCGCCTCACCTTCTAATAACATTTGAACCCGTTCACCTTCTGTCGTATTTTCACTTATATTTTTTATAACACAAATTTTTCATAAAATTTTGGAAAACTTTCACACTTTAACTTTTTCATTTTATAACATATAAATTTCTGCATGCTTAATAGCTTGAAGCACTCATACTCATTCAGAGCAATAACATTTCGATTTTTCACCATTTTTATAATATATAAATTTTCCTTTTGAAATTGATTTATATGCATCCACCTTCAGAATTTTGTATCTATAATTAATCTAAAGTTTTCTTACATTTTTAAACGGTTTGCAATATTTAATTCGTTTAAATATATTTTTGTTACCGTTTCTGCAAATAAAGCAAATCAAAAATGAATTCAAAATTTAATCTGTTGTAATTTTACTTGTGTTTTTAAAAGCCTAAAGAGAATTTAAACGTATAATAAAATTAATAGTTTTAAAAATTGTTTCACAAAAACTAGAAAAATTAGAATAACTCACCAATAAAGACAACTCAAAATTGTTACTCGTCCGCTAAACTATGAGGAAAAACTGTAGTCTAATTTATATTCTAAGTTTGTAGGGGAAAGGAGGGATCGAAAGTTGTTTGCAAGAAGTTGAACACTTTCAAGTGAAAGTGAATAGTTTGATTATTGTGTAAAGGAAAGCACATAAAAGCTTAGATCTATATGATGGTCAGTTCCCATAAACCTCATTAAAAAAAAGTAGTGGAAATCTTCAACGTTGATATCATTTAAACGAATTGAACACGGCTTCAGCGTACCTCAACTGCATTGAATTCTACAAAACGATAATCAAGTTAAATTTTAATCATAATATTGTTAATATACGAGGACCGTTCGGAAAGTAGTACCCGTTTGTACCGCGTGGAGCGCTGGTAAGTAGAGTAGCATCTAGACTAGTTATAACACGTTTAGTTATATCGCAGCTATCTATGTGCAAAGTTACGCCTCGTTGGTACTGACTGTGTTCTTTCTGTGAGTGTTTATAATGTTCAAAAAAATAGATAACGCCGCCAGTTGTGAAATTAAGACCGTGATTAGATTTCTCATCGCAGGAAATGTGAAACCTTGCGATATTCATCGTCAACTAAAGGAAGTGTATGGAGACAATGTTATGAATAAGTCATCAGTTCGGCGTTGGTGTCGTAATTCCAGTTTGGGTAGAGACAATACCCATGATGTAGAGCGTTCCAAACGACCGTCAGTAATTATGGACGAACTGCTGAGTTTAATTAACGAATTCGTGAAGACCGATCGGCGCGTAACTCAAGGACTTTTTGGCAAGAAAGAAATTTGAAAGTGATGATGAACTGAAAGAAGCTGTGATTACATATCTCAATGCATTGGCGGCGGAGGAGTACGAAGCTGGCATACAAAAACTCGTCTCACGTTATGCTTAAATTTGCGAGGTGACTATGTGGAGAAGTAGTGTAAGGTTTATTCTATTCAAATAAAACATTAAAATTTGTTAAGTTGTACTAGTTTATTTTTTATTCAAAAACGGGTACTACTTTCCGGATGACCTATCAATTCTATTAGAGTAGAATTTATTAGGTTATTTTAGGAACATTCTGGGAAACAATTATTATTAACATTTTTGGTCTATATTAATCGGGAGCGGTTTCTGCATGAATTCTAATATAGGAACATGTTTCTCAATTATTGACTGTAAATGCGGAAATATTATTCACAATCAGTGTTAAAATTGAGACGGATACTTACGGAAACGTCTGACCCACGTTTAAAATAAATTTTTGACGATGCTTTTGATAAACTATAATGCAACGTACTTTTCATGTATTTAATCTATACATTCACAAAAACAACCTTATCCTTGTGTTTATCTGTAGTAGTTTTTTAAGCTATCTAAATTTAATTTTAATTTTAAAATTTAAACCTATATCTTCTTTTTCTACTTTCTTTTCTATTCAATGGTTGGATATGTACGCCGAGACTTAATTTTCAAATTACTATATATATGGAACCTTATTTCTAAGTAAAATTCGCCCTACACGAAGCACATATAGAATAGCTTATACAAATAGCAAACAGTGGTGATATAATTAGAGCAGGAACGTAGAAAGGTAAATATTAGGAAAGTGGTGAGATTGGGAAGTGCCTTATTCCCATTAATTTTTAACTTGTTCATTGCAGAGGCAATAAATACTGTCAAATCCAACAAGACATTTGAAATTATTATGCAGGGACAAAAGATTGATATGCTTAAATTTGCAGATCAAAGAGTTAGAAGCTGCTCTTAATGAAATGGAAACAGTTCTAACAGAGAGATACGGTATAAAAATTAACACAAATAAAACTAAAGTTCTAGTATGCAAAAAAGGGGAAAATATATCAAAAACAAGAATACAAATAGGTAACGAGATCTTACAAAAGGTTAAAGATTTCTGCTACCTAGGAAGCCAAATAACGAAAGATGAGAAGCGCACAAAAGATATATAGCAAAGATTAGCACAAGGTCGTGCTACATTTAACAAGAAAAAGCAACTACCGTGTTCAAAGATAACAATCATAAAGACAAGGAAAAGATTGCTTAAAATATGTGTGGAGCACAGCACTGTACGGCTGTGAAGCCAGGACAGTAAGAGAAGCGGACAAGAAAAAGGTAAGAAGCTTTTGAAATGTGGTGCTACAGACGTATGATGAAGATATCATGGACAGAGAAAGTTAAGAACAAAAGAGGTACTAGAAATAGTAGGGGAAGAAAGAAGTATGTAGAAAACAGTAAACAATAGAAGAGATAGGATGATAGGTCACATACTAAGGCATGAGGGAATAGTTCGGAATATGTTAGAAGCAGAAATAGGAGAAAAGGGAAGCAGAGGTAGACCTAGATTAGACTATTGCACACAGATAGTTAAAGGGAAATGTGTAGGCTAACGCAGAATATAAATCAATGGAGGTACGCATCCAACCAGTCCCAAGATGGAAAAACTAATGTTGATAAAAAATAACTGCACTTAAACATGATGATTATTATAAACAGGTATTGGTCTTGCAATATTCGCAACTAATGTTAATTATTCGAAAGGATTTACTGGAAACCTATTAATTCGGCAAATGTCCAAATGTTGGGGGATCCTTGGCATCCACAAGCACCAATAAATCTCGGTGAAATAGGGCATATAATTAGAAAACAATAGAAGGAGAACCGAGCTGTATATAGGCTGTTGTAGAAATTTCAAGGAACTGTGTTGGCTAGCTCCAAATATAAATATGTGGAAGGTACGCGCCAAACTAGTTTCAAGACGGAAAACCTAATGACGAAAAAATAAGTGAACTTAAATCTGATGATTACTATAAATAACTACAGGTGTTGGTTGTGAAATATTTTCAACTAATGTTGATTGTGCGAAAGGATATATTGGAAAACTATTAATTCGACAAACGCTGAAGTGCTGGGGGAACTTGGCAGCCGCAGGCTGCTTACCCCCCTTCACATAGCTTACATATGATTTTCCAATGCTCCACTCTAAGGTACTACATTGGTCAGGAAACCGGTTTTTTACCTGAACAATTTTGAATTTTATCGAACCCTTGCTGTTTCAAGCAAGTTAGGGATCTTTAACGTGCGTGACAACACTCACACTCGGGACCTCCATTTTACCTCTCATCTGAACGAGGGCGTAGTTTTGTAAAAAATGATCGCCTAACATTTTTCAAGCGGACCGTGTCGGGATTCGAACCCGGGACCTTGGAGGTAGTAGTCACACGTATACCAACTACGCCACGAAACCGCCTCCTTTTCACATACCACTGAATATCGGAGAAATATCGTGTATAATTGTAAAACAATAGAAGGTGACTCGAACTGCATCTAACATTAAAGAACAGCGGCTATATTTAAATACAATAAACATAAAAACAAGAAAAAATTGTTATAAGCATATCTGTTATTCATAGTACAGTTGATCTGTGAAATAGGGGTAGTGAAAAAAGTATACGGAAAGAGATAGAAGCATTCTGGAATGTTGTGCTTCAGATGTATGAGGATGATGGCATGGACAGACAAAGTTTGTAACAAATGGGTTATAGAAATAGTAGAGAATAAAGATATCTGTGGTAAACAAAAAAAATAGGAGAAATTGAAGAGCAGAAGTATATTCTACGGCATTTTTGGGGTATAGTACGGGATATATTACAAGCAGAAATAGAAAAAGAGAGGTGGAGGTAGACCGAGATCAGACTTTCGTACGCAGATAGTGATACATGCAAATTTCAGGAAAATGTATAGATTAGTTCAGACTAGGAAACAATGAGGGTACGCGTCTAACCAGTTCCAAGACTAAAGATCTGATGATGATGAGGGTTATTCGGTTTTTTTAATTGTTTCTACATAATCCGGATTAGGACTCATATCATCAGTTGATAATATTTGCCCTAAATACTTTACTTGCTTGACCTTAAACCGACTCTGCTAATATTAAATTTTACATTTAACTTCTTAGCCCTTTTAATAACAACTTCAAAAATTTTATCGTGTTTTTCGACATTTTTTGCTGCAATAATATAATCATCCAAATAAATTCCTATTTCAATGGCTCCAAACATTTTCTCATTATATTTTTGAAAAACCTCTGGACTGACATTTAACCCAAATGGTAAACGTTTAAAACAATATTTCGCAAAAGGGGTTGTACAGCTAATGTATTTCCTTGAATCCGAGTCAAGTGGTACATCATAAAACCATTCTTTTATGTCTGAAACTGTAAAAAATGACTTATCTTTTAGCTTATACGGAATCGAGACAAATGCGTAACTTCTTATTAGATTTTTCTGTTATAACTATTTTATTAACCTTTTCGGTTGGTTCATTAATGCTACGTATAATATTGTGGTTTACTAAATTACTCAAAGCTTCTTTAAGACATGACTTTATCACATCAGGAATCCGCCTGCAGTTGCTAACGTAAGATTTTAAATTTTGTAATATTATTCTTGCAGCCACAGACTGTTTAACCCCCTTTACTGAATCTCGGTGAAGTAAGGCATAAAATTAGAAAACAATAGAAGAGAAACCGAGCTGTATACAGGCTGTGTGAGAATTTCAGGGAACTGTGTAGGCTAGCTCAGAATACAAATAAGTGCAGGTACGTGTCCAACCAGTTTTGAAACGGAAAACCTAATAACGAAAAAATAAGCGCAGATAAATCTGATAATTATTATAAACAACTACAGGTGTTGGTTGTAAAATATCTGCAACTAATGTTGACCGTGCGAAAAGATATATTGGGAAAAATATTAAATCGGCAAATGTCCAAGTCTGGGGGAACTTGGCAGCCACAGGCTGCTTACCCCCTTCCACAAGCACTGAATATCAGAAAAATAGGGTATATAATTGTAAAACAATAGAAAGGGACCGAACTGCATATAACAAGAAAGAACAGCGCCTATGATAAAAGACAACAAACATAGAAACAAGAAGAAAATTGTCGATAGCGTATGTGTGGAGCACAACACAATATGCTTATGAAAAACAGGTAGTAGGAAAAGCAGACAGATTGTTGTGCTTCAGACGTATGAGGATGATAGCATGGATAGACAAAGTTAATAACAAATAGGTTATAGAAATAGTAGGGGAACAAGGATATATGTGAAAAAAATAGGAGGAATAGAAGGGTAAAATACGTTCTAAGTTATTTTTGGGAAATAGAATGGGATATATTACAAACTAAGGTAGAAAAAATGAGGTAGATGTAGACCTAGATCAGATAGTGATAGATGCAGACTGTGCAAATTTCAGGGAAATCTGTAGGTTAGTTCAGAATAGGAAACAATGACGGTACGCGTCTAACCAGTTCCAGGACTGAAGACCTTATGATGATGATTATTCTATACTGAAAGTGATATCTTACCAGTTCCAGTAAAAATTTCCTTATTATTATTAATAAATTCATTTTTAGTATAAGACGACATTACAATAGACTCCACTTTTTCAAGCAAGTTCAATTTTGAACAAGCATTTAAACCTAGAATTGGAGTGCTGTTAACACCCACTAGTACAAACTTGACATTATACCAACTCCTTTTACAAAACATTTCAATACCACAGTACCTAAAGTATCAACTTTATGTTTACCATATGCATAATATTTCCTAAATTGTTTTGTATGCTATTCTTATCTAAGTTTAACTTATTAAAAACATTAATAGGTATGCAATTGCAATTTACACCCATATCTAACTTAAAAGTGATTACATCATTATTAATAATGACATCAACTGACTAAATTCTGTTACTCGCGTCTAGGGATGGACACGAACCGAACAGGTTTGAGGTTCGGTTCGAGGTTCGGTTCGATTTTTCGAACCGAACCGAACCGGACATTTTATTTTCGAACCGAACCGGCAAATTTTTCGAACCGAACCGAACCTAGCTCAAGGTTCGGTCCGGTTCGGTTCGAAAGGTTTGATTTTTTAGATAAAAATTTAGTTTAAAAATTTAATTTTCACTAAAAACATGTCAATCTTAATTTCTCCCAAACGCACATTTTAAAAATCTCTAGTAGCAAGCATATAAGAATTAGAACGATTTTCTAATGTACATGGTCATTGAATTTTAAGGCAATAGGTAAATAATGTAATAGGTATTAGTGATACATATCTAATAAATTTTGTCATCGAGCCACGTTTGTAGATCAAAAAATTCTAAATTAGTTCGATTTGTTTAAGCTCCTTATTTCAAATTGTTGCTTGTTTATAACTAGTATTAGATATTAAAGAAACTCGAAATCATTTTGAAAATTTGGTTCTAAAAACAAGCTTATTTTATTTAATGAACAGAAGTCGTGTTGAAAACCATCTTATACATATACCAGCCGAGGTCACGATCTAGAGACTACAGAAGTTTTCAGAATAAACGAAACAATTTAATTTTTAATTAAGTATGTATTACTAAGTTCTCTATTAATATTAAAAAATGTGACCTTGTAGCAAAAATTAATCTCATTTTCTTTTGTACATAATCGCTCAACAAATGGTGTTACAAAACGCATGGTACGATAATATTTACGGTTTATTTATTGTGGCCATTACCAACGTCCTTAGAAGTAGCCGATACTCCAAAAGAATGACCCCAAACTTTCTCTCACGACCAAAGGTTGAATTTTATGACTTATAGGGGCATAAACTTTTCAATCAATGCCGACATAAAATAACACACTATAATGCAAATAATAAGCAAACATAATGCCCGTGCCATAAATACTGTTATATTTTATTATGAAAAACGTAAACACTGTTTGAGGTAGATTTACGATTCTTTCCGAGAACCATCTGATATTGTCTTTTAAAAGAAATAATATTTATAATAAAGATAAACTGACAAACAGCTTTTTGTTTGTACTGTATAAGAAATCAGCAACACCTTATTTATTGTCTTGATACTTTTTTTATACTAACTGAAACTAAAATAAAAGTAATCGCAAAGATCGTGTGATATCGTTCTTTCACGGTAAAATGACATTAGTAAAATTTATCAATTATTAACACATGCTAAATTTTAGAGGTGGTTTTCACTATTAACCTAATTGTAATTACGCTTTGTTAAAGAGAGTACGTATTGAGAAATCAAACCTGGACAAATAGTATTAATATGATTTATGCTACTAAAATCTAAAACATATTAATGTTGGGTTTATTTGAAAATAGCAGCTACTAAATATAAAAATTACATTAAACGTTTAAATTGTTGTAGTTGAACGTACTACTTGTTTAAAATATCAAAATGTCGAACCGGTTCGGTTCGATTCGAGGTTCGGTTCGTTTTTTTTGAACCGAACCGAACCGGAATATATTTTTTCGAACCGAACTTCGAACCGAACCGGTCTAAAAAGTTTTCGAACTGAACCGAACCTAGGGCAAGGTTCGGTTCGGTTCGGTTCGAATCCATCACTACTCGCGTCAGTTATTATCAATTTTTAACTCATTAATGTATACACTTTCACTAGATCTGCTTCTTTGATCAATTTCATTTACTTGCCTTTTATTATTAGATTTACTATTATTATTACTAGTATTATATTGGCCTTGCTTCCAATTATTAAAGAATTTATTTTAACTGCCAATTACAAAATGACTAGTTTGCGAAAAATCTTGCACATTTTAACAAATGCTGGACAATTCCTACAACCAAGTATACGTTCACACTTCAAACAATTATAGGTGGAGCCAGATGTCTTATTACCAGTTTCACGTGACGTACGTGCATTGTGTATAAACAAATCTACTTCTTTATCTTGTCGTAAGTCCTTGACTTGATATTTGCTTACTTCAGCTGCTCTACAAATTGACTCTGTCCTCTTATCTGTAAGGTCAACATACTGTAATAATCTCTCTTGTATACCCAAATCTAAAATAGCACTAATCATTTTATCTCCGATTAATGAACTCTGTAATCTCCAAAATTACAAGCTGCAGCTAATAATTTCATATCAATAAGGAAATGATCAAAACTCTCACGTTCTTGTTGTGTTCTGGTAAAGAATTTATACCTATTGTAGATTTCATCGTTCATAGGCATACAATAATTTTTAAATGCGTCTACCACTTTAATGAAATCTTTGTTGTCTTCAGATTAAAAGTTTGAAACTTAACCTAGGCTTCTTCGCCTCCGTGATTAAGTAAAATTGCTAATTTTATTTCTCCTTCTTTGGTTTCCAGGCCGTTGCGTTTAGATAAATATTTCGACACCTTAAGGAATTTTCGAAATTCTAATGAATATTTTATCAAATTCCAAAGTCCTTGGTGGTTTGTACTTTTCTCCATTTTCTTGTATTATATTATATATTTCAAATTTTGACTTCACGTCATTAAACGCGAAATCTTCTATTACCCAGTCAAACCTGACACTATGTTATAATAGAAGAAATGCGTAATGTATTTTAATATTAACTTTTATTACAAGATGTTTAACATGAGGCGACATGCAGAATAATGATGGTGTATATCCAAGGGCCAGTGGCATATGGCTAGATTAGTAGATTCATGCAATGCCAACTTGACCATAACCATAAATAGTATTACAATTAGAAGTACGCACACAAATACTATCTGTAACGCTCTAGACAGTAATTGGAAATGTGCAGTATGTCTATATTTTCGAACTGTAAATATCTTCTCCTCCGCTTTTAAGATAGTTATTCCTAGCGTATTTACAGATGATTAATGACTTTATCGAACACTCTCGAAATCGTAATTGGTTTAAGCGAATAAAATGCAGTATTTTCGTTTTGGGTTAAATGATATAATTTGTTCTAGAATTAACCTGAAATGGGCTTTTTTAAAAAAGTACTTCTTTCATAAAAATGGTATTTTTAACGAGGATGTATTAAAGCTTGCAATTGTGTTATAACGTTTTAAATAAACAATGTTTATGGACTGATACTTCTAAAGATTTACATTTTAGTCAAGTATAGATTGAAATTTATTTAATATTTTTAAAATGAGTGAGACTCGTTTTACAATGCGCTATAAACTTTTATTAAAAGGTATTTTTGTAGAATAATTATATACACAGGGATTTTATTTATACAATTAATAAATGCTTTTGTATTTTTACTAATTTTAAAATTGGGCTTCGTTCTTATTATTTATAAATGCAATAACACATCCAATTTATAAGGGGAATATTGAGACACGAATTTTAATTTTGGGCTTCTTCTTAAATGATATCTCACAACGCTATATGTACTTAAGATTTTGCATGGAAATACACTTATCTTGCTAGGAGAATCTTATAAGAATATTGTTCAGGGAAATATTGGAAAATTCTATTTTTTTTTGTTTTGCGTGGGTTTTCTCATAATTTAGTGCCTACACACACAACATAAACACACACGCACGTGCGCACACACATATATATATATATATATATATTAGATAGTTAATTACACAAGGTAAGTTGATAAATACTATAGTATTACAGTGAATAAGATGGAATAATAACTTAGACTTTTATACAAAGCCCAAATGATTATTTCAAATCGAGCTAGTAATTAAAAGATGGAAAATATAAGGTCTTGGACAGGACTTGAACCTATATCCTGGTTTTGCCAGAACCATGCGTTTACCAATTACGCCACCGAGACCGATGACACAATTGGGAAATTTACAAATTTAAATCGTGTACACAACTATACATGAACCTAACTTTCAATTACGTTTGGCATTTTTGTCAATCATATCTGACATTGTCAAGTTTTTTGACTTATGACAGTTATAGACAGGAAGCTACGCTCAAAATTACGGTTATAAGCCAAGTATTAAATATATAAATATTTTAGATAGTTAATTACACAAACGTAATTGAAAGTTAGGTTCATGTATAGTTGTGTACACGATTTAAATTTGTAAATTTCCCAATTGTGTCATCGGTCTCCGTGGCGTAATTGGTAAACGCATGGTTCCGCAAAACCAGGATACAGGTTAAGTCCTGTCCAAGACCTTAAATTTTCTATTTTTCAATTACTAGCTCGATTTGAAATGATAATTTTGGCTTTGCATAAAAGTCTAAATTATTATTTCATCTTATTCACTATAATACGATAGTATTTATCAACTTACCTTGTGTAATTAACTACCTAAAATATTTATATATATATATATATATATATATATATATATATAAATTAATAAGATAAAATAATAACTTAGACTTTTATGCAAAGCAAAACAGACTCAACGTTTATTTCTTGTTTGTTCGTTTGTACTCAGTAACACGCACTTGTGTTAATTTTGTATTCATATTGTATTTGCTTTAATTGACTTAGCAAGTTACGTTTTGGGTCATGGGAGCGGTTTTTTTAAAAACTTCTTCCAATTCTTCGTAACAAAATTTATTTGGTTAAACAGAAATTACAATTGAATTTTGACAAACTGACTTAAAATACTTTAAGTCGAAAATTAAATAATAATTGAAGTTTAATATGGTGAGCAGCTTAAGCAAACTGCAATGTTAAAGCTGAAATACTTAAGACTGATTGATGGTCTTGGGGCTCCCGGGGTATTTATGTTGTCCTTGCCCCTCACATGTCTGTGGAAACTTGCAGAGCTCATGTGTGCTTATTTCTTAATTCTATTCATTATACAATGTAACAATCTTAATTTCTAAGTAATTGCGGTTTCTTAACCGTCTGTGACCTGTCACTTGCAGTATCACTATCGTCTGGAATACAATGTATTGCAACCGTTCTCACAACTTGCTTGTGAACTGTTAATAACCTTTCTGGTGTATTCTTGAATTTACATGTTGCATATACTTAAGTTTCTTTAACAATTTCTAATAATTCCTAATAAATTCTATATTATTATACATATATAGACTAGGGGATACATAACTAGCGTTTACTTTTATTTGTGCTTATTAACACGTATTCGGGTTAACCCTGTATATACTGCATTTGTCGTCGACTGATTTAGTGCGATTGTTATAAGTATGTTTAAGTTTTTATTATATATAAGGATATATTACTGTTTGTTCTTGTTTGTGTTTATTAACACGCAGTCGTGCTAATTCTGCAAATATTCAACTACAATAATCATTAACTGATTTGCTATACATATAGATGTTTGTGCTTTTTATATATAGCAATATATGAACGTCTGTTCGTGTTTGTGCTTATTAATAAGAATTTGTGTTATTTTTGTAAATAACGTATTTATAGTGTTGTGTATATATGCTACCTCTGGAAACCATCGAGCCACAGCGTTAAGCAGTCATATATGCTGTGTAGTTCCCTCTGAAAAGGACGCTCTAAAAATTTGTGTCGTCACAAATACCTGCACCTACCTGAAAATGAAGCCCTACCAACTAGACTTGCAATTCATATCACCCTATAATAATACTTACTTTGCTTTCAGCTTCGATTATTAACAGAATTGTATAAATTCACAATTGCCATATAACTTTGCACCAACTTGTGCATATTAATTTTTAACAAAATTATCACTTATTTACATTTACACTTGTGCGCAGCTTGGTTGAAGATCGAAAGGAAAAGAGAGCCTTTACCACCTTCTCTGGGTTTATATAGCATCCAAAATTCCCTCCTTTAATCTATTCTCACCACCCATATAACACACTTTCTTAGTAACGTTTGCAAACCGTCCACCGGTTCGAGAAACCGATACACAACACAACAGCAAACGGTCGCCCAATTCCACAAACTAACCATTACGCTTGAGTTATTCTAGGTAAAATTCTCAACCACTTTCAAACCGTCCCAAAAATCTTGGAATTTTCAGTTACAAACAATCGTTTTACGAAGAAACCTTCTTTAAAATTTTCAACGGCTGTCACTTTCCGCGAAATCTCCCGATAACGGTCATCCACTCTAGCCTCCAAAACACGCCTCTAATGCACGCGCATATCTGTCATTTCCCTCTAACCTGCATTTAAAATATTTCATCTTTTGTCTTTTACCTTTCTTAATTTGCAACATTAGTTGTGCCTTTCTCTTATCATTCTCTAACCGGTATTTTACATCTCCTTGTTTCTTTCTATCCCCGCTATTCATAAGCTCTACTTTACCTAACCGGTCGATACTATCGTCTATCTCGCTTTTGTTCACCTAATCTAACAATCGTTCTCTGTTTGCAACCCTCTACTGGATTTCTGATTCCCTTTTCAACCAATATCTTCAGAAAACACATCGCGTCTTTGTCTCGTTTATTTGCTTCTAAATTTCCTTGTCTAACAGACGTTTCAAAGTCAACGATCACTAACCATATGCTATTTCCCATTCTTTGCTACTTCATGTAAAATACAGTTTTTCTCTTTGTATTATCGATCTGTTTTCGAACGTAACGTGTAACATTTTATCTAACATAGACCTGTGTTTGTTTCTCAACAGTCTTTTACCAGGAATCATAATACTTGTTGACAAGCTTTAAACTCGGTACACAGAACGTGTTTGCAATGCTAAACCTTTTTAGAAATATTATACATGTTCCCGCTTTATATTACCTTGAGTTACACAAATAAATAAATCACGCTTTGAATATGCGTTACTAAATAAATACACCCTCTTTCATTATCGATTTTTATGCTACAAAAATAAAAGTTTTCATATTAACAAATTTACATGCTATTTCATTTTAAAACCTTAACTACGTTTTACGAAATTACGTTTCCTACATATTTATAAAACTACACTTTACGAAATTACATTTCCTACCTAATTATAATTAATATTTACAGTGAATTTTACAACTACGTACAATTACCCCTAATATTTAATAAAAATTGGTAAATTCTCATCCTATCTTTTGGTAAACGTTTTACACTCTACTTGACTCTTATGTACATGAGTTACCCTGCAACAGATGATTATTTGAATTTTCTAACACCTATTATAACCTATGAATCCACAGTAATATATATACATATATATATATTACTGTGGATTCATAGGTTATAATAGGCATTAGCAAGCTTGAGTATGTGGTTAGTACTAGGTAAAGTATATATAAAAGGGTCACGCAAAATTTGAGACATTTTTGAGAAAAATCAGATAACATTTGACCAAGTTTCATCAAATATTAGAGTTAGTTGTATATAGTGGTAAAATTTTACTGTAAATATTAATTAATATTAGTCAGGAAACTTAATTGTGTAGAGCATAATTGCATAAACATATGCGAAACGTAATTTCGTTAAGCATATTTAAGATTTATTTGTTTTAAAATAGCGTTTGAATAATGTAAATACAAAAGCTTTCAGATTCGTAGCATAAAAATTAATAATAGAATAGAGTATAGTATTATAGCATATTCCAAGAGGCAGTTGTTTATTCGAATTTGTGCACGTGCGATAAATTCTAGGAAGGTGAGCGTTGTAAACAGATAACAGGCATAAAAGCTTGTCAACAAGTATTAAAATTACTGGAAATAGATGTTTGAGGGACAAACACAGGTCTTTATTGCACGTACGAAAACAGATCGATATCTAGAGAAAGACTATAGTTTACATGATGTAGTAAAGGAAGAAGAATAATAGGTGTTCAGTAAACGTTGACTTTGAAATGCATGCTAGACAAGAAAGTTAGAGGCTAACGAGGGGAACAAAGATGCGTTATGTTTTCGGAAGATATCGAGTAGAAAAGAAATAAGGAATCTGGAGAAGTTTTACAAACCGTGTACGACTGTTAGATTATGTAAACAAAAGTAGGATAGACGATGATATCGATCGGTTAGGGTAAACAGAGCTTGTGTATAGCGGGGAACAACATCTTGAGATAACATAGGCCGGGAGATTTTGAATACAAGTCGGAGTGAAATGAGAGATATGCGCGTACACAAGAGGCGTATTTAAGAAGCTAAAGTAAAACGATAGTTATCGGGTTTTCGTGGAAGACAGCGCCGGTTAAAAATTTTTAATTAGGTTTTCTGCGTAAAGCACTTGTTTGGAGGTTAAAATTCTACGATTGCGACGACGGGTAACAAATTGTACCGGGAATTAAGCGACCGTTGTGTTATTTGTGCTAAGTTACCAAGAAAGCTGTTATAGAGGTATTAAAGATAGATGCAAGAGGGTGGTTTTTGAAGGCTATATAAAACAGAAGAAAGTGGTGAACGCTATTTTCTCTTTTCTTTTACCTTCGATCGTCAACCAAGCTACTTACAAAAGTATTTAAGTAAAGTTTAGATCTTATAAAAATTTAATTAGCACAAGTGAGTGCACAGATATTTTGGCAAGTCTGAAACAAATAAAAATGCAGTAAATAATTGCAATTAAACATCAAGTAAGTACAATTTTAGTACTTGTGATTGGAAATGGTGTGTATACTCTGGGTACCTATCGAGTTGTTGGATGGACCAGTAGCAGGTGTACGGGAGCATGGTAGTACCGTACATTTGTATGGAGGAATCTGGTTAGAAGCGGTTTGTTCCGGATGATGAGAGGCCACCTGGAGATTGTATTTTAACGGGAAGTCGAGAGGGACGATCACGTAGGAGATGGTGTCCAAGTAGAGAGCTGGTGATGCAAACAAATCCAGATAACTCTACTTTTATAAAACCTTTGTTGTTTTTGTGTGATTTTGTGGGTGTCAATTTGGTGATTTTTTTGCGTATTTATTATAATATCAGGACTTTTTAATTGATGATTTACCTTGAAAAGACTAGATGAAAAATTATTTATGTAATATTTTAATGGTATCACATGAAGGTGTAATCTTAGCTTGTTGTAAAAAGTAAAAGGTTTTGGTATTTTCAGTGCCATAGTCAGCACATAGATAAAGGAAGGTTATACTATGAGCTCGTATTAGACCTGGGGTTTAGAGTGAAGATTGGGAATAAGTCCTGTTACTTTAGGTTCATGAATGATGTAATAAAATTTCGAAATTATTTTATTAAAAAATGAGATTTATTTTCAAACTTGATAACATTTGGTAAATATTGAAATACCTGAGGAGTGTAAACTGAAATTTTAAATAATAATTGGATATGTTAATAAATCGTGATGTACTTTTGGCAGTCAACTTTATTTTGAGTAGGATAGGATTTTCAGGGAACGAGTGAGCAGCCGTGGCGAATATCCCTGAGGAAGCTGAAAATTTTGGAGTCCGAATTGGAAGGCATCTTCAGAGGATATTGTTGTTGGGTGGTATGAATTGCAAGTCTAGGTGGTAGGGCTTCAATTTCAGGTAGGTGAAAAATTTTGTAACAACTTTAAAAGGTTTTATGTGTCGTTACAAAGGTAGATATACAACATTTATACGGCCCAACGCTGGAGCATGATTTTAACAGGAAAGTCTCATTGCATTATGGCACTCAAGTTGTGGGACAAGAATCAGGGAACCACCCAAGGGTGATACATAGCAATATATATATATATATATATATATATATATATACTCATATTTAGACCAGGGTAGAAAATTAAATAATCACATCAAATAATTTTAATCACCGTGTAGAAGCTTTGGGAAAAGGTACGCTTTATTAAAACCATGAAGCATAAATAAATTCGGTCGTTTCAGTAAAAATCAGAGATTTAAATCATGTACAAGACGCTTTATATCAAAAGAAACAGTATTAAAAAGCTCCACATGTAATTTAATTATTCCTAATAAGGAAACAAATGGAAATTACGTGCAAAATTTATATTAATTAACCCTATTTTAAGTAACCGGTATTAAACAAAGTGTACACATAATAATTAATATTTAACTTGTATTCGCTAAAAATGAAAGGATAGAAGTCAATTGTAATTGGAGTTAATTAAACCATTATTAATAATAAGCATAAAAGTCTGTGAAAATCCAAGATTATAATACCAGAAAATAAAGCTCTGAGAATTAATATTATGTTTGAACACCTGCGTAGTTTAAATATCACGTACGGCGAAAATTTTGTAGATAACAAATGGTTTCAGAGAATCTTGTAGAAACCGTCGCATAATAGTTACGAGAAATGCTAAAGGTGGGTTATTTCACACTCCACATGGACTAAAATAATCGATAATAAAGAATATCAATTTGCATCAATAAGAACAGGTTAGATAGAGACAGATAATATGCGCAAGACCGAGACACATATAGTAAAAGGCGTGAGTAGAGCAACGTCATGGGGTTGCGATTGGTTGAAAGTAAAATGCAAAATTTGAGAGGTAAAATAACATTTCTTTATAAAAGTCAATTAATTATTTCCAGACTTTGCGTGCCGTGTTGAAATTTCTGAGATTTAACTGGGGTGAGTACTAAATTCGTAAAAACCGACGCGCGGGCTACGGACTGGGAACAGAGCATGCGAAATTCTAGAAACTGGCCGTTTTGAGGACTCGACCGACAGACAGGCTAACTTCTATATATACCCAGGTGAATATAAACAAGCTCTCTTAGATCTTCGACTTGATTGAACGCGTTATACAGTGCTTTTAGTTTTCCGGTTTTAATATTAAATAATTTAAACAGTTTGCTCGAATATTATATGATTTAAAACAGCTTGTTCTTTACGTGCTACATTGAATGTACGTTAGTGCACTTAGAAAAGAAGATACAAGGTAACAAAGTTTAGTATCACTGTACCAATTGGTAAAATTTACTATGACAAATAAATACACAAAAGTAGGCAGTTTTGGCGTATCTTGGTGAAAGAAGTATGAATTTCTTTGTTATTTTCGGGGTATTAATACTTAAATGGTGCATAAACGTGTCTGGATCCACGAAACAAGGGTCAGATATACACAGAGGAGTTCCGGAAAAGCCCTGAAACAACTTTAAATAAATGGTGATGGAGAAAATTTTAAAGCGTTGAGAATCAGAAGCCGTAAATATAACCCAGTTGGAATGGTGTGATTAACAAAAGGGACGATGTACATTGAAGCTACGAGTGCAAGTAACCTTCAGGTAAATTATACTATTTTGTTTGAACTTTGAGATTTTGGTGTGTGTTGAATAACTTTCTAATTTGTTTATTTAAAATGGACAGTAGTGAAATTGTACTAACAATAATATTTTAATTTTAAGGTGAAATTTGCTTGTTTAAGTAGAAAGGGTATTTAGTATTGATGTTCTGGATTATGATGAAAATTTAGGGTATGTCTTTGAGCTCAATTAGACGAACCTGGTTAATTAACGTAAAGGGTGGTAGATGCTCCTTTGTACTCTGCATATATTGTTATAGTAATTAGTAGGCATCCTACAAGGACTTTAATTCTGGATGCACATTAAAATGAAAATAAATTTAATTTTGAAAGTTTCCGATATTAAAATTTATGCTGAATATTAAGTTTGAAATTTTAATGTATTGTGAATATTGATGTAAATAGAGTTGACGTTGATGTTTGTGGTAGGAATGTGTTTGTTTTTTATGTATGAGGATGAAAGCTATCTAGAGGAGCAGCCGAGGCGATTAACAGAAGAAAATCAACAGTTAAGGTAATGAATAGCTTTTTGTAGGATTCACAGCAATATATATATATATATATATATATATATATATATATATTGTTATGTATGGTGATATTTTCTGAAATGATGCTTTAATATACGAGTAAAAAATAATAGGTGCAACCTGTAATGTGGTGTTGGTCTTTAAATGTTTTAATTAAATACTTTTCCACTTCAATTATGCCACGGCTTTAGAAACTCTCTCAGGAAACTGAATCTAGTATTTAAAATCTGTAAGAGGACGTGGGTTCTTTGTCCCCTTACAGGTATTGAAACACAGGCGCCTAAAGCGTATGAGATCAAATCACTTAACCTCGTTCTTTGTGCTTACGTATCGTAGTTAGTCAAAGATTGATAAATCTATTCAGCAATTAATTACTCTAGTTAACGTTTGAAATTGAAATTATTCCAAATTACTTTAATATGAAGTGTAGATAAAAATAACATTTGATACCTGCAACTCCGTTGAATGTGTCTGGGTGTACAGGGGTTGGAAACAGGATACCACAAAGTTGCCTCGAACGCTTTCAGTGAGTACCTAATAAATTTATGCTTTAGTTTATGTACAATAAGGATTTTCTTATAGTTTTAGGTTCTACGATTGAATACTACTTCAACCACTATATGCTTTAATTGCTCTATAACTACGAACACTTCAATACTTCACCAAATAAAACTGATCAGCTGCAACTCCTTAACCACAACAAAGGATGCCCCGATGTTGGTATATTTGAAATCTTCCTTTTGTAATTAATTTTCGTCGTATAAACCTTTCACTTTCCTTTTATTATATTGAATTAAAATGCATGCACAATTAACACGTCTATTAGTTTTTTAACAATTTTTAAGTACAAGCTCTTAAGCCAAAACAATTATTCAGTGTACAAAAATTTTATGGTCAAACTTTTTCAAAAATTTTCTATTCATTAAATTTTAAACAATTATCACCTAGGACAACTAAAAAACAAACTTATCTCTAGCCTACTAACTAATATTACATAAGGGATGCATTCAACATATTAAACTTAATTCTACTTAACTACTATTTTAGAACAGCTTTGGTATTTTTACATTTTATTTTGACATTTCATAAATTTTATTTCGCTTTATAATTAAAATGTATTAAACGTATTTCATTTTAGGTAAATCAACTTTATAAATGGCCTAAAGTATCCTGCACAAATTACAAATGATAATTTTAAAGACAAAACCTATACACATTCAATCGAAGATACATTAGATACCCTTCGTATATGCAAACAATGGAAAAATGCTTTCTTAAACCTCAAACGCTGTATCACTAGTACATAATATTCTATATCTGCATTCAAACAAGTAATTATTCATCAATCTTAGTTAACCGTAGTGTTTTTAACTTTAGAATAGCTTGATAAAAGTGGTATATTAATGTTTTTATCAGTAGTACTAACAACTACCTTTGTAGACCCTTTGATAATGTCAAATGCTAAAATATATATACATATATATATATATATATATATATATATATATTGTAGTGGATTTAAACGGTTAAATTTGGGTATAAACAATGCAATTCCAAACACCCTGTATAGAGGAAACAACCATAATTTACGTGCGAAATTTATTTCATGCATTTAATTTAAAGTAACAAATAATACCATAATTTTATAATTAGGGATTAAAAATTTGTAGGTTCGTAAAGAAAACAAATTGTATAAGCCAATAGAAATTATTAATTAATTTAATTCAGTTTAATTCAAAGGGTGATAACGTCAGAAAACGCATAAAAGCGTGAAAATCGATAATTCAAGTCGAAACGCTTTACTAACAAACAAACAGACATCGAATATATGAAATACCTTGAAACGCAAACTCCTAGAAATGATATTTTAAAACGATCGTTAATTGAACACCTGCATGTTTTGGAAAAGTCATGTTCCCTTTATTTTGTAGATAACAAGCAAGTTTCAAAGAATATTGGTCAACCGACAGTTGCAAAGCACGTATACAACTCCACGTGGGGTAGATAGCACGCGGACAGTAATATCGATTTTCTACCACTCAAACAAGGTTAGAAGGAAACATCCAATATGCAAAAGAGAGGAATAGAGTTAATACAGGCGGGGTTTTAAGATGTCACTGAAATATATCATTGGTCGAAATAGTTAGTTTTACAACAGACGAACACGGGACAGATGAATGCTGGTTTTTCAGAAAATAGCGTAGCGACGAGCTAAATTTCGGAGAGTTTGAAAACGGTTATACAAAATTTGCAGAAAGAGTTAGTTTGCAATTAGGATTTTGGGTAAAGTGTGGCCGAGAGGGCCTGGCTTATAATATAAATAAACTAGCGAAATTGATAGTTTTTCTTTGACTTCTTTAATTTGCATCGCTTACGACGTACAAAAATCTACTAACGAGCTTGTAAGTATTAAAATTTATACATTAAATAGTACAGTGTTAGATGGTTGTGACCTTATACTTTGAACGCGGATAGTGTCGAATTTATTTATATTTAACTAAGGTACAACGTATACTGTAACAAGCTTATAAAGTAAATTATATTATGCAATAATAACAAGTGTACTATACTTGGATTTGGTTATCGAGATGGATCTTACATGAGTAGCATGCAGCGCAACGTAGACGGTGGTTATCTATAAATAGTTGAAGGCGGCAAGCAGCGCATAATCACTAGGCCGAGGGTTCAGGAACATAATACATCGTCAATAGAGATGGAATCTTCATGTTTTCAGGAACGCATTAGAATTTGCTGTTTTTTATGAACTGTGGAATTTATTTGTGATGTGTGAGAGTGAGCTTTGATGGCATTTTTCGTTATTTTGTGTATTGAAAAGAATATGTATGACTAACTTTTATTTTGGTATTTGAATATAAATCTAAAGGTGTACGTAAAACTTATTAACGTTCCTCATGAATTTAAAATTTTATTGTTAAGAATACATGGGTTTTTTTGCATTTGTAGTAAGAGTATATTAAGTATAAGGCATGCATTAAAAAAAAACTAAGTTTTCATGAGCTCACCATACTCCAGAGTGTACCAATTAGAACTAATTATAAATAAAAAAATAAGGTATTATTCAGGGCCCATTTACTCCTGTTACATTAAATGTGTTTAATATTTCAATTTAAAATCCAGCACTTTACAAAGATAGAATTTATTGAGGTGTAACTTGAGCACCGAAATGTACATAATCTTGAATTATTATTTGTAAATTGTAGTAAATAAATATTGTACGATTGTGGTTTTATTGAGAGTGTGCGTGAACGGTAAAGAGTATGGTAGTAAATCTAGGTATCCAAGAGGAGGCCCAACTGAGCTAGCTAGGGAGCGGTTAAAGAAATCAAAGTGGATGGAAGTAGAATCCGGGTAAGAAATTTTTTTTTGAAGTTTTTCTATTTTGTGAAATTTTTGATTTTTGAAAATTGATAATTTTCGAATCTACTATTTACTATAGGGGTTACACGGCAATTTATAACGGCCGAACGTTGTGGCTCGAATGTTTTTTTACTCTGGCGAGGTCTTATAGGGGTTACACGACAATATATATATATATATATATATATATATATATATATATATATATTGATATGATAACGCCGTACTCGGTGTAATGACGTTTTTACATAACTCCACCTCTCTGTGTTTTCAAATCAAATTTAATCTTACTAATTTTACTATTATGCCACGGCTAGCCCTTTATAATCTACACAGAGTGCACAACGTTACGATGATTAATTTTTTTCTTCTCCACTCCTTTATGATTACCTATTTGTTTGAATTTATAAACGAAGTCAATAATTTCATGTAATGAAAAGAAGTATTATTTACAAGTTTTAAAAAATATTAAAATACACCCTTCAATCAATCAATATCATAAGTATTATTTATCCCAAAATTTATATACTTTGAATTTAATCTAAAGTCACCAAAACTACTCCTTTTATCAAAGAAACCTGCAACGTTCTAGCCCCTTTATAATATGTTACGTAAGTTTAACGTATGCAATGTTTGTTGTTGACTTTATCACAAGTTTATATAAAATGAATAGATTCAGTATTGAAATTTAAATAGAAAAATATCTTAAAATTAAATAGATCTGACCTGCTACAGGTTGTTCTTCGGATTGTAGATCAACACCCTTTTATTGTCCTCATTCGTCTATCACTGCTCTGCTTAGTTGAACCTCTCGTTTTCCATAAATTACTTAGTGCTTCTTTATTTTATTTGCATTGAAACTCGCAACTCCAAATTGTACCAGAATTGTACCAAAATATAATTGTCGACGCTGATTCGAATTGTAATATTATATTGACCCAGATTTGAATTGTTCTTATCGACGCATACTTGAATTATTCAGAAATACACCACCAATTTGAATTATTATCCTCAACATTCGAATTATTATATCTATCCACACATTTGAATTATTATGAAATGTACCACCATTCGAATTATTATATCTATCCACACATTTGAAATATTCAGAAATGTACCATAGATTCAAAATATTCAGAAATGTACAACCATTCGAAATATTCAGAAATGTACCACCATTCGAAATATTATATCAGCCATTGGAATTATTCTTCTCAACAACCATTCGAAATGTTATATCGCCCAATTCGATGCCCTATTATTATTAACATTTAGTTTAAATAAATTACCCCAAATTCTACTCACGTTAAACGGCAAAAGAAGTCTTCATAATTGTAGCACTATTATCACTTGATATTTTATTAAATATTAAATTACGCGTGACCTGTTGTTTCACAGTAACGCAGCTTTGCTCTGCCTGAGTTTTAAACTGACTCGTCTTATCATTGCGCTGTGTTAATATAGGCTGTTCCCACTTGCATGTGGGCGGGGTTTTCAACAGTTTTGCCGATATCTCAACCAACCAGGTCTTTGTATTTCCTGCCTTTTGAAGTTGTTTCTGATGTAACTTATTTGGTTTTCTGTGTAATATCTATTTGCTATTGATACATCGTTATCTTGACCATACGTTTTTTTATAGATATGGCCTTTTAAATAATTGAACAAAATAAATGATGTAACTTTAATTCTACTTTTGTTTATTTTATGCGTGTTTAAAACTGCGTTTTCTCATCAAAAATGTTTATTGTTTCCGCGTACTTATATAAAGCTTTGTTAGGTTTTGTCTCTTATCTTTGTATTTGTTTTATAACTAATTAGAACACTTCTCAACGCGTGTTTAATTACATGTACTATCACTTCTTCTGAATACGCGTTCTTTTGTTGAAAGAGATTCTTACTTGCATTACATAAAATTAATAAAGGTCTATATACAGAGTGTTGAATGCTTGCTATTTACTTAATGTATGAATTGCCTATTTTTCTGCTAAATACGCGTTTCATTGTTGTAAGATATGCTTCCTTGCATCACTTAAAGCTAATTATGGTCTATATACAGGGTGTTAAATGCTCGAATATTATATGATTTAAAACAGCTTGTTCTTTACGTGCTACATTGAATGTACGTTAGTGCACTTAGAAAAGAAGATACAAGGTAACAAAGTTTAGTATCACTGTACCAATTGGTAAAATTTACTATGACAAATAAATACACAAAAGTAGGCAGTTTTGGCGTATCTTGGTGAAAGAAGTATGAATTTCTTTGTTATTTTCGGGGTATTAATACTTAAATGGTGCATAAACGTGTCTGGATCCACGAAACAAGGGTCAGATATACACAGAGGAGTTCCGGAAAAGCCCTGAAACAACTTTAAATAAATGGTGATGGAGAAAATTTTAAAGCGTTGAGAATCAGAAGCCGTAAATATAACCCAGTTGGAATGGTGTGATTAACAAAAGGGACGATGTACATTGAAGCTACGAGTGCAAGTAACCTTCAGGTAAATTATACTATTTTGTTTGAACTTTGAGATTTTGGTGTGTGTTGAATAACTTTCTAATTTGTTTATTTAAAATGGACAGTAGTGAAATTGTACTAACAATAATATTTTAATTTTAAGGTGAAATTTGCTTGTTTAAGTAGAAAGGGTATTTAGTATTGATGTTCTGGATTATGATGAAAATTTAGGGTATGTCTTTGAGCTCAATTAGACGAACCTGGTTAATTAACGTAAAGGGTGGTAGATGCTCCTTTGTACTCTGCATATATTGTTATAGTAATTAGTAGGCATCCTACAAGGACTTTAATTCTGGATGCACATTAAAATGAAAATAAATTTAATTTTGAAAGTTTCCGATATTAAAATTTATGCTGAATATTAATTTTGAAATTTTAATGTATTGTGAATATTGATGTAAATAGAGTTGACGTTGATGTTTGTGGTAGGAATGTGTTTGTTTTTTATGTATGAGGATGAAAGCTATCTAGAGGAGCAGCCGAGGCGATTAACAGAAGAAAATCAACAGTTAAGGTAATGAATAGCTTTTTGTAGGATTCACAGCAATATATATATATATATATATATATATATATATATATAGTTGTTATGTATGGTGATATTTTCTGAAATGATGCTTTAATATACGAGTAAAAAATAATAGGTGCAACCTGTAATGTGGTGTTGGTCTTTAAATGTTTTAATTAAATACTTTTTCCACTTCAATTATGCCACGGCTTTAGAAACTCTCTCAGGGAAACTGAATCTAGTATTTAAAATCTGTAAGAGGACGTGGGTTCTTTGTCCCCTTACAGGTATTGAAACACAGGCGCCTAAAGCGTATGAGATCAAATCACTTAACCTCGTTCTTTGTGCTTACGTATCGTAGTTAGTCAAAGATTGATAAATCTATTCAGCAATTAATTACTCTAGTTAACGTTTGAAATTGAAATTATTCCAAATTACTTTAATATGAAGTGTAGATAAAAATAACATTTGATACCTGCAACTCCGTTGAATGTGTCTGGGTGTACAGGGGTTGGAAACAGGATACCACAAAGTTGCCTCGAACGCTTTCAGTGAGTACCTAATAAATTTATGCTTTAGTTTATGTACAATAAGGATTTTCTTATAGTTTTAGGTTCTACGATTGAATACTACTTCAACCACTATATGCTTTAATTGCTCTATAACTACGAACACTTCAATACTTCACCAAATAAAACTGATCAGCTGCAACTCCTTAACCACAACAAAGGATGCCCCGATGTTGGTATATTTGAAATCTTCCTTTTGTAATTAATTTTCGTCGTATAAACCTTTCACTTTCCTTTTATTATATTGAATTAAAATGCATGCACAATTAACACGTCTATTAGTTTTTTAACAATTTTTAAGTACAAGCTCTTAAGCCAAAACAATTATTCAGTGTACAAAAATTTTATGGTCAAACTTTTTCAAAAATTTTCTATTCATTAAATTTTAAACAATTATCACCTAGGACAACTAAAAAACAAACTTATCTCTAGCCTACTAACTAATATTACATAAGGGATGCATTCAACATATTAAACTTAATTCTACTTAACTACTATTTTAGAACAGCTTTGGTATTTTTACATTTTATTTTGACATTTCATAAATTTTATTTCGCTTTATAATTAAAATGTATTAAACGTATTTCATTTTAGGTAAATCAACTTTATAAATGGCCTAAAGTATCCTGCACAAATTACAAATGATAATTTTAAAGACAAAACCTATACACATTCAATCGAAGATACATTAGATACCCTTCGTATATGCAAACAATGGAAAAATGCTTTCTTAAACCTCAAACGCTGTATCACTAGTACATAATATTCTATATCTGCATTCAAACAAGTAATTATTCATCAATCTTAGTTAACCGTAGTGTTTTTAACTTTTAGAATAGCTTGATAAAAGTGGTATATTAATGTTTTTATCAGTAGTACTAACAACTACCTTTGTAGACCCTTTGATAATGTCAAATGCTAAAATATATATACATATATATATATATATATATTGTAGTGGATTTAAACGGTTAAATTTGGGTATAAACAATGCAATTCCAAACACCCTGTATAGAGGAAACAACCATAATTTACGTGCGAAATTTATTTCATGCATTTAATTTAAAGTAACAAATAATACCATAATTTTATAATTAGGGATTAAAAATTTGTAGGTTCGTAAAGAAAACAAATTGTATAAGCCAATAGAAATTATTAATTAATTTAATTCAGTTTAATTCAAAGGGTGATAACGTCAGAAAACGCATAAAAGCGTGAAAAATCGATAATTCCAAGTCGAAACGCTTTACTAACAAACAAACAGACATCGAATATATGAAATACCTTGAAACGCAAACTCCTAGAAATGATATTTTAAAACGATCGTTAATTGAACACCTGCATGTTTTGGAAAAGTCATGTTCCCTTTATTTTTGTAGATAACAAGCAAGTTTCAAAGAATATTGGTCAACCGACAGTTGCAAAGCACGTATACAACTCCACGTGGGGTAGATAGCACGCGGACAGTAATATCGATTTTCTACCACTCAAACAAGGTTAGAAGGAAACATCCAATATGCAAAAGAGAGGAATAGAGTTAATACAGGCGGGGTTTTAAGATGTCACTGAAATATATCATTGGTCGAAATAGTTAGTTTTACAACAGACGAACACGGGACAGATGAATGCTGGTTTTTCAGAAAATAGCGTAGCGACGAGCTAAATTTCGGAGAGTTTGAAAACGGTTATACAAAATTTGCAGAAAGAGTTAGTTTGCAATTAGGATTTTGGGTAAAGTGTGGCCGAGAGGGGCCTGGCTTATAATATAAATAAACTAGCGAAATTGATAGTTTTCTCTTTGACTTCTTTAATTTGCATCGCTTACGACGTACAAAAATCTACTAACGAGCTTGTAAGTATTAAAATTTATACATTAAATAGTACAGTGTTAGATGGTTGTGACCTTATACTTTGAACGCGGATAGTGTCGAATTTATTTATATTTAACTAAGGTACAACGTATACTGTAACAAGCTTATAAAGTAAATTATATTATGCAATAATAACAAGTGTACTATACTTGGATTTGGTTATCGAGATGGATCTTACATGAGTAGCATGCAGCGCAACGTAGACGGTGGTTATCTATAAATAGTTGAAGGCGGCAAGCAGCGCATAATCACTAGGCCGAGGGTTCAGGAACATAATACATCGTCAATAGAGATGGAATCTTCATGTTTTTCCAGGGAACGCATTAGAATTTGCTGTTTTTTTATGAACTGTGGAATTTATTTGTGATGTGTGAGAGTGAGCTTTGATGGCATTTTTCGTTATTTTGTGTATTGAAAAGAATATGTATGACTAACTTTTATTTTGGTATTTGAATATAAATCTAAAGGTGTACGTAAAACTTATTAACGTTCCTCATGAATTTAAAATTTTATTGTTAAGAATACATGGGTTTTTTTGCATTTGTAGTAAGAGTATATTAAGTATAAGGCATGCATTAAAAAAAAACTAAGTTTTCATGAGCTCACCATACTCCAGAGTGTACCAATTAGAACTAATTATAAATAAAAAAATAAGGTATTATTCAGGGCCCATTTACTCCTGTTACATTAAATGTGTTTAATATTTCAATTTAAAATCCAGCACTTTACAAAGATAGAATTTATTGAGGTGTAACTTGAGCACCGAAATGTACATAATCTTGAATTATTATTTGTAAATTGTAGTAAATAAATATTGTACGATTGTGGTTTTATTGAGAGTGTGCGTGAACGGTAAAGAGTATGGTAGTAAATCTAGGTATCCAAGAGGAGGCCCAACTGAGCTAGCTAGGGAGCGGTTAAAGAAATCAAAGTGGATGGAAGTAGAATCCGGGTAAGAAATTTTTTTTTGAAGTTTTTCTATTTTGTGAAATTTTTGATTTTGAAAATTGATAATTTTCGAATCTACTATTTACTATAGGGTTACACGGCAATTTATAACGGCCGAACGTTGTGGCTCGAATGTTTTTACTCTGGCGAGGTCTTATAGGGGTTACACGACAATATATATATATATATATATATATATATATTTATATATATATATTGATATGATAACGCCGTACTCGGTGTAATGACGTTTTACATAACTCCACCTCTCTGTGTTTTCAAATCAAATTTAATCTTACTAATTTTACTATTATGCCACGGCTAGCCCTTTATAATCTACACAGAGTGCACAACGTTACGATGATTAATTTTTTTCTTCTCCACTCCTTTATGATTACCTATTTGTTTGAATTTATAAACGAAGTCAATAATTTCATGTAATGAAAAGAAGTATTATTTACAAGTTTTAAAAAATATTAAAATACACCCTTCAATCAATCAATATCATAAGTATTATTTATCCCAAAATTTATATACTTTGAATTTAATCTAAAGTCACCAAAAACTACTCCTTTTTATCAAAGAAACCTGCAACGTTCTAGCCCCCTTTATAATATGTTACGTAAGTTTAACGTATGCAATGTTTGTTGTTGACTTTATCACAAGTTTATATAAAATGAATAGATTCAGTATTGAAATTTAAATAGAAAAATATCTTAAAATTAAATAGATCTGACCTGCTACAGGTTGTTCTTCGGATTGTAGATCAACACCCTTTTATTGTCCTCATTCGTCTATCACTGCTCTGCTTAGTTGAACCTCTCGTTTTCCATAAATTACTTAGTGCTTCTTTATTTTATTTGCATTGAAACTCGCAACTCCAAATTGTACCAGAATTGTACCAAAATATAATTGTCGACGCTGATTCGAATTGTAATATTATATTGACCCAGATTTGAATTGTTCTTATCGACGCATACTTGAATTATTCAGAAATACACCACCAATTTGAATTATTATCCTCAACATTCGAATTATTATATCTATCCACACATTTGAATTATTATGAAATGTACCACCATTCGAATTATTATATCTATCCACACATTTGAAATATTCAGAAATGTACCATAGATTCAAAATATTCAGAAATGTACAACCATTCGAAATATTCAGAAATGTACCACCATTCGAAATATTATATCAGCCATTGGAATTATTCTTCTCAACAACCATTCGAAATGTTATATCGCCCAATTCGATGCCCTATTATTATTAACATTTAGTTTAAATAAATTACCCCAAATTCTACTCACGTTAAACGGCAAAAGAAGTCTTCATAATTGTAGCACTATTATCACTTGATATTTTATTAAATATTAAATTACGCGTGACCTGTTGTTTCACAGTAACGCAGCTTTGCTCTGCCTGAGTTTTAAACTGACTCGTCTTATCATTGCGCTGTGTTAATATAGGCTGTTCCCACTTGCATGTGGGCGGGGTTTTCAACAGTTTTGCCGATATCTCAACCAACCAGGTCTTTGTATTTCCTGCCTTTTGAAGTTGTTTCTGATGTAACTTATTTGGTTTTCTGTGTAATATCTATTTGCTATTGATACATCGTTATCTTGACCATACGTTTTTTTTATAGATATGGCCTTTTAAATAATTGAACAAAATAAATGATGTAACTTTAATTCTACTTTTGTTTATTTTATGCGTGTTTAAAACTGCGTTTTCTCATCAAAAATGTTTATTGTTTCCGCGTACTTATATAAAGCTTTGTTAGGTTTTGTCTCTTATCTTTGTATTTGTTTTATAACTAATTAGAACACTTCTCAACGCGTGTTTAATTACATGTACTATCACTTCTTCTGAATACGCGTTCTTTTGTTGAAAGAGATTCTTACTTGCATTACATAAAATTAATAAAGGTCTATATACAGAGTGTTGAATGCTTGCTATTTACTTAATGTATGAATTGCCTATTTTTCTGCTAAATACGCGTTTCATTGTTGTAAGATATGCTTCCTTGCATCACTTAAAGCTAATTATGGTCTATATACAGGGTGTTAAATGCTTACTATTTACATAATATTCAAATTACTTAATTTTCTGCTGAATAAATGCAGTTTTCTGCTTCCTATCGCAATTTATGGTTACTGCACGACCCATGCTATTCAATACACCCTAAACAACCCCTTATCACAGCATTTATATATATATATATATATATATATATGTTAAATGTTTTATTTTTCTTGACCTTTTACTCTATATTTGTTTGAGGATGATTTTCTTGGGATATAGGTCAAAACATTAATATATACTTTTACATTTTATTGTGCCATAACCTCACTCGACCATACGTACGTTTCGACTAGCAATTGAGCACTATATTAATCAATCCCTTATATTTTGTCACTTACCTATAAATTAATTCTATTCGTTATACATTTAACCTACCCTTATATAAGTATTTGTCACTTACCTAAATTATTCTATTCGTTATAACATTTAACAATTAAATGTATAACGAATAGAATAATTTAGGGTAAGTGACAAAATTATATAAGGGTAGGTTAGTATATTAGTAAATTAATTTATAGGAATGACTGAACCATTTAACAAGGCTCAAGCAGTCGTATAACGAATACGAATAATGGTCGAGTGAGGGTTAAGTGCACAATAAAATGTAAGTATATAGGGTAATGTTTTGACCTATATCCCAAGAAAATCATCCTCAAACAAATATATATAGGATATGACTGATACCATATGATATATAGGCTCATAGCAGTCGATTTAGACGTACGTTATGGTCGATTGTTTGGTGTATGGCACAATATATTTCTTTTGTAAAAGTAAATATTAATGTTATGCGTTGCACCTAGTGTATACACTAAGAATAATTGCAACCTGTTTGGGACAGGAGAGGAGCTAAAAGGATAAGTACTATGGATATTATGGACTGTTAATATATATATATATATCAAATATATGATTGACGACATAACTCAGTTTGGTGTTGTAAATACCTATTTAGACTTATTGTTGATTGGACTAATAGTGTAATCTACTAAATGCAATGAAGGTAGTGTGTATACACTAATAATAATTGATCCTGTTTTAGGGATACGTCAACAAAAAGGTTCAGGAGCGAAGCGACTGCTCTATGCAGCACCTATTCGCATTTTACTGTTTAAATAGTATTTGTAATTTTTAATTATCATTTTATCGCACAATTTCCAAACAAATAATATATCGATGGGTTTGTCCGTTCTCATTTGCAATATCCAATAACGGTACATTAAACCGTTCCTTTTTCTGCCAATTATTCAAATTTTGTGCGATAAATATCGCGTGATTTCGAAAATTTGTATTAAATGCTTTGGTTTTTGCGTATACGTCATTATAATAAGGTTCAGGATGCGAAGCGACTGCTCTAAGCAGCATATTTAAAGCAGGAAACATAAAACTAACGTATTAAAGAGATTAAATGTTGAATTAATTACGGATATGTTAGTAACACCGTTACACAATAGATACGCATATATCGATGAACCGTTTGAACGTTCTCATCTTGCAATATCCAATAACGGTACATTAAACCGTTCCTGTGTTTACATGCCAAGTTATGTCCAATCTGCTTTGGAATAGTTGTATAGAATACACGTATTTGAAAATATTAGAACTCTAAATAAAAGATACAATGGCAGCATGCTTAAGAAGATCAATAGGCTGTGAACTGTATCGAATAACCAGTTTTTAATAGGGATGTAGTTATCGAATAACATTATATTTTTGTATTACAATATGAATCAAATTTTCTCTGAATTAATAAAAGATATGTCAGTAACACCGTTTTCAGCCACTTTACATAGATAAGCAAATCCATGAGAATCGCTGTGAACGTTCATTGTTGGTCAAAATATATTCTGCTTCATTAACCTTTAAAGGGTTGTACAGGTAGACCTTAACCTGTCCAATCTGCGTCCTCCTCGGAATAGTTGTAGGAATACACGTATCTTGAAAAGATTAGCACACTCTAAATTAAAAGATTGTACAATATGTAGCATGCTTAAGACAAATCAATTAGTGTGAACTGTATAAAATAACCATGGTACAACTATACGTATAGCGGATGTACTTATACATGAACTACAAATTAATTCTCAATTTAGAGCAAAAGATCATTCAAAAGTGTTACAGCCACTAAACAAGTAAGCAAATACCAGTAAATCTGCATGTGACAAAATACAATTGTATGGTCAACTTACATATATTAAGCAATTCATTAACCTTTGAGAAGTCTGGGTTGTACAGGTAGACCTTAACCTGTCGATCGCGTCCTCCTCGGTGGGTGCGAAATATCTTGAAGAGAGGCACACACAAATTAAAAAGATTGTAGAATATGTATATGCTTCTAATACATCCTACACTAATTCCATCATGCTAACAATAAAATACAACGTGTCCTATCATCCTATACGTATAGCGGTGACTTTAAAAACTACCAATTAATTTAATTTAGAGCAAAATCATTCTGTACAGATAAACAGACAAGTACCAGTTATCTGCATTGACAAAAAATACAATTTATGTCAACTTACAAATAAGCAATTATTTTTGAGAAGTCTGGGTTATAAAATAACTTCCATTGTTTCCTATTCTAAACTAATCTACACATGCTCTGCATTTTGCTTTCTCTGCTTCTAATACATCCTACACTATTCCATCATGCCTTACAACGTGTCCTATCATCCTTTCTTTCCTATTTTCACTGTTTTCACATATTTCTTTCTTCTCATATCATTTCAAGAATCTCTTTGTTCTTTACTTTGTCTTTCCATGATATCTTCATCATACTTCTGTAGCACCGCATTTCCAAGTTTCTATCTTTTTCTTGTCCGCTTATCCTACTGAAAACGTCTCATAGCCGGACAGTGCTGTGCTCCACACATATGCTTTCGGCAATGTTTTCCTTGTTTCTAAGTATTGTAGTATTAAAAATAAAATATAATTTTTCTTGCAATTACAAATCCTTGAATGTACAATAAGCTGAAAAAGTCGTTTCTCTATATTTGTTGTCTTCGAACAAAGTAGTGACTTTTGTGTAAGATGCAGCACGCCTTGCACTAATCCTTGTTTTATATCTTTTGAACTTCTCCCATCTTGGGTTATTTAGCTTCCTAGGTAGAAGAAATTCTTAACCTCTTGTAAATTATCGTTTCCTATTTGTATTCTGGTTTTGACTTATTTTTCCCTCCTTTACATACTAGTACTCAAGTTTTATTTTTGTTGATAAATGCATATTGTATCTCTCTTTTAGTACTGTTTTTATTTCATTAAAAACTGCTTCTAACTCTCCCTTGCTAGATACCAATACCACTGTATCGTCTGAGCATATCAATCATTTCTCCCTGTATTTGACAGTATTCACTGCCTTGTCGATATACAAGTTAAAAATTAATAGGGATAACGCACATCCCTGGCTCACCCCTTTGCTAATATTTACCTCTCTACGTTCCTGCTCTATTTTTATTACCACTGCCTGCTCTATGTATGAGCAATGTATAATCTGCCTATTCCTATAACGCATTCCTATCTTTTTGAGTATTTCAGAACGTTTCCCATTTTATATTGTCGAATACTTTTTCTAGATTTACAAACCCTTTATACACGCTTTCTCTTTATTCTATTGTTTTCTCCATTATCATTCTTAAAACTAAAATAGCCCCATGTTACCTTATTTTGCCTAAATCCAAATTGATCTTCTTCTAGTATTTCTTTAACACGTTTCTCTATCTGCCTTTGTACAATTATATTTAATATTTTTGACACGTATGCACCTCTTTTTTTCGGTATAGTGATTATAGTGTTACGTTTGAAATCTTTGAATATCTCGCCTGTCCCATACACACAACTGACCAGTTGGAAGACACTTCTGTTACTATTTGTCCAGCGGCTTATACAGTTTCTGCTTGCACTTTATCTGTACCCGGTGCATTATTATTTTATTAGCTTTGTATTGCTAGTTCAAATTCGTCTCTAAGTATAGAGTATTCCAAGTAATCCTTTTCAATGTCTGTTTCCTGTTTTAGTGCTTCTTGGATGGCGCTAACAACACACAAATATTTTCTAACAACAAAGATGCCTAGGTTAGTGCCAAATAAATGGCATTCGCGGGAAGTTTTCCTGTTCTGATTTAACATGAAAAACAGTTCAATTGAAGCAAGTCCTTTGCTTGAGAATGCCCACGGCAAACATACACCATCAAAAACTACCTGAGAAGATTGGTTTAAACGCTTTGGAAGGGGCTATTTTGTCACTGAAGACAAGGAACGCTCCGCAAGACCAAAAACAAGTGAGGACACCCAACCGCAAGCGCTATTGAATAAAGATGATACCCAAGCACAAAGATTAGCACAAAGTCGTGCTGCATTTAACAAGAAAAAAGCAACTACTATGTTCACAAACAAGAAACATAGAAATAACGAAAAGAGTCCTGAAAGCATATGTGTGGAGCACAGCACTGTACGGTTGTAAAACGTGAACAGTAGGAGAAGTGGACTGGAAATAGATTAAGGTCTTTGAAATGTGGTTCATCAGACGTATGGTGAAGATATCATGGACTGGTGAAGTTAAGAACAAGAAGATACTAGAAATAGTAAAGAGAAATAATTGTAGAAAACAGTAAAAAATAGGAGAGATAAGGTGATAGTACATATGTGAGTAGTGCGAAATATATTAGAAGCAGAGAAAGTAAAAAGAGGGAGAGAGGTACACTTAGAGTAGACTATTGCACACAGATAGTAAAAACTGTAAGCTGTGGAAATTTCAGGAAAATTTGTTTGTTATCTCAAAATAGAAAATTATAAAGAAACGCTTCCAACTAGTTTCAGGACGGAAACTAAACGATGAAAAAGTAATTGTATTTAAACCTAATATTATTGTAAAGAACAACAGGCGTTGGTTTTTGCAATATTATCAACAAATGTTAATTGTGTAAAATGAATAATTTGAAAACTTGCTTTGGAAAATGTCTAAGTGATGGGGTATTTCGGTGGCCGCCAGGTTGTTTGCACCTCTTCGCTTACTATTGAATATCGGTGAAATATGGTATATGTATAGAAAACAATGGAAAAGGGAGAACGCGTGTACATAGGGTTTGTCAATCTGGAAAAAACCATTTAACCATGTAAAATGGGAAAAAAATGCTCGACATACTCAAAAAAATTGAAATGAACATACGGATAGACGGATAGTACATAGCTTATACAAAAAGCAAACTGCGGTTATTGCATTAAAGCAGGAACGTGAAGAAGAAAATATTAAGAACAGGGTGAAACAGAGTAAAACTAATATTTATTTATTTGAAATAATGTTTATTAAGTATTTAATACCGAGTTGTAATTCCAATTGCATTGCACTTGTTACAGAATCAATACTAAATATACCCTTACTGTGATTTTACGATCAAAAAGTACCAACAGCATTCCTCTGATATATTGAATCATATTATTAAGCAAGTTTGAATACGGACAGTATTATATTTCAATGTTGTATTTGTTTAGGGTTTTATTGAATTAACCACAAAGTTGTGTATATTTTTTGTTTGTAATTTGTAATGCCACGATGTGTTTAATTTTTACAAATGCATTTATATAAAAATTTAGCGCCTGAATCTGGGCTTGTATTTGTGCTATAAAATTTTGGTATGTATTTGCTGCCTACAAGTTTTATATTGTTTGACATTTGTGACGCATTTGACATTTTTATTTTATGTGTAATTGTTCTATTTCAGCATCTTAATCACATGTACAACTGCACCGCTCATATCTTGGTTTAAACGTAATTATATGTTTGTTGTTTTGTTTATCCTATTATCTAGCCGATGTTGCTATATAATTAACTAGTATTTAACGTTTGTGATAATTTTTGTGATGTAATTAAATTGAACCTCTGGTATGATGACCATCTCGTGCCTTTTCGCGTTTGCATTTATAACTATGTTGGTGTTTGTCATTTCAATAATAAGCGCCTTTTTAACTATGCGCAATCATACCATAAGTTCATTTCAGCGATTCATGTCGTCTTGTCAATGTACTTGTAGTTGTACTCTTGCAAATAATAGAAAATCGGCTAGCCTTTGTGAAATATTTTGTAGCACGGACTGGAAACTGTTAATGCATGTATGTGGGCGCGTGTGTTCGAATCTTGTTGAATATTAATAACATTTTATATCCGTTGCGGAGAGGAACATTAGTAGTCAAGGTGCAGGTCATCTTCCTGGTGCCCCCCCCCCCTCTTCAACTTTAGCTGGGTAGTATTGGCCTAGACGACCTCAGTACCTAACAGAAAAGACTAGCTGGTTTACACTAACGTTTCTTCAGTTGTCATGCGTAGTATGTCTGGGCAACAGTTGGCATTCCGTTAAATTCAATGTTGGTAATCTGGGTACTTGTACGTTACCCGTCCTTGTCAAGATGTGCCAATTGCTGTTAGAAGTGTGAGGACAGTTTGGGGTTTTCTCTGCCATGCTCTTTCGCCAATCGCCCAAGTTGAGTACGGCACTGTTTGCTTTGAATGTCATTTTTCTATGCTTTCATGCCAATGATCTATTTAGAGGTTATTATTTTGATTAAAAGTCAAGTTAGGTCAATGCTGTAGTTTTATTTCAAACCTTCCCGACTTAACGCCATCTTCCCAGTGTGAACTTGGATTACATTATAACAACACAACGTAGGTATCGTCGATCCACTGCCACTAGATGTTAGATCACAGAGCCCGGTGTGCCGTTCATAGAGGGCGTTTGGGTCTGCCTTTAGGTCGATTACACTACAATGTGGAACTAGATTAGGCTATTGCACACAGATAGTGAAAATGTAGGCTGTGAGATTTTCAGGGGAATGTGCTGGGTAGCTCAGAATAGGAAACAACGGAGGTAGTTGTCCAACCAGTTCCAGGACTGAAAACCTAATGATAATGATGAGAATATTGTACAGTTTACGCACCAGGTAATGGCTTTTACTGACTCAACAAGGTAAATGGCGAGCCCATCTTTGTATCGTCAGTAAAAACCCACTTAGTTTACTAATAATATAAAATACAATTAAGATTTGTCGTGTGCTATTTATTTACAATACCCACAAAAACCGAAGTCTGTAAAAACTTAAATGATAGATAATATATCAGAATTTTAATAATTTATTTTAAAAAGCATATTATATAAAGCGGTATCAATTTATATATGTGTGTGCATTTAATATTTCGTTAATGTCTGTAGATCTAACATTATTTTGTTTTATATATTAATGTTATGAGATTTGTTACAATTGCTCATGCATGCATACACGTAGACACCACCCCTTCTGATGCTTTAATGCGATTATTATTAGGAGTTTAATCGGTACCACCTGTTAATCTGTATTGTTAGTAAGTTTTGTTTTTAATACTGATTTAAATTTTAAGAGGTATTAAAACCCAGTTTGGTGTAACCAAGTAATAAACTGAGATTTTGAAATGCCAATATTTTGATATCAATTGGCGCTAACTGCGCATATGCTCCTGCTAATATTGTTTAAATTTTTATATTTTTATTAGAAACCAACAAAGGAAAATTTGAGGGATTATTGGATTGTAATTATATTAGTATTCCACGCTCTTCTCTATTCATGATCGCTCATGCATCAAGTTCTCGCCCTATATAAACTACCACTTTCGCTACTCTCACCAGTTACTTCGCCACAAGACACCTTTTGGCTTTGAATGGGCTAGTGAGTCTGCTAGTTCAGGAGTAACTCTTCTCTTTACACTTTAAGTTGTCTATTTAATATTATCATTCTTATCTTTATTATTTTTATATTTTTTATTTTATTACTTATTTTGTTTTCTTGTCCTGATAACGCCCCCTTACAAAAGTGGGCGAAACGTTGACCTTAATTTATAAAATGACACGGTCCCAACCCGAAACCATAAATATTTATAATGACTCCGGCCGTGAAAACCTCCGACAATTTCTCAAAACTATTGTCCCGTCCGATGTCTGCTAGAGCATTGTCACATGACCAAAACGTTCTACTAGACCGTTGCCATATGACCAAAACATCCTTACGTTACCATATGTCTTATACCCTAGCAGAACGTTTTGGTCAAGTGGCAATACTCTAGCAGGCATCGGTGGAAGTAAAAATCTTGAGGTCATGTTACTTGTCAATTAGATAGGTACAAACGTAACATAATTCATCGCGTGCTGTACAGAGGGCGTCATCGGATTTACAAGAATTTACAGGAAATACGATTTTGATTTACAAATTGACCGTACAGAATTACTACGCTAAGCTTACGCTTACTTTGAGTCCTTCTAAATATTTAAAATGCGGTAGAGCCAATTAATGAACACCGTGTACTCTTTCTTTGATTCTACAGGGCGTGTGGTGGATTTACGCCTATTTACTCTAGATTGGTAGTAGAGTTCGTTCTTTACCTACAACATAGAGGGACAAGACAAAGTAAGGATACAACACTAGAAAGATATATGGATTCTACGGGTAAACTCCACCACTACATTAATAAGCACTGCGTCTTTCAGATGCGGTAGATACGTGTAGAACCCATCATTACCGCTGTCTTGTTCACTTGTCCAAACCACCACCCTTTCTTGTTATGCGTCCTGATTGATCGAAAATAACGACGTACATTTTTTGAATGGAAAACATCTTATTAACTTTCAATTCCAAGAAATACACAATAAAAATATCTATATAAAAGTCCCGAACAGCGCTGGGAACTCAAAACCGTATTTGTATAATGCTTCATAACCTACTTAATTCTACAAGAAAAGTTCGCTAGGATAAGTATTAAAATAAAATGGTTGTGTAGCCAAATGAGGCGTATCAGTTGAGGTCTTAAAACGGCTGTAAGTCAGTAAGGCTGGTCCAGTTTCAAAAATTCTAACAGTTTGAGATCCCTTGAAATTGTGGTTGCACACATGCTCATTTGAAAACCTTCCGGGAACCGGGATAAGGGGCAGAGCTATTGACAGTTTCTTCAATATTCTCATAAAATCAGTACCTACTGACTTAATTTGTTTATAACTCTATACAATTTAATTTTAGAGAGTATTAAGAAACCTTTACGTTCTTGTAGTTACCGGGATGTTACATTGCCATTTTATACGAGAACTCAGTACAATCTTTGAGTAAGATCAAGAAGCTATCATTTTCAATATCTGAACACAACTAAAACAACTAGTTTAAACATCAGATACTTAATATTCTGAATATAGGAAGTTTTTAATTATGATAGTAAATATGACTCAACATATGCGATTTTTAACATTGATTCCGTGCAAGGCGTTATTAACCGTGTCATGACTATACAATATTACGCACAAAAATGAAAAGGCCATCCATTAAATGATTATACGTAGCGTGTATTTTACGTTATAGTAGCGTAATAACGCGGTTTATTCCTAAAAATTAAAGAGCCAATTGATAGTCGATGATTAAAGCTTTGCGGCCAGTATGAATATTAAACGTTACTTTCGGCTCTCTCGTACGTTGTTTTTATTGATTAAAAGCTTGATTATAAATTAATAACCATAACTCTAACGACGAGTAATTGAAATTAGTTAGATTAATGTCCTTCATAAATATAATTGCCATCATATGTCAGGGTATAACAGGACATGCACGAGGGCTGTTTCATGTTACTACGAGGACACTTCAATATGTTTACAAAATGGTAGCAATTTATTAAACGTAGTCATACTTTGCTAAATAGTTAACACTTGATCGGTATTATAATGATATCCTAGCATAGCTTTCGTGAAGTACACATGTCTAAAAGAACTAGAGATTAAATTAATATGGCTTCTCGATAGCTCAATTTTCAATTAATAAGCAGTTGAAGCGCGTATTAATATCTTTACAAGGGTAAGCGCTACAATTTTGGAATATGCTTGAAAAGATATAGTGAGCCGGCATAGAAGAAAACGTGGTGGTTTTGGCGTGCGCCTCTTCTGGAATAGAGAAATAACCATAGAAGAAGATATCGCAAACCTTTAAGGACCGAAAAAGCACTGGCAGATAATTGTGTAAATAACAATTGCTTTTTTAAATGGTTATGATTAGTAGAATTAGATACAGTTAATTGCACAATATGTGCCAGAAGGCAGAAAACACTATCCTAGAGCTGTAGAAAGACAGAAAGTGCAAAAATTACAATAATTTACAACGCCAAGTTAACCCCTTATTGCCAGAAAATTTATTTACTAATAACCAATTACTAATTTTAATAGGTTGAACTTTTGAAACCGAATACTGAAATAGCACCTTAGTAGATACGCTACCTTCGGACGGCCTCAAAAAACTAGTACTCTTATGAGATTTAACATCATCATCAATAGGTTTACAGTCCTGAAACTGGTTAGACGCGTACCCACATTGTTTCCTATTCTGAACTAACCTACACCTTTTCCTGAAATTTGCACAGTCTGCATCTATCACTATCTGATCCAGGTCTACATATGTCTTCTTTTTCCTATCTCTGCTTGTAATATATCCCATACTATTCCTCAAAAATGCCTTAGAACGTATTCTGCCCTTCTATTTTTTCCACAGATATCTTTATTCCCCTACTATTTCTCATCATTAGGTTTTCAGTCCTGGAACTGGTTAGACGCGTACCCTCATTGTTTCCTATACTGAACTAACCTACACATTTCCCTGAAATTTGCACAGTCTGCATCTATCACTATCTGATCTAGGTCTACTTCTACTTCCTTTTTCTCATCTCTGCTCGTAGTTTATCCCATACTATTCCCCAAAAATGCCTTAGAACGTATTCTTCCCTTCTATTTCTCATTTTTTTTCTACAGATATTCTTGTTCCCCTACTATTTCTATAACCTATTTTTTATTAACTTTGTCTGTCCATGCTATCATCCTCATGCATCTGAAGCACAGCATTCCAAAAGGCTGCTACCGTTTTTCTGTCTGCTTTTCCTACTGCCCGTATTTCATAGTCATGCTGTGCTGTGCTCCACACATATGCCTTCAGCAATTTTTTTCTTACTTCTGTGTTTGATGTCATTCATCATAGGGCTGTTCTTTCTTGTTAGATGCAGTTCGGTTCCCTTTTATTGTTTTACAATTATATACCCTATTTCTTCGATATTCAGTGGTTGTGAAGGGGGATAAGCAGGCTGCGGCTGCCAAGTTTCTCCAGCACTTGAACATTTACCGATTTAATATTTTTTCCAATATATCTTTTCGCATAGTCAACATTAGTTGCAGATATTTCACAACCAACACATGTAGTTATTTATAATAATCATCACATTAATCTGCGCTAATTTTTTCGTCCTTAGGTATTCCGTCTCAAAACTGGTTGTACACATACCTGCGCATATTTATATTCTGAGCTAGCCTACACAGTTCCCTGAAATTCTTACACAGCCTGTATACAGCTCGGTTCCCCTTTTATTGTTTTCTAATTTTATGCTCTATTTCACAAAAATTCAGTGACGGGGGTTAAGCAGCCTGTGGCTGCCCAGATCCCCAACACTTGGGCATTTGCCGAATTCGAGAATATAGCCCGACCAATATTTGTAGTTGCTTATAATAATCCTCATGTTTAGGTACAGTTACTTTTTTCGTCATTGATTTATACATCTTGGGACTGGTTGGATTCATACTTCCATTGATTTCTATTCTGAGCTAGCCTACACATTGCCCTGAAATTCCTACAGCCTACATTTTTCACTATCTGTATGCAGTTGTTTAACCTAGGTCTACATCTACTCCTCTTTTTTCCTATCTCTGCTTCTAATATATTCCGCACTATTCCCTCATGCCGTGGTATGTGATCTATCATCATATCTCTCCCACTTTTTACTGTTTTCCACATATTTCTTTCTTCCCCCACCATGTTTAGTACCTCTTCGTTCTTAACTTTGTCTGTCCAGGATATCTATATCATACGTCTGTAGCACCACATTTCAAAAGTTTCTACCTTTTTCTTGTCCGCTTCTCCTGCTGTCCAGGCTTCACAGCCGTACATTGCTGTGCTGCACATATATGTTTTAAGCAATCTTTTCCTTGTTTCTATGTTTGTGGTCTTTGAGCACAGTAGTAAATGTAGCACGACCTTGTGCTAATCTTTGTTTTATATCTTTTGCGCTTTTCCCATCTTGCGTTATTTGGCTTTCTAGGTAGCAGAAATTTCTATAACCTATTTATCATTAACTTTGTCTGTCCATGCTATCATTCTCATACATAAAGAAAATTTAAGTTCCATTCTGGTCATTTTTGTACCCTTCAAATGTATTCATTTCATCATAACTAACCTTTCGCTATTCAAGTTCAAAGTTCAAACATACACTACTTCCGCCCTATTCTCGTCAAGACCAATTGGAGGGCTTAAAAAGCATTTGATAGGATAGAGTTTCACTTTCAAGGTTAGACACAAGTATGAAAAGCAAACTAAAAGTCAAATTTTATTAAGAATATACATATATTTACTATTACAATTGTACATAAATATACATTAGATATACTAACAACTTATGTCCTAACATTATTATATCTTCATCTAACATCGTCAAGTTATATCCAATCGGCAACGTTAAATATGACTGACCCAGGAATTGAGTGACGTTTATCATCCTAAGAACTTAGGATAAGCTTCTCTCGAGCGAAAGTATAGACATGGTGATTGAACGACTGGATTAAATTCTGACTTTGAAATACATCCTTAAGGTCTTCAACGCATCAGACATAATCATCAAAGGCAATTCTATTTCTAATTGTACATCTCTTAATTCCTTTTATCTTTTTAGTAACATCGAAGTCGTAGATAACAAACACTTGCTCTTCTTTTGAGTGTTTATCTTTTTCTTCTTCTTCTTCGGCCGTCTTTAAAATTCTTGTCACATACATCTTTGATCGTAATCCAAATAGAGTCGTCATAAGTGGCCCATTATTTTCATTTTTCGTCATGCCTAATACTTTCTTGTTAAATAGAAAACTTCCATAAATATTGTTGGAAGGGTAGTGCGATGTATCAAAAGATTGTTAACAATCTTGTTTCGTGACTTCATAAATCTAGGTTCATAATTTTGTAGATTAGATTATCGGTGTCAGTGTGGAGAATATGGCACCCATATCCAAAAACAGTTTTCATATATTCATAGCGAACATTGTAAATAGTCTATTTGACTATATCGAGAATGCGCATGCCAGTATATATATTCTTATTAGAATATATTTATGATTTAAGTAGTTTCACTACCGCAAGGTAAACCTAATAATAATACGTCCCGTAGTAAAAGTGCTACAGTTTTAAGCAGTAAAATTTATTTAAATATGGTGTTATTGAAATAGAGTAGATAATTTGACGTACTTACAATAGTCTTAAAATAATACCGCCCGATAGAGTTTCTTAATCAGAATGAAAGTATATATGATTGGAATGGTTTGTTGGATGGTATTTTAAAAACGATTTGAACGATTTTGGGGCAGGGATTAATAATTACGTTCTAGAAAAATGCAGTAACAAGTAGATCTGTCACAGTAACATAACTATATTATGTTTGATCTTCTAAAAGGACTTATTGATTAATTAAGTTGAATGATGAGATTTTGCTGTGTGCAAGTCTTTTAAAATTTGAGCGAAAATAGTATGTAAAAGTTGATAATCTGATGAAGAGGGATTGGCAACCTACGGTACAGGTGTTCGCCAGTATACTAAGAAATAATTAAACCTAACTGATATCAGATATGTATAAATGCGGTTTTAAAGAGGGAGGATATTAAATTATATGACTTATTTTTATAAATTTTGTACATATTAAGGAAGATTTAATTGGGGAGTTGTTTGTGAATGATAATTACGAGATTAAGATTTGTTGAATAAACGAGTGATTGTTCTAGTTTTAAAGAGAGAATTTTGGACTTCAGTATATAGGATTTGTGTTGAGAATGAGTTGTTTTCATATATGTTATATCTAAGGTATTGAAAGCTGTTGTGGCTATTTTAATTTGTATTAGAAAGATATTGTTTGTAAAAGATTATTCGTATTATTATAAATCTTATGTATAATTCTAGTGGTTTTATTTGAAGAGAACAAAAATGGTCCAACATCGGGCACGGCATTTAATCACTTCACCTTTATCAATATCCAACGTAGGAGCTCGATTAGTATCTCGTTAATCCAAAGCACTTTTATTGGCGTCTAACGTGGTATTCTTTCCACAGCAATATATATATATTGCTGTGTTTCCCTGATTTATTGGATTCGAGCCTCACGAATTGGGCGTCAAAGAATGCTGTGTTTCCCTGATTTATTGGATTCGAGCCTCACGAATTGGGCGTCAAAGAATGCTGTGAATCCTCCAAAATCCGGGTACTCCGTATTTGAATCGAGCCCCTACGAATTGGATGTCAAGAATGCTGTGAATCCTACAAAAAGCTATTCATTACCTTAACTGTGTTGGTCCATTGACTTTCTTCTGTTAATCGCCTCGGCTGCTCCTCTAGTTAAACCTTCATCCTCATTCATAAAAAAAAAAAAACACATTCCTACCACAAACATCAACGTTAACTCTATTTACATCAATATTCACAATACATTAAAATTTCAAAATTAAATTCAGCATAAATTTCAGTATCAGAAAATTTCAAGATTTAAATTTGTTATCATTTTAATGTGCATCCAGAATTAAAGTCCTTGTAGGATGCCTACTAATTACTATAACAATATATGCAGACCTGAGTCTGAGTACAAAGGGAGCATCTACCACCCCTTTACGTTAATTAACCAGGTTCGTCTAATTGAGCTCAAAGACATACCCAAATTTTCATCATAATCCAGAACATCAATACTAAATACCCCTTTCTACTTAAACAAGCAAATTTCACCTTAAAATTAAAATTTTATTGTTAGTACAATTTCACTACTGTCCATTTTAAGTAAATCAATTATAAAGTTATCAACACACACGAAAATATCAAAGTTCAAACAAAATAGTATAATTTACCTGAAGGTTACTGCACTCGTAGCTTCAATGTACATCGTCCCTTTGTTAATTACACCATTCCAACTGGGTTATATTTACGGCTTCTGATTCTCAACGTTTTAAAAATTTGCTCCATCACCATTTATTTAAAGTTGTTTCAGGGCTTTTCCGGAACTCATCTGTGTATATCTGAACCTTGTTTAGTGGATCCAGTCATGTTTACGAACCATTTAATTATTAACACCCCCGAAAAATAACAAAGAAATTCATACTTCTTTCACCAATATACGCCAAAACTGCCTACTTTTGTGTATTTATTTGTCGTAGTAAATTTTACCAATTGGTACAGTGATACTAAACTTTCTTTACCTTGTATCTTCTTTTCTAAGTGCACTAACGTACATTCATTGTAGCACGTAAAGAACAAGCTGTTTTAAATCACATAATATTCGAGCAAACTGTTTAAATTATTTAATATTAAAACCGGAAAACTAAAAAGCACTGTTTAACGCGTTCAATCAAGTCGAAGATCTAAGAGAGCTTGTTCATATTAACCTCCGTATATATAGCGGTTAGCCTGTCTGTCGGTCTGTTCCCCAAAACGGCCAGTTTCTAGAATTTCGTCATTCTATGTTCCCATTCCGTAGCCTGGCATGCGATTTTTACGAATTTTGCACTCGCCTCAGTTAAATCTCAGAAAATTTCCACACGGCACGCAACGTCTGAGATTACCTAATTAAATTTTATACAGAAATGTTATTTCTACCTCTCAATTTTGCCTTTTACTTTCAACCAATCGCAACCCCATGACGTTGCTCTACTCACGCCTTTTACTATATGTGTCTCGGTCTTGCGCCTATTATCTGTCTCTATCTACCCTGTTCTTATTAGTGCAAATTGATATTCCTTATTATCGATTATTTCAGTCCATGTGGACTATCTGGGTTAAATACCCCCGTATCGCACCTTCTCGTGAATATTAAGCCACGGTTTCTCCAAGATTCTTTGTAACCATTAATTATCTGCAACATTTACGCAGAATGAGCTTTTTAAAAATACGCAGGTGTTTAAACATACTATTAATTCTCAGAGCTTTATTTTATTGGGTTTTTACAAGTTTTTATAGATATTATATGTTACTAACGGTTCAATTAACTTCAATTAAAATTAATACCCTTTAATTTTTAGCGAATACAAACTAAATATTAATTATTATCTGTACGTTTTGTTTAATACCGGTTACTTAAAATAGAGTTAATTAATATAAATTTTGCACGTAATTTCTATTTGTTTCTTTACTAGGAATAATTAAATTATACGTAGAGCTTTTTAATACTGCTTTTTTTGATATAAAGCGTCTTGTACATGATGTAAATCTCTTATTTTTAATGAAACGAATGAATTTTTATGCTTCACGCTTTTATTTAATAACGCGAGTTATGTATCTTTTCCCAAAGCTTCTACACGGTGATTAAAATTATTTAATGTGATTATTTAATTTTCTACCCTGGTCTAAATATGAGTAATATATATATATATATATATATATATATATATATAAAGACAAGTTATTTGCAGTCCGCAATAAACAATTGTGTAGAACAATATATAAAATAAGATGTATCTGTAAGCAAACTCTTATGGAAATAATAAGAGCTTATTGACGATACAAATCGGTCTAGTAGTTATATAGCCATTAACAAAACATTAGCTTTATTACTTTACTGGGGAGGAAACATCCACTGACCGACGGTTTCGGCTTTGTTAATCCTCATCAGAGCAGATTAGTTTCTAGCCTATCTACTATGTAGTTTCGATTCAATTCCGTACTTCCGCACTTAGTAGTGTTGGTATTTTATCACCTGATGGCAGTTTTATTTACTTTTGCCATAGTACAGAGATTGTTTCGAAATTATATCAGTATAATAGCTTCGATTACTTCATAGGATTGGAAACTAATTTGCTCTGATGAGGCTTAACAAAGCCGAAACCGTCGGTCAGTGGATGTTTCCTCCCCTGTGAAGTAATAAAGCTGCTTTGTTAATGGCTATATAACTACTAGCCCGATTTGTATCGTCAATAAGCTCTTATTATTTTCATAAGAGTTTGTTTACAGATACATCTTATTTTATATATATTGCTGTGATACTCGCCCCACGGCTTGGGCAGCCCATAAATTATGCTGTGTTAATTACTGTAGAAAAAATAATATACCTTAGTTATATCCCTTATATTGGCCCCACGGTTTTGGGTGCCGTAATTATGCTGTGATACTCGCTTCCCCTTACAATTGGGTGCTATAGAATGCTGTGTTAAGCCCTGTTACTCTCTCACAGCCCCTTTTATCACTCAAACACTTGTGAAAATGTAAATTTATAATTTTCTTTTGCCTCGACTAGCTGATTCAATTAAATAAAGCACTTCTGTAATACATGGTATAATGATTGAATATTTACAACACTTTTAACTATCTTCTCCTCTTTTTGTATCATATACATCTGTCAAATTATTACAAAATCAAGCCAGCAAAACGAGATTTTTATTACCTTTAAAGACTTATTGAAACTTGTAAATACTCCCTGTATGTTTGTTGTGGTTGGTTTAGCATTCTTCTTAATTTTTTATGGGAATAAAATTATTTTGAACATCAATAAATCAAAGTCACCTTCAATTTATGTCATAAATGTCAAACTTGAAGTTTTTATTATTTTGACAACGATCCTAGGTCATGGATCGAAACGTAAATAAAGTAGATTTTAAAAACTATGAGTGGTTTTATTCCCATAGAAAATTAAGAAGAAAACTTATTAAAACGTTTCAAGCGGTCTGTAACTTTTCATAGAATTTACGCAAAAAATCCCCAATTTGTCGGCTTTTACACTTTAAATTATGATTGAGATAAAACAGTTTAAAAATAAATCATATCAAAAATATTTGAGATAAAACAGTTTCCAAAAATAAGTCATATCAAAATCTCTAACCTGAATTATATTCATGGGTGCTCCTAAGAATTGAAGTCCATATCCAAATCGTTATTGGTGCGTTTATTTATCATCAATTTGATTAACCAGGCAGCATTCTCCAAAATTGTGTCTTGATCGTAGCGTCTCGTAATTTGAAGTTCTACAGGAATCGTAACATTATTTTACTTGTAATTTATGATTGTAATTTATATCGTAATTGAGATGGTCATTCCGATGGTAGTTGAGATGGTAAATTCAGATTTACATTCCGAGAGGAATTTAAACGTACGTTCAGAGAGTAATTTAGATCGACATTCAGAGATGAATTCAGATCGACATCCAGATCGACATCCAGATCGCCATTCAGATCGACATTCAGAGCCCTGTTTTATTTATTATTGGAAATGTTATAATTTCCTAAATCTTATTTACTTACGTCTCAGAAATACTGCATAATTTTCACAATTCTACACTTTATAATTTCACTGTTAACAAATATTTATTATTTACGTAAGTATTTGGCACTTTCAATTATAGTTACTGCCCAGTTTCAAAGTATACTAACTTGATATTTAATTCTCCAGATATTTATAAGATCGTCCCACTCTTGTTTGTGATTCGCTGGCTTCACGTGCTAGGGGAGGTCAAGTATATTATCACTTGTTGTGTTTGGGAAAATTTACCAATTGTATGTATTTTAATTGTGTGACGCGGTGCTTGAAGTCACGTAATTCAATTGTTATACCTTATATTTACTTTAGGAATCCCAGGAACTTCCTACATATCGAGCACGTAGTCTTGTTTGTTAGCTTTATTCTAATCTAAATTGAATAAATTTGGTATTTGTTTATTTCCCAATAAGTTGGATTTTCGAACAACTGTGATTCTCTTAGATCACGTACGCTTTTAAATAAAGCATAATTTCTGCGTGCGTTTACGATAATATCTTTACACACTTTATGGATGTTTGTCTAGCCACTTCATGCAGGTTTTTCACTGATTTAATTTTAATGCGTTTTATTACTTTTTTAATTCTAATCTTTGCTAGTAGCTACACTTGAATATGTGTTTTAATTGTTTGTACTGCTATATGCAGTGTGCTCGTAACTAATAATTTTTATAATAACCTATTTACTTTCCTAATATCTATAATTTCGTGCTTCTGTTGCTTGGGAGTTTCCCTTGCTTATTCTACGGCCCCAATGACTTAACCTACTCCTAAATTAACCCTATAATTACAGCAATATATATATATATATATTACTCATATTTAGACCAGGGTAGAAAATTAAATAATCACATCAAATAATTTTAATCACCGTGTATAAGGAATTTTATTAAATAATACGCTTTATTAAAACCATGAAGCATAAATAAATTCGGTCGTTTCAATTAAAATTAAGAAATTTAAATTATTTATAAGACGCTTTATATCGAAAGAAACAGTATTAACAAGCTCTACGGGTAATGTAATTATTCCGAGGAAAGTTAACAAAGAGAAATTACATGCAAAATTTATCTTAATTAACTCTATTTCAAGTAACCGGTAGTAAAACAAAGTGTACACATAATAATTAATATTTAACTTGTTTTCGCTAAAAATGAAAGGATAGAAATCAATTTTAATTGGAGTTAATTAAACCATTATTAATAATAAGCATAAAAGTCTGTGAAAACCCAAGATTATAATACCAGAAAATAAAGCTTTGAGAATTAATATTATTTAGAACACCTGCGTAGTTTAAATAGCACGTACGGCGAAAATTGTGTAGATAACAAATGGTTTCAAAGAATCTTGAAGAAACCGTGGCTTAATATTCACGAGAAGGTGCGATACGGGGTTATTAAACCCAGATAGTCCACATGGACTAAAATATAATCGATAATAAAGAATATCAATTTGCACCAATACGAACAGGTTAGAAAAGGAAAGAGAAAATGCGTCAAGCAAAGACACATATAGTAAAAGGCGTGATTTAAGCAACGTCACGAAGGTCACAATTGGTTGAAAATAGGATGCAAATATCAGAGGTAGAAACAACAATTTCTGTACAAAATTAATTAGTTTTTCTCGGACATGTTGGCGTGCCGTGTGAGAATTTCTGAGTTTTGAATGGGGCGAGTGAAAAATTCGTAAAAACCGACGCGCGAGCTGCGGAATGGGAACATAGAATGAGGAAATTCTAGAAACTGGCTGTTTTGAGGACTCGACCGACAGACAGGCTAACTTATATATACCCAGGTGAATATAAACAAGCTCTTACATCCGCGACTTGATTCAAGACGTTAAACAGTGCATTTTAGTTTGATAAAATAATTTAAAGTTTGCTCGTATATTTTGGTGAGTTAAAACAGTTTGTTATTTACGTGCTAACATGAATGTACTTGAGTGCACTTAGATACAAGGTAATAAAATTTAGTATCACTGTACCAATTAGTAAAATTTACAACGACAAATGTATACACAAAAGTAGGCAGTTTTGGCGTATATTGGTGAAAGAAGTATGAATTTCTTTGTTATTTTTCGGGGGTGTTAATAATTAAATGGTTCGTAAACATGACTGGATCCACTAAACAAGGTTCAGATATACACAGATGAGTTCCGGAAAAGCCCTGAAACAACTTTAAATAAATGGTGATGGAGCAAATTTTTAAAACGTTGAGAATCAGAAGCCGTAAATATAACCCAGTTGGAATGGTGTGATTAACAAAAGGGACGATGTACATTGAAGCTACGAGTGCAAGTAACCTTCAGGTAAATTATACTATTTTGTTTGAACTTTGAGATGTTGGTGTGTGTTGAATAACTTTCTAATTTGTTTATTTAAAATGGACAGTAGTGAAATTGTACTAACAATAATATTTTAATTTTAAGGTGAAATTTGCTTGTTTAAGTAGAAAGGGGTATTTAGTATTGATGTTCTGGATTATGATAAAAATATGGGTATGTCTTTGAGCTCAATTAGACGAACCTGGTTAATTAACGTAAAGGGGTGGTAGATGCTCCCTTTTTACTCTGCTTATATTGTTATATTAATTAGTAGGCATCCAACAAGGACTTTAATTCTGGATGCACGTTAAAGTGATAATAAAATTAATCTTGAAATTCTTTTTAAAACTGAATTTTATGCTGAAATTTAATTTGAAAATTTAATGTATTCTGAATATTGATGTAAATAGAGTTAACGTTGATGTGTGTGATAGGAATGTGTTTGTTTTTTTTATGATTGAGGATGAAAGTTATCTAGAGGAGCAGCCGAGGCGATTAACAGAAGAAAATCAACAGACCAGGTAATTCAAGAGGTTTCATAGCATTCTTTGGCGACCCAAAAGTGAGGCTCGAGTTCCAAATAAAATTTTTGTGATTTTATTCCAGGAAACTGGCGATCTGAGAGAGAGAGTTTCTGTGTGTGTATAAATTTAAGAGTATTTTAGAGTGTGTGTGAGTGATTAGAACGTATGCAGAGAAAGGAGTGGTTAAGGAGTCAAGGAGTGGAAATTGGAAGTGACGATAGTGCATTGTGTGGGAAAAATTCGAAAATGGAAGAAGCAGGAGACAGTAGAGATCAGTCGAGGACGGAATCAGGGGATCAAGGAAACGAGATGATAATGAGGATGCTTGAAAGAATGAATGAGACGTTAAGTGGGGTTAGAGAGGACTCAAATCGAAAATTTGAGCAGATGAGTGAAGAATCGAATAAGAAATTTGACCAATTAAATCAGGAATTAGGGGATAAAATAGAAAAATCGACGAGAGAATTTACAGAGTTTAAAAATAGTCTTACCGTGAAAATGGGGGAAGTTGAAAATAGGGTTGATAAAAATGAGCGTGATATTACAGGTCTTCGACAGGAAATGGGACATTTAAGGTCCGAAGTACGCATTTTTTGTGAAGAAGAGATTAATGTAAAAATGACTGAAGTAACAGACTCATGTGGGATCAGTTAGGCAGGGTAGAACGCGAAGTTAGTAGTATCAAATACAACATGTCAAATTTAACGGGGGATGGTCCCAGATTTTATACAGGTGGAGGATCATTGGACCAACACATGAAGTTTTATGGCGATAACAGGGTAAATCCACAAATTTTTATTAATAGCGTAAGAAATCTAGTGGGAAATTTATTTGACGAACAGACTAAACTGAATACGATAAAGGCTTTATTAAAGGACAACGCGGAAGCATGGTACAATTTAGTAGGACAGGACGTAGACACGTATCAGGACTTTGAAAACAAATTTTTAAAGCACTACTGGAGTGACCACAGACAAGACCAGGTACGAGACGACTTAATCACAGGGAAATTTAAGGGAGAATTTTCAGGAAGTAGGGAGCAATATGCTATACGCAAGTATAGCATAGCAAAGCAACTGAACCCACCACTGACGGACCGACAAATTATTAAGTATTTATCACGACACTTCGAAGTAGAAGTAAGACAACACGTAGCACTACAGAACATAGTGGACAGAGAAATATTTCTAGAATACTTGCAGAGGTACGACGACGTAAGTAGTGGACGACCTCGGGATAATAGGGAAAGACAGATCAACACAGTTAGGTTTGACAATAGACGGGACAACTATGCTAGAAGGGGGAATAGTTACGGATACCAGCGACAGAATTGGGAACAGCGACGACCATACGTTCGAAGTAATAGTTTAGGAAGGGGATCTGCACCGAGACCGGAACCTACCAGAAGGAATAGTTCACCGGACATGAGGGGGACAGCTAATACAGACACGGAACAAGTGGAAACGCCTAGGACATACGCTGAGGTGACGGCTAGACCAGGACCGAGTAGGGAAAACAGACCTGGACAGGATTTTTAGAACGCGACAGACCACTAGATTTCAGTGTAAATGTATATGAACATCCACGTGAATTTTTCAAAATTGAGGAGGAAGTAGAGCCAGAAACTAAGGAAAAATTATGTTTGCCAATTATTAATTTAGAAATTTTGAGAATAATGTAGAAGTATTACTTGATACAGGGGCAGAGGCGAGTTTAATATCGGAGGAATTCGTCAGCAAAATTAGGGATAAGGTTTGTGATAGAATTATGCCTATAAAGCGTAGCCATTTAGTAGCTCCAAATAAAAAGAAGTTTGCTGTAGTAAATAGTGTTGTGGTGCTTAGGATAGATATAGGAGGTTTAAGCTGTGAACAGGAGTTTGTAATTGTACCTGGACTGAAGTTTCAGAGCATTTTAGGTGTTGACTGTATGATGAAGTTAGGGGTTTTGATAGATATGGAAAGGAAGGTAGTAAGGATTAAGGATAGGGTAGTGCCATGGAAGGGCAGTTATGAAGTCACAGAGGATGACACGGGGTTTAGTATTAATGTAGTAGAGGTAGAGGATGATGAAGGTAAACAGATCAACACAATAAGATGTCCAGAGGATAGGAGAGTAGAGGTTCAAGCTTTAGTACAAAAACATGCAGAATTAGTGGGAGTAGAAGCAACAGCAGCATATCGGGAGCAGGTGAAGGCAGAATTAAGTAAAGATGGCAAGTTTGTTTTTAATAAAGTAGAGTTAAGGAATTCATTCTGGCGGATTCCATTACATAAGAATTCTAGAAGGTACATAGGATTTTTCGTAGAGGGAAAAATCGATAATTCTAAGGTAGTATCGTTTGGTTTGTCGGCAGAAAAGAAAATAAGAATAAATATGAAACAGACAAGTGTAGGGACTGAAGAGGAAGCAATAGTTAAAAGTCAGGATAATAGGGATGATAAGTTTATTGTATGTGAGATAACAGGGATAATAAGTATAGATATAGAAGGGGGAGAAACAGGGATGAAGAGTATTAGGTTGGTGAGAAGAAAGACTTGGAGGGTCAAAAAGAGAGTTAGATTTAAATAGAATAAGGGATAGCATAGGTGTATATAGAAGAGTAAAAGTAGGTGTTGATAGAAAATAGAGGTAGATATAGGATAAATATGGGAGACAATTAGAAATAGGTGTTTAGGATGAGAATAAAAGATTAAATGTAGGAAGAAAATAAGATAGGTTAAGTGTAGATATTTCATATAAGATTAGTGGGGAGTTAGGAATAGAATAAGAATAGGATAGGTATATAGAATTAGTTAGGGGGAAGTAAAGTATAGTGAAGATTAGTTAAAAAGTTAGGAATAGGATAGGTATATAGGATGTATATAGGATCAGATGGATAAGTAGGACGAAGTTAGGGATAATTTCAGTTTATAGAATGAGGTGAGAGTTAGGAATAGGATAGGGATATAGGATAGGTGTAAATATTTTTTTGGATTGAAGATAAGGTAGGTAAGTTAGATAGATAAGGGTAGAGAGAGATAGGCAATTTTTTTTGTAATTTTTGTCTAAATGCTTTATATTTGCATTCAAATAAGTGGGATTATTTGTATTCAAATAGGGGGAAAATACTCATATTTAGACCAGGGTAGAAAATTAAATAATCACATCAAATAATTTTAATCACCGTGTATAAGGAATTTTATTAAATAATACGCTTTATTAAAACCATGAAGCATAAATAAATTCGGTCGTTTCAATTAAAATTAAGAAATTTAAATTATTTATAAGACGCTTTATATCGAAAGAAACAGTATTAACAAGCTCTACGGGTAATGTAATTATTCCGAGGAAAGTTAACAAAGAGAAATTACATGCAAAATTTATCTTAATTAACTCTATTTCAAGTAACCGGTAGTAAAACAAAGTGTACACATAATAATTAATATTTAACTTGTATTCGCTAAAAATGAAAGGATAGAAATCAATTTTAATTGGAGTTAATTAAATCATTATTAATAATAAGCATAAAAGTCTGTGAAAACCCAAGATTATAATACCAGAAAATAAAGCTCTGAGAATTAATATTATTTAGAACACCTGCGTAGTTTAAATAGCACGTACGGCGAAAATTGTGTAGATAACAAATGGTTTCAAAGAATCTTGAAGAAACCGTGGCTTAATATTCACGAGAAGGTGCGATACGGGGTTATTAAACCCAGATAGTCCACATGGACTAAAATATAATCGATAATAAAGAATATCAATTTGCACCAATACGAACAGGTTAGAAAAGGAAAGAGAAAATGCGTCAAGCAAAGACACATATAGTAAAAGGCGTGATTTAAGCAACGTCACGAAGGTCACAATTGGTTGAAAATAGGATGCAAATATCAGAGGTAGAAACAACAATTTCTGTACAAAATTAATTAGTTTTTCTCGGACATGTTGGCGTGCCGTGTGAGAATTTCTGAGTTTTGAATGGGGCGAGTGAAAAATTCGTAAAAACCGACGCGCGAGCTGCGGAATGGGAACATAGAATGAGGAAATTCTAGAAACTGGCTGTTTTGAGGACTCGACCGACAGACAGGCTAACTTCTATATATACCCAGGTGAATATAAACAAGCTCTTACATCCGCGACTTGATTCAAGACGTTAAACAGTGCATTTTAGTTTGATAAAATAATTTAAAGTTTGCTCGTATATTTTGGTGAGTTAAAACAGTTTGTTATTTACGTGCTAACATGAATGTACTTGAGTGCACTTAGATACAAGGTAATAAAATTTAGTATCACTGTACCAATTAGTAAAATTTACAACGACAAATGTATACACAAAAGTAGGCAGTTTTGGCGTATATTGGTGAAAGAAGTATGAATTTCTTTGTTATTTTTCGGGGGTGTTAATAATTAAATGGTTCGTAAACATGACTGGATCCACTAAACAAGGTTCAGATATACACAGATGAGTTCCGGAAAAGCCCTGAAACAACTTTAAATAAATGGTGATGGAGCAAATTTTAAAACGTTGAGAATCAGAAGCCGTAAATATAACCCAGTTGGAATGGTGTGATTAACAAAAGGGACGATGTACATTGAAGCTACGAGTGCAAGTAACCTTCAGGTAAATTATACTATTTTGTTTGAACTTTGAGATGTTGGTGTGTTGAATAACTTTCTAATTTGTTTATTTAAAATGGACAGTAGTGAAATTGTACTAACAATAATATTTTAATTTTAAGGTGAAATTTGCTTGTTTAAGTAGAAAGGGGTATTTAGTATTGATGTTCTGGATTATGATAAAAATATGGGTATGTCTTTGAGCTCAATTAGACGAACCTGGTTAATTAACGTAAAGGGGTGGTAGATGCTCCCTTTTTACTCTGCTTATATTGTTATATTAATTAGTAGGCATCCAACAAGGACTTTAATTCTGGATGCACGTTAAAGTGATAATAAAATTAATCTTGAAATTCTTTTTAAAACTGAATTTTATGCTGAAATTTAATTTGAAAATTTAATGTATTCTAAATATTGATGTAAATAGAGTTAACGTTGATGTTTGTGGTAGGAATGTGTTGTTTAATTTTATGAATGAGGAGGTTTATAAAATTAGGTGAGCAGCTGAGGCGAAAAGAGGATCACAGCAGTTTATGACGCCCAATTTGTGGGACTAGAATTTTTTTGTTGAAAGGACCCAGTTCCCGCATTCAAAGGAGCATATCACAGCAATATATATATATATATATATATACGAACGTTGTAAATGAACACTAACACTCAATTCATGTAAATTAAATTAAATTAATTAAGAATTTCCTTACTTGTTTTATAAAAGTACTGGTTTGTAAATTGATACTTGGCATTGCTAAATATTCTCTACCAGAAAACATTCTATTAAATCTAACCGCATGATGTCTTTTGAGTTCAAGCTGAAATGAAATGTACATTGTGTGAAACTTTGCAAACGACAAGCAAGTGCTTTTGAGCTTATATATACGTACTTCCTTAATGACTTCCTCCAATGCAGAACGAATGATTAGTTGAAGTAAGTGCTAAATTTCTGATTTAAGGTACAATACGTTGGCACCCATTAAAGCCTCGCTGTAGATTAAACGCCATCGTTGTAGTCATTGTAATAAGATATATGCTGCAGCCTTTACATCTTAATTTTATAAACGTACTGCGGATTAATACATTTATTAATTAGAATTAATACTGTTGTACGTTGCAGAGGCGTAGTAAATTTTTAAAAAAACTAATACCTTTTGTATGCTGATGACAAGGTAGTAATTAAAATTTTGCGAGATGGGTTTCAGCGGATGTAGAATGAGCTAAGGGAGTTACCGCGAAAAGTAGATTTAAAATTCAACGTTGTTTAGACAACCCCAAGTATTCTCTTGTATTATATTAGATGCAATTAATTAAACGTGTACAAGCTATGCAATAATTGTAAAAAAAACAAGAGGCGTAAATAATTAAAAAGTGCATAATACAAATAATGGATTTGTAAAGGGATAAGCAGTAGATAGAAAAAAGTGCTTGATTACGTTTAGCAGTGTATTTAACGAGACGAACAGCAAACATAAAATCGAAGTATAAACGATAGTCTATAGCAGGCGTCGGCAATCTATGATCCGTGGGTCACCTTGTGACTCATTTCATAATTTAAAGTGACCCACTTGAGTTCCGAAAATGAAATACAATATATAAAAATGAATTCTAATACGTAAACATGAAACGAACTCTGAAAATAAATAACAAAATTAACTGAAAATAAATAATAAGAATAACATTTTTATTTGGGTACAAAGTTGTAGTAGAAAATCATTTAATTATGTTTGTTTCTATAATGACTAAAATAAATTTGAAATTTTATGTTTGAAATTTAAAAGCGCAGGATAATTATTTTCTCAATAAAATTTGTTTCATTATTTACTAGAGAACACTTTTTTAAATTGAAACACAACCTGCAAACCAGAGCAATTAAAAAAATAAAAGGCCTCAATACAACGACTTTCACAAAATATTTCCGTGTGAAAATAACGTCTTCTCGAATTGTTAGATATGTCTGCAACCCGCCTTGCAACATTATGTAATTATGACAGGTGGCCTATTTGCTATAGAAAATCATAGAGATTTATTATTTCGCTTTACAATACTAGGAACAGATAAGTAAGTGGGCAATTAATATTGCTTGTAAACTAAGTTATCTGTGTGAGAACGAAGCGCGGTGGTAGTATTTCATGCTAACTCATTAAACGTATTTGTTGGAGAGTTGCAGGTGCTTAAGCTTATTTCGGAAAATAATAATGCGGGGATTCTAACCAAAGCAAATTCCACATATTTAACGCGGTAGCTAAATACTTAATGGGATGCTTGAATAAGTAATCATTTCAACTTAAAATGAAAATTCGAATGACTTGAAAGAACATAATAAATGTAAAGTCGTCTAAGTTGGAAATTTTAAGAGGCATTTCTTAATAAGCAGTAAACAACGTAGTTAGAACTTAATATTTATATACAAAGGATGCAAAAATGAATTGATTGCGGAAATTTAACGTAACAGTTGGACTAAAGGTGCAGGACGTAGAATGTCAATGTCATCTGTTTATCGCCGGATAAAATCTTATGGACTGCATTCATCCCGTCCATTTTTTGTATCTTTGTCTTACTCCACTTCATCGTATCCGCACATTAGAATGGAGCAACGAAAGAGCAAATTGGTTTCAATAATGACATCAAATTGTGTTTAGTGATGAGTTTCGATTTTGTTTGTGGCTTTCGACGGCCGTAGGAAAGTCAGGCGTAGACGCGAAGAACGCAATATTTCAACATTTTTTATGTAAATCCAGACAACCCTTACACAGGAGTGATGATATGGGATGCAAATATGTTATGGTTGCAGATCACTCTTGATCTTCATGGATAGCAACCTAAACGCAGCCAGTTACATTGCCAGTGTGCAGGAGCCTGTTGTACTTCCATTTCTTATAAGGTTGGTACATCTCATTTTCCAACAAGATAACGCACATCCTCATACGGCAAGGGTTACAATACTATGTTTGCAGGAAGCTAATAGTGTTGTTTTCCCATGGTCTTCTTGCTAGCCAGATTACTCGCCCATCGACCATGTTTGGGATATGATCGGTAGAAAGCTATGTGAATTACCATACCCACCAAACGAGTTGCAGCATTTTCGGCTTCGGATTCAGGAAGCTTGAGATGATATACCGCAAGTAAAATTCATATGATTGACAGTATGCCCCGTCGTTTAAACGGGTGAACAGCAAATCATGGAGGAGCAACTCTTTATTGAAAAACTTTTTTTGTTTCTGTTCTTTTGTTTTTCAATTGTAATCGTTTGTTTGTTTCATCGCAATAAACGTTTCGTGAAAATTTTATTAAAATCGATCCCAAACTTCAGTGTGTCGCGTTTTATATGGTAGTCAGTATATATGAGACGTTGTAGGAAACACCATTATAGAAAATGTAGAGAAAGTGGTTAGATACCACAAATATACAAGGAACTTGTATGCAGGACCGGAACTAGAAGCACTAAAACAGGAAACAGACATTGAAAGGGATGACTTGGGATATCCTATACTTAGGGATGAGTTTGAATTAGCATTAAAGGGTCTGATAGACAAGCAGTAACAGAACGTCTCTTCCAACTTGTAAGCTATATGTATGAAACAGGCGAAATACCGAAAAATTTCAGACGTAACGCCCTAGTCACTGTGCCAAAAAAGAGAGCTGCGTCAACGGGGTGTAATGGATCACCTTGGGTGAAGTGAATCGACGGTACATTTTTTCAAATATTGTCTTATATAACCATTGAGACTATTATAAGTACGTTAAATGATCTACTCACGTCTTAGTATCAATTAACACCTTAACATATGCAATTCGAGCAACATCTCTTGTACGAATTTGAAGGCAGCGCCACTATTTAGTGCTCTATTTTGTATTAGTGTGTATTTTATTAATGTTCCAATTTAGAATCTAGCTATCTGCAATAGATGACAGTGTAGTTGTTGAATAAATATGTACGTAAACTGACAGCAGATTTGGTCTTCTATTTTAATGGTGTATTGAATTCAAAATAGAAGATGAAACGAACCTATAATATTAGCCCTACAGTTCACTAGTGTCTTCTTATCGAAACACTCCTCTTGAAACCGTATTTAAACCATTTTCATTACTAAATACTGTACATGTTGGGTAGCACTTTAAAATACGAACGAATTATCTAATCTCATCAATAACATGCCAATGTCAAAGCTTCGCTCAAGACTGCTTTTCCTTAACACCCATTGGCTTTTATGAAGAGGAGCCCCTGTTTACGTGGGATTTAAGAATTTTTGCGTTTGATCTAGTGTCTTGTTTCCACGTTCGGGTTTATTCTAGAAGGTGTGTCATTACGCATGCTGTCAACATTTGGAAATTTGTTATCTAGTAATTGGATGAACGTTTACATATGCAGTAATCGCAACATTTTCGAGAACATGGTTTCATTATCTAACTTTTTCATGCCTTAACGCTATCTTTTTTAACGATTTATCTTTATTTTAATATGCTTTCAACTAAAACGTAAATTCTTTATAGCGTATTTTCTGCATTCGAACACGATCCTTTTAATTATTAATTAGACACCGCAAACGCCGTTTGACATGTCAATAGACATTACCATCAGTTGTTTCTGCAGTGAAAGTTGTTATAGGTTATGTAAGTTTCTTTTGACAAATTATGAATTATTATCCTTACATTACTAATATTTTACAAAGTTTGAAAACAAACTACTCTACAGAAAAGTGGCTTACTATGTATGGTAGTAGTAGTAATAGATACATAATATGCCTTTCTGGAAACCTGTCTCCACTTGATTTACTTTAATAGTTCATTCCTTTTCTACTAGGTAATTTTATTAGGAAAAAGTGTGATTTTGAGAGGTGAAGTGGATCGCGCGTTTGCTTAAATAATATTGATTAATAATGTACAAGTTTGAGACTAATGAATTACTACTCTATAAATTAATAATGATAATAAAATAACAGTATTAAATTTGACCTAAATATTCTAACGGCTGCTTATTGATTTTCAGTTTAAGATGCCAAGAACCTATAAAAAAAGTTGGGGATACAAGTTAAACAGATGTTTGATTCAGTTTATTTACAGAGAGTAGTGGTGGCGGTACGTAATGGTCAGATGACAATGAAAGCTGCATCTAAATCCTATTGGGTTCCATATATTAACAGAAATCGACATTATCATGGTATGCAAACATGTGTATATCGTGCCGAGGAAGAAATTAAGTTGACAGTGGTGCTTTTATTGTGCGCCGAATGGGACCATCTTCTTAAAAGTTACGACGTTAGGTTTATGCTTCAACAGTATTTGATCAAATGTGGCATAAGAGAAAAACAATTCAATGACAATCTACCAGGCGTTGATTGGTTTAAGACTTTTATGTCAAAGCACCTCGATTTAACCATCAAATTAACTGAAAATACCAAAAGGGTTAGAGCTTCCGTCACACATGGAATAGTGAAAGTTGTACGAGGCGTAAAACATGCCCACCGAATAATTGACATTTCAAAATCGAGTACAAGTGTAATGTTTGCAATGGCAGGTAATGGCACTTTACCTCCACCGTATGTAGTTTAATGAACAAAGCATTTTTATCCAGGATAGACGGAATACGGTTACCCATGGTCCAGATATAATCGGACAAGTGATTGGTCTGTAGGAGAAGATTTTGAGTACTGCTCCTTGCCGATAACCTTACCAAGACATGAAAAATTTGGATAGCTCACAAGTAATTATTGTAGATAATTTGTGAGTGCAGTACAACAATGTGAAAATAACAATATGAGGTTTGTCCTTCTATTTCCTAACGCTATGCACATGCTGCAGCGATTAGATGTCGCCTACTTTCGTCCATTCAGAGCAGCATGGTGTAAGGTCTTAGAAAAGTGGAAGCTGAGAAATCGGAGTGTCTTACCTAAAACATCTTTCCCACTTTTGGTGAGCGAAACTATTAAAAATATCTGTGCAAAATCTGAATCGAACACAATTGTTGGATTTATAGGCTTGTGACATCTCACCATATGTTTTGATGTTGTTTTGAAAAAATAAAACACCATAGAACCCCACAAGCCTAAGAAGCTAAATATCATGTTCAAAAGTATGGTGTACAGTTGTTGAACAGGAATTGGGGAACCAAGAAACGTGGAAAGAAACTGAATTTACAAGCAGGAAAAGTTGTTTCAAGATCTGACCTTCTGCCAACGCTCATGGATGCGAAAGTGGGAGGTGATATGGATCAAGCCAACAATTTGGAAGAAGAGGAAGTGTCCGCTGAAAGTATTGAAGGGACAGAAGCGGAAGATTTATATACATCTTGTTCTCAAAACAGTCAAATTTGAAACAAATAATAGAGATCGTTTTTCATTGCAAAAGTTCATACTAAACATGACTCTGGTAGCAGTGAATATACAATAAGTGCTTTGCGAAAGAAAGCCACATCAAAACAATTGTTTTTTAATTATCCAAATGTCCCTGATATTTCCATAGTTCAACAAGCACAGATAATGATGAAAATTAAGGGACACTTAACCAAAAGAAGAAAATATATTTTTGAAAATATTGATTATGATTTAGAATAGTGTGACTTATTTTTCTAATACTTACTTATGACTTAGTTCTTATATTTTTATTTGTTTTTTTATATTTTGTATGCAAGTATCATTAGGAATAAAGACAACGCACCTAAAATATGAATTCTAGCCATTTATTGATTATTTCATGCTCAAAATGGCTTCTAAAAAATTTAATTTCATATATTTTTTAATACATTTCCCCTCATAGCCAGTCAAGAATAGATTCTAAATAAAAGTTATTCAATGATTTCCGTCACCCTTATATGCGGGGTGAAGCGGTTCAGCATTGTAATAAAAGCATGAAGCAGTTTGGTAAACTAAAATGATAGAAAAGAGTCTATGGGATAGCTGAATAGTAAGGTTTTAACAAATATTATTTTCAGATTTTTCTCTGTATAGGGGGGACTATGATATTTACACAAAAATAAAAGTTTTGATCTACTTCAACCCGTTTGACGTTATGTGAGAATTTTCGAACAATAAGGTTGACAACACACGTGTCAAAATTACTGACTAGAATTTTACAAATACTGATCGAAAAACGAACCGAAGGAATATTGTGATAAGATCAATTTGAATTTAGGCGAAACGTGGGAACACAGGGGGCCATTTTAGCTTTAAGGGTAATAATAGAGAAAACAATAGAAATATGAGAGCATGTATATAGGGTTTGTAGATCTGAAAGAAACATTCGACAATGTAAAATGAAAAAAAGATGTTCAAAATACTAAAAGGAATAGGAATTAATTATAGGGATAGACTGATATTACATAGCTGATACAAAGAGCAAAGAGCAGTAATAGAATTAGAGCAGGAACGTAGAGAAGTAAACATTAGAAAAGGGTATTCTTCTTAATCTTCTTTGGGTATTAAACCACTCATAGTTTTTAAAATTATCTTTATTAACGTTTCCATCCATAACCTAGGATCGTTTTCAAAATAATAAAAACTTCAAGTTTGACATTTATGACACAAATTGAAGGTGACTTTGATTTATTGATGTTTGAAATATTTGGTTTAAGTACACTAAGCAAAAATTTTTAAAATTTAAATGAATAATTGCCTTCAATTTGTGTTACGGCCTGGGACCGACTTCTTTAGGTAGCCAATACGCTTAACGTGAAATCAGCTGATTAATTTTTATTGTAAAAATTCAATAACTTGGGAATTGGAAAACATTTTTTAACATGTTTCTATTTATACAATTTAGAGGATGGTTATTAAAGAAGTGTGTAATTGCATTATTAAAAGGCTTAAGTAGTCGTTTTTTTATATTTCTTTTGAAGGGGAAATCATTATATATATAATATATATATATATATATATATATATATATATAAATCAACCAGTTTTGAGATGAAGATCCAATGAAGATGATGAAGCATATTAACAACCCCTGTAAAACAGCATTGGTATCTGACAAGTGTAAACCCGCAATAAGGTTACCTCACAACCATATACAATCTCCGTTAAACAGTATTGGTATCTGACAAGTGTAAACCCGCCATAGGGTCGCCTCAGATCCATATACAACCTTCATAGAACAACATTGGTATCTGACAAGTGTAAACCCACCATAAGGTTACCTCAGAACAATGTTAAAATCTACCAAAGAGGTAGCCTAAATCATAATGATTTCCCCTTCAAAGGAAATATAAAAAACGACTACTTAAGCCTTTTAATAATGCAATTACACACTGCTTTAATAACCATCCTCTAAATTGTATAAATAGAAACATGTTAAAAATGTTTTCCAATTCCCAAGATATTGAATTTTTACAATAAAAATTAATCAGCTGATTTCACGTTAAGCGTATTGGCTACCTAAAAAAGTCGGTCCCAGGCCGTAACACAAATTGAAGGCAATTATTCATTTAAATTTTAAAAATTTTTGCTTAGTGTACTCAAACCAAATATTTCAAACATCAATAAATCAAAGTCACCTTCAATTTGTGTCATAAATGTCAAACTTGAAGTTTTTATTATTTTGAAAACGATCCTAGGTTATGGATCGAAACGTTAATAAAGATAATTTTAAAAACTATGAGTGGTTTAATACCCAAAGAAGATTAAGAAGAATACTAAACAAACCACAACAAACATACAGGGAGTAATTAGAAAAGGGGTGAGACAGGCATGTGCCTTATTCCCATTAAATTTTAACTAATATATCGACTAGATAATGAATACTGTCAAAAGCAGAAAAATTATTTTGCAGGAACAAATGATTGATATGCTTAGATTCGTAGATGATTCTGCGGTATTGGCATCTATTAAGCAAGAGTTAGAAGAAGCTCTTAATGTAATGAAAACAGTACTAACAGAAAGGTTCGGTATGAAAGTCAACAAATATAAAACTAAGGTACTAGTATGTAAATGATGGGAAAATAAATCAAAAACCCGAAGACAAATAGGAAACGAGAATCTATTAGAGGTTAAGGATTTCTGCTACCTAAAAAGCCAAATAAGCAAAACGGAAATTGCAAAAAATTAGCACAGGGCTGTACTACATATAACAAGAAAAAACAACTAGTTTGTTCGAAGGCAACAAATATGGTAATAAGAAAAAGACCGTTGAAATCATATGTGTGGAGTGCAGCGCTGTACGACTGTGAAACGTAGACAGTAGGAGAAAGGGACAGGGAAAAGATTGAAGTCGTTGGAAAGTGGTGCTACAGATGTATGGAGATATCATGAACAGACAAGGTTAATAACAAAGTGGTACTTGAAATTGTAAGGAAATAAAGAAATATGTGGGAAAATAAGAGAGATAGAATGGTAAGGCATTTTAAGTTATGAGGGAACAGTGCGAGATATACTAGAAGTAGAGATATGAGAAAAAGGAGGTAGAGGTAGGCCTAGATTAAACCATTGAACAAAGATAGTGAAAGATATAGGTTGTGAGAATTTCAGGGAAATGTGTATGTTAGGTCAGAATAGGAAATAATAGAGATACGCATGTATTTCCCAATTGAGATATGTATAAAGTAATAGAATAATTAGGAAATTATTAGAAAGTGTTAATAATACGCTAAGTAAATTGCAACATTGTAAATACAAGGACAACTTGTAAAGTTTATTAACGTTCATGACGATATCCAGACGATAGTGACACTGCAGGTGGCAGGTCACAGACGGTCAAGAGACCGCAATTACCTAGAAAGTAAGCTTATAACATTGTAACAATGAATAGAATTAAGAATAAGCAGATATTAGTTCTGCAAGTTCCCACAACCACGTGAGGGGGAAGGGACATTATAAAAAGCCCGGGAGCTCCAAGACCCGGCAGTCAGTCAAAGTATTCAGCTTTAACATTGCATTTACTTAGGTTACTCAAAATAGTACAATTAATTTAGTTATTTTAGACTTAGAATAATTTAAATCAAGTTTTGTAAAATTCCATAATTAATGTCTGTTTGAAATAAATTTGTTAAGAAGTTTGGAAGTGTTTTTTAAAAACGCAGCTCTCAAGACCCGAACCTTAACTCGCGTTCAAGCTGAAAACCTAATGATGATAGTGTTTGTATATAAATTTGTAAATAAATAACACACCATGTATACTCACTTTGTGATCAACGAATTTCAACACTAGAAGAAGCTAAAGAAACTTTTAATAACGGTATTTCTAGTAGTCTTTCAAATGGAAAAAATGCTTTGGTGATTGGTTTATTTACTTGAAAATTGTATAGATTGTAAATGAAATAATTTTGAAAAGTACTAAATTCATTTTTTATTTGAAGCATTTTTATCTTTTTGTGTCTCGTAAATTTTAACAACAGTCGTGGTACAAAAATTATTTTGTGGTTTATAGTTGAATGAAAAAGAATCCCAAACTATTTTTTTATTTAATTTCCAGTTCATTTTTTTTTGTTTTATTTTAGGTCGAGTTTTAAAATAAATTTATGATAAAATTATTTTTCAGTAGAATAATCCTAAATTACATCTTCAGGGGTATAATAAAACTTTTTTATTAGATTTACAATCCTCCAAGGTTGGCAAATGCATAAATATATCAAAGTTGACAGTGAATTCAGATTATTTTTAAAAGAATTCGTTCAAAGTTTGTTGTGTTTGTAGAATCGTTAAACACTTACATAAGAAATCTCACAAACGAACTAAGTTTTCCTTATTGATCTACTAACTTACCTAATTCCAACAAGTTATCAATACGTAAACATTTATAACTTTAACTTATGAAAACTGCAGCAAAGTTGATAATTTACAAACTTCTATGCACCCGCCGAAACATTATAAAAGTGTGGAATAAATTCTAACGTGAATCACTTATTATATTCCGAATAGTCGTGAACAATAGGTAACGCAACAATGGTTTAATATAATCCGGAATTTGAAGTTGAAACAACGCGTGTTCGGCGCGAACTGCGACGACGACGCCGACGCTTTAATGCAAGTAGGGACGAAAACCCTTGCGTGACGATCTCCCACCCTAAATTACTACCGTCCAGACGATATTCCATAAAATAAATAATATTGCATCTTATATTTCGTTCCCTTTGTTAAGACGTACAAAGAAAAAGTGGGTGGTGAATGTACAAAATTAATCCGTAGATTGATACAGAGACCGTAATTCTTTCAGGTTATTCACTAACGCTGCAAAAAGTTATTGCTTTTTCTTCTGCATCAAAAACTACATACAATAGAAAAAGCAGTCAAAGATATAAGTTTTTGAGCTTTCCACCAAAAATATTTTTAAGTTTGTGACAGAGACGCGTATAGTCTCTATTAATTTTAAAAAATGTGCCAGATATCGAGTTTTTTAAAAAGAAATCGTGTGACTTGGCATAATTGTCACCAGGGTTTATTTGAAGAGTAGATATACGACGCTAGTTTCGAGTCTAATTTCAATCAATATGGATTCACATCTAATGAGTACTGAAAATTTCTCAATGAAAGTTTATCGCGTTTTAACGTTACTTGGTGCAAGCACCGTGGAAGGACAAGCTTTACATAACCATATCCTTTTGTCTGATAAGCATTTTCTCGCAATCAACTAACTCAATTAATTTAAGCTAATAAGCAGTTTTTAACGTTTTCGATTTATTTTAATTTTAATTGTTATGAAAACCGAGATAAATGCAAAGCGTGTAAACTTCATAGAAATAACAAAAAAATTGTCACCCGTTAACTATAACAAAATCGTCCCTATTTTGAAGCGAGCGTATGATACTTTTTATTACTAGAAATATTAGATGAACCTGAAACCGCTTTATCTATCTTTTGTACTCATGGGTCAAAGGCGTATTACCTACCAGAAAAGAAAGCCTAGATGACAGATGGTAAACAGCTTTAGAAGAAGGTGTTATCCGAGCCACACTACAACAACATATACGTGAATAATATGCAATCTACAAAACGTATTTACAATATTGGCAATTAATATACGACACTATAATTAATTATTTACAAGACTAACACGTGCGCGTGTTAATAAGTACAAACAAGAAGAAATACATGTTTATGAAAGTACATTATGTCGACTAATGTCGTGTTAATAGGCACAAGCAGGAATAATAGTCATATATCCTTTTATATATATATTGCCGTGGAACCAGGGACTAAGCTTTTATGCTTCACCAGGGTCGATTTCTTATTATTTTCAAAAATGCAAAAATTTCAACAAAAAAAATTGCTTACCTTTTTTTTTCTGCTTCAAAAACCTTTTGCAGCTTCCCTGGCTAGCTCAGCTGTGCCTCTTCTCGGCTACCTAAATTTACAACCATTCCTTCTTCACACTCGCACACCATTCAATAAAATCACCAAATAATACAACAATCATACAACCTTTTATGTACGGCTATTAACAGATAAATTATTCACATGTATAAAAAACAGTTTGATACACCAATTACAAAACTCAAAATATGGTATGTTTTTAAAGTCTTCGATTTTTGTAATTATTTTCAAACAAATTCAGTGAGATATGAGTAGATGAGCCTCACATATTACCCTAAATTGACTGTACACTAGAGTATGGTGAGCTCATAATAAACCAGCTTAGTTTGTATATGCTTTTTACACCTTGCATAAATTAAAACAAAATTTATAGACCCGTTTACCCTTTACAATCCAATTTATATTTTGAATAAAATTTTGTAAGTTTTAAACACACTCGTTTTCAATATTTAATTTCAATAAATTGTCCAGTACACAAATCTTTTCCAATAAGTTTATACAACTATAAATAAACCCCAAAAATTAATCACACAGCACTAAAATTTCACAAATGTTTATCAAACAACAGAAGTTTTAAATAAATGACTTGGAGAATTCTTTAGGTTTCCATTCCTTCGAAGATGATCGCTAGAACACCTCGGCTTCGTTACCATTCGCTGTGATACTCAGTGGATCTACAGACGATAACTCCATTTGCGAGCCAAGTGCCTTGTCTCACAGTACCATTCCATATATCAGCATACAATCCTGGTTGTTTGTGATGCTTACCTCACATATATCATGCTTCCATTTATTGATTTTTGTGCTTTGTAGTGTAGTAGCCGGACCTCTATTAATTTAATATGCACTACACGTACTTCGCGTTAATAAATAGATGCCCGCTACTACTAAGTTACACGTGGTAGCACTATATTTACTGTATTATCAACACATACAATACTCACAAAAAGCTCTACTATTATGTTGGTCAGCATTCAGCACTTTATTGTAGTAAAGTAATATAGAAGCGAAGAGAAGACAAGAGAGTTAATAATTTAGATTGAGTATTTATATCGTTTTAAAACCCTTCCCGTGTGGCCGTACTTCAAGTGAAAAACTTATTTTCAAATCTAAATTCTAAAAATTTTTAATACAACTGTCTTGAAATTCCTGAAATTTGCTCCGGTCTACGTGCCGTATATATCCGAAAGCGCTCTCAACCTTCGCGTGTGTCTACGTTTGGAAAATTGTCTGTTTTTAACTAATGATAAAATTCTCTGTCATTACAAACCCCGCCTGAACTATATTCATCTCCGTCTTATGCATGTCTGCTGTCGCGCTCAAAACCCCACTTGAGTTACAGAAAATCAATATTTATGACAGCTTATCTCCACGCCACGTGTATATGGTACGTGCATTTTCAACGTCACCGTTTTTATACCTGTCTCTATCTGTTGTATACAACCGACCGTGCATTTCCCTCGCTCTTTAAGAAGTTTGTTAGCCTTACTGTTTATCCAAACTGACGGTTGAAAATATTTCTATGAAATCCTTTCTTAACACATGCTTGACTTCTTTGAACGTTACCTTTTAAAACGCAGGTGTTTGTTATTTATCGAACGTTTAGCACAACAATTCCTAGACTTTATATTTCGTCGTATTTGTATAAAACAAACTACATTTACCTTGGAATTATTGATTTTGTTACGCAAGCACGTTCTCTTATGCTTATACGTGTTGGATTAAAATAAATTAAAATTAATTATGAACTTCTATTTGCTTTAAAACTGTTTTTTCTTTATGTAATTTTTAACATCCCAATTATGAATTATAAAAATACGTCAATACTTAAATTAATTTTGCGCGTAAATAAATCGTTTTTTTCTATATACAGGGTGGTTGAAATTTTATTGTTTACCATTGATTTAACTCTTTAAACCCACAACAATAATATATATATATATATATATATAAATATATATTGCTATGATAATAGGGTGATCTAGGGGTGTATTGAATCATAAGGGTCATGCGGTACATGTAGATATCATTAAACTTTAGAAAACCAAATAATTTCATCGTATAATCGGAGTAACTCGACAATTAAGCAAAAAGCCAATATTGAGCACACTGTATATAAATCACAACTAACTTTAATTCATGAAAGGAAGCTCATACTTTAAAAATCACATAATATTTAGTAAGACGAAAAACTTGTACGGCGTATAATGCATTTTAAATTAAATATACAAACATAAAATTGAAAAGAAATACGCAGGAATAACGGTTTAAACGCAACGAGTTTTGTTAAAATAAATACGCAATTATTGAAAGTTAATAACCTGGCATGCTAGCTATAAACAAATCTCATTCTAATATTAACGCATCAATAAATAAACGCATTCAAATACGTCATCATAGAAAATTTACTGCGTGACCAACAACATTGTATTTTCATAAAATCCAACAGATTTTAGAGTACTAAATAAAAAATAACAAATGTTTGATTACACAATAAAATTTGAATAATAGCAAACATAAATAAGAGGACGTGATTTAAACGTAGGTAGAAGTTGGATTTTCGGAAAAATGCGCTATGCAAAGTACGTGACTACGTGAGAATATACATCACTTTGACACGGGTCTGGATGGTAAATTTCTAGCTAAAGGCAAAGTACAACGCCTCAAATAACAAAATGCGCGAGTAAAACCAATAGCACAGGTGGAAGGAAGAGTCTTTAAATAGAACACAAACTTAGTAAACAATCAGTATATCTTCAACCAAGGCACAAACTACACTAATTAAAAGCCGAATATTTCGCGAATAAAAATAGAAAGATTTAAATAATTATTTAGTGACAGAAATATTTTAATAGTCGTGATAATTTAAGTGCAAATAAATATAATAGAAGTTGCCGTTTACTGTGAAAAACGTAAGTAATAATTGTTAATTAAAACCTAATATTAATGTTTAATAATTTAGGGCGCTGAGCATCTTCTAAGCATCCTCTACGTATCTTCTAAAATATCTTCTAAGCATATTACAAAGCTATTTTAAATATATTCTGGGTAAATTTACATAAACTCCAAGGTGAACAAATTTAAAGGACGAATTTAAGTCGAAAGGAAAATTAATCAACAAAGGGCGAAGCTGTACTACTAAATAAATAAGAGAACTTAAATGGAAACACTCCAGAGGTGCTGATCAACCACATGCAGAGGTAGAAGCTAGCAGGGAGAACGCAGGTCAGAGATAAAAATATTATTTATTAATATAATCCGTTATTTCAATTTTCAACACTTATAGTTTTTATATATTGAAGTATTTAATTTGTGAGGGGTCATCAAAAATCTTTTGAAAATTTATTTAGGGAGAAAGAAGGTCATTTGAACGTTCAAAAGTGCTTCTAGTAACAGAAAGTGGTATTTTTGCTGGCTTTAGGGGAGTAATGATTTGTGTATAAACAGATAGATATTATTATATTCATTCAGGGGTTAATTTTATGAATAACATAATCAAAGTATCAATTAAACTATAAAGTGTACATATTCTTGGTCATTATACAAGTTTTTGTTTGTTTCGTTTATATCATTCAAACAGAAAGGAGCTAAAGTAAAAGGGGGATTAAAACAGTCTTTGTTATCGTAACGGCGTGCGCTCTGTGTGATTTGGTCTGAGCTAGTCAAGGCACATAAGAAGAGGTATCTTTAAAATTTATAAATAGAAATTATTTAAATAAAAAGAGAAGCACAGAGACTATCAAACGTATATCACAACTATATATATATATATATATATATATATATATATATATAATATATGTATATTGCTATGATAATAGGGTATTTTAAGGGTAGATTAAGTCATAGGAGTCGTAGGATAGATATAAATAACTTTAACTTTACGAAAATCAAATAATTCTCTCAATTATAGGAGTAAATCGATTATTCTACAAAAAGTCAATTGCGAGGACACTGTATATAAAGGATATTTAAATAAATGCATGAGAAAGAAGCTTCTTTAGTAATAATCCGATACCATTTAATTAGAATAGTAATGTGTGTGTCGTATAATATGTTTTACGAGTAAAGATAAGATTTTAGAAGCAACTAATTGCAGCAAATATAATTATCAGGAAACATAGATAAATTGGCATTCCAAATATTTAATAATTACGTCGAAAATATCAACGCAACTATATGCAAACCCATCTTAATACGTCACTAAGTACGTGACTAGAAAGAATACATTTGTTCAGAAAACCAACATTCTGTAACAAACAAATAAACACCAGGCGGTTTAATTATATGATAAGTCTTGGACTTTTAAACGACGAACATTAAATACGTGACTGAATAAATGCAATAATCGGAAATCCTAATAAAATGCTGTAATATACAAAACGCTTACGTGATTGATGGAGCATTTCATCGAAGAATTAAACCAGGGAATTTGAGAAAATACCGAATTCCGCCAGAGATAAAGCAAAGTACAAGCCTTAATCGATAAACACGCCAATGCAAACGATTGGTGTGAAGGGCTTATAAATACAATAGGAAATGAATAAACATTTAGTTTATATTCAACGAAGCACCAACTATGCTCAAATGCAGTAGAAAGTTGCGTAATTAATTAGTAAAACAAAATTCAGAATAAGTAAAATTTAAAAGTGAGAAATTGTGCGACGAAAATAAGCCAATCTACAAATAGACGTAAGTTAAACAATTAATTAAATTTATTTTTAATATTTAACAAAACAGGGCTTTTTTATTGGGACGGCTGTTGTTGAGGCTTCTTTTATTGGGACGGTTTTTGCTGATGCCATTTTATTGGGACGACATTTTTGTGGATGCCACTTTTGTTGAGACGGCTTTTGTTGAGTCGATGTTCATGTCGAGATTTAAGCCTTAACGCAAATCTAAAAATACGTCTGAAAGTGAGATCAAAAGGGTACTCAAAGTTAATTTAAGGAAAAATACCAGAGATCAAAAGTGGATAATTCTAGCTAATAAGTAAAGCGGACACAACAAGGGATGCTGACCACAGACACTATGAGGGAACTCCAGTGCCCATTCCAGGTTAGCGATTTTTAAACATTTTATTGTTTAAAGACTGTTTCAAATTTAATATTTGCTATATATTATGTATTTGTAAGAGTCATCCAAAAAGTCATTTGAAAATATGAAAACAGGGAAAATCATCTTAGAACGTTCAAAGATACTCGAGAGTAATTAAAAGATATTTTTGCTGGCTTTCAGGAAAGCATAAATTTGGTAAATGTAAATATTTTATACAAAGGAAAATTTTGAGATTACACAACATTGTACATATTGTCAATTATTATATTGTGTGTTTTTGAACTGCTTTATTTAAATCCATTTAAAGGGTAAAATAAGATTTATTAGGAAATCGAGCATTCAGTGAGATAGTCGTAGTAAACAAACAAATAAAAATTCATATCAAATAAATATATCATAGCGATAAAAATGGTACGCCCAATCGTAGGGCATATCATATCAATAAAAATGGCACCCATCGTAGGGGCTTGAAAACCAAAAAGGTTATATCATAGCAAAATTAATCGCGCACAAACGTGGGACATAATAAGAAATTACGTAGCAATATATATTGATATGATAACGCTGCACGCCGATGTAATAAACGTCCAGTTTCCTACTGTCCGCCACCGCTCTGTGTTTTTTCTAATATTCTAATTTTAATCATACCACGGCTAACCCAGTTTAATTCACACAGAGTGCACAACGTTACGATGATCAAATAATTTACCCCTACAAATCTTACCTGCTTAGAATGATAAAACGAAGTCGATCAATATTTGTATAATGAAAAAAAATAATATCTACACTTCACAGTTTTGTAATCTGACAAATAAACCCTTGAATAAATTAAATATATTTAGATTATTTATTCCAAAATTTGTATCTTCTTTTCTTTAATTTAAACTCACCCAAAACGACAACTTTCACTGAAAAATCTGGAACGTTCTAGACCTTTTCCCCTTTTTACGTAAATTTCTACGTATTAAAATATTTTTGTTGACTCCTTACTAAATAAAAAAATATAGTCGGTGTTTAAATTAAAATTTGAAATGATTCCTTATACTAGTTAGCCCTGACCTGTGATTTTCCTGATGTGTGTTTTTTCCCTTTGGTCTGCTATTGCGTGTTGTAGATCAACACCCCTTTATTAACTTCAATCCGGTTGCTTCGTTAAAACAATGCTCTGCTTTGTACTCCTTCACGTAAGTTGGAACCGGTAATTTTATTCAGTATTGTTAATCTTTGTTTCCAAAAATTACCTCGTGCTTTACTTTATAATTTTCTGGATACAACTTAGATTTCCCAACTTAGATATCCCAATTTAGATACAACTTGAGTTTTCTGGATTCCACTTGGAGCCGTTTTCAGCAAACGGCGAAAGCTTTTTCATATATCTTCACTATAATTATATAACACCACTTTTCACAAATTTTACTAATTTAATGTGAAGTTTATTTCGACGCGTAAATTTTCGAGTAGCAGTGATTCAGATTCGACGTGGTTCAAATTCAGACTGCTTCTCTTATCAAACTCTGGGCGTTATATAGTTTGCAGTATCTAAATTTGATTGGTTTATCTGATGTGTTGTACAAAATCTTGTAACCAACCATGATTGTTTTGAATATCCCTAGGAGTTTACAAGTTTGATTCTGATGAAATTATTCCGTGATTACATACTCTGCTCGTATTTCTATTATTTCACTATCTTTGACCGCTTGTTTTGTTATTATTACTGGAAATTTTAATTTACCTTGGTCTTTAATTTAGCTTATGGCTTTTGTTTGTGTAGATAAAGCTTTTGGGGAATTGAATAAATAAACTGATGTAGCATGAATGATGTAAATCAACATGTTTCTGTTTATAGCTTGTATTTAAAACTTATTTTGAAATCTGCGTTTCTTATCAAAGCGCTTTGCTATATTCTTCCTTTATCTTATTCCATGCGTATCTATTTGTTTATAATCTTATTGAACGCTTCTTGAAGTAGTTTACTTGCATGTATAATTATCTCCCTGCTGAATGTGTTCTATTATTGAAAGATTTGCTTACTGGCGTTGATTAAAGTTAATTGCGGTCCTTATACAGGGTGTTAAATGTTTGCTCTTTGCATAATATGCGAATTATTTATTTTTCATGCTAAATAAATGCAGTTTTCTAATTCCTATTGCTATGTACATTTATTACGAACCATTACAACTCAGTACACCCCTAAATAACCCCTTATCATAGCAATATATGTATATATATTCTTATGAAGGTATTACTCCACCCCTCCGCCCTAATATTTATTTTTTTTTATATATAATTTAATTTATTTTTATTTATTTATAAATTCTGATACACGACTTTTGTCGTCGCCCCTAATTTTAGTATTCAATGAATGATTCCTATATGATGTGTTTTAGCAAAGTTTGGTTGGTTATCTATTTAAAACTGTTTACTATATTTTATGCCTCGACTATATGAAACCTTTATCTCAGGGCGTTCACCAACTCACCGTGGGTTCAATCGTGAGTAGATGTGCACTGTCCAACCAAACTGCACACTCGTTTGTTTTATTACCTTTTTAATATGGAATTATTTACTGTATATGCCACATTTTAATGATCAATGTTGCTTGGTGCCAAATTAATTTATGTATACTATTTCTGACTTTAATTTTGACGTTTTAAGATATTACACGGTACTTACCTGAATTATACTGCGCTGAATGCCTTCTGTAAATGTTTCTGGCTTTAGATCTTAGTCACCGTACGCACCTTCACAAAGATTCACAATCGCTGTTCACTTGCGTATCGCCTCCAGGTGTTCTTAACAATTTTGCTGACCCCAAATCTGAAATAATTTTACCCTAATTTTAGAATTTTGAATAAACCGTTGTATCTACTTCCCCTGCGTTAATTCTTCCTTGTAATATGCTGCTCTCCTATTTTCCTTCTTCGTGCTCCAATCAATTCTTTCGCCTTTCCGTTTTCAATCTCCAATCTATCCTGCCGTACTGTTCCAAATCAACCTATTCCCTGCTATTCCTTCAATATCCACTCTATGTCCTACTGCCTTTAATCTATCCAAATCACTCCAAAATTATTAATATCGTCGTTGCTTTGTATATCCACTCGAATCTCCTGCTGCCGTTTAACCAATCGTCCCAAATCCAATACCAATCTCGTTCAAATCTAAATAAATCGTCGCTTTCCCGTCGCACTATTAACCACTCTAAATATTCTTCTATAATCGCCGCTTTTGTACTACCGATGCTTATTATACTTTCACTTGACTAAATCAGACTATTTAACTCAAAAAACATTTATTTCATCAAAATATTATACAACTTTTAACGCAGGTTTGCAAAACACGTCTTTTTACTGAATATTATCGAAAAGAATCTCTTATTTTCTTCGCTTAGCAATAAGCACAACAACATTAGCTTACTTAATCACATTTTTAAAAGCATAAACTATCCAATAACAATTCGTCTTTACTCTAGTGTCCAAAATACCTTCACTATAGTCTTTATATACATTCCTAATTTCTACCATTGGTCCTAAACACTTCACAATTCTCCAATAATATTTTATATATCTATTCACTTATAATTTTGATTTTACAATTCGTCCAAAAGTTGATTCTATTTAAATGAAAAGCCAAAATATTTACACAAGACCTGGACGCTTGGTTGATTGTAAATATCCATAGACGCGTCCGGTTTTCAGACGGCAAATGTACTTTCAATGGCTTATAAAATATCAACTCAGTATAAAACCTTGAGTACCGTGCATTGTATCAACGTCATAAAGTCATTTTGTTTACCTTTGGCACATACGTTTCAAACTAAAATGGTAAATACTTTAGCATATGTAAAGTACGGCAAAATATAGTTTTGAATTACTGGATCTTATATATGAATTATGTCGTTTGGCATACACCCTTTTTAACACAAATCTACCCTTAGAAGCCTTGTACCCCCCCTTTTACATTACATTATATATATATATATATATATATATATATATATTGCTATGCTCCTTAAATTATTCGCGCCCCATCGTTTAGGCGACCATATTAATATTACTATGTATAAACAAGAATTGTAATTATCTCCTCCGACGTTGGGCTGTCTTATTAATATTGCTATAAATTCCCTCCAGAAACTTAACTGGATTTTATCTTGAACCAACCTTGTCTACCAATAACAAAATTTGATACGTTACCGCCTTACTCGTTATCAATTTCGTATTCAACTTATAGCTCCTCCTTGAACTGTTTAAATTATCAAATCACTCCCATTAACTTTATCTTATGACCTCGACTAGCATTTATTTGGAATTATAAAATTCAGTTAATTCGATTCTATATAATGAAACAAATATTATGTACAGTTTTTGTAAATTATTTAAAATACACTTTTCAATTAATTAATGTTGTAAATCTCATTTATCAGAAATCATATACTTTTTATTCAAAACCCAAAGTCACCAAAAAACCTATTATTTTTATAAAAGAAGAAGTGTGGAACGTTCGAAACCTTTTATCATATTACGCACTTTATACGTTTTCAAGTCCTTCTTTTGTTGACTTTTTCACATTCATATTATATTAAGCAAATTCAATATTCAAATAAAAAAAATAGAAAAGAAAATGTCTTATAACTAAAAATCTAACCTGGTCTATTTTCTTCGCATTGACGCATCAGCTAATATTTCCCATGCATTAAGCCATCCTTTTGAATAAAAATTATCTTCCCCCAATTCAGGATTATTACATGCCCATTTGAAATATTGTCTATCACACGCTTGAATCATTACATTTAAATCATTGCCATCACCCTCTGGACTACCATTATTAATTTATACTTATGCACCCCAATTTATTGTCATCTCATTCAGACTTATTCCTTCTTATCAATTTTCCCAAACTTAGAATTGGATTATCATCATTAAATTTCCCTGACTTAGAAATTGTATCATTCTCCCTCAGGACTCAGAACTTGGATTTTTCTCCCCGGCTTTAGAAGCCGTTTAATCGGCAATCGTAATTTTCATCTTCGCACTTATACTATTTTTTACTTTGAATTATTATTACGTATCACTTTATTTCATAGTGGCGCACTTCGGCCTTTGTTGAGTTGAAAACTGACTTCGTTATCACTGTACCTGCTAATATATCATTCCTCTCCTACGCCGTCAGTGGGTATGGTCTACAAACTCGTCGCTCACTTTCAACGAATCAAATCTTTGCATTTAAAGTAGTTTCTGATGTAATTTTCTATGCTTTCAAATAATTGTGGCTTGCTCGCAGCTGTCTTCGTTATCAAACATGCGGTGTTTTGACGAATCTAATTGCTTTTCCATAAACAACTGATGCAATTCGACTTTTAATTTTCATATATGCATGTTATTTACGCAATTTTTAATCTCCTTTCTTTATCACAGTTATTAACTACTTGTACGCATTCACATTATGCTTCTCGAAGCTCTATTTCTATCTCCGTATTAACCTAATTGTTTGGAACTCTTTTGAATGCGTGTCTAATTACACTTTATTATGTTTACTTATAAATACGCGTGCTTCCACTGAAAAATATCATCATTTGCATTGCCTAAATTAACTAAAACTCTATCTACAGGGTATTAAATATTTACTATTTACCTAATGCATGTGTTCAAGGTTTCTACGCTAACTATGCGTCTTCCTGTGTGTATTTGCGTCTCTTAAAACTACTTATACTTTATATACAAGGTGTTGACTGCTTACTATTTACAAACTATCTCCATTTCTCAATTCTTTACTAAATAAGTGCAGTTTTCTGCTGCCTATGGTAATTTCTCATTTCTAAACGACCTTTTACTATAAAGTACACCCTTAAACAACCCCTTATCACAGCATAATATATATATATATATATATATATATATATTGCTACGATGTCGCCGCTTGTCAGAGTATAACGACCAATTGCCTGTTGATCGCCACCTCTCTGTGCTTCTAAAATAATTTAAATTTAAAACAATTAATTTTATGTTCCGACTAGCTCAGTGATACCCCTCACAGAGTGAACGATGATATGATAACAGAAAATTTGTATCCACTTCCATGTAACACTCCATATACCTGAATAATGCAAGCAAAATTCATCAAAACTCGTATAATAAGTAAAGAGAATTTACAGTTTACTATTTACAGAACTTTTTAATCAAAATAAATATTCCTATCAAATTTCTTTCATTACGAGGATCATATCTCTTTTTACGCCTTTTTGATGTCAATTAAAGCCAGGAAAAAGAATTGTGATTTACCATGAATGTTGAACGTTCAAGGAACTGTTTTAAAAAAGTACCTTTGCGTACCAACCAAAATTTTGTTGACCTTTTACACAAATATCTAAATTACATGCAATTCTTAAGCTCATCAAATATTTGAAATAATAAAAGTAACATACTATAAATTTAAAAAATAATGCTGACTTTACGTTCCTGCTGTAGTTTGTTATTAGAGCTTCTTGATCTAAATCGGTTGCTTGTTCTGTGGTTGACCCTCAGCGTGGCGTGCTCCCCAATACTTCAAATATGTTTATCAGCAACGTGTAGTTGTTTTTGAAGTACTAACCCTGTACTTCGAGTTGATTTAGTTTCGATTTTAGTTTCCTTACTTAGAGTCGATTTATAGTTGTGTCCTTACTTATACGATTTTAATTTGTGTCCTTACTTAGAGTCGATTTTAGTTATTTTTAGTTATTTTAGTTATTAGAGTCGATTTAATCTCGTATACTTAGAGCCCTAAATAAATTTTAAAGATTTTGTTTACATTAATTATATTTAGACCCACGTTTTATATTAATGGCAGAGTTTTACACTCGTATTTTAACGCGCCCTTTTATTATTTACTTCACTTGTAATTCTTAATTTCTATTACTTGTCACTTTGACTAAATTGAAATTCACGTAATAATTTGGTTTCAACTGTGACAGTTCCTGCGTCAAATATGAAATACTCTCGCTTATAGGCTCTGGTCGGTTTTATAGACAACTTCGTTCCACGTGCTTGTATTGGTTGACCGTTTGCTATCTTGTTATCATCACATGGCCAAGGCGTTGCTATTATTTGCTATCTCCAATCTATTGGGTTTTATTCGGTGTTGTTTGTTATAGACGCTTGATTTAGCACGAAGACAAAAACTTTGTATTATGAAATTTATCACTAAGTGGTATTTTGTACCTTTCGACTTGTACGTAGGCGTAATTTGTAGTCTCCATACCTTGTTTACTTAAGTTGGGTTTTGTTAAATGTTGCAATTTTTACATTTCAAACGTCACGTACGCTTTTACCTCAATATCTATTCCTTATTGCGTTATGAAATATGTTTGTTTTTCAATAGTTTGTTTATTACAAACTGGTACAAATTATATGCGTTTTAATGACTTCTATTTCTTACGCAAATGCGTCGAATTTGAAAAAGATTTATTTCACGTTTATTTTACTTTATATATGCCTAAATTGTATTTATTTTGAGTTTGTAAATGTTTTAAAATGGATTGGGTTGCGCTCGCAATTATTTATTTTACCAAATGTGCTTAAGTTATTACAGAATGAGCTTTCTTTTATTAACTGTAGCTTGTTCTTAATTTTATACAGGGTGATTTGTATCTGCTTTTTACATAATGAACGAATTATTTACATTTTATGATTTAAGCGTTTGGTTTTCGCGGTTTTTATGATATTTATATGGAGTATTCCTCCCATGTGACCTTATATACCCTTAAATAACCCTATTATCATAGCAATTTATATGTATAAGCACAAATATATACTGCTATAATAGTAGGGTTATTCAGAGGTATATAAGGTCACAGGGGAGTACACTTTATGTGAATATCATAAAAATAAAGGAAACCAAACATTGAAATCGTAAAAAGTACATAATTCGGTCATTATGCAAAAAGTAAATTCCAATGATCTTGTATAAAATCAACAACCAGCAACAATTAATAAAAGGAAGCTTATTCTGTAATAACTTAAAAACATTAATCAAAATAAATAATTTTGAAAGTCATTCAATACATTTATAAACATTTAAAACATTCTCAAACGCCACAGCAAATACAAATCACTTGGTATAAAAATAAAAGAAAGCTCATTCTGTAATAAGTGAGCCGCATTTAGTTAAAGAAATAATTCTGGGCGCAAGCCAATTCATTTTAGAAACATTTAAGGTATTCCTAAACTCCAAATAAATACAAATTAGGCATGTTTAAACGTGAAACAAATCTCTTTAAAACTCGACGCATTGCGTAAGGAATAGGAGGCAATAAAATGCATATAACAAACTTTAGAAAAACGAGCATATTTCATAACGCAAAAAGATGTAGATATTGGGGCAAAACGAGTACGTGACATTAAAAATGTAGAAATCGCCACATTTTTGTAAAGCCCGGCATAAGGAAACAAAATATGGAATCATAAGTTTTGGTATGCGTGCAGAATTAAATAGAAAATTTAATAAATTCCTGTACAAAATTATGTCTACGCGATGCTTCAGGCATAAATTGCGACACTTGTTAACAAATTTCAATACAAAATTATGTCTACATGCAAAGTTAGATGTATAAAGTAAACAATTTTGAATAAACCAAACAGGTTAAGAAATAGAAGGGAACGAACTTGTTCTATATAAGAAACATAAACTGATAAGATGCATTCATTCCATTAACAACACACGGCTGCACAAGTCTAGACGAATTTATTACGTGAATCTAAAATTAAATGAAGTCAAAAGTAACATAAAATTAAATAAATACTTTTTAAAGTGTTCTTGTATTTTTAAACGAAAAACATCATTTTAATTTTATTTTTATGAAATAATAATTATCAGAGAATTTTATAATTGTGACAAATGTTTAAATGTTTTACTTTAGTTTAAATACGCAATCTACAATTAAGTTTTAGGTATGTAATTATTAAAAATATTTTTCATATTCTATAGGTAATATTTTGTAGAACGTAATTGATAATGGTCCTGAAGACCGAAACGCGTCAAAATAAGAAACCCAATTACAAATTGTTATAGTTATTCTACCTACTCTTAGAAATAACTATAGGTATCAATTGACCAACGTCCAAGAAATTTCAATATTATATATATATATATATATATATATATATATATATATATATATACAGTGTGTCCAAATTTCGAGTCTCTACATTGTGATTTCAGTTATTATAAGAGATAGAAATTGGGTTAAATGGGGAAAGATTTGGAGGAATCCAGGCCAGTTTTGTATCCGTTTACAAAATTGGTGTAAGTTGTCTGGTTTTGGAGATATTCGAAGAAAACTAAAAATGGCGGATTTTGTTTTTTGATAATAAAACATGAATCATAAGTCGCACCATCACAAGATTTGCACATTATTAAGACACTTTTCTAAAAGGAGTATTTTAGCATGAACAGAATCATTCGACTGTCTTTTGTTTTCGAGGAAACGCCCACAACTTTTGTTTTTCTTATGGCCGCCATTTTGAATATTAAGTGAATATTATGCGCCTTAAAATTACCTTTTCAACGATATGCCACATGTCTATAAAAAATGCAAAAACTATCCTAAATTTTAAAAATAACTAAATTTGTATGTTCTTTAACGTTTGGTAATCCCAACAGGGCAAAAATTTGATTTCTATTTTATGAAAAGTACAATACACATTTTATAATGTACACAAACAGCATTTGTCACAAATTATTAATTATGGTGGTACTAGAGTTAAAATGATATCGTTTTATAATAGTAGGCGGTGGTATGTGACAAAACCAAACAATTGAATTACAGTTATATGTCAAACAAATTCTAAAATTTAGATAAACTTGTGTGTGTTGTAAGTTTTGGTGCCGGTGGTGCTGAATTTTTAATTTAAAAAATGGCACATGTCTACAAGTTTTCGAATGAGGAAAAGTTTGATATGCTAAATACTTATTTACAATCGTTTCGGAACGCTGATACGGCATCCGCCAGATATTTGGAATTGTATCCAGAAAGACGACAACCGCATAAAACATACTTCAGAAAAATTGAAATGAATTTACTGAATTATGGTGCTTTTGAACAGACTAGGGAACAATACGACTTAAACAATAGGGAACGTGTTCTAAGCATTACTGAGGCGGTAACACGAAATCCATCCACATCCGTAAGATCTGTAAGCCGTGAACATAATTTACCAAAATCAACTGTTCATAATATTTTAAAAAAGGAAAAGTTTCATCCTTATAAACCTACTATTGTCCAAGGCCTCAAAAGAAAAGATTTCGCCAGACGAATGCGTTTTTGTAATTGGTACATCCAAAAATGCGAGGAAGAACCGCACTTTCCAGAATTGATATTATGGACAGACGAAACGCGGTTTACCAATTGCGGGGTGTTCAATAAACATAACACGCATCACTGGAGAACTGAAAATCATCATCTGACGGCGCAACGCAAATTTCAAACGAGATATGGATTTAACGTTTGGTGTGGTATCTTAGGTAGTTAATTATGATATAAATATTTTAGTAAATTAACCAATGTAATTAATACTTTTATAGGTAATAATTTGATTGGACCCTTTTATTTTGTCAATAACCTCAATGGCGCCAGATATACCGAATTGTTAAGAGACCAAATAATTCCGGCTATTAGAGGACTTGTACCAAATGATGATGTTTTCGAAAACTATTTTTTCAGCAAGATGGTTGTCCAGCTCACAATTCCCGAGAAGTTAGCGCCCTTTTAGCTGAACATTTTGGCCAAAATATTATATGCAATAGTGGACCAATTATGTGGCCGGCAAGATCACCAGATCTTACACTACTTGATTTTCATTTATGGGGTTTTGCTAAAAATGAGGTATATGAGTTTGAACCGCCTCATAATATAAACGAACTGCAGGAAAGAGTCCGTGACATTCTTAACTCTATAAATAGGCGCACGTTTAGCAGAGTTGTACGGAAAGTTTTAATTAATTGTCGAATGTGCCGTGATGCAAACGGGCAGCATTTTCAGCATCTACGGGAAGGAATTTAGATGATAGTTTGCTGTTTCGGTCACATTTAATTTTGTTCCCTAAATTAGATAAGATAGGCTACAGTTTTATGTTTAAGTTAATTTTAAGATTTATATCCAATACTTTACGAGTTCTACTTAACAAAATGTATGTGGTACTACTACTACTACTACTACTGTTTGGAAAGTAGAAATCAAATTTTTGCCCTGTTGGGATTACCAAACGTTATAGAACATACAAATTTAGTTATTTTTAAAATTTAGGATAGTTTTTGCATTTTTTATAGACATGTGGCATATCGTTGAAAAGGTAATTTTAAGGCGCATAACATTCACCTAATATTCAAAATGGCGGCCATAAGAAAAACAAAAGTTGTGGGCGTTTCCTCGAAAACAAAAGACAGTCAAATGATTCTGTTTATGCTAAAATACTCCTTTTAGAAAAGTGTCTTAATAATGTGCAAGTCTTGTGATGGTGCGACTTATGATTCATGTTTTATTATCAAAAAACAAAATCCGCCATTTTTAGTTTTCTTCGAATATCTGCAAAACCAGACAACTTACACCAATTTTGTAAACGGATACAAAACTGGCCTGGATTCCTCCAAATCTTTCCCCATTTAACCCAATTTCTATCTCTTATAATAACTGAAATCACAATGTAGAGACTCGAAATTTGGACACACTGTGTATATATATTTATATATATTTATTCGGTTAGGGAGTTAGAATATTTTTAACAACTTTTTGTTTAACTTAAGTAGTGTATAATAATGTAGGGTAAATTTAATTTAGCTAAGGATAATGTAACATAGTACTTGTGTAAATATAGGGCATAATAAATAATAATTGGGGTAAAATTGTAATGTATTTAAATTTGTAGAAAAGTATTATATGACAATCTAAAAGCGTGGAGCAGGTGTTAAAATAACATTTCTATTTCCAAACGTAAAACCCAACACGTTTAAAACAAAACAACAAGGGAAGATAATATTTCCCGGTAAGCTTAGCAAAAACCAAACTTTAATGGGTTATTGGAAAAAAACAGCCGTTGGAATTAATGTAAATGCAGTTTGTTGGTTAAAATATTGATTTCAATTTTGTAGGTAGTATAGGAGAGAACCAAGAAAAAGCCAAGATTGAATAAAAATGTATTGAGTACAGGAGAGATGTACATAATTAATTCGGAGACAGTATAGTAGGGAGACTTGAATAAAATCAATAATTTCAAGAATATTTAGAAGCAAGTACGCGTCTGTTAAAAGGAGGGAGAATGGAGTCAATCAAGGTGATTGGTGTAAATTGTACAAGAAGGACAGAGATCCATCTGGTGGAGGCATATGTGTGAGATAAAGCTATAGATACAAGGGAGATAAAAGATATTTGTTCAAGTTGGAGGCGTAGAGAAATGGAAAAGTAGAGGCTAAATTAGAACGGCGGTTAACAGTTTTGAAGCGGTTCACCGAGTAGTGTTGTTTGTTATGAAAATTTACGAGAAACTGAGGTTCATTACGGGGTTTTTCACTGAAACACCAAAAGGTTGGAAAAGAATTTTCAAAAATTATAGGAACGGGTACACAAGCGTATGTGCCAATTTGAAATGGGGGGGGGGGGCAAATTTTACTTATTTAATCATTGGCAGAAAGGTGGAGCTCTCTTTGATTTCATCCATCATTCGTGATAATAGTTACTTTCAAGTGAACTAGTGCGATTTAATACAATTGCATGTAGAAGCTAATAGATCATCTGTTTGTTAAAACGTTAAAGTGGTATTAAGTACAAAGCTTATTATTTTGGTATTGGAATGCACGGAAGTATTAGAATTTGAAATTGTTTGGATGATGGAAAAAAGCGATGTTTGAATATGAAAAGTTAATTTTGGAGATTGGAATTTTTGAATTGGAAATTGTAAACAACGGCATGCATGGCAGATATGGTAATTCGACCGAGGAGTTAGCTGATGTACTGGGAACCTACTAGACGACAGCATCTCCAAGAAGCTAGGTGGTGGAGCACTTTTAGAAGATAGAAACCAGGTAGGCGATAGATAGAACATTGAGTGGTGAATATTTTTATGGTGTTTGTGATTATTTGAATTTGAGTTTGATGTGTTTTTATTATTATTTGATATTCTATGAACAGACATTTATAAGACTTTAAAAGGAAATTGATTAATTAATTTACAGATAACCGGATATTGTAAAGAGGTATAGAAGGCTTATTGATATTTGGTAGTGCAGGAAATTTATATGCACAGTTGCAGAGTTTTACTATGAGCTTATGCTAAGACAAAGGATAACGTTAGGTATGAGGAACGCCTTCTTACTGTAATAAAAATATGTGTTTAAAAGGTTATCAATTTGCATGATTATTGTTATAAAATTATTGATCTTTATGAATATACATAAAGGAATGGTGTTTTATAATGCAATGTGGATCTCATTTAAATAGAGTGTGATATATTTGGTTAATTGAGTTATTTTTGAGTGTGTGATTGGTGTGAATTTCTATTTAGGTTTTAGCATGGGGATATTGAGAGTAGGTTTTTGGATATAACAGGTAGGTGTCAATATTAATTTAGGAAATTTGAGCTCATAGGAATTATTAGGAGCAACTGAGGGCAATAATCATCACAATATTATGGAGCCCAATTTGTGGAGCATGATTCCATACGGATAACCACACAATAATATATATATATATATATATATATATATATTGTAATGTAAGGGGGAGGGTACAAGGCTTCTAAGGGTAGATTTGTGTTAAAAAGGGTGTATGCCAAACAACATGATTCATAAATCAGATCCATAAGTTAAAAACTATATTTTGCTGTACTTTACATATGCTAAAGTATTTACCATTTAGTTTGAAACGCATGTGCCAAAGGTAAACAACATGACTTTATGACGTTGATACAATGCACGGTACTCAAGGTTTTATACTGGGTTGAAATTTTATAAGCCATTGAAAGTACATTTGCCGTCTGAAAACCGGACGCGTCTATGGATATCTACAATCAACCAAGCGTCCAGGTCTTGTGTAAATATTTTGGCTTTTCATTTTAATAGAATCAACTTTTGGACGAATTGTAAAATCAAAATTATAAGTGAATAGAAATATAAAATATTATTGGAGAATTGTGAAGTGTTTAGGACCAATGGTAGAAATTATGAATGTATATAAAGACTATAGTGAAGGTATTTTGGACACTAGAGTAAAGACGAATTGTTATTGGATATTGTATGCGTTTAAAAATGTAATTAAGTGAGCTAAGGTTGTTATGCTTATTGCTTAGCGAAGTAAATAAAGAGTTTCTTTTTCGATTATATTCAGTATAAAGACGTGTTTTGCAAACCTGCGTTAAAAGTTGTATAAATGGTTGATGAAATAAATGTTTTTTGAGTTAAATAGTCTGATTTAGTCAAGTGAAAGTATAAGAAGCATCGGTAGTATAAAAGCGGCGATTATAGAAGAATATTTAGAGTGGTTAATAGTGCGACGGGTAAGCGACGATTTAGATAGGTTTGAACGAGATTGGTATTGGATTTGGGACGATTGGTTAAACGGCCGCAGGAGATTCGAGTGGATATACAAAGCAACGACGATATTAATAATTTTGGAGTGATTTGGATAGATTAAAGGCAGTAGGACATAGAGTGGATATTGAAGGAATAGCAGGGAATAGGTTGATTTGGAACAGTACGGCAGGATAGATTTGGATTGGATACGGAAAGGCGAAAGGATTGATTGGAGCACGAAGAGGAAAAATAGGAGAGCAGCATATTACAAGGAAGAATTAACGCAGGGAAGTAGATACAACGGTTTATTCAAAATTCTAAAATTAGGGTAAATTATTTCAGATTTGGGGTCAGCAAAATTGTTAAGAACACCTGGAGGCGATACGCAAGTGAACAGCGATTGTGAATCTTTGTGAAGGTGCGTACGGTGACTAAGATCTAAAGCCAGAAACATTTACAGAAGGCATTCAGCGCAGTATAATTCAGGTAAGTACCGTGTAATATCTTAAAACGTCAAAATTAAAGTCGGAAATAGTATACATAAATTAATTTGGCACCAAGCAACATTGATCAGTAAAATTTGGCATATACAGTAAATAATTCCATATTAAAAAGGTAGTAAAACAAACGAGTGTGCAGTTTGGTTGGACAGTGCACATCTACTCACGATTGAACTCACGGTGAGTAGGTGAACACCCTGAGATAAAGGTTTCATATAGTCGAGGCATAAAATATAGTGAACAGTAAATAGATAACCAACCAAACTTTGATAAAGCACATCATATAGAAGTCATATTATTGAATACTAAAATTTAGGGGCGACGACAAAAAGTCGTGTATATAAATTTTTAAATAAATAAAAGTAAAAATTAAATTATAAAAAAAATAAAAATTAAGGGCGGAGGGGTGGAGTAATACCAACATAAGAATATATATAAAATATATATATATATATATTTTACTGATCTAATCTCTCTACCCTCCCTCCCTTTCTTTCTTTACTTTAATTTAATTCTTTATTTATTTATTTTACACTTTTTTGTCGCGCCTTTTATGTAATGTGCACACCAAATGCACGCCCCGTACTTGCAACGTTTGGTTGGTTCTTTAATTAAACTGTTTATTACAATGCCTCGACTATTTAAGCTCTTAATTCTCAGGGTGTTCACCTACTTATAGTGAGTTCCGTTATAAGTAGATGTGCAATGCCCAACCAAACTGCACACTCTTTTGTTTTAGTACTAAATTTTTAATCTACTTTTGTATATGCCAAAATTTATTATTACGATCCACGTTGCCTTGTGCCAAATTAAATTACTACCACAAATTTATGACTTTTCTGACGTTTTAAGATATTTCAGCACTCACCTGGATTATACCGCGTTCTTGGCCTCTCTAACTGCTGGCTCAAAATCCTCGTTGCCGTATGCGTCTTTACACGGTTGTACTATCTGACAGAATTTTCGTATCGCCTCCAGGTGTCGTTCTTAAATTTTAGATGCTCCCCAATATCTGAAATAAATAACCCTAATTTAGAATTTGGAATACCCGTTTATGTTTCTTCCCCTGCGCTAATTCTTCTGTCCTTATTTCTGCTTTGAATCCTCCACTACCAATTGCTGCTCTCCTAATTTCGCTCCTCGTGTTCTATATTAATCCGTCCGCCTTTCCGTATTTTATCCAAATCTAATCGCCGTCCTGTTTCAAATTACTCGATGCCCCGCTATAAATCTATATCCAAATCAATCTTCGTTTCTTTATCTACCCGCTCGATGTCCTGCTACCTATAAATCTCTATCCAAATCGATCTTCGTTCCTCTAAATAACCACCCTATGTCCTTCTGCCTTTAAATCGCTATCCAAGTCAATCCCAAATCTATTTAAATATTCGTCGCTTCGCCGTCGCTTATATAACCACTCTATGTCCTTCCGCCTTTTAATCTCTATCCAAATCCAACTTCGTCCCTATGTATAACCACTCGATTTTCCTTCCGCCTTTCCCAATATTGTTCTAAATCTATTCAAGTATTCGTCGCTTCGCCGTCGCACTATTACCAATCTTTACACTTTTTATTATCGTCGTCGTTGCTTATTTATCTTTCGCTGATGTTCTTTACCCTTCTTTATTCAATCAAAACTATTCAAAATCAAACACGTTTATTAACTTTTAAAATCGTTATACAAATTAGCACAGTTCTATGAAAACACGTCTTTATACAACAAAATTTTGAAATAATCTCTTCAAATCGTACATAAATTAGCGCGGTTCTATCAAAACACGTCTTTTTACAAAAAACTTTCGAATTCATCTCTCTTTGTTTTCTTTCCAAGGCGACCATTATAACATTTCTTGCCTACTAAATTATAAAGTACATAACTAAAATCGTCCAATAATATCCAAACACTACGTTTGTGTCGCACATACCATAATTCATGTCTTTTTACACTTTCATAATTCACATAAAATTTTAGTATTGGTCCTAAATATTTACAGTCCTTCAATCACATTTGACGTTGTTATAACTAATAATTTTGAGCTTACAAATTCTGTCCAAAAGTTGATTCTATAAAAATTAAAAAAGCCAAATAAATCACACTTGAACCTGGATGCGTGGTTGATAGTGAACATCCATAGACGCATCCGGATTTTGGACGGCAAATGTACTTTCAATGGCCTATAAAATTCAAACTCGGTATAAACCCTTGAGCACTGTACATCTTACTACGTCATTTAGTCATTTTAATTTACCTTTTGGCACTGATATTTCAACTACCATTTTGAATTGTACTTTAGCATATGAAAAATACGGCAAACATACATTTTCAAATTATGTGATCAAATACGTGGATTATTTTACTTGGCATACACTACCTTGTACTAAATAACCCTTAGAACCCTTGGTAGCTTCCTTACATTATAATATATATATTGATGTGATAAAGAGGTCACGATGTGTCATTGAACCCCAAATTTTATCAATAAAACAAAACTCACTCATAGGGAAAAAAACTGAAAAAAATTGAAATTTTCGAATATTTATTTTTTATCCACCCTGTATAAATATAAGTGTACTTTATTGCCATTAAAATGCAAAGTCATTTCTTTCATCGAATCATTACAAAACATAAAAAGGAAACCCTTATTAATGATGTAATTAAAATCCCGCGCAGAATGTGAAAAATATCTTAAAACGGATATAAACTTAAAAAAGCCCAAAAATTAATTAATTTCAATCGTTGATGATTACTTAGTAAAACGAGTTTCATTTTAAAATAGGTACGTTAGTTATTGAAAAAATTAAATTCATATTTTACTAGGGTGCAAAGCTTTAATAATTTTTCGGTGTAATACTTACTAAAAACCAGTTTCAATCCTTAAGATATAAAATACAGAGCTATTGCATTTATCAACGATGCCTGTCATTAAGTACAATACTAAATAAATTTTCTGTGTTAAATATGCGTTAGAACACATTTTATTACTTTAAAACCAATATCTTTTTACAATTATTAAAATGCAAATCTTTTAACATTTGCAAAACCGTTAATAAAGCAATTGAAGTTTTAATCAATTATGTAATTATACTGAATAGTAATAATGCTTGAAGAACTACCATATAATATACATGTTGATAATCTTTTTATAGGATTGAACTTATTTAGTTACCTACGACATTTACAATACATTTACAATAGGTACTGTTAGAGATAATAGAATCCCCAAATCGCGCCCTTTAGTGAACAAGAAAATGTTTGCAAAACATAAACGAGGTTGAGTTTCAAGAAATAATTGAAATAAACTCTCGAGTACTTCTTGTGCAAAGGCTAAATAATTCGGTGGTCACCATGGCTTCAACAAACACCGGAGTTTTCCCAACGGGGACTGCGAAAAGATACTCACAAACAGGAAAAAAAGGATAATGGTAAATCGCCCGCACTGTATTGCCCAATATAATCGTAACATGGGTGGTACCGATCTCATGGACAAATGCATTGCAAATTATAGAGTGGGTATACGTTCAAAAAATGGTATTGAAACATCTTTACATGGATTCTTGATGCAGCAGTAAACAATGCTTGGCTATTATATAGAAAGCATCACAGCAAAGCAACAGGTTTGGAGTTTATAAGAGAATTAGTGCATGTATACCTAGCACGTTACGGAATAACCCCAAAAATATCAGGACCAGCAAAAACATCGGTTACCCGTACTCTTTTGCCAGCTGTACGCTATGACGATATGCATCATTATGTTGCTCCATGTAATAGACGGCGTTGTGCTGGAACAGACTGCGAGTCTTTTGGCAGGACAATATGTTTAAAATGTGGTGTTGGATTATGTGTCTTGTTTCGCAAGTTATCATAAAATGTAGTACCTAGTAGGTGTTTTTCTTACTATTTACTTACTTATTTGCATTTTTTGCCGTTTTTATAGTTAGGACTTATAAGAAACAACCCATGATCTTTGTTTTGTGTATACTTGATTTTGAAACAATCTAACATATTTGCAAAATTTTTATAATAAATAATACTTTTTTTAATGGAAGAATTAAAAAGTACTTTAAGCGCCCAGTGATACCATGTGGCATCACCCTGTATTTTTGGTTTTTACTAGCGGTTTTTTTTTAAAATGACGTTTTGTTAAACAACTAACTTAATATTAACTCAAAAAAGTAAAAATTTACAAAATAATAAGACAAAAACAATTTTGGGTTTTAATGGGTTAACGTACGAAATTAATGGTCGCGTCTTATTTTATCTTATTGTTACACGGAAACCTATAAATGATTCTTATCTATTTTATTGCATTTTTAATCGTCGCGCTTTTAGAATCGGGACATTCATGACTTTTAAAAACATTAGTAAGGATGACATATTTATCTTTATTAATCACGAAATTTCTAAAATTTAGGCTCTAAATGTGTTCCCTATGCTTTACAAACGCAATAAATTGATTTTGTATTTTTACAATAAATGAAGCGAATATTTTATACACGGAACGTGTATTTTTATAATAAATGAAAATAAATAGCTTTATATCTTAAAGATTGAAACTTATTTTTACTAAGTATAGCATGATTTTACTTACACAAAGTCTTTCTGAACAGTAATTATTTATGCAAATGGCTAAAAAATTGAACTTATTTATACTTTGCAAATGCAATAAGATTTGTATTCTTAATATTTGTAAAAAGGGAGTGCTCATCGCATATTTTACGCACAGAAAATTTATTTTGTATTTTAATTAATGAGGGCTTTGTTGATAAGTGCAATAAATTAATATTGTTCTCACGCAGAAGCACCAAATAGCCTTGTATTTCATCTCTTAGTAATAAAAACTCATTTTTACGATTAATTTGCACAAGGTTTAAACTTTTATATTCGCTTTATGATTTTTTCACAGACCGCCATTAATATAATACACAAAAGTTTAAGCACATAACTAATAAGGGCCTTTTTTTTAATGGCAAAGAAGTACGCTTATAGGATGGAACCATTAAATAACCGGAAATTTTGCGGTTTCCTCTTTTAAAAGTTTGAAGTTGAAAGCAAACATCGTTAATATTGTATTTTTGTATTATAATAAATTTGATATATTTCCAAGCTATAAATTAAAGATAAGAGTTCGAGATAAATGCCAGTTTAATTGGGTAATCACTTACGTGTTGATAGAAGCTTTAATAATAATTTTAATTATATATGCAGAACAAGAATTCTGTAGAAGCACTGGTTTTACTGATTTCAATAACAAAGCCACGATACATCGTTTGTTTGTTCGTTTTCCATTCGGTGGTACTAATCGCGAACATACTGAATAAATATTTCCAGAATAAAGTTGAAATACTTGGCCAGTGATATAAATGAATAGCACAGTTACTAGCTTGGAAGTAAAGAAGAACCAATTCAGTGGCCTCTGGATTGACATAATTAATTCAGAAACAAGAGAAGTTTCTTTGGAGCCTGTCAGGGTTTCAAAGAAGATGAAGCAACCACAAATATACAATGATTACCTAACTGAATCAACCCTAAAGAAATCAACTCTGGTTGAAATGCCACAAAGAACCAATTCTCTCGAGTATTGAAAAGTGTAGATCTATTACCAGGTAACAGGCCATATTATTAGCAATTTGAAAATCTTTCTTCTGCAAAGTCTGTTAAATCGTTCTTAATGCTAGATTTAGATGAAGTTAACGCATTCGTAACAACTACAAAGAATTGTTCAATGTCGACATTCTCACACTAAATGCTGAAATTTTAGTAACCATGAATTTGTTCAAAACCAAACATCTTGAAATCGGTTTGAAAAATCTGACAAGCGATCTCACTCCAAACTATAGAAGCTATTATAATTTACTCTGATGAGCTCAGCTGATTGAGAACGGAGTTTTTCTGCTATAAGACGAATAAAAACTTGATTAAGGAACAGAACGATCCGGGACACATTCACAAATATATCTTTGCTCAGTATTGAGAACCAACTAGTTAAACAAAATTGCCAGCTGAAGAGGTTCCTAATATCTTTGTTAAATAAGATACAAAATTAAACTTGATTTAAATAAGTATTCAGTCTTGTATTTTGTTTATTATTCCATATTCTTGTCAACTTAAGTATCAAAATCTTTTGAATAGAAATTCTCAAATTGGCATAAGTATAGTGTTAAAAAATAACAATCAGCGTTCTCAGATTTTGTGGCCGTCTTATCGGACAAGGAAGTAATCGGTGGTGTCCATTAAAACTTGCCCCCCTCCCCATTTCTTGCGGGTTTGACTTCGTTTAACTTGTTTTATTTTGTCCCTACGGGCCCCTCCCAGAAAAATTCTCTAGGTACGTCCATGAGAGAGTAATAGACCTTCGAAATTAAAAGACTAAAGTAATTTATTACTTTTAATGCCGGTAACTTTTGTAATGCCAAAAATTAATTTTCTCGCTAGAAATTGCTTTTAAAAATAATTTGTTGCACAGTAAATATAGATCCTAACCTTTAAATCGCATACCTAATCAGTTCACTAGTTAAATGTAATTACGGTACGCATCACAAATTGTGCTTTTTTTATTCTCAATATAGGACGTTTGACCCCAAGCTGCGACAAGCAGGATGCATAATTGCATTTTTCCATTTTGCTTTTTTTGTTATTAATATAATCCAAATGATGTTCATGATGATTTTTTACCACAGTGTCTCCTGATTATAAACCCTTGTATGATTTTAATAATACTGGCTTTTGGTACATTTTCAAAGTACACGCCTTGAACACGGTAGCTGTACGAAACTTGCAAATTGCAAACTTTTATGGTCATTCATTGGTGCAGGTGCTCGTACCAAATTGTTAGTAAGCCCTTACCATGTGATTCGTACCAATAACGTGAACAAAAGGTGCATTTTACTAGGAAAATGAATAGAAATGCAGTTTAAAGTATAAACTATTATATTCAATACACATACCATTGTTGCAAATTGAAAAACAAATTACCTTAGAGTAAAGTTCAGCCAATACAAAGCCTCTAATAAAACTATTTTCTATTGGACTTACGATTGGATTTACACGGATGTATCCATCAAGAGCAAATAGTAGTGTTTATGGTAAGAATAGCCTATATATTTCGTTCCCTCATGTTGTACTTTAACTGTCAAAATCAGTAATTGGTATTTCCTGAAAAATATTTTGTGCATTATAAGTCGTTTGGATTGAATATTATTTTTACCTTAAAATGGTTTTTGTTGCAGTCTAATTTTACATAAATGAGCAAGTAGCGATTATTTAATACGATGTCTAACGCAATAGAAATTCCTCTCCGAGATACGGACGAGGTATGTAGTATATTGTAGTGTTAGTATTCACATTGTTGATTTTTTAGGTAATAGAATTGTGCGTGGACCAGTTGCCAGATGGAGATGAAGTACTTGGTATTTTGCGACAAGAAAATTCTCAGCTTTCGATATGGGTCGGCCTTGCTGTAAGTTTGGTATTAAGTTGATTATCTAAGTGTTTTTTACCACAACATGCTTATTGATATAGCTAAAGTTCTTATATATGAAATAGTTCACTTAGTTGTAGATAGGAAAATTAATATAATGGATTACAAGGATGTTACGTAGCTTATTTTATTAAAGACTAATTTTGCCTTAATTTCGATATTCGGTTTTGATAATGTAAGTTACAGTGGTTTTGTACTAATACTAAGCCTAATAATCAGTTACAGTTGATTTGAGTATATTACAGATTTGTCAATATTTACGCTAACGTGGTAAGTAGAATATTATAACTACATTAAATAATGAACCTAATTTGAAGTTACTTTTTATATGGATTCTTCATACTTGAAGTACCTTTTATATTGTTAGTACTAGAGCACTGAAGTAAAAAGATATAGTTGGCGTTGATGTTATAATCTTTAATAACTGTACTAATTTGGCATAACAGTTTTTGATAACCTTATCTTACATTTATATAAAACAATAATAATTACTTCAATAAGACAGCTATAAGCCTAACTTGATAATTCATAACATTTTCTTTTAACTGTCCATAAAATTCTATATTAAATAGTTTTTATTCAACCCTTTCCTTGTTTAAATGAATTTTTTGTGTTTAGAAAAGTCCCATTTTGTCACAAAGAAATTTCAACCGAGTGCAAGGCAACGGCTTGGTCATGATATCAGCAACTTGATTCTCTGACGAAACTTTCACGAATTTCTGCAACATGCTCTCGAATAAAGGAATGCTTTTTCTTGAGATGTTTTGTTCTGCGATGATTCTCAGGATTTTCAGCTAAACAAACAGCAGCAGTAGCATTATAAATCTTAAGAATGGGAATTTCTCTTAACTTTGTAATTTCTTGAAGAAGTTGACTAAGCCTGATTACTTCTTTTGAAGTTTCACACTGGCTGCAACAATTTCAGCTTCAGTAGTAGTCGGTAACTTAACCTTGATGCTGATTCAACCATGAAACTGCACCACCAGCGTAATTAACTAGCACTCCAGAAGTGAACAACCAGTTTTGGAGCAACCGCCAGTCAGTATTATTGTAGCATTTTATAACACCTTTTTCTCCATCGCATTGATATAAAAAGCATATGTCAATACTGCCTGCAATGTACCGTAGCTCTCTCTTTAGTCTAAAAACATCTTCAGCAGAAGGATTTTCTAATGCTCTCAATAGAAAACCAATGTTAAAAACCAAATCTGGTCTGAAACCAAGCATTAAATACATGAGCGCACCAACGGTTTGCCTATCAGGAAAGTAATGCCTTTTATTATCTGCTTTCCCTTTACACATTCGATGCCAACATTGAAAAGCAACTTTCACCAGAAACCCAATTAAGTGTTTCTCAATTAGTATTTAAAAATTGTTAAATAACTTCTAATCCACTTCGTTATGAACCACTAATAAATTTTTGGCGTGTTTTGAACATTTCAAAATTTTACGCACCCGTGCGTGATTGGCATTGGACATTAAATTTCATTCTGGGATGCCGATCATGCCCCTGTAGGTGATGATTAAATTATGAACATTGGTATATTTTCGTTTTCTTTTAGCATAACATTCTTTTTGGTAAAAGGAAAATGTTTCATCCAGCTTGCATGGATTTTGTACAAAGACAGCCTATTGATGTTATGTATTAGAAATTAATTCATTTTCATCCTCGTTTTTGCCTTCATTTTTGCTACTTTCTGGAACTGAAACGTTACCAGATGGCAAATACTCATCTTCAGTATCACTACCACAAAAACCTGTTCAGTGTCTGAAAAATCCGATAAACCTTGATCTGCAAACTTTTCAAGTTCTTATGTGGATAATGGTTGAATACAGTCACATTTTATCCTTTTAGATCTAGAGGGGCCAGCTTACTGATCTCTACTATCCATCAGAATTAAACTTGCTTTGATTCCAATGCAATATAAATAAACAAGACAAAACTGGAAACCACGTGCGTTAAAACTTTGTTAAATACCTTAGATCAATGCCTGCACTACAATCCGTGTTCAATTCCAACGCCACACTAAATCAAACGTAAAACAAAACACAGTGTAAAGCACGCGCTAGCGTGTGTTTGGCATTGGTTTAAATAGCATCATCATGCGCTAGCGCGTGATTGGCAGTGAACGTGTTAATCTGATGTCCCTGAACTAGAAAGCGTAGGAGTTGAAACTGACTTACAACTCACAAAATTGAAGTGCTCTAGAATCCTTTTTGCATATGCTCGTTGACAAATTTTCTTTCTTATCTATTTCAAGGTTCAAAAAATATGAGGAATCTTTTGTTACTATTTTAAACTCTGATCTCAACTGTGCAATAAAATCATTAATGTCTTGCCGATTAGTTGCTAAAACAGGACCATCATCGACATATAGCGCTAATACTACCTTTTCTCCAATTCTTTCTCGAGTAAACATACAAGGCTCTTCTTGACTATCCAAGAGCCTAATTTTGATAAAAACGTGCCAATTTTCTTAATCCAGCACATAGGCGCCAGCTTAAGTCCACAGAGACTTTTTTTTAATTCACAAATTTGATTTGTGTCGTCATTGAATCATCTGGGCATTTCATATGGATAGTTTCCTCAGCTTTCCATATAAAAAAGCTGTACACACATCAAATTGCACCAGAAACATATTTTCAGTTGCAGCTATACGAAGCAATAAATGAATTGTTTGCAATTTAACTGTTGGACTAAATGTTTCACTATAGTCTATACCTTTGCATTGATCATACCCTTTTGCAACTAATCTGGCTTTGTATTTCAATATATTTCCATCTACATTCATCTTAACTCGATAAATCCATTTCCAAGGAATGACTTTTGCTGCTTTGGGTAGTGTTACAAGGTCCCAGGTGGCATTTGCTCTTAATGCGGCCATTTCACTATCCATAGCTTTTTGCCATTCAGCTTTATTCTTACTATTTACTAAATCATTGTAAGTTTCAGGGGCGTCTTCTGTATTATCACCATGACAAAATCATCATAATACTTTGGAGCTTGAATAGTATCGTGATTACGTAGCAAGCGAGGTTTATCAGGTTTCTTATCATCGATTCCTTTTGAGTTGATATTAGACTCAATATCACTACTCAATTCTTCATCATTACTCGAGTCGTCGTTGATATATTTACTCTTTGAAAAGTCATTCTGACATGACACTTTGTTACGTAAATTGACGTAACCTATTGGAAAAAGAACAAAAGAAAGAAAGAAAGAAGTATGACCGGTTTCGATCGGCGAAAGGATGGGGTTTTATACATACAACAAAAAAAAATTAAGGGAGACCTAAAATAAATAACGAGATATTTACACTCACGCATTCATACTCAACACAAAATATACCAAAAAAAGAAACCTATAATTTAAAAGAAAATATGTACAATAGCACATGAGTACCCAAACAAAAATTAGCAATCCCTACGTAAAATTTACTCATATATATATATATATATATATATATATATATATATATATATACACAATGAACAGAAAACAGTTTTGAAATAGCGAGCTGTCGTTTTTAGGTATCTCCCCCTAAGTTATTCAGCAACCAACAAAATAAAAACCAATGCAACCCTAAAAACCACAGCTCTAAATGGTTATAACTATCAAATCAGTTATGCCACATTGGCAGTACAATGTCTTAATCTAACAAAAATTTAGAACATAAAAAAAACCAACGGTAAACCAACAGTTATAAATTACGATTACATACATATTCCCCAAATACGAACTTAATAACTATTATCCCAATCTCACTAATGATCAACCCCATCACACGCATAAAGAACATCTTCCTACCATTATTAAATTTAATCCACCAGTAACGCGGAAAGGTACTGGTTTAACCCGTCTCGAGAGCCCATAGAAATAAAATATGGAACAACCACTCACCCTCGTAATTGTTGCCGTCTTTAATAACGTAGCAGAGGAGAGGTATGCTTGATCCCGCTTTGGGGTGGTTCTCGCATCAGAACAAGGGACAACCATTTATTATAGCTTTAAAGCCGCCGGAAGAAATCTAAAGCAATTACAAATAGAATTAATTCGTGGTAGTCGGAAGGTATAATTTTATAAAAACCCTAAATACTCACCACGCTACAATGCGTGCTCGAAATTCGCATCAACCAAAACGGAAACACCCAAACATTCTACATGTGTTTAATGGTACAAATGACAAAGCAAAATGAATATTAATTTTGTTTAACTAAGAACCAAAACTTGCCGTAATATTGTTGTTAAGGCTTCAAAACTGGAAAACCCGAGTTTATTGCAATAATTTCGACGAATTCTTTCAAAAGGGAAAACACACCAACATTAATTATTAGATACTTGGATAGACGTTCTTGCCTATCTAATTATAGCGTAAATTCCACGTTGAGGAATTCTTAGAGACGATATTTATTTTTTTAATGAGCAGAAAGATTTATCAAGTAAAATATTTAGGATATTTATTATTAATTGCAATACAATTTTAAACATGCGAAAGGGTTATTTTAATTTACGGAATTAATTTTTGTGTTAAACGCCAAAGGGATTTGAGTTAAAAATTATTGTACATGAACTAACCAATTATTTCCGAAAATGAACGTAACAACTTTTACTTTTTCTGTACATTCTACAAGTGTCTCTTGAACCGTAACATTCCTGGATAAAATAACACGCTTCTTATCAGAAATATAAATTCGATATCGTTCATCACCATCATAACCAACAAGATAGCCTTTTTGAGCTATCTTGTCTAACTTCTGTCTCTTTTGAGTTGGAATGTGAAAATAACACTCTAAACTTACAATTAAGAGATGCTTAATACGAGGTTTCTTTTTCACCCACATTTCGTATGGAGTAACACCATCTGAAGATTTTCCTGTTCTGTTTAGCACATACACTGCTGATGTAACTAGTTCAGCCCAAATAGCATCAGGAAAATTCACATTAAATTCACATTAAATATTTTTTTATTCAACAGTTGGCAGTTTTGATTTCGGTTTAGTTTTGATTGCATTTTTTTTAATAAAAATAAATGAGATGTCAAATTTACATGTGTAGATGTTTTATCTTTAAAATTCTATTTTAGACAATGTTTATTCATTTGCAAATAAAAGTAAAGATTAAGAGGCGAAAGTTTTTAATTCAACAGCTCTGAAATCGGTTACAAAAATTATAGTGACAAAAGTTATGGTCCCATTGCACCCAGCATAAACTATACCCGGTCATACCTAGTGCAACCAAGTACCAAAATATATAAACAACGATAAATTGCAAGATATGATAGATGCTTTCTTCGATAAATTGGTAAATCTTAACTACAGAGCTTGGTCCCTATGAATAAAAAGCATACTAACGACAAAGGGTCTAAATAGTACTATTAAGCATGATTTTGAAGCCAGAAAAACAAAGCAAATAAGAACGTTAACGAAAAATGAAATGTCTTTAATCATGTTAAATGTAGACGATAAAAATTTAAACTTTGTAGAAGATTGTAAAACGGGCAACAAAATGTGAAACCTGGAAACGCCCCACACCTAATTCGATAGCTGCCACACAATATTAATACTAAAAAGTTACATGAACAGTAGAAAACGATCGGATGAAAAATTTTACGAGCTTTTTCATAATAACGACAAACTTAGAAGAAAACTAAATAAATACAAAATCATTACAGACAAAAAATTAGTATATGTGTAATACTTATAGGGCTACCCAATGAATATGAAGCCATTGTGCGAATGATTAACATAAATGGTACAAATCTCAGGTTAGAACATATACGAATGGAAATAGGAAATCTGAATGTGTGTTTGTTGAAGCATCAAATGAATGTATCAATAGAAAAACAACATCAAACGCATCAAATACTAGAAACGAAATTGAAATGTTAAAGGAATGTAAAATTATGCTTTTGTGTAACATGTATTGCGACCATATCGGCAAACATTGTCTGAAATATAGTGTTCACTTCTACAACAAAAATAGACGAGTACAGCCAAATAAGAGCGGAAGGAAAAGATGCTCGAATGATGCTAGAACTTACCATGAAAATGAACCCGAACAAGTGGATTTTTGACAATGCTGCAACAGATCCTTTGATGCCCAATGTAAAGAAACTTGTAGACTTGTAAACTATGCGAGTAATAAGCAACAAAAGCAAAACCATTCTCACAGGATACTGAAAGCGAAACGTTTACATAGCGACGGAATATTAGGGCAAAAGTACATGTATAGCAGGTACAGTAACCTCTGAGTTATGGCATGCAAAACTCTGACATTCCGAGGACACTGAATATTGAAAGCTATCAAAAGTGTATGATGTTAAGCCAAAGAAGCAATCGATGTACCGTATGTGGGATCTGTAAAGTTAAAGATGGTTTCTACCCAAAACAAGCGGACAATCGTTAAAACAAGTATTTGGAACTTGTACATAGAACCAGTTTTATAGGTGGAAATTACTACATAGTTACTTTTGCAGATGATTTTAGTCGCTACACGACGGTCTCTATTATGAAAAGTAAAAGTGAAACTCTAAGTAAATTTATAGAATTTAAAGAAGAGATAGAAAACAAATTTTGATCTTAAAATAAAATTTCTGAGATGCGATAATGGGAAAAATACGTTAACAAATTTTTTAATGAGTATTTGCTGAACAACATATTTGACGAGAAATATCTGCACCAAATTCTCCAGAGCAAAGTGATGTCGCCAAACGAGGATATCAAATTTTGGTTACTATAACATAATGTTCAATAAATGATGATGGTGTAGATGGAGCTTTTGGGGCCAAACGATGTTAATGGCACGTTATATTAAAAATATGAGAACCATGATGTCAAACAATTGTGAAACCCCTTTTAAACTATGTAATGGTTACGATGATTACGTAAAACATATGAAGTAATCTGGTTGCAAATGTTGATACGTGAATAAAGAACATAAAAGAAAATGGGAACCAAAAAGCAACTAAGGGATACTCTTAGCTTACGATTCATACTCCAATGCATATTGTATATGGAATAGACAAAAACATAGAACCCTCATCAACAAGAGCGTGAAATTTAACAAGAGTGAATTTCCTTTCAAAAATAGAAACGATAATGAATACTGAAACGGTTTAGTCAAATCAACTGCAATAGAACACTTAATTTTCTAAAAAAAACAATGAAGACCAACATGAAGGAAAAGATCTAAATAAATGTGATGCTGTAAGCGAATGTGAACACAATGCACCATTAGAAGAATTTGCAGAATTTCAAGACTGCCACTCTGTCTGAGTGAATATGAACTGGATCAAAAAAGTGTTATCACAGCGAAGGAATAGGGATTGAAGACCCCAAATCGTTTAAACAGAACGTAAAGTAAAGAAAATGGTGAATGGCAAGAGGCTATTGACAACGAAACTCAAATTTTAGCAAAAAATGATACATGGGAAATCGTCAAGCTACCGACTAACCGAAGAATCTTTAGAAACTATTGGATGTTTAGGAAGAAATATGATAAGGATGAGCAGATAGTTAAATTTCATGCAAGACTAGTTGTTTTTAGGCAACGAATAAATACGGAATATTGGTTACAATGCACCAGTCGTAACGAGAAAAGCATTTTAAATACTATTGGTATTGAGCCTCAAAAATGATTGGCATGTTAAGCACGTTGTTGTAAACTGCGCCTATTTAAATGCAAAAATTGGAAGCGACATACCGGGTGTTGAATTGCTTTGGTGTACATAGGGATTTAACATGTGAAATCATACATATGCATTTTTCTGCTTCTCTATTTATTTTACGGCAAAAGTGCAAGAGACATAAATTGTTTAAAATCTAAAACTGTCCATGGTGGCTTAGTTGCCTACCACCGACATGGTTCTTCAGGTAGACAAAATTCAAATGTGTCGAATAAGCTTAAGAAATTGTAATACTCATGACTCGATTTGTAAATAAATTTGACATTTTTAATTTTAATGTTTGATTAATTAGAATCAGTTCCCTATGTACACCAAAGCAATTCACCACCCGATATATAAAAATACCAGAGGGTTTAGAAGCTGAGCATGCAAATTAAAGAACAACTTACGAGGACTACATGAATCTGGCTTATTATGGAATAAAAGGTTGAAACATTTTTTGATTGACCAAAACATTATCCGCAATGTCAAATCCTAGTGTATATTAAACCTCGCAGCGAAATTTAGTCGTGAGTGTGTACAAAGCTAACAAAACCCTGCCTGGAAAAAAAGCGAAATTTCAAAAATGAAAACCAAGCCGAATAAAGAGTTTAAAATTGACTTACGAACAGCAAAAAGGCTGCTTTCTCCACGAGCATTGCCAGAAAAAATGACTAACTAAAGATAGATTAAGCTGATTATACAAATCTGTTGCTGTTGGACGAAGATATGAAGAATTGTAAACCAGTTAATTTGCCTATAGACATTGACGTTAAATATACAAAGAACAAAAAGGATATGGGTGAACGCTTGAAATCAACGAGTGATAAGAAGCTTAATATATCTGATCACAAATACGATACCAGACATTACATTTGCTGTAATGTATCTAAGCCAATTTTCTTCCAAACTCAGACAAGCACACTGGATACAAAGATACTTACTACGGGATTACGAACATAAAAAAACCAATCCAGAAATCTGATACCCACTTATACTGATGCAAATTGGGGTACACAGACAAACGATCATATAGCGGGTACGTAACGACGATTTGTAGTGATGCCGTAACTTGGTTGATCTGCAAACCGCGATGTGTTGCATTAAGTACAGCAGAAGTAGAATTTATTGCTCTCTGTGACCGCAACAAAGAAGCTACTTGGATGAAGAATTTCTTATATGAATTGAGAGATAGATAGCAAGAATCTGTGGAAGATTAAAGATCGGCAACGCAACAGCAATGAAGATACTCCCTATTTGTTTGTTGTGGTTTGTTTTGTATTATTCTTAATTTTCTTTGGGAATTAAACGACTCAGAGTTGTTAAAATCGTCTTTATTTATGTTTCGATCTATGACCAAGGATCGTTGTCAAAATAATAAAATATTTTTAAGTTCGACATTTGTTACATAAATTGATGGTGACTTTGATTTATTAATATTTCTATATTTGGCGTGAATATATTAGGTGAAAAAAGTTTAAAGTTTAGAAAAGTGAGTGCCATCAAGTTATGTTGCGTCCTGGGAGCGACTTTTAGGTAGCCAATACACTTAACGTGAAGTCAGCTGATTAATTTTTTGTATAGTTGAATTTCATATAAATTCAATAATTTGAGGATTGAAAAAGCATTTTTTAATATGTTTCTATTTATACGAGTGAGAGGATGGTTATTAAAGAAGTGTGCGATTACATAATAGTAATCATTGATATCAATCAAAATCTCTTCCTTCATTCAGTTTTCTGTACTTAAAATATACTGCATACTTGAAATAGTTAGGATACTTTTAAATTACTTGAAGGTTTATATTTCATGTACTTTTTGTGGTACTTGATAGTTAAACATTGATATCTTTTAAACGGAAATTAATGAAAAACTAAAACCTAACTAAAATGTAAGTACTTTATAAAATAAACCAAATGACCTCAACTTGGAAGGAGTAATTATAATTTTAAAACTTCTAGTTAAGTAATAGTTGTCTTTACTGATATTAATTTTTCTTTTTAGTCTTGAGTAACTTCTAAGTAACACTAAAAGTATTTGTATTTATATTTACTTAAATTAAGAAAACATGTTCTTTTTATTTTCTATTCTGATGTATTGTAATATTAGGATTACCTACTTTAAATATATAAAAAAAATGGACACCAATGGCATGTGGTTTCAACAGAATGGCGCTACGTGCCACACAGCTCATGCCACATTGAACATTCTGCACGAGCGGTTTGAGGGCAAGATCATCTCACGCGGAGGTGATGTGAACTGGCCACCGAGATCGTGCGATTTGACCCCGTTAGACTTTTGCTTGTGGGGTTTTCTTAAGTCGCAGGTCTATGCGAATAAGCCTCAAACCACAGTGGCCTTCAAAGACATCATAACCCATTCCATTGGTCAAATTCAGCCTGATTTATGTGCCAGAGTCATGGAAAACTTGACATTTCGGATGCGCGCCACCCAGCGAGGTCACGGCAGACATTTGCAGGATGTTATATTCCATACATAATGGCCTCGATAGGCCTTCCAAACGAATAAAAAGTTTCGATGATATCTCACACACACTTTGTTTTATTTAAATTTAAAGATAGGAAGCGCTTAATGAAAGACCCTTTATAATGCTTTTTCAGATATAAAAACCCTATATATGGGTTTTCTCCTTTTTCTTTTGTTTTTTCCTTTATCAGCCTTAGAGCTAAGATGGCCTTTTGTGTTCCCCTGTTTTCTCCAAGCCTCTCTTTTTTGGTGTAGTGACTATTGTGTTACGTTTGAAATGTTTGGATATCTCGTCTATCTCATTCATATAGCTGACAAGAAGAGATGTTTTGTTAGCGCTTGTCCCGCAGCTTTTAGAGGTTTTGATTACACTTTATCTGTGCCTGGCGCCTTAGTATTGTTCGGGCTTTTTAATATTAGTTCAAACTCTTTTCTAAGTATAGGATATCCCAAGTCGTCCTTTTCAATGTCTGGATCCTGCTTCAATGCTTCTAGTTCCTGCTGTGCATATAAATTCCCTATACATTCTTGCCATGTATCCACCTCCTCTACATTTTGTATAATAATGTTTCCTTCTGTGATCCTTATATTTTTGTTATACGGCTTTATATCCCTAAATTCATTTTAATTAGTTTGTGTGCTTCGTCTGTCTTTTGTATCTTCATCTTAGTTTGTACCTCTTTGCACTTCCTCAATTCATCGTTCTTTAGCTTTCCTGCATTTATAATTTCCCATCTTATGGCTTTGTATCTATTGCTTCCCTGCTTCGTCTGGTCTGTTTTTGAATTTTCACCTTCTATTAAATTCAGAATATCCTTCGTCACCCATGGTTTATTATTATTCCTTTTGTTTGTATCTCAGAATATCTCTGGCCGCCATGTTTAACCCGGATTTAATATTATTCCATTCTACATCTACTTCCTTAGTATTAGAAATTGTGCCGATGTCTTTCAAAAATTTGTTTGACTTTTTTTCGAATCTTTTGTGGGTGTCTATAGTTTCTCAAAGTCGGTACCTTTCCCGTTAATATTTTTTTCAAATTTTTAAATTTAATTGTAGCTTTCATAATCAGTATGTTATGGCCAGTGTCTATATCTGCTTCTGGATAACTTCTACAGTCTTTTACTTGATTCCTAAACTGTTGTCTAACAAGGATGTAAGTTATTTGATATTGTCTTGTAACACCTTCCACATATATCATCTTCTAACTTCTGATATATTTGTTTATGTGTGTGTTTGTTTAATATTTATACTGAGCATACATTCAAAGTCCAACATAGGCAATTAGCATGTGTATTAAATTCATAGGCTATTAACAATTATTTTATAATAAAGCAGTTGATAAATATTAAGTAGTAGAAGCTGCTATTAAAAATAATATCCAGAATATTTGCAATAAATCTCTGTGGAGGGCATCTATTGAATACTTCCAATCTATTTTCCAAACAATGGCTTTTGCTAAAATATGCTTCTAATAAAGATACCGCCTGTTCTAGTGCAAATATTTTAACTAATTATTATTTCAAATTACAACAAAATTTTAAATATCAATTCATGGATGCAAATTAAGAATCGACATTGGTGTTTGATTTTAGAGCCTCCTAGGACAACAATAATTGTTGGGCATCTGTTGTTTTTATTATGTAGTCCTTGCAATTTCTAAATAGACCCTCGTCATCAATATTTGTGACATTACATTTTGACGATGTTGCAAAAACTATTATCATATGAGTATAATAATGTCGTCGGTAGAATAGTAGGTGAGAAATGTGATTTGTGACTTTTTAAAATATATTTTTTGAATGATTTTCTAGTGACAATATTTCAAATTAAACTCTAAATTAATAATAAATGCTATTAATCTGTGAATTTTTATTACTGGGCATATTTTAGCAGACACGGATAATAACCACCGCTATTCAAGAGGTTATGTTATTGAATTATAAATTTCTGTAACAATTAAACATGTATGTATATAATTATGATTTCATTTATAAAATACTCTTAGAAGTCACAGAAGAGATTAAACGCTTGTATTTAGCATCAAAACATAAAATTAAAAGTTTCTTTAATTGGATTGAAAATCCGTATCACAGTCACCATCATCACTTTGATAATTTGTGCAATATTCTATCGAATGTGCTTAAATCTCGGGTTATTCTTTCCAATGCTTCCTTCCACATCTGTAAACACTTTTTAATGGACTTTCTATCTCTGCATCGATTCTAACAGGTCTTATTCACACTCCCCATACATTCTCAATTGAATTGAATTTGTAGTGATACAAAAACAATCTCAGTACCGCACATCTGTAGTACTCGGCCAGCAATTCCACTTTCAAAACCTTTGGCGGCTTATGCCTACAATTTTGAAAAATTACTGATAAGTTACAAAGTACGTTATTTTGACTTACATTGTGACAAGTTGAAGAAGCTCTGCGTTAAAAGCGTTAGTTTCAAAATAAATTGTTTGTTTGATAAACCATTCTGCAATGTTATTTTTTTCCAGGAACTGTTGGGTATTTTATTTAACAAAGTACAATAATATGACGAATTGTTTAAAATTATTGCAGATGGTGTTTCCAAATTCTTTAATAATTCATTTTCAAATCAATTTGAAAAGTTTTGCTCGTCATTTCTCCGTGGTAATTTGGGGTTTTTTGCAAGAAGAGAAAATCAATTCAGCCCCATTTAGTAATCCATTTACATTTCGGGCATGTAATACCATGTACCTAAAAGACTAATTGCATTATACTGTATTAAGGATAAATAAGTATGTATGACACCAACCTTTTTCCATCAATTCATGTGTTCTTAACTGTTCTTAAACCATTGCCTTGCTTTAAACGACTGTCGGCGCCATTCTGAAAAAAAATGTTTCGTCTAAAATTGACAACTGGCACAAATTTTCTTCTGTTATTTTTATATGTTTCAAGAGCTGCATCCTTTTATTCACAATATTTGACAATTCCATTAGACCTCTTCTTGGGTTATTTTTTTACCATTTAAATCCAATATTGTGAAATACTGTATTTAGAAATCGTTCACTACCATTTAAAAGTTCATCATACTTAGATTCTGCAATAAAGAATCAACAGAAACATGATCACCTAAAATAATTACATGTTACACTATAAATTTAACGTAAAAATGAGTACTTACGATTTTCATACAACCTATAAATCAAATTCCACATGTGGTGAATTCATGTACTTCGATGGCAAGCTTTGCATGAACTCATTTTTTTAATGTAAAAAGATTCATTGCTCGCAATTGTTAGGAAATTGATTTTAATGTGCCGATACTTAGGCCCGGTGCAGACGACCCTCTCTAGAAATATACATTATAAATTGTTTTTCAAGTAAACAAACCAGCAACAAGTTGCTTAGTTCTTACATCAAAACGAATCCCAGTCATCGTCTTCGGTGATCAGAGTTTAGTATAACAGTAATGAGTTCTGAAAAGAACTTTTTGAAGCAAAAACCAACCAAATATATCAATGTATGAAAATAAAAATTCATGAAGCCATTGACACAAATTAAACAACGAATGACAGATAACCTAAAAATTAAACGTCAACATATAATATTTGGCTTTAAAATTGTTGGCTGTATTGCACATTATTTCTATTATTCAAAGCAGACCTATAACCCAGACATTGTACATTCGTATATTAGTAAACGCCTGTATAAATAGTTAGTGCATGTCAGACATAGCAGATGCTGAGGTCTATTTAGAAATTGTGAGAACTAGTTTGAATTTCAATTTTATAACTAAAATTTTGTTTAATATAGTGGATTTCGAGTAATAACCATTAGTAACAATAATTGTTTCAGCTTGAATACTACAAACAAAGCAAGATCAATGATTTTCTTAAAATATTGGAATCGTCTCGTGCTGATTCCAACATCGCATATCGAGACTATGAAAAGGATCAAATGCGTGCTTTGGATATGTTGGCTGCTTATTATGTTCAAGAAGCTAATCGTGAGAAAAATAAAGACAGAAAAAGGGATTTGTTTACCAAGGCTACATTACTATATACAACAGCTGATAAAATTATTATGTACGACCAGGTACGTATTGCATTTATTAATGAATGTTTTCTTATATAGTGAATACTTACAGAACCATTTATTGGGTCGGGCATACTTCTGTTTATTAGAGGGAGATAAAATGGATCAAGCAGATGCACAGTTTAATTTTGTTTTAAATCAATCCCCAAGTAATATTCCATCTTTGCTAGGTAAAGCGTGTATTGCTTATAACAAAAAGGATTTTCGAGGGGCTCTAGCCTTCTACAAAAAAGCTTTACGAACTAATCCAAATTGCCCTGCTGCTGTTCGGCTTGGTATACTTAAATATTATATTTATGCATTTAATTTGTGTTGTACTTAGGTATGGGGCACTGTTTTATGAAACTAAATAATCAAGAAAAGGCTCGACTAGCCTTTGAAAGAGCACTTCAGCTGGATTCTCAGTGTGTTGGAGCACTTGTAGGTCTTGCGATTCTAAAACTAAATCAACAACAACCAGATACTATTCGAAATGGTGTTCAAATGTTATCAAGAGCTTATACCATTGATTCTTCAAATCCCATGGTTCTTAATCATTTGGCTAACCATTTTTTCTTCAAAAAGGTATAGATATGTATATCATTATGATTATTAAGCAAGATGGTTGATCAGGATACTTGTATTTCTTAGTATCAATATCAAAATAGTAATTAAAATATTGTTCTCTAACACCACTATGAAAGGTCAACTTTTAAAGGCATTTTTACTTTGTGTAATTTCAAATTTTTCACAACTCCGTTTTTATGTTACTGAATATATAAGCCATTATTTAGGTATTCAACTTTAAAACTAAGAAACAGAGAGCTCTTTATCAGAAACAAAATATGAGTTGTGTTTGTATATAAATTAACTACAAAATTATTCCCAACGCAATTGAGGACCGTTATTTCAAAACTCTTTTTGTCCAAAATAAGCAAATTTGAGCTCTATATTGTTTCTGCATAATTCATGCCTTGTGTATCATGTGGTGTAACTAGTTTATTCATGTCTTACTTTTTGTGTAAATAGTAGCATTAAGAAATTTAGCAAACTGTACAAATCTTGCTTTATTCAATTTGGTAGATACATCAAAACACACATTATCCATTCAGTATTAACCCATTCTGAAATGGACCAAAATCACATGTTATTTTCAGTGTCTGTTCTGCCCATACTTGTTTTATTTAGTATCTGCACGTTTTAATCCTAAAGTGTGGTTTAATTAAATTTATGGTCTATACTTTCAATGAAATTGCTGATATAAGTACTAATGGTAGTTCATCTAATATGCCTGAATATTCTGTTGAGGTTGTTGTTCTTAAGGGAGGTCGCAAGAGAAAAAAACAAAAAGGAATAACAAAAAAGCCTAGACGTTACACAGAATCTGCAGCAGGTGCACTATCTGTTGGGTGTACACAGTCTGATGGACAATTCTATAAAGATTGTTTATAGCCAACGTCACGAGATTATATATATTCTTTACAAATATATGAAACAGCAGAAGATTGCTGATTAAGACGTCATATGTCAACAATTTGAGCAAAATTGTTTCGAAAACAACTGGTGTTGGGTTAACTACTGCTAAGAAAATTATTAGGAAAGGTAAAAAGCAACCAGTTGGTGCTAAGTTACAATTTATTTCGTCGAGGAAAACCATTAAGAAAAGCAACACAAAGTCTACATTACGTGAATTTGATGAAGAAATTGTGCACACCATTACTTATCTATCCATTTGCAAACATCTACCATAAACAACATACAATGTTTGCTGTATTTGAGGCTGTCAGATCGGAGGGAATTAATTTCTGTGGGAAAATAGATTCGTTTAGAAGATTGGTGCATAAAATAGGATTTCGTTGGAAGAAGTGCTAAGACAATCGTAAAGTTTTAATTGAGAAGCAGAAATCCAAGCAAAGCGAGTCGATTATTTATGAAAAGTACAGCAATATTGAACAGAAAGAAGAAATATTATGAAACTTACTTGCACAGTTCACGTGCTGTATTGAAAGCATGGAATAATGGTACAAATCAATGTTTAAAGACACCAATAGTTAAAGGAAAACTGTTAATTATTATGCATACAGGAGGCAAAAACGGTTTTGTTCCTTATAGGTTGCTAATTTTTAAATCAGGTCTTAAAACTGTGGATTATAAGGATGAAATAAATAATAGAAATGTCTATAAATGGTTATGAGATAAATTATTACAAACCCTTGAATCAAACTCTGTGTTAGTGATGGATGATACAGCGTTTCATATTGCAACGGTGGAACCAAATCCAACGTCGGCTTGGAAAAAAGAAGGCATCAGGCGAAACATACCTTTTGAACTCGAAGATACAGAAGCAGAATTATATGCAAACATTAACCGACATATACCCACATGCAATCAATATGTTGTTTATAAAATGTTAGCCGAACATGGTCACAATGTTATGATTATCTCCATATTATCCTGAACTCTGAACTCACATCATTGAAAAAATATGGGCGACAATAAAAAACCACCTAGCTGCACACAACATCAAGTTTTAAATTGAAGGATGTATGTACTTTGGCTGAAAATAAGTTTGATACTGTTGGTCAACAAGAATGGGTAAATGTTTGTTCTCATGTAGTGAAAATTCAAGAGAATTACCCTTCAAGGCAATATATAATAGACGATATAGAGGAACTAATAATAAATGTTAGTAATGATAGTGATTATTCAGACTTCGGTTTGCCTGATGATGATAGCGACGACAATCTTGGTTGTAAACTGTTACAGTTACATGCAATAATTTAAATAAGCGATATTTTTCTGTTAAATACTCTCTGTATGTTTGTTGTGGTTTGTTTTATATTTTTCTTAATCTTCTTTGGGAATTAAACCACTCATAGTTGTTAAAATCGTCTTTATTTATGTTTCGATCCATGACCTGTGATTTTTCTAGGTCAAGGATCGAAACATAAATAAGGACCATTTTAACAACTGTGAGTGGTTTAATTCCCAAAGAAGATTTAAAAAAAATTTTTATATCACTTAATAGTATTAATAACTATTACTTTTCTTAAATATCTTATCTAAATAATATGTTTGAGGTTATTAAATTCACCTGAAGCTATTTAAGTAGTATTTATTATTGGACAAATTGTATGAAAATTCCTAATCATACTGTCAAAACCAACGCGATGCTTAACAAGTATCAAAGAGATACATAAAGTGGTATATTCAGATATTAATTGCAACCAATTGTTCTGCCATGTTAACTCGAATTGGCATATCTGCAAATTTTGCCAAAACGCAGTTATTGCTCTATTACAACACATTGTTAGGTAGTTAAACTGCCTGTTAAATACAGAAGCCGTAAATGTAATCAAACTAGAGTTTTCTCTATTAAGATCTTAACCATAAGTGAAAACAGGCCCTTTTTGTTAAGTGTGTTAGCAGTAACTACAAAAATTAACGTGCAAAGCCATATCTACAGAGAATTTTGCTGATACTCTTTTTCCATCTAACATTTCTATGATGATACTTTTGGATACTGCCGTTAGAGGGTCTGTCAAAGTTCATTATTCTAATCTTAAATATCACCATCCTTTTGCTAATATTGTAAGTGGTGAAAATGATTAAAAATAATACAAATAAAGGTGGTAAGTGCATTTTGCATATATGTTAGTTATTCTTTAATAACAAATACTTGTGTAATATTTAAACTATGGTATTATTTTTCAGATAAGTCACGCATGAGTTTGCGAGGGAAGTATTTAGTAAAACTTGCTTTACAAGAAATTTCTTTTAATGATGATCTCGAAAAATAATGTAATAATAATGTAATTTAATAATAATGGAATCTGACATCTCTGATGACAGTGATAAAGATTATATTCCTTCATCAGACTCAGTCTACTACGGATTCGTTACAAATGGAATATATGGATCTGACGCAAAAAGGACCAAAAATTAATATTATTAGTGACATTGTTTTAGTAAATCCATCCAGTGCATCAAACAATAAAAATAGTCATTCAAGTCAAAATGAGGTTGATGTTGAACATTTTATATCACATGAAGGTTTTCTTTTTTCTGTTGTTACCACACTAGTATCAGATGTCATAGATATCTCTGAAAGAAAAAAATTTACTAAAAAGGGGGAATTACGGAAAAGGAAAAAATTTGACGAAACTTTGCATGTTTGAGAAGTAGCTGAAAAGGTTAAACTCGCTGCGAAACACAAACTCTTAGAAACTAATAATGTATTGAGAAGATTTCCTTAACTGTATGTAATTACATCAATACCCAGTTTTGAAATATGTCAAAACAAGAACGAAAAACGTTTGTGTGGAACTCTGCTTCAAGAATTGCAAAAAGAAACGTGAAACTATTATCATGGGAGGATGCAAGTCCAGACGTACATTCACGTATTTGTAGACTTTCAAAAATTCAGATGGCATTAAAAAAGACGTATGTAAAACTTTTTTTTACAGATGTTGGGTTATCATCCAAGAAATGATAAACCTCTTAGAACCATACTGCAACAATCAAATTTATAACTTAAAGCCAAACAGGACAGACAGGGTGGTAGCACTAGAAAATTTGATCGTGATTTCATAATTAAACATGTACTTGTCAAATCCTTCAATCCTACTACAGCCCACTACAGAAGAGCTAATGCCCCAAATCATTTGTACTTGCCAAGCGATATAACAATAAAAATGATATACGATTGTTTTAAAGAACAGTATGGTATTAGTTGTTCTTACAGTTTATACCGGCAAATAGTTAGCGACTTAAATATTTCTTTCACAAAACTTGGAAATGCAGAATGCTATACTGGTGAGAAGTACAAAATTCATAAAAAAAGAAAGCTCCATTGATTTAAATGATGATTGCATTGCATGTAAAACTTTCAATGATCACAAGTTACAATACATGGAAGCCAAATAAAATATCAAACAGATGTTGACTTATCATCAAATTTTCACGTCTATACTGCTGATATGGAGAAGGTAATAATGATTTTTTTAATAGGGTTCGAAATATAATTTGTTAATTTTTTAAAGGTAATAATGCTTCCCCATTGCACCCAATTCAAAGAAGTAATTTTTACCCCACGACTGATAGCTTTTAATAAAAGCTTTGTGTATGTGGGCAATAATAATCGTTTTCCTCCAATTGCTGTATTGTGGCACAAAGCTATCTCGGGGCGAAAAAAGAAGACATTGTCAACACCATGTATGCATTTTTGAAAAAAAAATTCCGAGATGCTAAGGATGTTACTATCTGGCTGGACAACTGCTCCGGTCAGAATAAGAACTATACTCATTTTTTTTATATATCGTGAATTGTATGGAGGTAAATGTAGATAATGTAATATTATGATATTTTGAGCCTGGCCGCGGATTCGTTCCATCATACTGTGGAAAGGTGTCTAAATTGGAAAGTCAAAGTTTATGATTTTGTTGATTTTGTAGATGCAGTTAAAAAGTCATTACATAACACCGAAGTAATAGAACTATCTGTAAATGATTTTGTTGAATGGGAAGATGAAACTTCTCTATATAAACTAAAGAGAATTAATTCAAGTTCTGCAACGGTACATTTTCACTTTGAATTTGTCAAGAAATTGTTTGCCGTTGAAATATGTAATGTTTACCAAATTTAATACCTCTATGTGCAACTTCAGGAAATAATATGTGAAACTCAAAAGCACTTACCTCAGCCATTCCTAGTTTTGTACTATCTTACGATAACTGATCTAAAGTTGAGAGCGCAGGGTCCTCTTGGTCAGGACAGCTTCATCGGCCTTTGGCTGCACTAAACTACCATTTAAAAAAATAAAGCTTAGGTAAAACCAAAGCATCTATTGGAAAAACATAACGCTGACAAATTCAGTTCTAGTTGAGTTTGAATGTAAAATAGGTTAACAAATAATTGATGGCCAATTGCATGCAGTTGGATCACAAAAGCTAGAATTCGAAATATGAATAAATACTTGTTTTAAAGAGTATATGTTTAAGTACAAAACAACATTCATATGCACGTTATGATCGCAGATATAATACTCGTCCGTGGAAAAGTAAATATGGTCTTATCTCTAAAATATAATACCGGTCGTTGGCAGCACTGCTAAGTTGTTTCTCCACAGGATATTGGAAAACGGATAAAAGAAAATCCTCCGGAATCCCCATACAACTTCTATTTTCTTTAGGAGCCACAACAATGTCCACAAAATCGAACGCAAAAATCCAGTCTTCACAATATATAAATTTCTAATAAAATTTCCGCATAAAGGATCCGGTGTACAAGATCATGATTGTGCATAAAAGCTATAAGCATAAGCTATAAAAAAAAGGGTACCTAAGAAACGTAACAATTAATATTGGTTATTAATCAAATCAAAGACATACTTACACGCTCTTCACATACAAAGACAAATGGTTACTATAAATTTTAGCAAAAATGCCGTTTACCAAAATAACTATGTAAATTGGTATATAAAGCTTCAACTAAAATAAATCCCAATAAATTACATTCGGATGACTATTCATAAATTGAATAAACTTAGAAATTTTAGAAGAGCCAGTAACACATCAAGTCTTTTCTTCTTGAGGATCAAAATTCAACAAGAGCTAACGGTTATCAAATTTAAATTGACGGTCAAAATTAACCTTGATAGATTAATAAAATTTAAACATAGGCGGAACACTTTCGAACTAGTGCTCAAACGTAATATCAAAGTTTTACTAACTTGAATTAAGAATTCTGAATATCGAACGAGCATGTGCCCTCAAAAGAATGAAAAATCTGAAAGAAATAATTTTGTAAATCATTATGAGATCAATACTTTGAATAAACAATCGACGAAAATGAATTGGCTTAACGAAACGAAACGTCACTGACTGATTCCTTCAAACAATCAGTTTAATAGAACTGCGCGTGATGACCAGGTGTTGCACTGATATCAATATCTAAATTAGAATAAAGAATTTATTAATATGGAATAAACTTTGAATGTATATAAATAATGGATGTTCTAGAAACGCAATGTTAATCTTAAAATGCTGAAATCTCTGTACTACTTTTCCACAACGGCAAGATGACTAGAAAATCACTTTGAATAAATGAAACGAAAATCTTGCAATTGATTTTTTCTACTTGAAAATTAATATTTATTTTTTATTTATTTATTACAAGGACAGTAATAATTTTGTTAATAATACAAATAAATTATTAATCGTAGATTTTATATAAGGCTAATTTTCCCTTAATGACGAATACCCAAGTATATTAACTTCAATAAGACTGAAAACAAAACCATCACCTATATTACATGTACTAAATCTTAATAAATTTATGACAGCAAAACTCGACAAAATTGACTGTCATATACCATATCTTTCTAACATGACAGGCTTTGATGGACCAGAAGCCACCATTAATTTTTAAAAGCCAAGTGCTACAAATTGGGTATTTTAAAACCTGCCACGAAACAGCAACCAAGAGGAATAACCGAAATAAGAAAAAAAAACAATTGTTATTAAATTGGGCCAAATAATGCCTTCAAGTAGATTGCAGTTCTGGGAAAATTTACCAGTAAATGATGGGCATCCGGACTCAATTGTTGATGGTGAAAATTAGCTCAGTTAGGCAATATTTTTTAAGCAAACAAGTTTAATTTTAGTTTAGGAAAAACCTTTATCCTTAAGTTTGAATTATTCTCTAACATTTTGTTAATAAATGAAGTTATAGCATAATTTGTTTACGGTCCTATTATGATGTGGCCAGTTACGCCTGTTACGATTTTAATGCTTGATTGTTAAACCTAAAAGCCGTAAGTGTCAAAAGTCTGGTTTAATCTACCAAACTCACCTAGGCAATTGGAAACAACATTACAAGTAGGTCTATATTCAATTTCAATATCCAGCATTTCCTGTTTTGTGCAAAACGGTGACGGCACAGATAAAAACAGAAAAAGTAATTTTTCTCTAAATCAACTTTTTAGCAGATATGCCCATTCGCGTTAACACGGCAGTGTTGTAACTAAGTTTTTTAACCGAAATTTTTATAAACAAATAACTAGTTTTATATTGTAGGGATTTTTGCTGTCAAATCCTTGAAATGTATACCTATCTATGAATTTCTATATTCTTAAAACCCTACTTGATGTTTATAGGTAGAACTGAAAACACTGTGTTACATCATTTTCTATAGATCTTTCACTTCCTCCATTCTGCAGCCCAGGGCCGTTGAGATTTTCATAGTCCTATAAATATAATTCCATATATGTATCAAATGTGTGCTAGAATGGAAAAGTTATACTTGAATTTAAAATGAAAGCCTATTGTAAGGTACGTTTGCTGGCAATATTGTCATACTTTTTGCAGAAAAGCAACTTCAAAACTATAATGTAAAGAGTTACTTGCTATTACGACCTGATTTTGAGGCCACCAATCATCTTGCAAAATGTCCCCAATAACAAATATAATTCTTATATCCCTAATATAAACAAAGTTACTTTTAGGATTATAGTAAAGTGCAGCATTTAGCATTGCATGCATTTCATAATACAGAAAATGAAGCGATGCGAGCAGAAAGTTGCTATCAATTGGCTCGTTCTTTTCATGTTCAAGGTGATTATGATCAAGCTTTCCAATATTATTATCAAGCTACTCAGTTTGCTCCAGCTGCTTTTGTTTTACCACATTTTGGTTTAGGACAGATGTATATATGCAGAGGAGATTCTGAAAATGTAAGTGGATTTACCATAATGTTTTATTATATTTTACTAATTCACAGGCAGCTCAGTGCTTTGAAAAAGTCTTAAAAGTACAACCTGGAAATTATGAGACCATGAAAATTTTAGGTTCATTATATGCTAACTCTACGTCACAATCTAAAAGAGATATTGCTAGAAATCACTTGAAAAAGGTTACAGAGCAATTTTCAGATGACATCGAAGCTTGGATTGAATTAGCACAAATTTTAGAACAATCTGACTTGCAGGGTTCTTTAATGGCATATGGTACAGCTATTAAAATCTTGAAGAAAGATGTTCAGGCTGAAGTACCTACTGAAATATTAAATAATGTTGGAGCTCTGCATTACAGGTAAGAATGTACACAAAAACTAGGAGGTTGAAGAATTTCAAATTGTATTAAAAGAATTTGGAAAAATTTGTTAAGGACCTTACTTATAACAGTTTTACTTTTGCGGCATATGTTTACACTGTGTCCTAGATAAGGAGGGCCACTATGGGGATCTTGAAGACGGTATGAGATACAGATTTGGTTAAATGGGAGAAAAGTTGTGTAATCAAAGGCCTAAAAAAATTGCATTTAAAAATCCCCAAAACAGTTTTTGGTTTTTGAGATATTTCGAAAAAATTGGATTTTCTTATTTTACATATTATTTTGTTCTGGCGTTAATATGGCACCTAGACCAAAACCGAAGGCACTTCTCCGCAGCAACTTTTAATGTCCCTTAACTTGGCATTGGCAGTTTTTTCACCTGACGTTTCGTTTTTGCGGAACCATCTTCAACTTTTTTTTTAAATACCGTCCTGGTGATCTGGTATCAGATTCTGAAAGCCCTTTTTATGCCGAATTCAACGATGTATTACACTTTATGGTTTAATTTCCGTTTTCGTTTTTTTTTCCGGCCTTAATCAAGAAAATTCCTATTATGGACCTGTAGTGCATAGTTTTTAATTTTAAAGAATAAACAATTAGCTATACCAATTTATAGTTTAGTCATTGAGGTGTTTAGTAATAGTCTATTGGCTGAGTTTATGCACTAATTTAATAGAATAAACAACGAACAAATAAAATTAAATTAACAGAAGACCAAAAAATTAAAAGCTTGCTTTGCAAAACAAATTAATGTGATAGTGGCATATTTGGATTGACAGTAACGTTAGTTTTTGGTGCTAAATTTATTGTGAAGTAATCAGTAATTTGTTCCATTAATTATGTTATCTAACGAAGAAAAGTTTGATATGGTGGCATGCTTCATTTCGTCCAACTGAAATTGTTTTGTTGCAGAGCATATGTATTTACAGAAATATCCCGAAAGGAGACAGCCAAATAAAAGAACTTTTAGAAAATTAGTGGCAAACCTTAAAGCATATGGTAGTTTTAAAAAAACCTGTAGTTTCTCGGAAAAAGACCTGCAATGAAGAAACTGTACATAATGTTTTGTTAGCCGTCGCAGAGGATCCTGGAACATCAGTCCGGCGGATTGAACAAAACGTTGGTATACCAAAATCAACGGCACATTGTATTTTACAAAAACAAAATTTACATCCCTATAAGTACAGAATTTGTCAAGGACTTAGACCAGGTGATTTAGAACGTCGTTGCTTATTCTGTGAATGTACACAAGAAAATGCCAGGAAGATATGAATTTTCCATATCAAATAATATGGTCTGATGAAAGTATGATTACGAATAACAGTATTTTCAACAGACGAAATGTTCATTATTGGTCTGAAACCAATCCACGTTTAAACAAAACATCAAGGCATCAACACCGTTTCGGTTTTAATATGTGGGCTGGGATATTTGGCACAACGATTGTAGGACCGTTTATTTACCACCGTAACTTAACATCAGAGCGTTTCCTACATTTGCTGCAAAACGATTTAGAAGATGCTCTCAATAACATGCCTCTGGCGACAGTTTGCAACTGTTGGATACAGCAGGATGGTGCACCTGCACATAATTCCAGAGCCGTTCGGGAATACCTTTCAATGAGATTTCCAGAGAAGGTGATTAGCACACATTCGAAAACACCCTGTCCCTTGATTAAGGCCGAAAAAAGCGAAAACGCAATTAAACCATAAAGTGTAATACATCGTTGAATTCAGCATAAAAAGGGCTTTCAGAATCTGATACCAGATGACCAGGACGGTATTTAAAAAAAAAGTTGAAGATGGTTTCGCAAAAACGAAACGTCAGATGAAAAAACTGACAATGCCTTGTTAAGGGACATTAAAAGTTACTGTGGAGAAGTGCCTTCGGTTTTGGCCTAGGTGCCATATTAACGCCAGAACAAAATTATATGTAAAAAAAAATCCAATTTTTTCAAAATATCTCAAAAACCAAAACTGTTTGGGGATTTCTAAACGCCATTTCTTTAGGCCTTTGATTACACAACTTTTCTCCCATTTAACCAAATCTGTATATTATACAGTTTTCAAGATCCCCATAGTGGCCCTCCTTATCTCGGACACAGTGTATAAATGTTAAACTATGTACTATCGGATAGAAAATAAAGTTGTATTAAAAACGTATTCAATTTCCAATTAAAACTATAATTTCCTTCAAATTATTAGAAAATAAAAAGCAACAAAATCAGCTTTTAAAATAGTTTTTAGATTATTAGGAGAATTGCACCTACTAAAATTTTAATGCTGTCTTATATGAATAGAAATATTATTTGTATGAGCGAATAATTAACAATTGATTGTGGAAATTGCCTAATAAATATGTTATTTCATTTGAGGAAGTTGTATCAAATTGATAAGCTCCTTGGATGATTGAATAAAATCGTAATTGCTGGAAAACATGTTGAATATGATAAAAACGTGTCACCGTTTACTTTTGTGTTTTGAAGATTACCAGCATGCATGTTGAGAAAAATATTCCAAGGTGTTCAAAGCAATGGTTTTGGAAATTTTATAACTAAAACTAAAACTTAATTAATTTTTTTCTACTAACAAATTGTTTCAAATACTAATAGGGTTGAGTGCAACCGATACTTCATACTCTTGTAAACTCTCGCTGGCTCAAACCTGCAAACAGTCATTTCTTGTGAACTTTATTCTTTATTTGCACATCAAATTTTATAGAAACAGAAAACTGATGCATCCAAATGTGGAATGCATGCAAATTATAAACTTTACATCTTGCTACATCAGCAAGCGAACGACAACTTAATAATTATGCTAACTGGAAATTGCTGAGAGGGGGATTCCCTGTTCGTCTAGTACCAACCAGTCCTACGTAATTGAAGCTACCTACACAAAATTGCGCAGTACAATTTAAATTGAGCATACACAACTAAACACAAATACTATTTGATAAACTTAGACTTTGAATTTCAATATAATCTAGTTGTAACTATTTTCTTTGTTTTTTTTCTTCTTAAAAGTATTTGTCGGGCGGGAAAATCTATTTAACATTTTAGTTCGGTTTTCCTCTGTACTGCGACTACCCATTTCAGACTGATTACTCCCCAAGGCGTATTTTGTGTTGCAGAATCCAATAATACAAAAGTTTTCTGTATCATATTATATTGCTGTAATGTAATACGTAGACATAAATTTATCGCGAACACTGTATAATATAAATAAACAATAATATTAAGAACAAAAGTATGTCTTTAAACAGTTTTATTGTCAAAAACTAGTTAGAAAACAAAACATATGTAATACGATTAAAGAACTCATCAATCATTTAAAAAAGCAAATCTGTTAGATATTTGGATGCTTTATAAAACTTCAAATCTTTTCAGTTTTTAAGTATTATTTGTTTAATATTTTTCAGCATGAACATCGGCACTTATAAATTCTTTTGCTGCATTTATGACCATATTTTTAACTTGAATCTCTTGAAAACTAAAATTCATATTTTTAAACGAATTCAGCCATCTTAGTTTAAATTTTGTCAATGGCTAATATCACCATTTCTGATCGACTAATATGCTTAAAATATATCGAAAACCGAGTTTCAATGGATGTGATGCATATGTCAATTAAAATCCAAGATTTCATTTTTTCATGCTTAACAGGTACACTTCTAATCGTTGGTATGTCTTCGAAAGCATGTATGTGTTTCTCCTTGTAGAATGTCAATGGAAGGCTAAGGGTTTTAGAATGGCAACATATTCTTTCAAATATTGTATCTTATTTTCTTTAAGGTTATACTGCTTTATATTTAAAATTTCATAAAGGATACTTAGGTTTTTAATATTTTAAAATTTTAGTCAGAGTCTTAGAAACTATTTCATCTTGTTACGCCAGGATAGCTAAGCTGATGTCGTAATTTTTTTTTATTCTTCCACTGATTTTGAACATCCTGATTTCTTTCACAGTTGTGCGCACGTGTTAATTATGTTTTTACGCTTGGATCTTGTATTATGATTTTATTTATAGAATTCATATTGTCCGTTGTTGCAATAAGATTTAACGTATAAGTAGTGCATCTAAAATTATTGAACAAGTAAATGTGTTGATCATGTTCATTTTCCGTTACTTCACCATGCTCAAGAATAAATATCTTGCAATTCAATATTGTCGTGGTGCTCATCATCATCATCATCCATTTGAATACTTGGAATTGCATTGAATAGGACTCTCGTATCCAATTGTATCCCATATTCTTTAAACGCTTTTACGAAGTTGGGCCCATTGTCTGTAATAGTAGCTGAAATTTTAGTCTTACTAAGCCCAAACTCGGTATATATTTCCTCAAACATTTTACCAATCTTATCAAATGAGTGGGTATGAGAGAAGCACCTGCAAGCTAAAGTGATTTTCTTTTAACGGAATCTGCATCAATCCATTGACATGTAACACCCATGAAACTTATCTTTTTAGATGACCATATATCTGCTGTACTGCATACAAACTGAGGTTGTTTTTACTGGACAAAACTGGTTCTAATATCTGATTGTGTTTTAGATGCATTTTTAAAAATTAATCAGTTAACGCGATTTAGAAATTATCTTTTTCGGACTTTTATAGAGTAAATAATCATCATCAGCTGTTGGATGTTTATTTTTTAAATGTTTAGGGAAATTAGTGGATGTTATGGACCGCTCTTTTATTAATTTTTTATTTGGACATTTCTGACATTGGCCTGATATTGCTGAATTCTCACCATGACAGAATGTTAAAAATGTACCATCCAACAAACTGAATCACTTGACCATTGTACTTGACTTTGACCAACCTCTCTAACAGTATAAATGCTACCCGATGACTAAGACTAAAACACTCATCAATTCCATCAGTATCGAATATAATATCTACTTTATCGGACTTGCTACTCTTGCTAGTATTGAGTTTAAGAAAATTGGTTAACTTATTTTTCTTCTTTGCATTTTCAGAATTTAGCGTGTATTCAGGATCATCAGGATCCTCTGAGGCTGTATAAGGATCTTATTATCATTTTCAGATATTAGTATGTTATCATCTGCATCCATCTCATTAGTAGTCTGCTGGCAGCCATTATAGACATCTGCACCTCTGCAGGTAATCTACCAAAAACACACATTAAATTTTACACAATTTCGCATTTTGAGAATTTGACTATCAATAAAACATTTCTATAATAAAAAGTTTTGTAAGTAATAGTTACAGATACAGAAGTTACAGTGTACAAATTATAATAATCCATTTTACAAAATGGATGTAGGATGTATGATGTAGGAATCAAAAATTTCATAAACACCGAGTTAAATCAGTAATCCAGTTACTCCATGCGCACCCCCTGATAGGACTGGATTAACTGTAATAGGTTCAAATGACACATTTATAAGGCATCAACAAACAAAATTTTTAATTAAAATTAGCCAAATCATTATGTTTCGATAATAAAAAGCGTTTTTTTCTAGCAAAGTTAACACAATGCATTTTTAGGATATTGGACATGTTTATAAAATAAAAAATGTTGTTTTGTTTGATGTTCCCTTCTCTAATCCCTATCAGCTACCACCACTCTTAAAAGTTTGTAGGTATATTTATGAACCTCTGTATTTAATTAAATCAAATTGTTGCTTACCTCTTAATCGTCTGCAGTTTGTTCGATATTCCAGAAATGAAATGCCAATTAAATTCTTAAACAAGAACACAAGTACGTACAAAACTACAAAAGCTTATTTCATATGCGTTTTGTATTATATATAACACACACACACATGCATATTTGCTAATACTTACGATACGACAATCAGATGTGGCCAAAAAAATACATAATGCAAGTGCAATACACTTACATGGTTGTGCGATTTTGGCTGGAAGGTTGGCTAGAGTTTATGAGGAATATACCCGTTGACGACGATTTCAACAAATCGGGCGATTTTAGCCCCCTTGTGAATTTTACATGTATCATGACATAATATAGTTAATTTAAGCATTTAATTCTTTTTTAAATATTTAAATCATTATGTGAAGATTTAAATCAACAATACTTTACAAAAGGATTTAAATTTTAAATCCAAAATTATTTTTAAAAAAGATTTACAATCCAAGTATTTGAATCAAAAAATGTATTTAAATCACAAACAATTTAAATCTCACTGATAGTTTCCATTCTGGCACTGACCCTGTTAGGTTTTCAATCCGTCAAGTTTACAGGCCGCCAACTTTGTCTAGTTCAATAGGATTTCCTCTGAACAACATGTATCCCAGGAGATTGTAATTACGGGTTATTCTCTTGGCGAAATGAATTTCCTGTCTGTTTGAACAAATAAAACAACTCTCAACTCACCTTGCTTAAATATATTCAGAATAACATTATTTGAACATTTTTATGAACAAATAGGGATAAAACAATTGTTAAATGTACTTACATTTATATTCTGGTTAGTGACCTAGAGATATTTCCATCACAAAATACATACAATATCATACAAAAATGGTAAAATTTATTTTCAGTTCATTTTTAATTCATCTAACCTTTATGGTTAAATATCACAATCAATTGCAATTAAACTCACAATGTCCAGACTTCCTAATAATGTAATACTACACATTGAGCAATACTTTATAAATGCCATTAACCATAAATTCCATCCTAATTACACATCTAATTCTATAACAATTTTACCTTACAGTTTCATCTTCAATTCACCATTAGGTCCATTGAAGCCAAGGGATATTATTTCATCCTTCGGGGCATTAAATTTCAAACTAATTTGTTGGGAAGCAAACTGTCCATCTCTATTAGTGTTTGTAGGTTATGTCATTTATTATTCTATAATCAATACAGTGTTTACAACAAACCAAACCTTTTCTTTTCTGTTTAACTCATCTGTTTGTGTTGAATTCTTTTGTTCAAGTGGCCATCTAGCGATGTCATAATCCTCACTTTTTTTTGCATCAGAGTTCTAATTCATGGTTTCTTTTGTTAACAACACATCACTGTGATATAAATGACTACATTGTCTTATATAATGCTGCCTGGTTGGCAATTTAATCTTTCAGAATTTCATTAACTCATCGGCTTTTCATTTCTATTTAACAACATTGTAAAAACTTTATTTTTATTGCATCTTGCATACATTATAACTGATATATGGAATATTTTTAATAAACGATATACCAAACCTTTCTTAATATTTTATAAGAAATATATTGAAATCTGTTTTCCTTTTTGGCAGCTTTTAAAATAATTAATGAATCTGAATTCTTTTAATATGTATTGTACAGAAAATAACCCTAGAAAACCCGAGAAAGGTAAGTTTGTAAAGTTAAGTTTGTGATGTTGAGCTCGTGAAGTTGAGTTTGAAGGTAAAGTTTGTAACATTAAGTTTGCAACGTTAAATTTCTAAAGTGTAGTTTGTAGAGTTTGTAAAGTTGAGTTTGTGAAATCGATTTTACGTTATAACGTTTATGTTTTAGATTTTAGAGTATATTGGATACTTGATAGTTTAAAAGTTATAGTTTGCATGTTTAGTTTATGCATTCTAAGTTATGTGTTATAGTTTATACGTTATAACTTATGTACGTGGGTACGTTTTTACTTTAGAATTTTTACTTTATAGTTGTAGAAAAGATGTTATTTTCATAGGTTAAAATAACACATCCACCATAAGCAAAGGTTGCAGAATGCTTGAATAATGTTGCATAACAACTCTAGAAATGTTGCTGAACACACCCTGGTTCGTCAAAGTTTTTGAAATCAAACGAAACACTTGAGTGCTTATGTTTAATTCGTGTGCAACGAATGTATTTGGAAATATATCAAGATACTTGTGTATGATAATTTGTGCAATAGCTGTTAAAAACCTAAAAGGATATATGCAATTGTTTTTGTTGGACATAATAGTTGAAATTCAAATAACACCATTATTGATATGTGACCATGACAACTGGAAATGGTTTAACGATTCATGATCTTCTCACGGATACTTACGATTGTTAGACGTAGCTTTGTTCAAGTATAGATAATTTGTAAGTACCGAATGTTACGTCATCATCGAACAATTCGGTATTTTGTGACAATAAATACCGTCAGTGCGTGCATCCTACAGTTGTCAGTGAAACATTATATACCGGCAGTGAGTGCGTGAAGTGACAGTCGTACTCGAGCCTTTGCAGAAGCAAGTCGCATCCGAACCCTTGCAGAAGACGGTCGTGTGAGAGCTTTGAAAGCGAGACCGACACCATTCGTGCGTGTTACTGGTTCTCCGTCGAAAGCTTTTGTGCGTGAACGTTTTATTTGCCCACAGCGGCACAGGATAAAAGGTATTTATACCCTTTTATTAAGTAGTTTGGTCTAGTTGTAGTTATTACATAACCGCTCCACTGCTATCGTTATTGCTTGCAAAAAGCAATTGGTCCTTCCCTATAATAGCATATCTTTATCAATTTATATCATCTCCTTAACCCCCATTAATCATTGGTCCTAATTCGATCCGCATTCACCAGTCTTATGGTATTCGCATGTCCTAAATTAAATATTATTTTGCATTCCAGCGAGCTTTTTAATTAATTAATGATTTAGCTTTAAATTTGTGTTCAAGCTCCATATGTAGCGGGTTAAAATGTGTAAATATTATTTATACTGTCTTTAGATTAAATTAAGCGATTTTGCCGTAATTGAAACCAGCAAGCGTTTTAATTACAAACAAATCCATAATATAAAATTTGTCAGTTTTCAGTTTTAAATTTATTTTAGCGGTATAAAGCACAGCAACCTGAAAATTATAGTCGCCTTATACTTCTTAAACAAGAAAGGTAAAGGATTTGCTTTGTATTTAAAAGCTATTGTACGTTTTCTATCACATGCAACCTTTTCAGTCGGTTTACGGTAAAATATTGAACATCTGCAAAGGGTAATAGAATGTAAAAGCTGAACGCTTCTTGCAAACACGTTAAGCTGCATCTTTCTTGCAATATGTTAAGCCACATGTTTTAAACTTTCCTGTGATCTTTTGATGGTAAAAGCCGCTCGGGTTGTTAAGCGGTACATCTTATCTAAACACTTTGTTTGACGAACCGTTAGTCATAAAACGTGATTTATTGGTTTATACGCTGTCTTACCTTTTCGTGCTTTGAACAAACTCATAATATTTTAATATTTCTCAGTGTACATCTTGAGCGGTACCGTTTTACAACATTTTATTGTAGGCCTTTCACAATAACAGTCACTATGGCTCCAAAGAAGGCACATGTGGTAGAACTAGAATTACTGAAAACACGTATTATAGAAATGTTTGAGCTTTGTAACACTATACAAAGTGACCCAAGTTTAAGAACGTTGTTCCTTATTCAAACAAGGGGAATAACTGACCTTTATACAAATTTCAGCAAAATTTTAATTGCGGTCTTAGCTTCATGTGACGAGGTAGAATCATTAACTTACAACGCTTTACGGAAGGAAGTAGATTCCGCTTATTTTTGCATACTGCTGCATCTCGAAACGATGCAAGAAATGAAAGCACCACAAATCATCGAAAATGCTCCAAGCAGCACGGTATCAAAACTGGTACCGTTAAAGCTCCAAAGTTTTAATAATGAGGTAACTGAGTTCACATCCTTTATCGATTTATTTGACAGTCTGGTCTATAATAACGCGTCACTCACCAATATCGAAAAATTAAATCACCTTATTAATTGTTGTAGCGGGAGTCTTTAAGAATCGTTAAATCTGTACCCATTTCGGGGATAATTTTATTATTTCCTATAACGCCTTGCGTGAGCGATTTAGCAACCGCGTTTATTGGCAACTTTGCATTGGAAAGCAATGAAAGACTTTCCACCTTTAAAATCAGAAGACCCTAAGAAACTTAGGGCACTTATTGATTGTTTTCAGAGAACCTTGCTGTTCTAACTAACTTAAAGTTTCCCACTGAACATTGGAACTTTATTCTAGTCGATTTGCTTTTAGAAAACTCGATCCGTTCACTAGAAAACGCTTGAATTCCAATCGGATCCGAAGCAAATACCTAATTTCGAGGATTTGAGATATTTTTAACTCAACAATGTGCAGCGTTGAAACCTTTTCTTCAACCGCACCTGTTTCTTATTCGACGACTGTCCATACATCTCACACATCAGTGCCTAAGAAATCCTCAGCGTTTCAATTTAAACCAAAGGTTTCTTCTAACGTAGTTTCACTGGACACACCAAGTAGCTCCAGTGACTCAAAGAATTCATTTTCGCACCATTGTCCTTCTTGCAAGGGCAATCACTTAATTTACAGATGTCAATCGTTTCTAAAGAAAACTCCGACAGAACGTTTCGACATTGTCAAACGCTTACGCCTTTGTTTAAATTGCTTACGAACAGACCATGCGTCCATGCAATGCAAATCTTATAACTCTTGTCGAACTTGCGCCAAGCCGCATCATACCTTGCTACATTTTGAACCGCAACCTGCTTCTAGCCGTTCAGCTGAACCGATCGCTACACCTTTGCATAAAAATGCCAATAGGACGCAGTCAGCCTCTCCTATTCCGGCAAATGTTTTGTCTTCACAGACGAATCCAAATTTTGGGGTTACTGTCTTACTCTCCACTGCTGTTGTGGAAGTTCAAGATCGTTCTGGTAGATACAAACCGATCAGGGTACTCTTAGACCCTGGCTCCCAAGCTAGCTTTATTCGAGACGATTGCGTGAGCAAACTTTGGCTTCCACGCATACGTTCTCAAGTTCCGATTTATGGACTTGGGCAGACAACTTCAGCAGTCAATAGAGGTGCCGTCAGCTGCACTATTCGCTCTATGTTAGACTCTGAAAAATCTCTAGAAGTCACAACTTTTGTGCTTTTGTCAATATCTGGCAAATTACCTAGCGTTGAAGTTCCTAATAATTGGGAACACTTATGCGGCCTGCACTTTGCAGACCCGACCTGGAACTCTCCAGGAACTATTGACATGCTCCTTGGAGCAGATGTTTATCCGTTCATCATCAATGGCGGTGTTATACATGGCAAATTTCTTCAGCCTGCCGCCATAAATACAATTTTTGGTTGGACTATTCTTGGTCCCACAAAATGCTTGCAGTCTGATACTGTCCAAGCATTTTTTACTTCTGTAGAAGATCCTATCGACCAGACCCTAAGGCGGTTTTGGGAGATAGAAGAACTGCCATCCAAGCCTTATACTTCTCCAGAAGAAGAAAAGGCAGATTTGATTTTTGAAAACACGTTTTCTCTTGACCCTAGCGGTCGTTTTATTGTTGCGTTACCGTTCAACGATACTTTGCCCATTTTTGATAATTCCTTTGAGATGGCTAAAAAGACTATTTTCGTTGGAGCGCAAATTGCATGCTCAACCGAGCTACGCGCCCAATACAACAATTTCATGCAGGACTATCTTGATGCGGGTCATATGGCATTACTCGATTCTCCGCCCGTTGGGAACGATAATTATTTTTTACCCCATCACCCTGTGTTTAAAGAGGAAGGTCATACTTCTAAAATTCGTGTGGTTTTTGACGCCTCTGCAAAGGCTAAAAACAACGTGTCACTTAATGACACTCAATTGGCTGGACCTAGTCTCCAAAATGACATTTCGTCAATCTTACTTAAATTTCGCTCTCATCGTTTCGTTTTACTTGTGATGTTCGCCAAATGTATCGACAAATTTTGGTTACCGAAGAACATCGAAAGTTTCAATTAATTGTTTGGCGGTTCTCCGCAGAAGAACCCATCCAGACATATCAGCTTAATACAGTGACCTACGGTATTAAGTCATCGCCTTATTTAGCATTAAAAACTCTTCAGCAATTAGCCATTGACGAAGGCAAAAGGTTTCCGTTAGCCGCTGACGCTATACGGTCAAATCTATATATTGATGATTTCGTCGCCGGTGGAGATTCTATACAATCGGCCCGCGAAATTAAAGATCAACTTATTCGACTTTTACATTCGGCTGGGTTTGAACTTCGAAAATGGAGTTTTAATTCAGTTTCTATTTTGGAAGGCATTCCGTCAGATTTTTGCCAATATACTTCTCTCGATTTCGATTCTGACGAATCAATAAAAATATTAGGTCTTCAATGGTCACCTCCAGAAGATATTTTCTCATTTCGGGTTAAACCATTAAACCCAATATGTACAAAGCGCAACATACTTTCACAAGTTGCCAGAATATATGATCCATTAGGATTTTTAGCACCACTAACACTTTTTGCAAAACGCCTAATCCAGCATCTGTGGATGTTAGGTTTAAATTGGGATGACATCCCACCAGCAGATATTTCGTCTCAATGGCAGCAGTATCAAGAAGAATTGCCGTTATTATCGTCATTTAAGTTACCACGTTGTTTACCCCCTTCGGATCCTTTTACTTGTCATTTGCATGGGTTTTGCGATGCTAGCGAGGTAGGGTATGCAGCGGTAGTGTATTTCCAGTTCATAAATCAAACTACTGGAGAAATAACTGTACAATTTGTAACCGTTAAAACAAAAGTAGCTCCAATTAAGCGCATTTCAATTCCACGTTTGGAATTATGTGCCGCCGTTTTATTAACCGATTTACTTTCTTTTACCATTCGTTCTTATCAAGGCTTGATTGACATCTCCGATGTTTCAGCGTGGAGTGATTCTACGGTCGCTCTCACTTGGATACGTTCTCCACCTTTTCGTTGGAAAACTTTTGTGGCAAACCGTGTTAGCCACATTCAAGAAATCATTGCACCTAGCCGATGGTTTTATATTAAATCTTCGCATAATCCGGCTGATCCTGCATCTCGGGGATTAATGCCAAGCGCGGTTATTTCATGTTCGCTATGGTGGGCGGGGCCTGAATGGCTTCACTACCCTAGTGACTCGTGGCCGCCTCAACCAACATTGTCAACCTCAATTGCTGAGGTAACTACGGAAAAGAAGATCCTAACATTTGTCGCTCAAACAGATCCAAACGTCATTGACATTTTACTAAGCCGCTTTTCATCGTTATATAAAATCCAAGGCATCGTGGCTTACATTTATAGATTTTCTAAACCCATGGCTCAACGTCATACGGGTCCCTTAACAGACATTGAATTACACAATGCTCTCATGATTATCGTCCGGCATGTACAAAATGTTACATTCTCAAAGGAAATAGCTTGATCAAGGCAAACCGTAAGTTACCTAAAAGCTTCGAAAACTTTCTCCATTTGTTGATCCACAAAACATCTTAAGAGTAGGTGTGCGCTTGACACATTCTTCGCTTTCCTATTTCGAAAAGTTTCCTGCGTTATTGCCTCAGCGGCACCGATTAACCGAACTTATCATTCTGTCAACTCATGAAAGGTATTGCCATCCTGGTGTTAATACCACAGCGTATCTTATCCAACAGAATTTCTGGATCCTTTCCATTAAAAATTCAATCCGAAGTTATTTATCATCATGTCATAGATGTTTTCGTACCAAACCGGTCCTGGTAACTCCTCCTATGGGAGACCTACCGGCAGCACGTATTACCCAAATCAAACCGTTCAGTATTGTTGGTGTTGATTTTGCTGGCCCTCTTTTAATAAAGGCTAACTGCCTACGAGGCTCTAAATCTCTTAAGGCCTATATTTGTATTTTTGTTTGTTTTGCCACTAAGGCAGCACATATTGAACTTGTGTCGGATTTGTCGGCAGACGCGTTTCTTGCCGCTTTGCGACGATTTATAGCACGTCGAGGACGCTGTTCTCAAATATTTAGTGATTGCGGTACTAATTTTGTAGGTGCCTATCGTCAGCTTACGAGTTATCTGCATAGTGCAGTAACCTCAGAAAAGATCAAGTGGTCGTTTAATCCACCTAGCGCCCCTCACTTCAGTGGCTTGTGGGAAAGCGGTGTTAAGTCGGTAAAGACACACCTATCTCGCGTAATCGGCAAACAAAAACTTACCTTTGAGGAACTGTACACAGTTCTTACACAAATTGAATCTGTTCTAAATTCAAGGCCACTCTGCGCTTTGAGTTCGGATCCAAATGACTTGCGTTGCCTAACACCAGGTCATTTCCTCACCATGGAGCCTCTTTCTGCACCACCAGATGAGGACCATTCAACCAACGTTTTACCATTAAAAAACAGGTGGAAACTCCTGCAAAAACTCCACCAAGATTTTTGGGCTCGCTGGAGCCATGAGTACTTACATACTCTAAATCAAAAGGTTAAATGGCACTCTAAGGTAGGTGTCCGACAAGTGGAAAAGGACACTATTGTCCTCATCAAGGACGACCAGCTTTCTCCACTTCAATGGAAGTTTGGTCGTATTATTAATACTTTTCCGGTGCGGACGGTATTATACGTGTCGCTGAAGTCAAAACGGCACATGGCACACTAAAACGACCTTTGGTCAAACTAGCGCCGCTACCGGTATTTTAGTTTTATTTTTTATGTTTAGATGTATATACACATTTCTTACATGTATCGTAGTATATTATTTTTACATGTTTGCTTATTTACATATTTTTTTTTTATTTTTGCATAGTTGGTAATATCGCTCGCTGTAGTGTACTACCCTATCTTTTGTTACCTGTTTTCCTAGCAAGGTCAAATCCCGTGTGATTTCCTTCACCCAACCTACTTCCCTCCTTTTCAAAATTCTATGAATTTGGTGGGCGGTATGTTACGTCATCATTGAACAATTCGGTATTTTGTGACAATAAATACCGTCAGTGCGTGCATCCTACAGTTGTCAGTGAAACATTATATACCGGCAGTGAGTGCGTGAAGTGACAGTCGTACTCGAGCCTTTACAGAAGCAAGTCGCATCCGAACCCTTGCAGAAGACGGTCGTGTGAGAGCTTTGAAAGCGAGACCGACACCATTCGTGCGTGTTACTGGTTCTCCGTCGAAAGCTTTTGTGCGTGAACGTTTTATTTGCCCACAGCGGCACAGGATAAAAGGTATTTATACCCTTTTATTAAGTAGTTTGGTGTAGTTGTAGTTATTACATAACTGCTCCACTGCTATCGTTATTGCTTGCAAAAAGCAATTGGTCCTTCCCTATAATAGCATATCTTTATCAATTTATATCATCTCATTCACCCCCCCAATCAATCACCGAAATGAAAACAATTTTACTTATGTTAAATTAGTAAAAGCGTCATTTGTTTTGAATATGTCTTACATTCCGGATGTGTAACGTTTCTGAAAATGTCTCCAATTACAAACAAATCCGAGTAACAGAAATCAAATGAAATATATGTATTGTTCAGCGCGGGGGTCTTATAAATTTATATATCGACTTACCTCCGTGGTTTTTTATTGTTGTTTTAAGTTTCAGTTCCTTACTCTTCAGCTAAGTGGACTGTATTCGAAATTATAGTACGTGTTACTTTGCACTTGCACTGTGTTTTTTAGGGGTTTATCGATAAAGTCGGTGGCACTATTGACAAACTTATTTTTACCAAACGAAGAACCGATTGTTCTGCCTCGATATCGATGAGAGAGTGTTTGTTCACTACCCCTTTTTCAACTTATTTACACATGCACAAGGAATTTTTACGACAGGATATAAGGGAACAAGGGATGATAGTTTTACTATTTGATTTACAACTACAAATTTAAAATAACTTAAAATTAACCACGCGAACTGCGACAAAGAGACCGAACATGTATAAAAACACGAAGAGCGTCCTAAATGTACTTGTAATAATAACAGTGAATAATAAAAAATGTTCCTATATTAATTTTTAATAATAATTGCGTATAATAAAAAAGTGTAAAAGGAGGTTGCAATACGCCAAATAGAGGTCCTTTGCTATTGTTTTCAAAAGTTTAAAAAAGATCGACCAGAGCACCGACCTTGTACCTACTGCACGGTAGTCGTATTCTATATCGCAGCGCTATCGAGACAGATGTGAACAATAATATTTGTTTTCAACCGCTTCCAAAAAATTAAATTTTAATTTCCTCTTTAATTATTCTTTTCAAATTAAAAAGCAATAAATTTGTAGATGTAAAAATAATATAGCTGTAGTATAAGTGTATAGTTAATTGTTAATCAATATGTATTAATTTTTTTATAATATTCTCCAATAGTAAGTTATTTTTAGTTATGTAAATTAAAAACATTCTTAAAATTTGAAGAAAATCAAAAATATCTCAGAAAGTAATGGATTTAGGCATAGGGAATGCTTAACAAAAATGAAAGGACACTTAATGGACTATCCATTGTAGCAATAAAATTGGTAGGGTGCCATTTAAAAAAAAAAATAAAAATTGCATTTTGCGAAACCTGACACACCCTGTATACTGTGAAGAAATTTTGAAAAAGTGATAATTACAAATATACTATGGTATATAGTAAAATTTTCTGCATATTGAAAATTAACATAAGTTGTGTATTAGTGCAGTGGCAATGTATCTAATCAGGGTCATTTTTTCTAAAAACAATTGAATATCTCAAAAATTAAAAGAAATAGACAGATACGATTTGATATCAAATTAAAGCTCTTTTTATGAGCTTTTCAAAAATGTAATAATATATAGGATGTTTCATTTAAAAAAATATGTTTAATATGCCCTGGAATTATGAAACACCCTGTATGCTTGCAAATATTTTTAAAATGTGCACTTTAGGCATGCCTAATATGCCTCCAAATTTGGTTTACGTAGCTTTTATAATAACGGAGTTATCGACTGTTGCCACACTAAAAACTCACCCGGTATATTAGGTCTTGTAAAGGTTTAATTTTAAAAATTTTGAATATAATTGTGTTGCCAAAGGTTTTGATGGTACCTCCTCGTGTGACCGCGCCGGTTTTCGTAATTGGCTTTTGACATTTCTGGAATAGATTATATAAATTTCAATCAACATTTTGTAAAAAAAAGTATAGTACCTGCGTGCAAACGGAACAGGAGTCAGGTTTTATGATAACGACATCTATTAGGCATTTCTTAGGAACCAGATACGAATTTTGTAAACCAAATCATTCATCCTTCTCTCTCGCACCAACGTGATTGGACACGTTGACTTTCTTGCACAATATGTTCGGGTTTTTGTTTGGTAAATTTAAGCGATCCTTGCTTTTTTAACACGTTTGCCAATGTGTTGCTGCAAAATCTACAATTCCCGGAAAAACACATTTCTCCCAAAGTATCCACTATTTTGCAACAAAAACCCACCTAAGCAACATAACTCTGATTCCCAAGCCCGACCCTGACCCTCCCACCCTCGAGCACCCCCACCTCGGAGGAGATACTCCCCAATTAGCGGCGCATCCGAACCTCTCAACTTTATAGCGAAGCCAGCTACCACTTTTTAATTTGTGGGGATAATTGTAGCCAGTGTCAATGAGAAAGATCATGATGAGATCTTGAAGAGTATAGTATAGAAAACAAAAGAGTGTAATTGTAAGTTTAACAAGAAGAAATTGCAGTATAAAAGTAAGTTAGGTAAAACACTTATGACAAATATATTCCAAAGAGAGTGTGAAACCTGACATTAGTTACATAGGAGCAATTTTGGTCAAATCTATACCAAATTTATCGGATATTGTGCTGCCACAAAAGGCATTGATAAAAAATAATATAAAGTATATTTGGACTAGTGAATAGGATGAAAAGTTCAAAAAATTAAAAAGTATATTTGCCAGTCTCCTAACCTTAAAAATTTTCAACAGTAAATTACCGATAGTGTGCAAGTAGTTGCAAGTCGGAGTGGTATAGGTGGTGGGTGTTTGAAGCAAGAAGGAAAACCTTTTGCCTTTTTGTTCAAGAAGGCTGACAAACAGTGAAAACAGATTTGCACAAATTGAAAAAGAATATTTGGCAGTATGGTATTATCTATTAGAACTTCATCAATTTGTGTATGGGCAAAATAAATTAACAATACATTCAGACCATAGGCCGCTAGTAAAAATACAACAAAAATATCGTATATAGAAAATTAGTTCAAGGTTACAAAGAACAAGTCTTAATATTTTAAAATATAATTTTGTTTTGAATACTCGCTTGAGAATAAAATGTTCATAGCTGATCTTTTGAGATGTTTCGTTATAAAAAAGAAAAGAAAAAAAGATATATTTTACAGAAGTTGTCCATTTTCTTGAAATGGAGCTTCTTATAACGACTAATTGTTTGCAATATATAAAAGGCAGTTCAAAACGATTTAGATTTTACACATATTATTGAATACTATACAACTGGATGACCAGAGAAAAGGTTTGTTGATTCTGTTAAAGTTAGACAATTTTCAAAATTACAAGAAGATATGGTCATTATGAGTGGAATAATATTTTGTAATGACCATGTGCACATATCTATAACTGTAAGGTTGCACGTGTTAAATCAACCACATAAAACTCATGAGAATTGACAAAACCAAGTAATATACAATAAATAATAAAAAATTTTAAACAATACATACTCTTTGCAATTGAGAACTAAACAACTCACTATTTGCTGTCCACTAAACAAGATTTTAGTTTGCAATGTATACAACATAAGTTAAGAAATCTACAATTTTCTGCACCCTACTGTTTATGACAAGAGCACAATAAATTTTGTATGTTATAAACTGTATACTGATAAAAGAATAAATAAACCACCATCATCGGATGACTAAAACAAGTGCTAAGGCTGCTATTGTACAAAAGTTGATTTGAAACTATACCGTAATCTCATAGATGGTCATATGTGTACTGTTTGTTTTGGGATTTTGGTCATGTTGCAAGCATAATTTAATTCATTAAAATAGCATACTTCCCATGGCATCGTTCATTTCCTGCCTTAAGGTAAATAAAATATCATTAAAAGCACATTTTTCTCAACAGTCAGCAGTTTAAATTAATACAATTAACATGCGATGTGTATATAATATATAATATTTTGACAACGATCCTAGGTCATGGATCGAAACGTAAATAAAATAGATTTTAAAAAGTGTGGTTTCATTCCCAAAGAAGATTAAGAAGAATGCTAAACAAACCACAACAAACATACAGGGAGTATTTAATATTTACATAGCCATTATCAAGCAATTATGTGACATTTCATATGGAACAACATCCATTCACCTGGTTTCAGCCTTTTAGGCCTCGTCAGAATGGAGTAGTTCTAACCCAAACGAAACATCAAGCTAACCTAATGTATGCTCGAAAGAACTTCTGTATACCGGCGAAAGTATAAATAAACCACCATTAATATCACTTTTTGATAAACAGGAAACATAATAATATTGAAAATTGAAAGTATTTTTTTATATGGTAGTTTTGAATTGACCTTCATGTTTAACATTGATTGTTATTTTTGATATCCTAAATATGATATATTATATAACAAAACATAAAATTATCGCTATCAGTAGCATTGTAGCCCTGTGTGCTGTCTTAAACAAACTCTTTTGGACTGCATTAAATTACTGCAAACTACAAAGGGTTCACTGTTTGATTAAAATAATACTACCATGTTAATCAACAACTAAAGATAATCAATGTGTTATATTAGCTTTGTTTTAGTTACTTTTTAGTTCATGTTGAAATATACCTTGACTATAAATCAATTGTGTTCATTTTTTAGTTTTTTTTGCATCATGGTAATACTACCACAACTTCCCACGTCAATCGATAATTTGATGTGCTACATAACTTTAAGTTTTGAATTACTTGTCAAACAGAGAAATGTTGAACCATGTTTTTTTAATTTCCTATAATTAATTCGTTTCAATTCTGTATTTTTTAAGAAATTAGAACTTATACTTTATTTTGTGCAGTTGTTTTCGATCTTTTTATATGGTCTTTAACTCTATACCAAGTTCATGTACTTTTCAGGTTATACAACTTGGAAGAAGCAAAGCAGTATTTAGAAGAAGCATTGCAGCGAGCAAAAGCAGAAGCAGAACATGATCCACAATACTATAATTCGATATCTGTAACCATTACATATAACTTGGGCAGATTAAATGAAGCATTATGCATGTTTGATAAATCTGAAAAATTTTACAAAGATATTCTGAAAGAACATCCCAATTATGTTGATTGTTACTTGAGACTGGGATGTATGGCTAGAGACAAGGGTCAAATTTACGAAGCATCTGATTGGTTTAAAGAAGCATTTAGAATCAATACTGAACATCCTGATGCATGGTCTTTACTAGGAAATTTACATTTGGCCAAAAATGAATGGGGTCCCGGTCAGAAGAAGTTTGAAAGGGTGTTAAAGGTGAGTTTATCAAGGTTTATGTTTTTTTCCAAGCACTCTGCACCTTTTAAATATGTGCAGTTTAAATTCCAAGCATGCTACGATTTTGTCGCCATTTCTCTTAAACCTTTGCCTATCAATAATCTTGAAGCTTGATGCTCCAAAAATTTATAAAGATGTACTTCTTACTAATATGTTGACATTCTTGCTCAACTAGCCTACTCCAAGCTGACTAACCAGGTTTTTATGCGATCTGAGTATCGATTTGTTATGTGACACAGCCATTTTTACACCAGCTGCATTAAATGGCTGCATTTATGGTACAAGTGATAAACCTGTTGCAATTAATTTTTTTTTTACCTTTTAATATTAACCATGCCGTCTACATGGGTCATTAGTTTGTTTGCATGAAAGATTCTACTTCCCTGTTGAATGATATTTTTGCAACAATTTTGGGAAGTCCTAGTATGTCCCAGATTCTCAGTCTTTCATGGTTGAAAAACATTTTCTTGATATTGCAACATTCCTGTTTCTTATTTGTAATGTATTTATTCTTTACTACATTTGCTATACCACAAACAAGAAACACGTTCACAGCTAACAGTAGCTCTTTTTCGCATGAGCATGAGGTCGTAGGTCCTCAAGTTTCAAAAGGAATTGTGTTACTGAATTTTGAGTCAAATATAAAATTACCTATATAAACTATACTAATATCGAAGTAATGAACGCTACTTGTGTGTTGATTAATATAAACCTCGTAAAGGAATTCATTCACTTATTATTGCTTGTGGAATATCGAAAAGTTATGAAGTAATATTAGTTATATATCTATAAGTTAATATTTCTCAGTTATACATATTAATATGACACTTTAATTTGATCAATCGAGCCTGTTAAGACTACCAGTTTAAATAAGTATGTATTATTGTTTTTAACTTGAATGAAATCCTTGGATTCACTTAATAAACTATACTAATTACAAATAATATGAAACTTAGCATTAAACTTAAACAAAAGGTTATAAAGTCAAACTAAATACAATTATTATTGAATAAGGCTTAAGATTTTAGAAATGTCTAGTAACCAAAAGTAATTAATTTTCCTTTCAAAATGGTAGTGAAAAATAACTGAATTAAGATATTAATATTTGTCATCTGATGAACAAGGACGTTACTTCAAGTGAATATAATCATAGGCAAAAGACAATTGTAACAAATACCTGACTTTTACCACATGCAAATATTAAACTGTGTGAATAAATAATTAATGCGAATTTTGATAAATATTAATTATAAAGATTTACAGTTTTCTGAAGTATAAAAATGCAAAACTAATAAATGGTATTCAAGAACATGAGAGAGTGTTCATAAATTAAATTATTAGAAGTGAATTTCCAAATCGCAAATTAATTAAATCGTTGGTTAGCATGACGGGTTCGTTAAAGAACACAGTTTTTTTTTAATCAAGTGTACAGGTATTTACTGACAAACTTGTATTTTGTATTATACATCTAGGTGTTTATCTAAATATATAAATAATAATTATATTCCAATTTAAGTAGATAGACAATTACCTGAGTGGGACAAATGAATAAATGTCATTTCGATTGAATGCACATTTCAGGAAGATCAGAACAGAAAAACTAATAATGTAAATGTCATACAAGGATACCGTTTCTCCGAACAATTTTGTAAAATAATATGGTTGCTATGGGGCACGAAGGCAATCTAGCAATAACAAAATAGAATGCAAGGATATACAAGCACATTAAAAGCTACAGACATTGTAAAGGATACACAAAATGAAATAACCAGAATTAAAAGGAGCAATTGTAATAAATAAATGTAAAATTTTTAAGCCTGAAAATTAAATTGCCACAATACTCGACCACTATGATCAAGGTTACTGTATAATTTCATTGCTATTCAAAGACCAGGTAGTCTTGGTACTCATGATATCGCTTTACAACACTTTTGTTAACATATAATGAAATAAATGACGACTTGACTATAAAATATACGTATATTCAAAAATAAGTTCTATTTTGGTTTTTATACAAATTCATTAGATTCGTTCTTCATTGCACTATATCAGGTTAGATTTGTTGTGTTCAGCACCGCCATTAATTTGGAAGTCCCCTTCCAACAGTCACACCTCCTGCATAATACGCATGTGCGCTCTAAACAAATTATAGTGCACGCTTTTTACACAAATTGTAATTAGGAAAATAACCTAATGTTGTCACAATTTCCCTCTTTCTCGTTATTACTAGAATCTGCACACAGTGTGCTACAAACATATGTAATCTAGGCAGATAAAAGGCTTTCGTTAAAATATCAGCCCAATTAAATTTGCTATCAATGTGTTGAATTTCAAACAACCTTTCAGAGTGTAACTGTCGTATATAACGGTACTGTATATCTATATGTTTTGAACGGATATTGATTGCTCGATTCTTTACAAAGAAAATCGCACTCTGGTTGTCTGCATACAATGTAGGCAACCTTATATTTTTATTTAAGGGACAATCTTTTAAAATTCTAATAATCCATTGTAACTCAGTACTTGCGCAGCTCATAGCCACATACTCAGCTTCCATTGAAGATTTGCTGATGCAGCGTTGTATAGAGCATCGCCAGCTAACAGGCACAAAATATTAGAATAATATAAATCCACTAATAGATTTTCTACTATTCAGGAATGTACCAAATGATGCATTGCTAAATATTCTAATATTGCCCTCTGTAATGTTTGACAAGTCGATTGACAAATGTCTTGTCGAATAAAGATATTTTAACAAATTTAATAGTAATTGCCAAACATTGTCGTTTGGATTTGGGACAAATTGAGCCAATTGGATTGTAGGAAAACAAATATCTATTCTTGTCCTAGATGCAACAAACAATAAACTGCCAATTAATTCTTTAATGGGATGAGAACACTCTGGTTTGCTATAATTCAAATCTCTGAGATTAACCCTAGGGTTTAAAGGTATATGCACTTTGTTTATTTTGAATTTATTAGCTAACTTTTCTATATAGGTTTTCTGGTGTAATAAAATCTTATTCCCAATTCTCTCGAATTCAACACCAAGAAACTTTCTAATTGGTCCTAAATTCACGCATTCGAATTCTGTGTTTAAGCTTTCGATAATAAGTTCAAGAAACATGCTATTTTTGGCAAAAAATTGCCGTATCATCGACATAGATAAGGATGAATAGGTATAAATTTCTTTCTTATGAGCATGGACAATATTAAAATGCATTAAACCCTAATTTCGATAAAATAAGATTAATATGAGAGTTCAATTCTCGACCCGCCTGCTTAAGACCATATAATGCTTTATTTAATTTAAGGACAAGTTTATTGAGATCACCTTCTATAAAACCTTTCGGCTGTTCCATATAAATGAATTTGTGTATTTCTGTGCATAAGTACGTACATTGTATGTCAAGATGTGTATCCACAAAAGCATGAAGGCACACTAGGTATGAAAAGAAAAAAATTACTAAAGTGAATTCTATTACCGATGCAAACACTTTGTGAAAATCAATTCCATATTGTTGCCGAAATCCATGTGCAACTAATCTTGCCCTAAAACAGTCAGATTTTCCATTAGAATTACGTTTATGAGAAAAAACCCAACGGTTTGTGATTACTTTATGGTTTTTCAAGCATGGAACAATTTCCCAGGCTTTACGTTGTTGTAATACAGCATACTCATCTTGCATAGCCTTCAGCCATTCATTTTTATTTGGCGAAGTCAACACATCTTCGAAAGAAGATGGGACTTCAATTAAACCCGCAAATAACATAGTCATCCTCTATAATTTGTATCTTGAACCTATTGTCTGGTGATTTATTATCATTTATGTAATTACTGGTTACACCAGCAATATGTACAGCTCCTGTCGTTGATCAACAGCCTTGCCACAGGACGTCCTAAAGTCAAACAACTTTTCGTCGACTTGTTTTTCGTTAACTTTACAGAATTCACGAACATCAGACATAGATATTAATTTGGGAAATCTTTATGTATATATATATATATATATATATATATATATATATATATATATATATATATATATATATATATATATATATATATATATATATATATATATATATCATCATCATTAGGTCTTCAGTCCTAGAACTGGTTAGACGCGTACCATCATTGTTCCCTATTCTGAACTAACCTACAGATTTCCTGAAATATGCACAGTTTGCATCTATAACTGTCTGATCTAGGTCTACATCTACCTCTTTTTCCTATCTCTGCTTGTAATATATCACATACTATTCCCCAAAAATGCCTTAGAACGTATTCCGCCCTACTATTTCTCTTTTCCCCAGATATCCTTGTTCCCATACTATTTCTGTAACTTATTTGTTATTATCTTTGTCTGTCCATGCTATCGTCCTCATACATCTGGAGCATTTCAAAAGACTGCTACCGTTTTTGTGTCTGCGTTTCAGCCAACATTTTTTAACATGTTTCTATTTAAACAATTGAAAGGATGGTTATTAAAGAAGTGTGCGATTGCATTATTGAAAGGCTTAAGTAGTCGTTTTTTTTTATATTTATTTTGAGGGGGAAAATTCATTATGATTTAAGTTACCTCTTTGGTAGATTTTAACATGGTTCTGAGGCGACTCTATGGCGGGTTTACACTTGTAAGATACCAAAGTTGTTCTATGAAGATTGTATATGGATCTGAGGCGACCCTATGGCGGGTTTACACTTGTCAGATACCAATGTTGTTCTATGAAGATTGTATATGGATCTGAGGCGACCCTATGGTGGGTTTACACTTGTCAGATACCAATGTTGTTCTATGAAGATTGTATATGGATCTGAGGCGACCCTATGGTGGGTTTACACTTGTCAGATACCAATGTTGTTCTATGAAGATTGTATATGGATCTGAGGCGACCCTATGGCGGGTTTGCACTTGTCAGATACCAATGTTGTTCTATGAAGATTGTATATGGATCTGAGGCGACCCTATGGCGGGTTTACACTTGTCAGATACCAATGTTGTTCTATGAAGATTGTATATGGATCTGAGGCGACCCTATGGTGGGTTTACGCTTGTCAGATACCAATGTTGTTCTATGAAGATTGTATATGGATCTGAGGCGACCCTATGGCGGGTTTACACTTGTCAGATACCAATACTGTTCAACGGAGATTGTATATGGTTTTGAGGTAACCTTATTGTGGATTTATACTTGTCAGATACCAATGCTGTTTTACAAGGATTGTTACTATGCTTATTTTTATGTAATTAGTTATTTTATGTATAAATAGAAATCATGTATGTAGGCTGTATTTCATGTTAATATTGCAAGGAAAACCCGGGAAAAACTTGCAATGCTACCTAGATATTGTGGGCATTTGATTTTCATTTGTTATTTCTTTTAGTAATGGAATCCATTGTTTACTGAAAGTCACGGATTCGTTTGCAACGCAGTTATTTTTATGTAGGGTTATATAGGCAGCTTCTTTGATTTTGCGTTTTTGGTGGTTTTCTTCTTTTTCTTCTTTTCTTCTTTTCAGGGAGTATGTGTATTCAGCTCGTTCCCTTTCTATTGTTTTCTAATTTTATACCCTATTTTACCGAGATTCAGTGAAGGAGGTTAAGCAACCTGTGGCTACCAAGATCCCCCAACACTTAGAAATTTGCCGAAATAATGGTTTTTTAGTAAATCCTTTCACACACTTAACATTATTCAAGAATATTGCCCAACCAATTCTTGTAGTTACTTATAATAATCATCATGTTTACGCACAGTTATCTTTTCGTCATCAGTTTATCCATCTTGGGATTGGTTGGATGCGTACCTCCATTGATTTCTATTCTGGGCTAGCCTACACATCTCCCTGAAACCTCTACAGCCTACATCTTTTACTATCTGTGTGCAGTAGTCTAATCTAGGTCTGCCTCTTCTTCTCTTTTTCCTATCTCTGCTTCTAAAATATTCCGACTATTCCCTCATGCCATAGTATGTGGCCTATCATCCTATCTCCTATTTTTACCGTTTTCCACATATTTCTTTCTTCCCCTACCATTTTTAGTACCTCTTCGTTCTTAACTTTGTCTGTCCATGATATCTTCATCATACGCCTGTAACACCACATTTCAAAGGCTTCTATCTTTTTTTTGTCCACTTCTCCTACTGTCCAGGCTTCACAGCCGTACAGTGCTGTGCTCCACACATATGTTTTAAGCAATCTTTTCCTTGTTTCTATGTTTGTGGTCTTTGAGCACAATAGTTGCTTTTTCTTGTTAAATGTAGCACGACCTTGTGCTAATCTTTGTTTTATGTCTTTTGTGCTTTTCCCATCTTGCGTTATTTGGCTTCCTAGGTAGCAGAAATCCTTAACCTCTTGTAAGTTCGTGTTAAATACTTGTATTCTTGTTTTTGATTTATTTTCCCCACCTTTGCAAACTAGAACTTTAGTTTTAGTTTTGTTAATTTTCATACCGTATCTCTCTGTTAGAACCGTTTCCATTTCATTAAGAGCAGCTTCTAGCTCTTCCTTGCTAGACGCTAATACCGCTATATCATCTGCAAATCTAAGCATATCAATTTTTTGTCCCTGCATAGTAATTCCAAATGTCTTCCTGCATTTGACAGTATTCATTGCCTCTTCTATGTACAAGTTAAAAATCAATGGGGATAGGGTACATCCCTGTCTCACCCCTTTCCTAATGTTTACTTCTCTACGTTCCTGCTCTAATTCTATTACTGCTGTTTGCTCTTTGTATAAGCTATGTACTATTCGTCTATCCCTATAACTCATTCCAATCTTTTTGAGTATTTCAAACATTTTTTTCCAATTTACATTGTCGAATGCTTTTTCCAGATCTACAAACCCTATATACATGCTTTCCCCTTTTTCTATTGTTTCTCCATTATCACTCTCAGAGCTAAAATAGCCTCCGTGTTCCCTGTTTCGCCTAAACCCAAATTGGTCTTCTCCTAGTATTTCTTCAGCTCGTTTTTCCATTCGTCTTTGCACAATTCTAGTTAATATTTTTGACACGTGTGCTGTCAAACTTATTGTTCGAAAATTTTCACAACTATCCGCGCCTTTCTTTTTGGTATAGTTACTATGATGCTACGTTTGAAATCTTTGGGTATCTCGCCTGTCTCATACATATAGCTTACAAGTTGGAAGAGACGTTCTGTTACTGCTTGTCCAGCGGCTTTTAGAGTTTCTGCTTGCACCTTATCTGTACCCGGCGCCTTACCATTTTTCAGACTCTTTAATGCTAATTCAAACTCGTCTCAAGTATAGGATATCCCAAGTCATCATTTTCAATGTCTGATTCCTGTTCTAATGCAGTTAGTTCCTCTCCTGCATATAAATTCCTATATATTCTTGCCATCTACTCACTTTCTACGTTTTCTATAATGACGTTTCCTTGTACGTCCCTTATATTTTTGCTATACGGTTTTATATCCCTAAAATTCATTCTATTTAATTTGTATGCTTCAAATAAAATTAAATAAAAACCCTTAACCACAAAAAATATTTAAATTACTAGATACGTATTTCGACCACTATGTGGTCATCATCAGTAGAAGAAAGGAAAAAAAAAAAAAATAGCTGTATAATTTACTATATTGTTGCTTTAAACACTATCGAGGATATTCTCCTCACCCGCAGGCTGGTGTTCTCGACAACAAACAAGTGAATTGTGACATTATAACTTAAATCTACCTAATTTATACTAATTCTAAATCTACTGAAGCGGAACCAGTTTAAATCTTGCTTTCTCATTGGTTGTTGACCAATAGGGAAAGCAAAGCAGATGACTCTATTGGCCCTTTATCGGTGTTTAAGAGGGGTCCTTTATGTTTAACAATTTTAATTGATTCATAGGCATTTAAGGAGGAAAACGTTGGTACCGCTTTTAACAATTTAACATTTTCTAGTTTAACGGGTGGCTGGTTTCAAATATATGTTTGGCGACCTGAGACCTTTCATATTTACCATATTTGAAGTGAGCAATATGTTCTTTAAATCTTGTTGTTATATTCCTCTTGGTCTGACCAATATATTTTGAAAACACCCTGGCCCTGCACAACTAATTTCATAAATCCCGACTTTTGCAATTTTTCCACCTTGTCTTTTGGATTACCTAGCAAATCTTTAATTTTATTAGTATTACTGAAAGCAATTTTGAAATTACACTGTTTGAATATTTTATCAAGACCCTTTGTGGTTTTGTGAAACGGAAGTTTAACATATTTAACATTATCGTTAGAGGTGGTTGATTGCAAAGTCGTTGATTTACGGATGTTGATCCTATTTTTACACTTTCTAAAAATATTATCTATAATATCAGAAGAGAAACCATTGTAATTCGCTATTTGTTTAATAAGAGCAAATTCCTTATTAAATCTGTTTTATTTAAAGGAAATTCAATAATCTATTAATTAAAAAGTTAAATGAAGCCAACTTATGTTGTATGCTATGATTAGAGGAAGACAAAATAAAGCGATTTACATTGGTTTCTTTTCTATAAATGTCAAATTCTAATTTATTACCATTTCTAATTACTAATGTATCTAAAAGGGTAATTGTCCATTATTCTCTAGTTCATACGTAAATTTTATGCTTTGAAATTTTGAATTCATTTCTTTAAGAAAATCATCAACATTTGATTTAGAAGTGTCAAAACTGCAAAATATCATCCACGTACCTTAACCATATTCTTGGGAAGTATTTGAGTTTTCTTTTAACTCGGTTTCAAAACGAGACATAAATAAATTTGCTATGAAGGTGATAAGCTATTTCCCATTGCTGTGCCTTCATGTTGTTCGTACAACTTGTTGTTGAATTGAAAACAGTTCTGGGACATGCAATGCGAAACAAGCTTGATATAGTCCTCAACTTTATCATCATCAATATTACTATCTATAAGAACATCCTTTAAATATGTTAAAGTACGTGGTATTGGAACACTAGGGAATAATGAACTGACATCAAATGAAATTAAGATTTCGTTCTCTTCTAATGTGATATTTTTAATTTTATTAATGAACTCTAAAGAGTTTTGTACAGACAAACTATTAAACTTTAAATTCTTAAATTCATTTGACAGCCATCGTGATAAATAGTAAGTCGGTGAGTTGATACCTGAAACTATTGGTCTCATCGATTTATTATTTTGTGAATCTTTGGTAAACAGTAAAGCTTTGGCATTTCAGGATTCGAAATTTTTAATTTTAATTTTAGTGTGGGCGAAATTAGGTTTGAACATTCTTTCAAAACAGACTCTGTTGATTTAATCATTTTATTTAAAGGAACTTCATTTTTACGTTTTTTGACTATTGGTCTGTAAGGACCCTCAGACAGCAAAGTCTCTACTCTATCAACATAGTCTTGTTTATCCAGAATAACCAACCTATTCCCCTTATCAGCCTTTAAATAATAACAATTCTTTTGTCGTAAATCTTTAATAATCAGATGATCTTTCCTTGTTTGATCTGAGGCATTCCTTGCGCAAGTGCGTAAGTTGTTCAAAAGTTGAATTTTGCACGCTTTCTAATAAAGTTTTTGAATTGTCATCTAATTTTGAAATGGATTTTCAATGCCAGCAATAATGTCTTCCAAAGGAGTTTTCAAATGATCTACTCCAAATTTTAGGCCTCGATCAAGGAAAGTCAACTCTTCATTATTAAAGATTTTCGACGATTCATTAACAACTATTGACTCTAATTGAGGTGAAGTAATTTTCAGTTTTTTAGGAGGTACATTGACATTGTGTTTCTTTAAAAGAAACTTCAACTTAGTGTTTTGCCTATTAATTTTGTCTAACAATTTATGATTGTTGACTTCAAAAACAAATCTCTGGAAATTATTCCATTCCTGAAAACCGGACTCGGATAAATTGCACGTTAGTGCTAGGTGCGATTTATACGTTTCCAGTTCCAATCTACTAAGCTTACTGTACATATATTTGATTTCCAAATTAAGCCATTTATCTTTTGCAAAATTGATTATTATGCGTTACTACGCTTTACAATTACTGCTGATTTTTACGTTAATGAAATTTGGAAAAACTTTGTGGGCTTTACAACTTTTAGAAATCGAATATCTGCTTTTACAAAACTAATTTTAAGAGCTAAGCTCGATACCTATTAAGTTCAAGACCGAAGTCATAGTTAATAATCTATAGGAACACTGTGGCACGATTTAAATAAAATTAAATAAAAACCCTTAACCACAAAAAATATTTAAATTACTAGATACGTATTTCGACCACTATGTGGTCATCATCAGTAGAAGAAAAAAAATAGCTGTATAATTTACTATATTGTTGCTTTAAACACTATCGAGGATATTCTCCTCACCCGCAGGCTGGTGTTCTCGACAACAAACAAGTGAATTGTGACATTATAACTTAAATCTACCTAATTTATACTAATTCTAAATCTACTGAAGCGGAACCAGTTTAAATCTTGCTTTCTCATTGGTTGTTGACCAATAGGGAAAGCAAAGCAGATGACTCTATTGGCCCTTTATCGGTGTTTAAGAGGGGTCCTTTATGTTTAACAATTTTAATTGATTCATAGGCATTTAAGGAGGAAAACGTTGGTACCGCTTTTAACAATTTAACATTTTCTAGTTTAACGGGGTGGCTGGTTTCAAATATATGTTTGGCGACCTGAGACCTTTCATATTTACCATATTTGAAGTGAGCAATATGTTCTTTAAATCTTGTTGTTATATTCCTCTTGGTCTGACCAATATATTTTGAAAACACCCTGGCCCTGCACAACTAATTTCATAAATCCCGACTTTTGCAATTTTTCCACCTTGTCTTTTGGATTACCTAGCAAATCTTTAATTTTATTAGTATTACTGAAAGCAATTTTGAAATTACACTGTTTGAATATTTTATCAAGACCCTTTGTGGTTTTGTGAAACGGAAGTTTAACATATTTAACATTATCGTTAGAGGTGGTTGATTGCAAAGTCGTTGATTTACGGATGTTGATCCTATTTTACACTTTCTAAAAATATTATCTATAATATCAGAAGAGAAACCATTGTAATTCGCTATTTGTTTAATAAGAGCAAATTCCTTATTAAATCTGTTTTATTTAAAGGAAATTCAATAATCTATTAATTAAAAGTTAAATGAAGCCAACTTATGTTGTATGCTATGATTAGAGGAAGACAAAATAAAGCGATTTACATTGGTTTCTTTTCTATAAATGTCAAATTCTAATTTATTACCATTTCTAATTACTAATGTATCTAAAAGGGTAATTGTCCATTATTCTCTAGTTCATACGTAAATTTTATGCTTTGAAATTTTGAATTCATTTCTTTAAGAAAATCATCAACATTTGATTTAGAAGTGTCAAAACTGCAAAAATATCATCCACGCACTTAACCATATTCTTGGGAAGTATTTGAGTTTTCTTTAACTCGGTTTCAAACGAGACATAAATAAATTTGCTATGAAAGGTGATAAGCTATTTCCCATTGCTGTGCCTTCATGTTGTTCGACAACTTGTTGTTGAATTGAAAACAGTTCTGGGACATGCAATGCGAAACAAGCTTGATATAGTCCTCAACTTTATCATCATCAATATCACTATCTATAAGAACATCCTTTAAATATGTTAAAGCACGTGGTATTGGAACACTAGGAATAATGAACTGACATCAAATGAAATTAAGATTTCGTTCTTCTAATGTGATATTTTTAATTTTATTAATGAACTCTAAAGAGTTTTGTACAGACAAACTATTAAACTTTAAATTCTTAAATTCATTTGACAGCCATCGTGATAAATAGTAAGTCGGTGAGTTGATACCTGAAACTATTGGTCTCATCGATTTATTATTTTGTGAATCTTTGGTAAACAGTAAAGCTTTGGCATTTCAGGATTCGAAATTTTTAATTTTAATTTTAGTGTGGGCGAAATTAGGTTTGGACATTCTTTCAAAACAGACTCTGTTGATTTAATCATTTTATTTAAAGGAACTTCATTTTACGTTTTTTGACTATTGGTCTGTAAGGACCCTCAGACAGCAAAGTCTCTACTCTATCAACATAGTCTTGTTTATCCAGAATAACCAACCTATTCCCTTATCAGCCTTTAAATAATAACAATTCTTTTGTCGTAAATCTTTAATAATCAGATGATCTTTCCTTGTTTGATCTGAGGCATTCCTTGCAAGTGCGTAAGTTGTTCAAAAGTTGAATTTTGCACGCTTTCTAATAAAGTTTTTTGAATTGTCATCTAATTTTGAAATGGATTTTTCAATGCCAGCAATAATGTCTTCCAAAGGAGTTTTCAAATGATCTACTCCAAATTTTAGGCCTTGATCTTTATTAGAAACGCGTGCAAAATTCAACTTTTGAACAACTTACGCACTTGCGCAAGGAATGCCTCAGATCAAACAAGGAAAGATCATCTGATTATTAAAGATTTACGACAAAAGAATTGTTATTATTTAAAGGCTGATAAGGGGAATAGGTTGGTTATTCTGGATAAACAAGACTATGTTGATAGAGTAGAGACTTTGCTGTCTGAGGGTCCTTACAGACCAATAGTCAAAAACGTAAAATGAAGTTCCTTTAAATAAAATGATTAAATCAACAGAGTCTGTTTTGAAAGAATGTCCAAACCTAATTTCGCCCACACTAAAATTAAAATTAAAAATTTCGAATCCTGAAATGCCAAAGTTTTACTGTTTACCAAAGATTCACAAAATAATAAATCGATGAGACCAATAGTTTCAGGTATCAACTCACCGACTTACTATTTATCACGATGGCTGTCAAATGAATTTAAGAATTTAAAGTTTAATAGTTTGTCTGTACAAAACTCTTTAGAGTTCATTAATAAAATTAAAATATCACATTAGAAGAGAACGAAATCTTAATTTCATTTGATGTCAGTTCATTATTCCTAGTGTTCCAATACCACGTACTTTAACATATTTAAAGGATGTTCTTATAGATAGTGATATTGATGATGATAAAGTTGAGGACTATATCAAGCTTGTTTCGCATTGCATGTCCCAGAACTGTTTTCAATTCAACAACAAGTTGTACGAACAACATGAAGGCACAGCAATGGGAAATAGCTTATCACCTTTCATAGCAAATTTATTTATGTCTCGTTTTGAAACCGAGTTAAAAGAAAACTCAAATACTTCCCAAGAATATGGTTAAGGTACGTGGATGATATTTTTGCAGTTTTTGACACTTCTAAATCAAATGTTGATGATTTTCTTAAAGAAATGAATTCAAAATTTCAAAGCATAAAATTTACGTATGAACTAGAGAATAATGGACAATTACCCTTTTAGATACATTAGTAATTAGAAATGGTAATAAATTAGAATTTGACATTTATAGAAAAGAAACCAATGTAAATCGCTTTATTTTGTCTTCCTCTAATCATAGCATACAACATAAGTTGGCTTCATTTAACTTTTAATTGATAGATTATTGAATTTCCTTTAAATAAAAACAGATTTAATAAGGAATTTGCTCTTATTAAACAAATAGCGAATTACAATGGTTTCTCTTCTGATATTATAGATAATATTTTTAGAAAGTGTAAAATAGGATCAACATCCGTAAATCAACGACTTTGCAATCAACCACCTCTAACGATAATGTTAAATATGTTAAACTTCCGCTTCACAAAACCACAAAGGGTCTTGATAAAATATTCAAACAGTGTAATTTCAAAATTGCTTTCAGTAATACTAATAAAATTAAAGATTTGCTAGGTAATCCAAAAGACAAGGTGGAAAAATTGCAAAGTCGGGGATTTATGAAATTAGTTGTGCAGGGCCAGGGTGTTTTCAAAAATATATTGGTCAGACCAAGAGGAATATAACAACAAGATTTAAAGAACATATTGCTCACTTCAAATATGGTAAATATGAAAGGTCTCAGGTCGCCAAACATATATTTGAAACCAGCCACCCGTTAAACTAGAAAATGTTAAATTGTTAAAAGCGGTACCAACGTTTTCCTCCTTAAATGCCTATGAATCAATTAAAATTGTTAAACATAAAGGACCCTCTTAAACACCGATAAAGGGCCAATAGAGTCATCTGCTTTGCTTTCCTATTGGTCAACAACCAATGAGAAAGCAAGATTTAAACTGGTTCCGCTTCCGTAGATTTAGAATTAGTATAAATTAGGTAGATTTGTTATAATGTCACACCACTTGTTTGTTGTCGAGAACACCAGCCTGCGGGTGAGGAGAATATCCTCGATAGTGTTTAAAGCAACAATATAGTAAATTATACAGCTATTTTTTTTTTTTTTTCTTCTACTGATGATGACCACATAGTGGTCGAAATACGTATCTAGTAATTTAAATATTTTTTGTGGTTAAGGGTTTTTATTTAATTTTATTTAAATCGTGCCACAGTGTTCCTATAGATTATTGTATGCTTCGTCTGTCTTTCCTATTTCCATCTTAGTTTGTACTTCTTTGCACTTTTCATCAATCCATTGTTCTTTAACTTTCCTGCATTTTCGAATAATTTCCCATTTTATGGCTTTGTATCTCTGTTTTCCTGTTTCGTCTGATTTATTTTTGTATTTAGTCTTTCTTCTATTAAATTCACGATATCCTTTGTTATCAATGGTTTCTTATTTTCTTTTTGTGTATACCCCAAAATATCTCTGGCCGCCATGTCTAGGCTGGATTTAATGTTATTCCATTCTGTTTCTACTTCCTTAGTTTCAGATATTTTCGCGATATCATTCAGCAATTCATTTGACTTTTTTTCGAATCTTACTTGAATATCTTTGTCTTTTAGTTTCTCTAAGTCCAAGTGCTTTTTTCCGTTCCTCTTTTTCAGATTTTTAAATTTAAGTGCGGCCTTCATAATTACGATGTTGTGGTCAGTATCTATATCTGCTTCTGGGTAGCTTCTACAGTCTTTTACTTGATTCCTAAACCGTTGTCTAACAAGAATGTAATCTATTTGATATCGCCCCTATATCTCCTGGCATCTTCCACGATATCGCCTTTGAGCATGATGTTGAAATAATGTGTTTGTGATGATTAAATTGTTCTTGTCGCAAAATTCTACCAGCCTATTTCCTGTCGTTTCTCATGCCTAAACCAAATAAACCTACTACCGCTCCTTCCCTACCCTCACCTACCACAGCATTAAAATCCTGTAATTATTAAATTTTCATGTCCTTTTACGTATCTTAATATGTCTTCGATATCTTTGTAGATGGCTTCACCTCTTCGTCACTGTAGCTAGAGGTGGGCATGTATACTTGTATTATTACTGTGTTTACCGGTTTAGATTCTAATCTAACCATGAGTACTCTTCGTTCTTTTGTAAGTAATTTTCCACACAGTGTCCTATCTTTTTCCGCATAACTATCCCCACACCCAAATTTCCGTCCTCTGCTCCTGTATGAATTACCCTGAAGTCTCCACTCCAAAATCCCCGCCTCTGGCCACCGAACCGCTGATCCCTACTATGTCTAGTGATAACCTATTCATTTCGAGCTTCAGGTTCTCTAGCTTACCTACTTGCTTCATACTTCTAACATTCCACGCTCCGACTCGCAGAATGTTCCCGACTCTTATTTTTAACTTTCCGATCGCATCCTCCAAGTAGTCCCTCCCGGAGATCCGAATGGGGACTATTTTAACTCCGGAATCTTTTACCCCAGAGAATGCCATCATTTTATTATAATTTAGGTACGCTGTGTACTTGGGAGATAATGTGGTGGTTTCCGTTGCCTTCCACATCGCGGTAGTGTGTCTTAGACTGCCATACCGACCCCTATGGTCTCTGCCAATCTAAGTACCGAAGAGCCACTGCCCTCTTCGGGACCTGTCTTAGTCTGGTTCCTCACTAACGACCCTACTACTTTGGTTGGACCTGTAGTTTGGCTCTTTAGCTCATTAGAACACGCAAGCCATTTCACCTGTTCTAGTAATTTAGAACTTCGCAAGGTGCAGGTCCATTCGAAATGGATATATATATATATATATATATATATATATATATATATATATATATATATAAGAGTACACAAGGTAAGTTGATAAATATTGAAATTAATAAGATGAAATAATAACTTAGACTTTTATAAAGCCCAAATGATCATTTCAATCGAGCTAGTAATTGAAAGAAGGAAAATATAAGATCTTGGACAGGACTTGAACCTGTATCCTGGTTTTGCCGGAACCATGCGTTTACCAATTACGCCACCGAGACCGATGGTTCCGGCAAAACCAGGATACAGGTTCAAGTCCTGTCCAAGACCTTATATTTTCCTTCTTTCAATTACTAGCTCGATTTGAAATGATCATTTGGGCTTTACTTAAAAAGTCTAAGTTATTATTTCATCTTATTAATTTCAATACGTTAGTATTTATCAACTTACCTTGTGTAAAAAACTACTTATAATATTTATATATTAATTCTTGGCTTATAGCCGTGATTTTGAGCGTTGCTTCCTGTCTATATCTGACATAAGTCAAAAACTTGACAATTTCAGATATGATTGACAAAAATGCTAAACGTAATTGAAAGTTAGGTTTATATATGGTACTGTACACGATTTAGATTTGTAAATTTCCCAATTATAGCCATCGGCCTCGGTAGCGTAATTGGTAAACGACAGTTCGGCAAAACTGAGATGCAGGTTCAAATCCTGTCCAAGGCCTTATATTTTCCTTCTTTCAATTACTAGCTCGATTTGAAATGATCATTTGGGCTTTACTTAAAAAGTCTAAGTTATTATTTCATCTTATTTATTTATATATATATATATATATATATATATATCTTGATGTCCCTTAGACTTTCCGGATTGTCTTGTACAGATAGTTCTAGACCAGATAGATGGATCATCCATTGTTGCCGAACTACCATCAGTGTGAATATCTAAATTATTCTCACTGTTTCCATCAATTAAATCATTGTCGCAAGACCAATTATCGCAAGGCAGAGGATCAAAATTAAAAAAATTATTGTTATTCAAATTTTGTTTTAAATATACAGAAGCAATTTTAGATTCATCAAATGTTACATGCTTTGTTTCTATAATTGAGTTTGTATTGGGATTGTAAATCCTGTATCCGCGAGTTGAAATTGGATATCCAACCATAATTTGCCTACGTTGGAATTTATTTCTGTGAGGTTTAGGAATATGGTAAAATGCCAGTGAACCAAACCTTTTAAATATTTAATACTTGGTTTGTGACCATGCCACAGTTCTGATGGCATGGATAGTTCTGTTACGAACATAAACTATAGTAAATAATGCTTCGACCCAAAACTGTGGTGAAAGCTTAGAATCGACTAAACATGATCTAACGCCGTCAAGTGTCGCGATTTGGTTTTCTAGAATACCGTTTTGTTGCGGTGTGTAAGTTGTAGTGGTCCGATGTCGGATACCAGCTTCATCAAATACGATTGTTAGTTCATTATTACACAACTCCAGACTGTTGTCAGTTTGAATTTCTATTATTTCTGACTGAAACAGAACTTCTAATTTTGATTTTAATTTCTTGAATACATCACAAACCTGTGATTTCTGTTGTAATGGAATTACAACTATGTACCGACTATAGTCGTCTATAACACTCAAGAAATAACGTGCTCCACCCATTGAGGTTTCAGGAGCTGGACCCCAAAGATCCATATACAGTAATTGTAACGGATATTTAGATCTATTCCCATTTAAGCGTCTACACGGTTGGCTCGAACTTTTAGCTAAACGACAGCTTTCACAATGTTCCAAATCATCTACCAATGACATTTTTCCTCGTATAGCTTCGGATTTGAACAAATTTTTAACCGAATTCAATATTCAAATTCTCCAAAATTATAAATCACCAACTTGGTAGGGTATTATTCCGAACTTATTCGGAACTTTGTTATCAACAGTTAGCTATACCTACTCAAGTTTTGCATGTTATCAGTTTTGATGGTAATGCCGAAATGCTCAACCAAAAAGCTTCCTCTTCATAAAACGATGAGATTATCTTCGGTTGAATTCGAACAGATGAAAAGATAACACATTGATTGCACCAGAGAAAGGAGCCTTTTATTTTCTGCCTTAGCATAATTTTGCATGTGAACTCTCTTCATTCCAAAACGATGATATCGTAGATACCAACATTATACCTTATTAATTAAAACAAATGAATCCTAAAATTGTAATAATTTAGAGTACAAAGTAACCATGCTATCATTCTTAACCTTGAAAACCGCCATAATCAATTTGAAAACTTTGAGTATGAGCAATATAAGACATAAGAATAATCCTTCCTTGGATCAAGAATACATGTAACCTAAAAAATTATATTTCTTAAAGGAAATAACCGTTACCCTACTGATGGGATTTACTAATACAGACACTATTAAAACGAAATATGATTATAAACATTTCATAGGAATGTCACAACTTGAATCTCCAACACATACAACTTGTTTTTAGAAGCTCTTTCTGGTATTTTTCTTATTACATTCCATATTATTACAATATTAAACCAGAAAAATTAAGCCCAATCTGTGTAGTTTCCATTGCATTTGCTAAAACCTTATTTCAATTGTTTTTGAATGATCATTTGTTAGTTGAACTTAGCTTCAACAAGATAAACTTGCTACAATTTCAGTCTTACCTTCTCAATTTAGGGATTCATTAGATGTAGCGGCAAATCCTTGTTAATCGTTTGTTATGATTATCACCTAATTGTTTGACGTTTTTCTCCAGAATAATCTTGCTCTTCAACATTTGACGGGTAACCTTTTCCTTCCTTAAATTTTTGTATTCCAAGTACACTGTAATTTACCATACAATTCAATTCTTGAAATCAGAATAAGATTCCTCTGCTTTTAACCGCCTCTCATACATTGGTGAAATAGCTTCGACTATAAATTATTGTCACCCCTAGCTCTATAACCACTCTTTGAAACTTGGTGGGTTAGAAGTTCATAAATTATCTAGCACTCGTGTAAGAGATCTTTCTGCAACACTGTATTTACTCTTATGTTTTAAACATATTGACTCCCAAAGTTTGAAAGTTGTAGGGAAACCCATTTATAAACTTTTATTACATAGTTCAGCCCATAAATATCATATGTACCAAGGGCTTATTTCCAATTTTGTTCACATTTTTGATCCTATGAACTATTCTTACTTTCTTTCTAAAACATTTAATTCGAGATTTGTAGGATATATATATATATATATAGCTACGAGCCACCCCCACTTTCGGGTTCGATAAATGCTACAGACTCTTTGCTTAGAAAGTTCTACTTATCAAATTTTCCACTGCTGCTCTGCTCATTTTCCTGAAAATAAACTATCTACACTAAAAATCCTGCTACGATAAATACATACCATTTATTTACACTCCAACTTTTCTTTCACATCTCATTTTACAAGTTATATACATTCCCCTTATAATACTCCCTTATACAGTAACATTTCTAGCTCAATATTTACACACGACAATATATTTTATATTCATTGATAGCAAGAAATGGACCTTCAACACATTTCTTACTCTATCTCTGTTTCAATACGAGCGCATAATAAAACCTTGACCTTTAGTGCCAATTTTGCACACAAATATTTAAACAGACCCTCCTCCCTTGTACATAATATCAAATATTTCATATACCAAATTATTCTTGAACCTATACATAAATGCACATATAAAATAAAAATAACCCTAATCAAAATAATCAATCAAGAAACTTTCCCCTTTTTGTCCTTTGAGTTAATATAAAATCACACTCCCAATTCACAAAGTTTTCATTTTCATATTTACACATGGAGCCTGCCACCATTCTACTCCATGACTGCTGCATGCACAAACAACTACAACCTGGATTGCCTTATCCAACTGCAAGCTGTAACCAAATTATCAAAAAGTTCTCTCTTGTCTACCATTCGGCAGTGCATCCCAACTCGTGCTGTACATCACTCTTCTTTTCTTAGTACCATAATTTTTAATCGTATACCAAACTGGTAAGTGCCAACAATTACTCCAAACTAATTACATACTTTACACTAGATGTGCAATTAAATCAAACTGTTGTTACTATAAACCATTTACCGATGTTCAAATTCAAAATATTCTGAAATCATCTCAGTATTAGAGTATCAGAGTATCTGCTTATAAGAATCTCAGAAACGTCGTAACAAATAAAAGCTTCGTAAAATAAGAGAGTTTCAAATCAGTCTCATTCTGATTATATACAAAATCTCGACCTCCAAAAACCTGTTAAATTCCTGAAAATTTCTACATCCACGAGGCCTTTCTGCAAAACCCCTCAGACTCACACTCGCACATACACAAATTCCGTGTATTTCTTTCCAACCGCCACTCATTAGTTACACAATTTTAAAAACACTTCCCCAAACTAACTTGAAGCGAACAACTACTGTACGTGTACTAAATGTTTCGTAATATTGGAAAAATCAATACTCCAAACTAACCTTGGCACACACCCCAAGTCAACGAAACTAACGTCTAAAATATGCCTCTAACCAACACGTGTTATCTCCATCTCCCTCATACATACTTGCTCAAATCAACTTTCTCGGTTACCATGTTTTCAATATTCGTTGTTTAACTGACAACTGCTGCCCCATTCCAATTCCAATTATTAAGTTTTACACTCTTTCTAGCAGTCATAAATCTCTTGCTCACCTCACTTAATTGACGTCGGTAACTGGAATTGTCATTGTTTGTTCAGTCCTTATATCCCCTATTCATAATATAAGGAAATTTCAAAACACATTCGAAAAGCTTTTAGCAAATATAACCACTAACTTTACTAAAAGAGTTTGAATTTTGTATTTTAAAATCTAAAATTTTAAATGCCTATTATACACGGGATGTTTCTTATATATCATGCGCCATATTTCCTGCATACTTATCTGAAGGATTATGAAATTAAATTTTAAATTCCTGAAATTTTCTGAAATTATTAAATCTTCAGCTATTTACCTTAAAAAGAGTTTCTAAAGTTGTTTGATGTACTTTCACATGCTGAATCCAAAATTTAGGTTCAAAATGAAAAATAACCCCCTTTCAGCACACCAAATATCACAATATATTCTCCCTATTTGAATACAATGAAAAACTAATCTGGTTTTCACTTGGTTTCAAATACTCTCTAAACTTCCTTACTCCCTAACTTCCTGTCTATCTTTTAATCACTACTACTAAGTCACCAACTTTGAATCTCACTCTCTTCCTAATTCGCGCATTCATCCTTCTCACATACTTTACAAAACGCATTTTTAACTTTTCTCTTACATTAACCACTAGTTGCTGAATTGTTTCATGGAAAATTAAAATATCAACGACATACTGAATGCAAAATTGTTCATACGCCCCTAAAATTTCCTGCATGGCCTTAATTAATGCTGCACTTGACGTACATAAACCATACGGTACCACCTTAAAATTATACATTTTTCCTTCCACTGAAAATCCTGTGTACCTTCTACAATCTTTATGTAATGGAATCAACCAGAAAGAATTCTTCAAATCAAGCATGCTGAAATTAGTTTACCACTTAACCTAGTTAAAAGCGTGTCCATGGATGGTGGACAATGAAATTGCGGTTTAGTCTGTTGGTTTATTTTCCTTGCATCTAAACGCAAACGAATGCTATTATTTTTTTCTTAACAACTACCAACGGGTTTAGAAAATGTGTATTAGAATATTCAATTATGCAATCATTCAACATTTTATCTAATGCATAATTTACTTCTTCCTATATGCTGCAGGTATTCGATATATTTTAGAATTAAAAGGTTCTGCATTATCAACCTCTAAAATATGTTCATAACCTAGCACTGTGCTCGCCTCCACACCTAATTCTGAATGTTTCCTTAAAAGTGCCTGAACTTCCTGTAATTTATCTTTCGGACATTTAATAGTATCTAACTCATTAACTCCCCGTTCATCTATTTCCATTAAATTGACACTTAAACACACGTCATCTTCTGTGACGTCATAACAATCTTTCCAGAGCAATACTACATTCCTAACCTTTATTAACCTGCTACGGACTCTACTTAAAAAGCTTTACTTATCAAATTTTCCACGGCTGCACTGCTCACTTTCCTGAAAATAAACTATCTACACTAAAAATCCTGCTACGATAAATAAACACCATTTATTTACACTCCAACTAAAAAGAATATACCAGCCAAATCAAATTAGACTGTGTCTTCACACCTCATTTTACAAGTTATATAAGTTCTCCTTCAACGGTTCTCAGATCTATTACCGGTGTTTTATTGCCAGGCATGATCGTTGTGATCATTTTTAGAATTTAAAGCTATTTTTTTTTGTGCTTCCTTGTTGCTGGATAAAGTGAAGCTTTAATTATTCGCGGCTAAGTCTGGGAATTACCCCAAGGGTGAGCAATGAGAAAGGGTGTGGGGATGGTCTAAACTCTGCAATAAATTAACAAAAAGAAAATGGGTTGAGCGCCACTGTATCTGTATGAACGATAACACTAAAGATTCATTACTCCTATGAGAAGATACAGAAACTCATGGGATGTAAACACAATAAAAACTTACAACTTACTGAACTAATGTATCTGGAAACCTCTGGAACATACTTACGACCTCTTCGATCTCGATGATCCTGAAAGAAAAAAATACACAACAAATTCTCTATTAGAAAGACACAGTTTGTGCTTTCCAATAAAAAAAACAGACTAATAATTACAGGTGGATAATATTAAGATTACCACACCAAAGTTATTTAAATCAAAAATGAATACCTAGAACAAACCAGTTGTAGCATATCTGTGCTTTTTAAATTGCTTCAGCATTCGTATAATTTCATTATTCAACAAACTTATTTTCTTTAAAAATTTAGTAAAATTAATTATGCATGGAATAAAAAAACTTGAGTCTAAAAATGAAATTTAATATAGTTTCTCTTTCCTTATTTTTTTTTAAAATATGTTTACAAAAATGAACTAATAAAATTGGTTTTTCTATACATCTGCCTTTGACATAACAGGACCTTAAGTTAATAATATTTTAAAACAAGTTTTGACACCAAGTGTTATTACACTACTCTTGGTGAAAGCTTATATGGTCGATAAAACAGATTACAAAGTATTACACTCTAGATGGTGATACATTTATATGGTGATAGATAGTTCTTAAAAGTCGGTAATACAGTTACCAAAGTTCATAAGACACATCGCGCAAGCGCAATGGATAAAAAGCAATACAACGCCCTGGCGGCCGGAAGCGCCAACCTTATGACAGGTTCGCGTGGCCAACTACCATGACGTCACCCATTGCCAAATTTACATTGCGTAATAGTCGAAAATATAAAAAGTTAAATAAACAGGTAACACTATTTACTCACCCCGGAAATCCGAACCAAAGTTGGCCTCTATCAGGGTTCCTCAGGGCTCCATGTCGGAGGGATTAAAGATGGCGGTTCCTCCGGAGCGGCTAGCGGAGCATGTACCTCAGGGCCATGGAGTCCACGAAGCCGAAGGTTGCTGTAAATTTACCTGCCTATGTAGGGAATAGACAGGAACATGGTAAGGGAGCGACAACAAAGACAAGCAAACAAGGAAATCTACATAGATACAATAACGATACGTTACTCAAAGAAACGTCCACTTCACTCCACGAACAAAGGCAAAAAAGCCACGATTCAGAGCGTCACCAAAACTCGTCCCCACTCTTTGTCTAGTATTGGTCCAACCCTCTAGGGATACGCACACTGCGCAAGCTCACTACTATGACGTATCGGAAGCACACGCCTAGTCTATTTAAAATTCCCGCGCACCGCGTATTTGAAATTATGGCGCGAAACTCCCGTATATCAAAACTTAACCTAAAACAATGTTTAAGTGGCAATGGCACGTAACAGTGTTCAGATCTGATTATTGGCTCACATATGTTTCTCATAAATTATTTCTAAAAAAATTTGAATCACATGTACTTAACTTGGACAAACAACTTTTCATTTAATTCAGGTATTATGAGCTTATTAAAATTTAACATCTGCAAATAAATTTTCTAAAAAGCAAGAAATGGACTTTGAAGTCTCATATTTTTAACAAGTGAATTTCTGCAAATCTTAAAAATTATTACTATAGCATTCCGTGACAATTATATACTCAAAATTTAACTTGACCAAACGATCCTTGAATACTATTTATGTGAGCATTCACAAATTCTCACTAACAAAACAAAATAAAGGTTTGATACCTGTAGATGTTGATGTCTTCATCCCTAGTTATCAAACAGCGACGTACATCCTCCGAAATCTGTTCATCAAATTGTCGTAACGAAACATTAAACAACAGCTGTAGTTGCCCTGATAAACGAATAGCTTTCCAATCTTTGATTCAAATATATCACCGTCCTACCATATCATTATGTTATTGCAACATCTAAATATACTGTTCTGTCATACGCGTTAACAAATTCCGACACAACAATTCAAGAGGCGGCGCGTTCCAGTGCCTTGCCGGTGTCACAGGAGCCTCGAGCTTCACTCTGTGTCCCAAGGCGACTCGCCCCCCCTATCATTACCATCTCACGCCGATGCGGAGGCCCCACCTATGCAAGGCCTGAAGATTCATGCTTTTAAGCACAATGCCAACTCGACTACATTTAGAAAAGCAATGGCCGACCTCGTTCCGTTCTAGTACGGCACCTTATCTGCGTGGTGCATTACCCCGTGACCTATACACGCACGCGCTATCCTAATTCTAACGAATGAAAGGGAACAATCCGCTTGCAAGTAGGCAACACAAACGACTAGACGCCATATAAATACGTTTCTTGAATGTATATTTTTATTAAATATCTCTGTGCAAAGCATTTAAGTTATTTAAGCGAACATGATTTCCTGTTTCATTATAGAATTGTTTCTCTTAGATATTATAGCATCAAATACGAGAATTAAATACCACAGAATAAAATTATACTGAAGCGATTCTTGCAAACATGGTGCTATAGAATATATATTCGTTACAAATTGCAGCACAATTATTTTGGATGCGCACAAGCAGTTACTTTTTCTTGCAAAATCCGCTGCTTCCAAAGATAATGTTTCTTGACATTTTATCTTACCATCTGTACCTCACTTTAGAGATCTGTGGGAGCCAGGTGCAAAACATGAAAAATTTTGTGTTTTCATACTATTGGTGAATAAATATTAATGGAAGGAATTATCTACTGTTTTTATACAATTGAATCTCTTATCTCCTATTAGCAGTAACTCCAATGATGTAAGTTCCATCAGAGTGGATCGCTTTTTGATATGATCGCCTGTGACTTCTCTTTGGGAGCCCACTGTTTCTACTCAATTTTTGTGCTGACAATTACTCTGGAAATTTCAATAAATTTATTTCGTCGTTGGTTTAGGAGTATCCAAGTGGGAAAAAAAATCCAATTTCTTACAGGTAAAAATGACGTTACATTATTAATTTTGAATTACCCAGAAGGAGCGGGAACCCTGTACAGTTTTAAACATACGCCGCTTAACTTTCAATGGTGCAGGAGTGAGTTCATATGACAAAATAATAGATGAATAATAAAAATCTAAAATGTAAAATGGCCAAAATATAAAACTACTTTAAAAATACTACTTACTTTGAAACTAAATTAACTAAATTAAGGGTGCCAAACCATCATATCCTAGCAATACCATTGCTATATTTGCTACCCAGAAGACTGTTATTCCAGATAGCTCCTTGTTTTTTTTATTTAAAATTTTCAGCACCTCAATTGTTACCTTTTATAACCCTACTTAAAAACACTTCTTGACTTTGTATCAAATCACAGAAGTTTTCGAAATAATGGTCTCTCCCAAATATGACTTCAGCTTTGAGGGTAACTGCATATCCTCTCACAGTGATCATCTTACCTTATCTTATAACTAACTGTAAATAAAATTCCATCCAAATTCTGATTCTATTAACACTAAACTTCGAAACATTACATTGCTTGTCATTTAACCTTATAAGAAAACAAGAACGTAATCTAATCTTCGATGGTCAGGCTAAATTAATTGAACCTTTACAGAAACCTTAATGTGAAAGTAATACTACTATTCCATTACACTTGTAACAGTAAAACGCATAGGTCAGGCAAAAACAAAAAGGATAGCAAAGTAAGGAACCTCATGAATCACAATAACACAAAAAGATAAAAGAAACTTAAAGGTGTCGTGCTAACTACAATGCAGAGAGTGGGTGGTTCACATTGACAAAGAAAAGATACCGCTATCGAATTTTTATTGACAATAAAAACAAAAATTTCTGTTAAACAAACTAAAAATTATACTCTACGGAAAATTTTTAATAATTGAGATATGAAGTGCGCATTTCGTATTGTAACATTGAAAAGAATTGATCGTGAACAAAAAGAAAAAAAAATAACGTGTATGGTCTCCTAACCTAACATTTTCAGTTCCACACAAAACATTTAGAGCAATTTCAGTAGTAATTTAGCTCGCTCCGCCCATCAGAGTAAGGTGACTCGTGTTTCTTCTTGTTGCATGTGTTTTACGCATAACAACATAAAGAAAAAGAAAATAAGATAACATACCTCCACATGCTGCTTACTTACCTTGCACCTACATCAGCAGATGTGAACCAGCAAAACGTCGTTATCTCACTTTATCTTGCACCTTATCGGCAGAAGTGAATCAGCAAACATTGTGATCTCGCTATCTGAGAGATAGTCACCACGGTAGTCAGGATCAATAAGGCCACAACCATAACTGCAACAGCGGGTCTATGTGAAAGAGCTTAAAAGAGATTCTTTTTAATATGAATAACCATGTAGAAAGTTACTGATACACCGAGGGTATAGGCTTGTTGTAGACATACATCGCTCTTAAAGTAATAGAATCAACCACGCAGAAAGTACAAAAGGACAGAAAGCAGGATCAAAGTGAACCCAGTTTAGGAAACGGTATGATAATAGATAGAAACATTTGGATATTACATGTCAAACAAACACTTCTAGAATCTTTTTAATGCAGAAATAGAAAAAGGAAAGTGGTAAATTCGAATCCAAGTATTCACAATTTGTAATTTAAGGGTTTCCAGATTAACTACACTAACGGACTAATTATTACCTCGGCTCGTTAGGGCACAATTCCCATGATTTATTCAACGTGAGTTGATGAGCGAAACTTCACTTTTCTCCCTTTCACTTCACAACTAAGTTGCGATTTAAATGCATGCAAAGTATGCTTGTTTGAATGTCCTGATCAATTCATCCAGTGGAGCTCAAAACAATTCACGATCGGCCTGTGACTTATAAACATGCCCGTTACCCATAAACCATTTTTTCGTTCTTGTCTGATAACATCCGTGTATTATTTCGTTCAAACTTAGTCCTGTTAGTTTCTCTCTTTTACTAAAGCTTTCTTAGAGTAAAGTTTAATGTCTTCAGTGTGAATTGAAACAAATATTATTGTGGACATTGATGTCCATGATTTTTATCAGTGTTTTTTCTTATTTGTTTACAAAGAATTTAAAACATAATTTTTGTTTACTCGTTCTAATTTAAATGTCATAGTGAAATAGCCATATTAGTAAAGAGTAAACGACTCAACTTCTATAAAATTTTACAAGTATATCCTTACTAAAGCTCCTAACTAGTTGTGAAATTGATAAATATTTGTCTATTGACGCCAATATATGCTTTATTAACGCAGGAGTATTACACCTTCCTTACAAACAAGATTGTTTCAAAAATTTTTTACTCTAAACCACTAAAGATATCATTTGTGTGCTACGTTTTCAGTTGTACCTTAATTCTAAAAGAAGAAGTCTAAAGACTCTTCATCCAACTCTGTGTCGCTGAAGGTTAAAGATCATGAAGCGGCTTTCTCTGTCCTTCAAGGAAATGGAACTTTTATAATCGTCATGGCACTCCATACCTGATACTGGATTGTTTGAGTAATATCTCTCTGAAAAATAGTGAACCAGCTGCAACCTTCAGTCAAGTATAACCACAACCCTCTTGGCATAATTTTTGATTATACACTTCTCTTTGTCTAAATTATCCCCCTCCCCAATTGAAATACCTTTGCTGGATCTAGTAATTAGTCCCTCCTTCTCCCGCACCTCTAACAGGAGAAAGTGTCACGATAGTGATGGGCTGAACTGCTATCGTGACCATCGATAGAACTCCGTTTTCACACATTATACGTCTAAAGCTTTCTTACGGTAAAGTTCAATGTCTTCAATTTCTATAAGCAATCATTAATTTTAGGACATTTTATTAATTTGTGGTTATTGTGGTTTCTTGAACTCCATGTGAATTGAAACAAATGTTATTGTGGACAACTATTTTTGTCGGTGTTTTTTCTTATTTGTTTGCAAAAAGTGTAAAATCTCTCTTTGTTTTGCATTATATCTAAAAATGTACTAGATACTTTTTTTGTGTCTTTACTTGTTCTAATTCAAATATCATATTAGTAAATTGTAAACGACCCAACTTCTGTTACAATTTAATGAAGTCATGAACTATCTGAAATTGATAAATGTTTGTCTGTTGACGAATGCATGCTGTGTTCTAGAGACTGATAGTATCGTGCAGATAATCAACCTCAGAACCGCTCGAGTCAAACTAAAAGTCCTGTGAAAAAGTTTTGTCCATTAGCTTCTCTGTAAACTTATTTAAATGCCATACATTTTGGTGACTTATATGCTCGGTTTCTAATTAATCATTTTAATTATCAATTAGTTAGGAGATTATAGGTTAGTTGTGATATTTTTGTTGTGAATATATTCAATTACCTTATTATTATTTTTCACAATACATCCTCAGTCACTTTTGCATTTGGGTAGCTTTTCCAATCTTCAGTAGTAAAAGTCAAAAATTAGGGAACATTTCTGCAGTGTAAAACGAAAAACTAGTTCTGTGCTCCAGCTATGTAAATAGTGTTCCTTACACATAGGGCTCTTCTTTTGCCTGCCGCCAATAAGAATGTATGCTATATTCATTAATGCTACCCAGCAATTAAAATTAAGATACCCGAGGCGTCCCATCTTAAGTGTAATTACATATCTCCGTTGCTTTCTTTTTCGCCATCTGTAGTTGTAAAAATCAAATCGCTTAGAGAGACTAAGTAAAAATATATAGAGCATTTCATAAGACAGTTTATGAAACGAAAGTCTCTCAAATTAACTGGTAACTTAGACATTTAGTTTTTGTTTGTTTTCTTCAAATATTTACCAAATGCTACAATTTCAATAGAAAACAAATTGTTTGTATCTCGATTTTAAAAAAATTATTTAACTTACCCTAAATTTGCAATCACTTAGTATACATAAAATTTTGTTTATTAGAATTGCGTACTTCATATTGGTAAATGTTTTAGAATCCTGCTACATCACAAGATCCTTATTCCCTAATTGCACTGGGCAATGTTTGGTTACAAACCTTGCATCAGCCAACCAAGGACAAGGAGCGTGAAAAAAAGAATCAGGAAAGAGCTTTGGCCATGTATAAACAAGTTTTAAAAATTGATCCCAGAAATATTTGGGCTGCCAATGGTATCGGTGCTGTGTTGGCACATAAAGGAACTGTCAATGAAGCTCGAGATATTTTTGCTCAGGTTCGAGAAGCCACAGCTGATTTTTGTGATGTTTGGTTAAACATTGCACATATTTATGTTGAACAACGACAATATGTTGGTGCAATTCAAATGGTTTGTAAAATGAACTCTGTACTCAAAAATTTTTGAATTTTTTTTTAGTATGAAAATTGTTTAAGGAAATTTTACAGATTTCACAATGTTGAAGTATTGCAGTATTTATCAAGAGCATATTTTAAAGCTGGAAAACTTAAGGAAGCCAAGATGGTTCTCTTAAAAGCAAGGCGAGTTGCACCACATGATACAGTTCTTTTGTTTAATATAGCTCTTGTTCTTCAACGATTGGCCACGTTTATTCTTAAGGACGAAAAGTCAACTCTTCAAACAGTTTTACAAGCAGTACATGAATTGGGTTTATCGCTAAAGTAGGTTGAGCAATGCTTACTAATATGCTTTATAATTTTAACTCTTGTAGGTATTTTAATTATTTATCAGAATATGGTGATCGAATGCGCTTCGATGTTGCATTAGCAGGTTCAGAAGCTCGGCAATGTCAAGACTTGTTATCGCAAGCCCAGTATCATGTTGCTCGAGCTAGAAGAGTAGACGAAGAAGAACGACTTTTACGTAGAAAACAGGAAGACGAACGAACGGCCTTTAAGTTACGACAAATAGAGGAGCAGGTAAATTTTATATATATCATTAACATAATGCTCACAAATATTATAAATTCCAGAAACGGCTTGAAGAAGAAAGTCGTGCCAATAAAGAACAGCTATTACAGAAACGCCAAGAGTACAAAGAAAAGACTAAAAATGCATTGCTGTTCAGTGAAATGCCAAATGAGAAAGCATCCAAAGGAAAAGGTCGTGGTCGAAAAGAGCAGTACCTTAGTGATTCTACAGGAAGTGATGGTGAACGTGGTCCTACTGGTGATGCCGTAAAAGATAAGAAAAGATCTCGTAAAAATCATCACAGTAGTGAGAAAAGGAGAAAAGCAGGTCGTGGTCGAAAGCGCAAAGAGCGTGGAGGACGATCAGATTCGGATAGTGATAAACCTAGAGGAAAGAAGAAGAAGGGTAAATCGAAAACTGAGGACGATGGTCTTACAGCCAAACAGAAGAGTAGAATTGTTTCTAAGGCAACCATATCTACAAGTGAGTCAGATAGCGATGATAATAAACTCAAAATTGCCAGTGGTGATGAAGGAAGAAAGCACAGTAAAAGGAGATTATCGTCAGGTTCTGATGAATCAAGATCTCGCTCTCGTTCTAAAAGTAGATCACGTTCACGATCTAAAAGTCGATCACGTTCTGCAAGTGGTTCGAGATCTAGATCTCGTTCTAAGAGTAAATCACGTTCTAGATCACGATCAAAAAGTGGTTCACGATCCAGATCTCGTTCTAAAAGTGCTTCAAGATCTCGTTCACGTTCTAGATCGAAAAGTGGTTCCAGGTCAAGGAGTAGATCTAGATCTAAATCAGGGTCTAGAAGCAGATCAAGGTCCAAGTCCAGAAGCAAATCAAGGTCCAAATCTAGAAGTAAATCAAAATCCAAAAGCCAATCAAAATCTAGATCTCGAAGTGTTTCCAAATCAAGATCTCGTTCTTGTAGTGGCTCTGCTAAATCGAGAAGTCGAAGTCGATCTGGTAGTCGTTCAGCATCACCAGGCAATAAATCAGAGAGTGAATAAGAGATTCCATCATTGCAGAAATGATTTTAATTTTTTTGTTTTTATTTTACAAATTACTATATTGTAGTTTAAGGATTGAATTATTGTGTATTAATGCAACTTTTAGCTTGTTATCTTATATTTAATTACTGCAATTTCTAAGACGAAATATAAATATGTTTGTTTATGTACAATCACAATATTCATCTTAACATTCCTTACTGCCCGTTAAAATTTACAAGCAGATAAGATGATAAATGGACTAAAAAGATAACTCAATGCGACATTCCAATGAAATGATTCTAGAATGTGTTTCGAACGTCATCTGAGCTTGAATAATACTATTATATTGTAGTATTTACTTATTCTCCGAATTTGTTACATGGCAGTAAGTTGGAAAATTTTTGGTGAAGGTACATTGCTTTATAAATAGTTAAGTTAACTAGTACAATAATGATTTTCAAACAGTTGTGCACCAGTTTAGCCTGTAACTAGATAATAGTGGTAGTTAGCAATGTTGGTGTCCCATTGCTATATGTCATTTTGATTCTGGTCTAACCTTAAAAGATCATAATGTGCTTCCTGGATTTCAATGCTGTCATCTTAAAATATTGTGAAAAACATATATTTGAAATTTCAACTTCACTTTTTGTTCTCTTACTGGTTCAACTCTTAATACATGAAAATACTACAATAATATGGTATACAAAGATACCTCAGTATAACATTTTAACTGTTTTCAAAGAATACAGTTCAAGACTAAGACAAAATAAAATGTGCTAAGTAGTTAGTCTGACCATTATATAATATTTATTTCAATAGAAGAACATTTTAAGATGTCCTAATATGATCTTGAATTGTTCGAATATACATTTCTATACTAGGATATTTTATCTTGTCTCGCGATAACTCTAGCAAGGCAAAATCTTTTCAATTCCATGGTAAGATATCTTACAATAATCTGGTATGTGTGTTTAACAGCACACGGAGTGCTGCATGATTCATGCAACGTTTTGATTACATAGTACTTTTCAAGGTCTTTTGATACAAAACTCTTCACCCACATCTTCAAAATAATGTATAAAGGGTCTAGTATTTATGCTTTCAGTGGATTGTTTCATTGCATAGTTATGTGTTGTGTTTTTATGATTGTGACATTATGAGTTACTATGAAACGTATATAAAATGGTAGTTGAAATGGCAAGAACTTCTTTAACAGTAAGTAATTTATTTATTTAGTTTGAAATTTACATAATTATTATTGTAATAAATCATGCATCTTATGCTACATAATAATATTTGTTGCATGTACGTGCTCATTTTAAGTTGGGTTTACTTATATGTAATTTTATGAAACTAAAATTCTATTCTTATTCTAGACAGAGCGTTTAGATCATCTTGAAGATAATATGTCGTTGAATGATTCATTACAGAATATAAGCATGTGAAATCTATCTTCATTTCAATATTTTGTTATTAATGTTACAGAATAATACAGGCAACCAAAGAAATGACGTAATATTAACGACAGTTAGCACTTCAAAATTAATGAGGCGCCGTTATTATTATCAGAGGTAGGCAGAAAAATATATTAGTGCTTGCGTTTACTTTTATATTATTTACAGCCGACTACAGCCCAGCAAAAACAAGAAATAATGTCGGTAGCCACTACTTCAAAAAGGGATGAGGTAGTATTGACATCAGAAGAGGTAGGTTGATTATTTATTTTATTGTTACTACAATCCTTTTTCAGTCATAGTCTAGCACAACAGGTAATTTTGAAGCTACAGATAGTGGCGCGTGCGTATTTGAAAACACGCGTTGTTGTTTAGGGGGTGAAAAGTGTAGTAAATGAAGTACCAAGTTGTTGCATGCGTATTTGAAAACAAGCTAGGCTTGGTGTTGACTTGTGTATGATGATTGAATGAAAGGTTAACAGTCTAAATGACCAGCAAAATAGTGGATAATCAGATAATAATTATAACAGATTGTTTTGTAGTATAATGATAGGATAACTAACCTTGATTTGACATGTGGTGTAGTTTCGACTATATTCTTGTTGTTTGAAGTGGTGAAATGGCTTACACTTGATGATGAATTGTCTGTTGATTCAATATTCACTTTATTACGCACTTCAATGTAACATTTATTCACTGATTATGCCTTTTAATGCGACCAGATGCACGGCATCGGAGGACGCGTGTTGATTGCTTGAAGGTTGCTCGAGCACTCTCGTTTCTTATATGTTCCTTTGTGTTTGGTTAGTTTAATTAGGTAGGGATAATGTATAAAAATCGATTAGGTATGCAGGAGTATTTTATGATATATACAAGGTGAATTATACATAGTGAACGGTTACGGAACAGATAGCAATGATAGTTGTCGCCCTGAAGAAACAGATTCTGATAGTCACAGCTTATCCTATTTGTCACGTAGCATTGCATTACCTACATTAGCAGTACACAATTTGGATCGTGATCTTGAAGTAGAACGGAGACCTAAAAAGGGATTAGAAATGAAAAAGAATGGTCAAAAAATAAGAAACTAGAAACAGCTCAGGCTTACTTGACAAAATCTGGACATGTAAGTGCAAAACAACTCGGTATTGGTTGTGGACAAAGCTGTAAACTACTGTGTACCAAAAAATTTAACAAAGGGCAGTGACAGGAAATTTTTAATCAGTTCTGTGTACTTTGTGATAAAACACCTTAAAGAAACTTTATGAGCCAGTGTATGGTGGTAACTGTTGGGAAATGAACATTAACACTTTTCTATTTGTAGAAATTATTACTCTAAGAATTTATTTGGAATACATAATTATATATAGGTTTTGGAACACACCCAGTAGTGTGGTTGACAGTTAAGCCAATCATGTTACGCAAATGTAATGTTGTAAACTTTATATTCCTTCAATTCTCTGGTTATGGGCCCAGAATACTCTTTTCCTAATAATTAAAAATTTCCATGGTTTAAGAAAGTGCAATTGTTGAAAATGGAAGGAAAAGCAGTTATTGTGGGTTAAAATAGATATGGTGTTATGCCATGTGAGGGTAGCAATTTTGATAACTGAAAATTTCGTTTGAATTCAGTAAAGCAAAGGAAGTTGGGAATACATTAAATGAAATCAAGGCAACAGCTGCAATGATTATGATACAGAGTATAACAGATTCTCATCTGGAATATGTAAAAGAAGCCAATATACTAAAGATATATTGAAAAAATTGGAAACCACATTTGCAAGTACGGGCATTTGTTCAGTTTTGTTTATTGAAGGAGCTTAAAAATAAGGTGAATGTGATATTCAGAACCACTTCAATAAATATGATAAACTGTTCAGAGAATTGAAAGATAATGGAACAAAATTTGATGAAAGCGATTTTGCTTATTTTTTGATGCTGTTGATGCCACCCAATTATGAAAGTGTTGTAACGGCATTGCATTTGGTAAATGATGATAAAATTTAATTGAGCTTTGTTAAGAAACGATTGTTAAGAATTTGATATGAATAAAGATGAACGTGAAGTTCAGAGCCTGCCAGCTGTGTCTTCGTTTTTTCTTGCCAAGAATAGAGTAAAATGATTTAAATATGAAATGCTCGAGCATATCAAGAATGTGTGAAGTTAAATGCTGGATTTGTTACAGATTTGGACACAAAGTTGCAGATTGTCGCATTGAAAGTAATAAAAGTGTCATTTTAGACACCAAGGTCCATTTTAAAAATGTTCAGCAGGGGTTGCGGAAAACGGTAACAAGGATGAGGAAGCAGTAGCATTTTGTTGACCATGTATGAAGAATCTACTTGGTATGCTGACAGGTGCGACTCATCACTTGTTATACTTAACGGTTCTCTACTTTAAGGTATACTTTTAAAGCCTCGGCGCGTAATGTATAAGAGCCACTACGACAGTTGGTAACAATAATAAATACATCCATAATGTTGCACAATAAGGTGTTACGTCATATTAATGTTTCAAATTACTATATCACATGCAAAAAAATGTTTATTTTGATTATAGGAGAAGACAAAAGGCACTCACGTAAACTGTGGAGCTCTTCACGACATTGCAGCTACTCTCGCGTCAGTTGGGTGTTGTTGGGTGTGGGTCGTCCCTTGCCCCCTCGTCGAAACCAGATTTAAATTTGCATTCTCTTTTCTTGTAGAGATACGAAAGGAATACAGGTAGGAGGAACGATATCAGGTAGAGATAAAAGGAAACCTACATTACCTATAAGAGAAAAGATAAGATAAAAGGCACACCGATAACCACACGGTTTGACGATTCCTTCACTAGACCTAGACGTGACGGAAATGCACGCACAAGTCTTTTAAAATATTGGCACGAATTCACTTACAAATTTAAAACTAAAATTAGAAATGTTTACATGCCGATTTTTGGCATGTAACACAGTATGTATACTCAGATGACAATTTAACAACTAATCAGATGCTTATCGAGCCTGAACTTATCCATCTAGCAGAGCAAGGTAAGGTGATAGAATCGACATGTATGGGCAACCTGCATGAGTAAAGTAAATGATAAATCTGTAAATAAGGAGAAGCGTGCATTTCTAGAATATATAATTAAGAATTTCAATAACAATCTATTTCGAGGATTAGCTGCCCTAGATCTTAGTCATAAAAGTAAAGCTATTCCGTTACCTACTGAATTAGCTAAACCCAATGACATTAACAATTATTTTATTTTTAGTGCTTCGAAGAAATTCTCTAAATCTAACCCAGAATTAATCAAATATTATCAAGTAAATCGTCTACTAATACTTACAGACGAATTCTCTTTTTCCATGGTTCAGGAAATCGACAAAATAAAAATTTTAAACAGCATTTCTACTAATCTGGCAGGAACAGATCAATTAGCTATTAAAATGTTAAAACTCAGCAGTCCAAATATATTACCAGCATTGACGCACATAATTAACTACTGCATTGAATGTAGTGACATACCTCATATCTGGAAAGTGAGTATTATACACCCCCTGCCAAAAGTTAATTCTCCTAAACAGTTTAGGGACCTGCATCCAATTCATATTTGAAGTGTTTTCTCTAAAATTTTGTCAATCCAGTTAGTTATTTATTTGGAGAAAAGTAATATTTTACCAAAATATCAATCTGGCTTTCATAAGAATCACAGCTGTGAAACGGCACTAACTACTCAAGAGCCTCAGATGAAATTTTTTCTGCTTTAGATAATAATAAATGTGTAATATTAATCTTATTGGATTTCTCCATTCTTTTAGCTATTTTACATAATATCAGGTTTAATCAACAGTCTGTATCATTAATCAGTACATACCTACAAGGGCAGACTACAAATGGTATGTGCTAATGACGTATTCTCTAAGTTACAAGTAACATCAGGCGTCCCACACGGGTCCGTTCTCGGCCCTTTACTTTATTGTCTTTATACCTTAAATCTTGTTACTAAATTAATTCACTGTCAGTACCAGCTATATGCAGATGATACTCAATTAATATATACATGCGATAAATCTGATTTACACCAAATTAATGCAATACTAAATGTAGAATTAAATGAGTTTGTAGAATATGCAGCCCAGCACTTCCTAAAAGTAAATTCAATTAAATCAAAAGTTATGTTCCTGGGGTCACATATCAATAGACCAGAGATGGAATTCCATGTAAATGTTAATATTCGTAGCACATTATTAGAAGCTGTAGAATGGTTTCGTAAATTAGGCATACTTTTCGATGTCAACATGAGATTTCAACATCACGTATAAAAATGTTTGCAAAAAAGTTACGCAAACCTATGTTATGTTTACAGTATCAGGAAATTTCTCGGTATCAAAAGCAAGTCCATCTTATGTAATTCTCTTGTGCTGTCCCACTTCAATCATTGTTGTGCCGTTTATACTCCATGTTTAACAACGGAATATAGTTGGAGAATGCAGGTTACTCTGAATTCTTGTATGAGACTTATTTATGACATTAAAGGGCTTCAGCACATTCAATATAAACTAAAAGAACTTGTTCTTCTTAATCTTCTTTGGGAATGAAACCACTCATAGTTTTTAAAATCTATTTTATTTACGTTTCGATCCATGACCTAGGATCGTTGTCAAAATAATAAAAACTTCAAGTTTGACGTTTATGACATAAATTGAAGGTTACTTTGATTTATTGATGTTTGAAATATTTGGTTTGAGTACACTAAGCAAAATTTTTAAAGTTTAAAAGAATGATTGCCTTCAATTTGTGTTGCGACCTGGGATCGACTTTCCTATGGTAGCCAATACGCTTAACGTGAAATCAGCTGATTAATTTTTATTGGTGAATTTTATATAAATTCAATAATTTGGAAAACATTTTTTAACATGTTTCTATTTATACAATTGAGAGATTTCTGATTTTATGTCTTATTTTACCGAGATTCAGTGAAGGGGTTAAGCAACCTGTGGCTACCAAGATCCCCAACATTTATAATTTGCCGAAATAATGGTTTTCTAGTTAATATGCTTATTGTTATGTAATTAGTTATTGTATGTATAAATAGAAATCATGTATGTATGCTGTATTTCATGTTAATATCGCAAGGAAAACCCAGGAAAAACTTGCAATGCTACCTAGATATTGTGGGCATTTGATCTTCATTTGTTATTTCTTTTAGTAATGGAATCCATTGTTTACTGAAAGTCACGGATTCGTTTGCAACGCAGTTATTTTTATGTAGGGTTATATAGGCAGCTTCTTTGATTTTGCGTTTTGGTGGTTTTCTTCTTTGTCGATAATTTTGCATCTTCCCATTTTATTTTATGACGAGTCCCATGCATGTTGGCAAATCATGGATTTTTCAAATTTTCTATTTTTATATATGATTTATGTTCTCTTAATCGAACTTCAAATGGTCTGGAAGTTTCTCCTATATAAAACTTATTACATTCGCACGGTATTTTGTAGATACAGTTTTTGAATTTTGTATTGCGTTTTTGGGTTTTGTTTTTGTTAATTGTGCTCTTAGTGTATTGTTGGTTCTAAATACTGTTTTAATTCTAAATTTGTTTCCTATTCTTTGAATTTTTCGGAGAATCCTTTTATGTATGGTATTGAGAGCATTTTGTGGTGTGTATCGTTGTTTTGTTTTCTTTTCTTTATTTTTAGGGTTTTATTCATTTCTTTCTCTATTATTCTTTTAGGATATTTGTTTTTATTAGTGTACATCTGATTAGGTCTTTCTCTTTCTTTAAAATTTCTTTGTTTGATGATATTAATTTTGCTCTATCATACATGGTTTTGATAATTCCTCATTTGACACATTGTGGGTGGTTTGAATCGAAGTTTAAGTATCTGTTTGTGTGTGTTGGTTTTCTATATACCGATGTATTAATTGTTGTATCGTTTTTGCTAACTAGAATATCTAAAACGGAAGTTTTCCATGTTGTTCTAATTCATATGTGAATTTAATAGTTGGTTCTATTTCGTTAATTGACTGTATAAAGTTTTTAATTAATTCTATATTATGAGGCCAAATAGCATAAACATCATCAACGTATCTCCACCAGATCAATGGTTTCAATTCTTGTGTGAATATCACATCTTTTTCGAATTCCTCCATGAATATATTACTGAAGATTGGGGATAGTGGACTTCCCATTGCCATTCCGCAGCTTTGTTTGTAAAATTGATCATTTATTTGAAAATATGTGGTATTTACGCATAAACCAAGTAATTCCATAATCTAGGTCATGGATCGAAACGTAAATAAAATAGATTTTAAAAACTATGAGTGGTTTCATTCCCAAAGAAGATTAAGAAGAATGCTAAACAAACCACAACAAACATACAGGGAGTATTTAAAAGAACTTGGTTGGTTAGATATGAAAAATAGAGCTACATTGCATACTCTTGCTTAATTCGTATATTACAGCTGTACAAAACTCCACCCTACTTGTACGAAAAAATCACCTACCGCACTGATGTCCATAACATCAATATTCGAAGAAAAGATCATAGCTCTATTCCTAAACATAACTTGGAACTTTATAAACGATCTTTCTCCTATAACGTAGCTAATCTTTATAACTCCATCTCTTCGGACGTTAAAAACCTCAACTTACCTCGTTTCAAGATTGAAATGTTCAAGCGTTTGTTTTCTGTCAAATAATAATAATAATAATCTCTTGTCCTTTCTTTTTTTCTTTTTCTTTTCTTTCAATAGTTTTCTATATTCTAATTATTTTTTCGGTCTAATTTTCATTTTTGCCTCAGTTTTTGATAGTTATAGTGATGCGTATTAGCCAATTCATGTAATTGTATTTTTATATATTGGGTTTTGTGGAAGAGCAGATCTAGATATAATATGTTATATCTACATCTGAACTTCGCCTTTTGAACTGTGCATATGTGTTCTTTTTTTGGGATTATATATCTCTGTATTTAATTTCTTTTATGTATTATTTTGCTTAGTTCAAATAAAGGCGAATAATAATAATAATAATAAATATTGTATTGAAAAATGTAATTTGTTGTCGATTTCAACTATTGAAGAACAAGGTTTTGAAGTGTTATGTGCAAATGGTAATATTGAAATTACAAAGAATGTTATTTATGTTAGCGGTGAACATTTTGATAATTTTTGGTATATTTGTTACGTTTATTTTCAACATAATTAATAATAAATACACTTTCTACAAATTTTCATGTTGAACTTATTTATTTCGAAACGAGAAGTTTATGCTACAATTAAATAGATTATATCCTGTTTTAGGTACCTGTTATCTTGGTATACATTACAACCACGTGTAATGGTTTTCTCTATTGTTCCAATGTAAAGACTTGTTGAAATAAAAATAAGGCCGCACACTATCCGATAAAACCCGGGTTTTTCAATTTCAATCGTGCTTCGATAAGCAAGGGTTTGCAGTTCGAATTCGTGTGAATTGAACCATTGTTGAATTTGATTCGACAGCATTCGTCACCGTATTTCAAATGCAATGCACGTTTGTTTTTTCTGTTCGACAACTAGGAGGTGTCTAACGTGGATTGCTTTTTTTAGCTGGAGGCCAAATGGGTTTGTTTCTTTATGTAGACCAACTGCTTTTGTCCGTAGATCGCTGCTGTAGTTACGATGGCAGGGTGAATGGATCCTGAATACCGGGGCGTTTCTATGCTGACTCACTCCCGAGGGCGTGCAAGCTAAGTATCCAGACACATACAGGTATACAACTTGTTTTCTTTGGTGTACGTCATTGGCATATTCCGTATCAGCGTTTGGTGTGGTTACGTGATAAGAAACATTGACCCTGTAGAACTATTGTTTGTTGCTGCGAATCGATATTATCGCTCTACAGGTGTGATGTGCCATTGTTGAAAATGCTTGACAAACACGTGCTTATTCTTTTCTGCTGATTAGTGTATTTTACAAACGATATTATGTACAATTTAAAAAGAATATTTGCCAAAAGCTTTAACACATTAATTCTTTTCTACTGATTACTTTATTTTCCAAAAAGTAGTAGGTGAAATTTTAAAAACGCTTGACAAAAGCTCTCCCGGGTTTATGTAGTACTGAGTAATTTTTATTTTGTGTAAATCTAGATTCCTAAATTGTCCGTATAATATAATTGTTTGCTGTGAAATAATAACACTTAATTTATTTTCTTTTTGCTTGTTTGTACAGAATCCTTTATTTATTTTTGTGTTAATAGATAATCGCGGGCGATGTGTTTTTTTGTTTATTTTTGGTATGTAGGTGAATCCCCCCACTCGCCGCGGCTGGTAGTTAGCCTAGTATTTACTTTTCTTCCGGCTACGTCTAGGTACGTAGCATTTTGTATCAGTATTAAGTTTTATTTGTTAAAAGCAAATTTCGTTTTCATTTGTTAGATGTTCCATGTTAACATTTGTTAGTATTTTATTTAGAATTGTAAAAGAATTAAAAGGTCACCTTGAAAATTATTTATTGAAGTTTGGCTATAAACGCCTATTCATATCTAGTTATATCTGGTATAATCAAGCCCGCACGTTCTATGTTAGGCGTTCATTTCAATACAGATTGTTTTTCCATAATCGAAATGAGTTGTATTTGAACAACCATGTAAGCAACATGTCTCTAAAAGTTTGCAAGTTTAAATGCGATCTTGGGATTGCTCTTTAAAACTATTTGTGTTTGAATTCTCGTGGCTTATGTGACGAAAAAGACAGCATGGTTTCTAAAATCTATTTGTGTGAATTTCCAGCACAACATTTATTTCATGGATAATTCTTTAAATTCTACAATATAAAAAATTACTTCAAGATAGTAATTTTATACTTACGTGAATAAAGCAGGCTCCTAAAATATGAAATGATAAATTCAGTAATAGTATAACTAATTTACATTTTAATAGATCCAGGACGGACTATTTTTTTATGTTTATGTAAAGGAAAATATTCGATGCTATTTGCTTTTGTATGTCAACGACATACTATTAGCATGTAATGATATTCTATTTTTAAGTCAAATAAAATCTCAACTTTATTATAAATTTAAAATGAAAGAATTTGACAAAGTCAAAATTTTCTATGACTAAAATATCCGAGATTTGCATAGGGGTGTTATGTTATAACATTTCTTTTTTCTTGGGAGGTGTTTTTGTAGGTTGCCGTTGAAAGGGGGGTACCCAACACTACGCCAACTTCCCACAAAAGTCAAACATAATATGTAATTCTTATCCGTAGATGGTAACTGACTTTTGGGAGACTTACGGACTAACTCTGAACTCTATTTCTGCGCCTGCGCATTCTTTTGCGCAAACGCAACTGTCCGAAATGATGGAAATTTAACAAGTTTATTTTAAAATATTGGCGGGAATTTACTCACATATTTAACAATTTACACTGCCAATTTTAGCATGTAACAAATGAAGTCAAACAGTCTATCTGCAATCATATTAATCAATTTTCACGTATAGAGTCATGTTACTGTCGAGCCGATACTAGACGTGAATATTTGGAAAGTCATCACAATTTCTAGAATGTACAGGCTGGCTGTATGTTGAACAATGTCAAGCAAAGCAACTGGAACTGGTAAAACAATTTAAAGCTTATATTTTCAATACGGAGTTTAATATTGCTTTCTTTAGACCTAAAAATGATTTATGTGCAGTGTGTTATATAAAAATGTGATACCAGCTGAGAAATCAACTCTTCGAGAAAGTTATGATAATCATTTGCTATAGAAAACTGCAGCTGAAATTTAAAGCAAAAAAACAGATAGGACTAAAAATTCAGATGGGAATATTTTTGTTTGACTATGATTTGCAGGGCGTAGTTTTAATAAATATATCGTGTGAGGTATCATTTGAAAGGATTCTAAAAGGCTTCTAAAATATTTTTTTATAATTTTCGGTCTAGTAGTCTTCATGATACCGCTCAAAATGTGCCAAAAATGACCGTTTCCCCCTCTCTCCTGTTCTCCTACATTTCCAAAGCTAAAATTTTGATTTTAATAGGGATATTAGCTATTGAGTCATAGATTATCCGAAAACTGCAGGTTTTTTTTTGACAGTGTAATAATTGCTGGGAAACAAAATTTTTAAACACAGTAATAGACAATGTATTTACTAATGTACCAGTACAATGTGGGACAATATATTCATTTTTTAGTTATCACAAACAAATTTGGATAAGATTGAAATATACATAAAAAATAAAAACAGCTTAATTTGGTTTATTGATTGCTCACTGTAGTATTGGTACAGAACTCTAATAGTGCAAGCTCGACTCGCTCTTGGCTACCTTTTTAAATAAAATTCAGATATTGCTAAACCTGCCACAAACAGCACCAAAGTAATCTCTTTAATTATTATCTAAATCCCAGTCCAATAATATAAAGGAACTATTAAATTATAAGCGGATACTTACCATCTATGTCATCTAAATTACCATGTTCAAGTGCAAGTTTAAGTATTTGTGCCGAACGATTCATTTTATACCACTATATAAGCCTGAAAAGCATTTGAATAAACTAAAACAGCACTGACCAAGATCAAATACTTCAACGGGTGATCTATCAAAGACTGACTATGCCGGATATTCTTTGAAATTAGTCTTAACCAATGACTAATTGCACCTTGTACAAAGAACTGATTCGGAACCTGTTGTTACACTCATACAAAAAATATACTGATAATGCTCCTGAATAAAACTTGATAGGAAACAAAAAATAAGCAAGTAACTAAAATGTGATGGATATCAAGTACAATGCTTGTATTGAATAAAGAGATAAGTAATTATTGCACCTATATTTGGATTTTATTTTATTTGGATAAAAGCAGTAACACATTATACTTCGTAATCAGAATGAACAACACAATCCAATACAGAAGTAACTAAAATTACAACCGACCTTATTAATGTTGATTTTTTTAAACATAGGAGCAAATAATGATACTTCCCAGTTTGATCTTCAAGACAAAAAGTAGATATACTATACAGAGGTTTGTTAAATTACTTTCTTTCTCGTCAAAAATAGGTAAAAATGCTCTGAGTGGCGGCTTTGTTATTATTTTCAATTTGCTTAATATAAATGCTAGAGATACATCATTACTTTAGAAAAATTTGCAATTTTTTACTCGATGAGAGTATAGCAGTAACTGAAATCCCTATAAAATGAGTTTCTTCCTTATTTGTTGTAGGTATCGAATTATAGAATGTGTCATTATGCAATTTGTTAGTAAGACATCTGTGACTATTACATTTATGATATTGTATGAAATCTATAGCATGATAGACATAAACCGTATTATATACATTTCGATTTATAACCTTTACTTTTTCTTTGGACCTCACCCAGTATTTACCCAATGAAGATGTGCCATATGTAATTATAACCTTTGCTCCAGTGTAGAATATAACTTTATTTTATAATATAGGCACCTATATAAAAGTGAAAATATTACAAAACTCTTAATGTAGCACTAAAATATTAAAATTATAAAACTAAGCTGTACTAGTGGTTGTATGTGAATGGAGGACATCATGGCTGCCATAAAATGACGTAAAAGTTGTGTTTGTGCTCATACTTATCGGTAATGTGTCTGTACTATTTAATCTACCAAATGTTGATAACATTTCAGCAGGATCATCTGAGTCTAGTGATATAATATGTTCTCGCACTTGGCACTCTGATCTAAATGAAGAAACAAACATATAATAATTTCCGTAAGGTTGTAGTAACAATACCTATTATTAATAATATTGTGGTCCATTTGCAGAGTGCTCGACAGGCATTGTGCAGCAACTGGTGTTGGTTTGATAACGTATATATAAATTCCAGTCATTGTGAGCACATAAGATAAAAAGTACAGAGCATGGCACTAAAACATAACCCATTTAAAATTTTATTTTATACAAACTTGCATCGAACCTTATATTGCAGCAAGAGTGTGCCTGTAACTAAAGTATAAAAATTCCCTGAAAGGAGTGATAAATGCAAGGCAGTTGTTCCCATTGTTTTTAAAAATATGGACGAAAAAATACTGAATGCTAATTGACATAATGAAAATGATATTAAAATCTCTTTTAAATTCAACCAGGAATCTGTCAACAGTGTGTGCTTTTCTAAAATTAACCTAGAAATATTTCATTATAGTGTTACATTTTTGCAGTTAGAAATCTATTCACACTCAACTGGTAATGTTATAAATTAAATTTTAAACATAGTTAAACCACAACATTTGGTTTATTAATGATTAAAAAGAAACTATACGATTATTAAAAATAGGAAGATACAGATTTCATGTATTGAGCTACAGTATAGTTTTCAACCATTTCATAGCAAAACTCGCACTAGAGATGTGGAGTCAGTGCGTTTGTGTTTACATACAGAGCATTCCAACGAAAACTTGACATCCTAAAAACTCAGAAACAAAGTTTTCAAAATTTAAAAACTCAATGCATTATTTCCAATACGACGAATGTTGACATAAAATTCACATCTAGAGGGCCAACACCAAGGGATGAAGAGAGCAACTCCCTATTTTTTTAAATAGCAATAGGGCTCGGGTGACACATCATTTTATAGGTATTTTTATTCTCTTCACAGCCCTGTAAAGTTTATCAAAATTTATGGATTAACTTTAAAGTAGTTTTATGTAATAACATAAAAAAATTTTAATTACATATTCAATAGTTCACTAAACTCTTCGCAAAATTACAATGTTTGTTGCTTTGCTTCTGAAATACCGATAATCAAGTTACCTTTGATTTTAGAATTGTCAACGAGTGCCGATGGTGTATTCTATTGAAGAAGAATTAGAAATTGTTAAAACATATTATCGCAATGATGATTGTGCTAAAGCTGCAGCAAGATTTTTTTAATATCAATCATCCGAAAACAAACATAAGTCACCACTACGTTAAACGATTTAAGTTTGAAAGCACTGGTTCTATTCACAACAAAAACACAAAGTTGAATGTGCAGTTCGAAATGAAACAGCTAAACTGGCAGTGTTGGTTCATTTACAAATGAATAGTTGACGGTCCATCAGGTAATTAACACGAGCATCGGGTATATCAACCTCTGGTGTTTATCGAATTGTGAAAATACATAAATTTCATCCTTACAAGATAACATTACTTCAAGAGGTGAACAAAAATGATCTAGATTGTCGGATGCAATTTTGTGAAGGGTTTAGTGAACTATTAAATAACAACCCAAACTGACTCTACAATACATGTTTTTCTGACAAGTGTAACTTCATGTTAGATAGTGAAATAAATAGACATAATTGTCATTTTGGAGTGAGACTAACCCACATTTATTCATGAATACACATACACAAACTCACCATAAATTAAATGTATGGGTTGGCACTTCAGGTAAACATGTTGTTGATTCATTCTTTACTGACAGAAATCTCAAAGGAGCACTTACCGAAATTTGTTAGAAGACTATATTAACCCAATAATTACTAACATTTTTAAACATAATAATATTTTAGAGGACGAACTAACTTGTAAGCAGGATAGTGCACCCTCACATTTTGATGTTCACGGGCGAAAATTTTTTAATGAACGTTTTGCAGATGGTTGGATTGGCAGAATGGGTTCAACGCGTGTGCGTGCGGGCGTGCATGCGTGGGTGTGTGTATATATATATTTTTTAGGTAGTTAATTACACAAGGTAAGTTGATAAATACTATCGTATTACAGTGAATAAATGAAATAATAACTTAGACTTCTATGCAAAGCCCAAATGATCATTTCAAATCGAGCTAGTAATTGAAAGAAGGCAAATATAAGGTCTTGGACAGGACTTGAACCTGTATCTTGGTATTTCCGGTACCATGCGTTTACCAATTACGCCACCGAGACCGATGATTGACAGTTAGGTTTATGTATAGTTGTGTACACGATTTAAATTTGAAAACTTCCCAATTGTCGTTATCGGTCTCGGTGGCGTAATTGGTAAACGCATAGTACCGGAAATACCAAGATACAAGTTCAAGTCCTGTCCAAGACCTTATATTTTCCTTCATTCAATTACTAGCTCGATTTGAAATGATCATTTGGGCTTTGCATAAAAGTCAAAGTTATTATTTCATCTTATTCACACACACATATATATATATATATATATATATATATATATTATTGTGGATTTAAAGGGGTAAATGGGTGTATACAATAAAATTTTAGCAACAATGTATATAGAAAAGAGCAAATTATTTACGCGCCAAATTAATTTAATTCATATAGTAAAAATGGACGAGTATTAAGGTATTTTTATATTTAAATAATTGGAATGTTAGAATTATATAAGATAAGAAAGCTTTAAGGCATATAGAAGTTCAAGGATACGCATAAATAATTAATCATAATTTCTTTTAATCAAACGCACAAAAGCAATAGGGGAGCGTGTTTGCATAAGAAAATCAATAATTTCTAAGGCAAATATAATCGTTTTAAACGCCAACGTGCATTTACACAGATACTACGAAGCAGAAATCTAGGAATTGTTATTTTCAAACAGTCGATATTTTCAAGAAACACCTGTTGGTTAAATGTTACGTTCAGAGAATTTGAGGCGAACGTTAATATAGAATTCCATAGAATTGTTTTCAACCGTCCATTTGTATAAACAGCTATGGTAACAAATATATTAAGTAACGAGTGGAATGAACAATCGATAATATACAACAGATAGAGACAAATATAGAGCAAGCGTTGAATTGAAAGTCACATAAGATATACACGTAGAGTTGCTGCAGGACGTTGACAATATCGATTTTCTGTAACGCAAGTGGGGTTTGAAAGGAGACAACACACATGAATAGAACAGAGATGAATAGCGGTTAGGCGGAGCATTGAGACCACAGAAAATTTTGTCATTAGCTGAGAGCCAACAGTTTACAAAAAGAACGCGCAACGGTAATTTTTCTTAATCTTCTTTGGGAATTAAACCATTCATAGTTTTTAAATTCGTCTTTATTTACGTTTCGATCCATGACCTAGGATCGTTGTCAAAATAATAAAAACTTCAAGTTTGACATTAATGTGCAACGGTAAGGTAGAAATCGAATTCTCTGTAAATAGCACGTAGAACGGGGGAAATTTTGCAGAATTTAGAGACGGTTAGATCAAAATTTTGAGAAGCCGCTTTGGAAAATAAGCTTTTCTAATGAAACGGGTCCGATAGGGGGTTGGTATGATGATATAAATACCCGAGCGAAAATATTAAAGCTCTCTTCTCTTTTACGTCCATTGAGTTCTGAATACGGGTTCAGAGCAAGATTATAGTAAAGCTTTTGGTTAGAATTTGTGTGTGTAAAGTTATATTTAACATCGCATTAGAAAGTATAAAACTGTAGTAGCGGACCTCAAGTTATTAACGTGATGCACTAGTTAGTGCGCATTTAAATAAAAAGCCCGACTATTACGATGAAATTAGTAAATGGATGCAGGATATATGGGGTAAGCAGACCTGGAAATTAATTTTGTATACGTGCAATATATAGTATGGAATGGTACTGTGAGACGAAGCAACTATCTTGCATGGTAGCGGAGATATCAGATAGTAGAGATCTGGGGTTCCTGAAATCAGAGCAGTAGATGGAAACAACGCCGAGGAGTTCCTGGTAGCCATCTCCTGGGGTAATGAAGAGTGAAGGTGCCTCCAGGTAATTACTTTGAAATTTCTGTTTCTATATAAACATTTGTGGATATTTTGTGTTTGTGTGGTCGACTTTTGGTGGTATATTTATTGTTTTAAAAACTGGTTTCAAAAAGATACATGTAGAGAACAATTTAATAATTTTGGGTATTAAAAAAGGGTTTATTTAGAATATATAAAAATTTATTCAGGCTATAAATTGTGTTGTAAAGGGTAAACGGGTCTGTAAATTTTGTGTTCATTAATGCAAGGTTTAAAAAGCATATACAAACAAAACTGGGTTATAATGAGCTCACAATACACCAGTGTGAAGTCAAATTAGGGTTACATATGGGGCCCATCTACTCATATCTAATCGAAGTTGTTTAAAATCATTTTAAAAATCAAGGACTTTAAAATATTCCATAATTTGCGCTGGTAATTATTGTATCAAATTGTTCGAACACATGTGTAAATATATTTTATCTGTTAATATGTGTAAATAAAAGATTGTATGGTTGTCGTATTAATTTGGTAATTTTATTTGATGGTGTGTGAGTGTGAAAGTGGCATGTACGTAAAAATATGGATTCAAGAAGAGGCCGATTGCTGAGCTAGCCAGGGATGCAGAGGAATTCGAAGGCATCCTAATAAGGGTAAGGAATTTTTTATTTTTTTTGAAAATTTTATGTTAGACCAGGTGGGACTTAATATTATAGAAGTAGAAGGTTCCCGACTTCCACGGCAATTTTATGACACCCAATTCGTGGGGCTCGATGTTAAAGCTAAGATCCTGAGTTCACAGCAATTTTATGATGCCCAAACGATGGGGCACGAATTTTGGTGACTTCCACGGCAATATATATATATATATATATATATATATATATATATATATATAAAAGACAGGTTATTTGCAGTCCGCAATAAGAAATTGTGTAGAACAATATATAAAATAAGATGTATCTGTAAACAAACTCTATGAAAATAATAGAGCCTATTGACGAATACAAATCGGGCTGGTAGTTATATAGCCATTAACAAAACATTAGCTTATTACTTCATAGGGGAGGAAACATCCACTGACCGACGGTTTTGGCTTTATTAAGCCTCCTCAGAATGAAATAGTCTCCAAGAACCCTATGAAGTAATCGAAGCTATTATACTGGTATAATTTCGAAACAATCTCTGTACTATGGCAAAAGTAAATAAAACCGCCATCAGGTGATAAACACCAACCTACTAAGCGTGGAAGTACAAAAATTGAATCAAAACTACATAGTAAATCCTATAGATGGCTATACAAGTACGTGTGGCCATTTGAGATTTGCGGAATGTTACAGCAAAATTTATTTGCAAACGTAACAAACCTTCTCGCGGTGACACCCGGGTTCATGCCCCAAGGCAAATCAAATAATAAAAGACAGGTTATTAGCAGTCCACAATAAGAAATTGTGTAGAACAATATATAAAATAAGATGTATCTGTAAACAAACTCTATGAAAATAATAGAGCCTATTGACGAATACAAATTCGAAAGATAGGATGATAGGCCACATACTATGGCATGAGGGAATAGTGCGGAATATACTACAAGCAGAGATAGGAAAAAAGAGAAGAAGAGGCAGACCTAGGTTAGACTACTGCACACAGATAGTGAAAGGTGTAGGCTGTAGGAGTTTCAGGGAAATGTGTAGGCTAGCTCAGAATAGAAATCAATGGAGGTACGCATCCAGCCAGTTCCAAGATGGATAAATTAATGACGAAGAAAGTAACTGCACTTAAACATGATGATTATTATAAGCAACTACAATTATTGGGTGGCCAATATTCTCGAATAATGGTAATTGCATGAAAGCATTTACTGGAAAACTATTATTTCAGCAAATGTCTAAGTGTTGGGGATCTTGGCAGCGACAGGCTGCTTAACCCCCTTCAATGAATTTCTGTGAAATAGGACATAAAATTAGAAAACAATAGAAGGAGAACCGAGCTGTATTACTGTGAGAATTTCAGGTAACTATGTAGGCTAGTTTAGAAAATAAATAAGTGCAGGTAGGTGTCCAACCAGTTTTGAGACGGAAAACCCAATGACGAAAAAATAAGCGCAAATAAATCTGATAATTATTATAAACAACTACACTGCCCTCCTAAACCAAGAAGTGGTAACTGCATTTTTATCGGATTTTAACATATAGCCATTTTGTGAATCTGTGGCATAGAATGCGTCTATTACTACGATTTTACAGCGGTAACTATACGTTAAACTACTTAAAACTTCAATTATTTTTAGCAGTAACTACAACTTTAAATAAATATTCAACAACATCCTAAAGCGTCTAGCAGTAACTAGCATACACTAAGGCGATAGAGAGGTATCTACAGCAGTTACTGCGAACTTACATTAGCAAAATGTACTTACTACATAAATACCTAAGCATTGTGTATTTACGTTTCAGACACCCTATTTGAAGCAATTTGGCACGAAGCTATTAGAGGTCGTAAAAAGGAAGAAATAATTAGTGCCTTTTACAAGTTTTTCTTAGAGCGGAGAGACCGAAACAAAATAGTCCTGTGGGTAGATAATTGTGCCGCTCAAAACAAGAACTGGGTATTTCTGTGTTTTCTTGTTTATATTGTAAATTCATCAAATATTAATGCTGAAGAAATAATTATCAACTTTTTTGAGCCAGGGCACACATTTATGTCCACGGATTCATTCCATCACCAAGTGGAGCAATCCATGAAGAAGTTGAACAAAATCTACGATTTCAACGATTTTAAAAAAGCGGATTCAAATGCCAATTTTTCCAGAGTAACTGTGCTAGACATGGAGTTGAACGACTTTTTTGACTGGAAAGATGTCAGTTCAAAATTTAAACTAAGGAATAATAAAGTTCATTTGCACGATATCGTTCAGATTACTGCACAACAACGTAAAGTGAGTCTATTATATAAGAATGACTTTGAGGGACCACTGTTACCACTAAACTTTCTTAATGCAAAGTTATGAAAATTATAATTTTAATGTCTAATCGGCATGTTCAATGCAAGTATTTCTCGTGTGCGACGAGATGGTATTATTAATTTAATTAAAGGACACAACAACACAATCCCAACCAATAGACTTCCATTTTGGGAGAACATCCCTGTTACAGAAGCTGCTGCAGTAGATTTCGATAAAGAAAATGATTTATAGAATATTCCAAACAGTGCACATTGAAATGTGTCGTATTTTATTAAATTTAGTATACTCTATTTTATGTTTCCTGAACTTTTATTAAAAAGCATTTTATTTTCTGTTGCTTGATGTATTTATGATAAAAGATTTTTTAATAATAAACCAGGTTTCCACAGTCGTTTTAAATTTTTGTTTATAATAATAATAATGAATAATAATTGATACCTCATTACTTTTAAAAATTGCCTTAGTATTATAACTAAAAACATTACTTGAAATAGCAATATCTACAGTCTAGTTAAGAAATAAGTAATTATTTAAGTGTATCAGAAAGGCATTAAAATACTACATACACATACAGCAACTATAGCAATTTTTATATAATTATGTCAATAAATACAGTTGGCAGGTCCAAAAACTTAAAACATCAATTATCTTAAAACAATTCTCAAGTCAGTTACCGATTCTGAGCTTAGTAGGGCAGTACAGGTGTTGGTTGTGAAATATCTGCAACTAATGTTGACTGTGCGAAAAGTTATATTGGAAAAAATATTAAATCAGTAAATGTTCAAGTGCTGGGGGAACTTGGCAGCCACAGACTGCTTACCCCCCTTCACAACCACTGAGTGTCGGAGAAAATGGGGTATATAATTGTAAAACAATAGAAGGGGACCGAACTGCATCTAACAAGAAAGAACAGCGCCTATCATGAAAGACAACAAACAGAACAAAAGGTTGTTGAAAGCATATGCGTGGAGCACAGCACAGACAGTGTGCCTATGAAATAAGGGCAGTCTGAAAAGCAGACAGAAGAACAGAAGCAGCCTTTGAAATGCCATGCTTCAGATGTATGAGGATGGACAGGCAAAGGTAATAACAAATAGGTTATAGAAACAGTAGGGGAACAAGGATATCTCTGGAAAAAAAAATAGGAGAAACAGAAGGGCAGAATACGTTCTAAGGCATTTTTGGGGAATAGTATGGGATATATGACAAGCAGAGATAGGAAAAAAGAGGTGGATGTAGACCTAGTTCAAATAGTGATAGATGCAGACTGTGCAAATCTCAGGGAAATCTGTAGGTTAGTTCAGAATAGGTAACAATGATGGTACGCGTCTAACCATTTTCAGGACTGAAGACCTAATAATGTTCAAATTAGTTTATTGTAGAAGGTGTGTCGTTTACGTCTGTTATCAACCTTCGAAGATTTATTGTCCTACTACTGCCTCGAGCTTATAATAATTGATGTCGTTTACATATCTTATCAATTTCAAGAATTTTCGTTCCTTGATTTTCTACAGTTTGTCATCGCTCCGGGCTATTCGCGTCGTTTAAGTTCATTGATTCTTTACCTTCGAGCTATTAAATAATTGGTGAACGTATATCTATTACATGGTTCTAGAACATGTGGTCCATTAACTATGCCATACTTAGAAATACATCTTTTTAGTTGATATAAATTCATGAAAATCAAAATATGTATACATGCGGCTCTACATAAAATTGACATTAAATTCAACTATAAATCTCCTTTGGAATATGTACACATTTGAATAAGACCAATTACTTATGAAAATCTTTTAGAATATGCGATTTTACATAAGGTGGAGTACTTCTTTGAATACAATACTTTTATTATAAAATGTGGATGAATTTCGTTTAAAAGGTGTATTATCTATAGATTTTTATAACAACAGGGTATAGTGGCGCCTACTACTTCATCTATAATTCATTTATTCAACCCTTTAACTAAATTTCATCTTGTTCACAAATCGTTACCCCCCACTCCCAACCTTATACATTACACCTAGAAAGTCACTTAGCCATTTTTGCCAAATCAGGTTTTCTTATTTCCACAGACCAGTTTGTAACACTCCTAACCCCTGGTCTTATATTTAAAACAGGAAACCGGAGCCTTCTTTTGTCATCATTCTTTTATGGTAAGGATCCCAAAAATAACAATCTGAAGGAAGTGACACATAAATCTAACACTGTAAATTGGTCCATACAGAAGATTATGCTCGTCGCTCGACTAAAGCTAAAAGCTGTTTTCAAAGATTTGAATGAATCTGGATGAACGTCCCTTTCATTCTACGATGACGGTATTTATAAGCTATATTGTTATTATTATTCCCCAATTTCCTCTATTCACATGGTTTGGATGATTTAAACTAAACTTGTGGTAGAGGTCAAGAGTTTGTTAATGCTTGGGAATATTATGTGTTCGCACAGTTGCCATTTAATATTGACATTTGCATCACTGGGTAGTTCCTACACATTAATGTTTATATTATTTGTATGGGTTTCTGTCAATTTGAGTAATTTACAATGATTTCGGTTCAAAAATGGATGATTAATAATGAAAAAATATGTTAATATTTTTCTAATTTGATGTATCTAGTGTGAAGTTCCGGTTTTTAATTGCTGGTTGTAAAAGAATGCACTGAGTACTTTTCCTATTTATTTCAGTAATTTACTTTTATAATATAATTGAATAGTCCCTTTATCAACTGTAAACCATCAACCTTCTATAAAATTATACGAATATTTTTGTGATAAATTAATAAATGCTTTTCTGTTTACAAATGTATGATTAATTAACGCGTTAGCGTAACACTTGCCCTACAAACAAGATTTTTTCAAAAATCTTTGACCTTAAACCACTAAAGTTTGTGTATGTCCTTTGAGTGATACGTTTCCAGTTATAACTTCATTTTAAAAATAACAAGTTCGACGCCTTTGTTCAACTCTGTAAATGTCGCTAAAGGTGAAAGGTTGTGAATAGGTCTTACATATTTCTCTTGAGAATAGAACATTGGCAGGGATCTTGATACCTCAACTCTGGTACTGGATTGCTAGGATATTGCGCTCTGAGAAATGGAGCAAGCTACATCTCGCAGTCAAGTAACATCCTAACCCTCTGGGAATAATTTACAATTGAACAATCACGCAGACAGTTTATTCACAGATCAACCCGTCACTATCCACTTTTCCCCACTTTTGCACCCCCTCCCTATTAAAAATCCCTCTCGCCATTTAAAGCTCCCTCGGGAAAGGTTTAGCAATAGGCCCCCTAGTACCTCTAAAATGAGAAACTGTCGCTATGGCAATGGGCCAAACTACTATCATCACCCTCGATAGAGCCCCAAACCAAGTCTAATGCTAAAAAGCTTCTGGAGCCAGACCCAGTGAAACGAAAAATCGGTAGAAAAATAAGAACTTGATACGAAGAAGATAGAGGAGGTTGGGAAGACATAGTACAAGACAAGTGTCGTCACTAGTTGAAAAAAATCTGTCTAGTGATGCAAATGTGGCTAATAGACGTCAGTTGGAAACCCTTCTTTTCAGGTAAGGACCGAGACCAAGCAGCTAAGGAAGAGTAATTTGGTATTGTCAGGTGACTGTTTGAAGAATTAGGTGATACACCCTCCTAGGGAGTGGTTGATAGCAGAATAGGAGTAAAGTAACTTCCAAACTACACATCCGGAAAGGTAAAACTGTTTACGTTGGCGCACGCTTCTTAAGAGCGTAATGTAGTAGAAATAAGCACCACAATTGTACTCGTAGAAACTTATCATCATCATTGGGTCTTCAGTCCTGAAACTGGTTAGACGCGTACCATCATTGTTTCCTATTCTGAACTAACCTACAGATTTCCCTGAAATTTGCACAGTCTGCATCTATCACTATCTGATCTAGGTCTACATCTACCTCTTTTTTCCTATCTCTGCTTGTCATATATCACATACTATTCCCTAAAAATGCCTTAGAACGTATTATGCCCTTCTACTTCTCATATTTTTTCCCAACGATATCCTTGTTCCCTTACTGTTTCTATAACCTATTTGTTATTAACTTTGTCTGTCCATCCTAGAACATCTGAAGCACGGAATTTCAAAGGCCGCTACTGTTCTTCTGTCTGCTTTTCAGACTGCTCGTATTTCCTAGGCATATTGTCTGTGCTGTGCTCCACACATACGCTTTCAACAACTTTTTGTTCTATGTTTGTTGTCTTTCATCATAGGTGCCGTTCTTTCTTGTTAGATGCAGTTCGGTCACCTTCTATTGTTTTACCATTATATACCCTATTTCTCCGACATTCAGTGGTTGCGAAGGGGGGTAAGCAGCCTGTGGCTGCCAAGTTCCCCCAGCACTTGAACATTTACTGATTTAATATTTTTTCCAATATGTCTTTTCGCACAGTCAACGTTAGTTGCAGATATTTCACAACAAACAACTAGTTGTTTATAATAATCATCAGATTTGTCTGCGCTTATTTTTTCGTCATTGGGTTTCCCGTCTCAAAACTGGTTGGACATGTACTTGCACTTATTTCTTTTCTATACTAACCTACATGGTTCTCTGAAATTCTCACACAGTAACACAGCTCGGTTCCCCTTATATTGTTTTTTAATATTATGCCCTATTTCACAGAGATTTATTGAAGGGGGTTAAGCAACCTGTGGCTGCCAAGATCCCCCAACACTTAGACATTTGCCGAAATAATAGTTTTCTAGTAAATGCTTTCACGCAATTACCATAATTCGAGAATATTGCCCATCCAATGCTTGTAGTTGATTATAATAAATATCATGTTTCTTTTATTGTTTTCTAATATTATGCCCTTTTTCACTGAGATTTATTGAAGGGGTTAAGCAACCTGTGGCTGCCAAGATCCCCAACACTTAGACATTTGCGAAATAATAGTTTTCCAGTAAATGCTTTCACGCAATTACCATAATTCGAGAATATTGCCCCTTCAATGCTTGTAGTTGCTTATAATAAATATCATGTTTAAGTGCAGATACTTTCTTCGTCATTAATTTATCCATCTTGGGACTGGTTGGATGCGTACCTCCATTGATTTCTCTTCTGAGCTAACCTACACATTTCCCTGAAACTCCTACAGCCTACATCTTTCACTATCTGTGTGCAGTAGTCCAACCTAGGTCTACCTCTTCTTCTCTTTTTTCCTATCTCTGCTTCTAGTATATTCCGCACTATTCCTTCATGCCGTAGTATGTGGTCTATCATCCTATCTCCCCTATTTTTTACCGTTTTCCACATATTTTTTTCTTCCCCTACCATTTTTAGTACCTCTTCGTTCTTAACTTTGTCTGTCCATGATATCTTCATCATACGTCTGTAGCACCACATTTCAAAGGCTTCTACCTTTTTCTTGTCCGCTTCTCCCACTGTCCAGGCTTCACAGCCATACAGTGCTGTGCTCCACACATATGTTTTGAGCAATCTTTTCCTTGTTTCTATGTTTGTGGTCTTTGAGCACAGTAGTTGCTTTTTCTTGTTAAATGTAGCACGCCCTTGTGCTAATCTTTGTTTTATATCTTTTGTGCTTTTCCCATCTTGCGTTATTTGGCTTCCTAGGTAGCAGAAATCCTTAACCTCTTGTAAGTTCGTGTTACATATTTGTATTCTTGTTTTTGATTTATTTTTCCTCCTTTGCATACTAGTACTTTAGTTTTACTTTTGTTAATTTTCATACCGTATCTCTCTGTTAAAACCGTTTCCATTTCATTGAGAGCAGCTTCTAACTCTTCCTTGCTAGATGCTAATACCGCTATATCATCTGCAAATCTAAGCATATCAATTTTTTGTCCCTGCATAGTAATTCCAAATGTCTTCCTGCATTTGACAGTATTCATTGCCTCCTCAATGTACAAGTTAAAAATTAGTGGGGATAGGGAACATCCCTGTCTTACCCCTTTCCTGATGTTTACTTCTCTACGTTCCTGCTCTAATTCTATTACTCCTGTTTGCTCTTTGTATAAACTATGTACTATCCATCTATCCCTATAACTCATTCCAATCTTTTGAGTATTTCGAACATTTTTTCCATTTACATTGTCAAATGCTTTTTCCAGATCTACAAACCCTATATACACGCTTTCCCCTTTTCTATTGTTTTCTCCATTATCACCCTCAGAGCTAAGATAACCTCCGTGTTCCCCTGTTTCGCCTAAACCCAAATTGGTCTTCTCCTAGTATTTCTTCAGCCCGTTTTTCCATTCGTCTTTGTACAATTCTAGTTAATATTTTTGATACGTGTTCTGTCAAGCTTATTGTTCGAAAATTTTCACATCTATCTGCGCCTTTCTTTTTTGGTATAGTTACTATGATGTTATGTTTGAAATCTTTGGGTATCTCGCCTGTCTCATACATATAGCATACAAGTTGGAAGAGATGTTCTGTTACTGCTTGACCAGCGGCTTTTAGAGTCTCCGCTTGCACCTTATCTGTACCCGGCGCCTTACCATTTTTCAGACCCTTTAATGCTATTTCAAATTCATCTCTAAGTATAGGATATCCCAAGTCATCATTTTCAATGTCTGATTCCTTTTCTAATGCAGTTAGTTCTTCTCCTGCATATAAATTTCCTATATATTCTTGCCATCTACCCACTTTCTCTACATTTTCTATAATGACATTTCCTCCCGCATCCCGTATATTTTGCTATACGGTTCTATATCCCTAAAATTGATTCTAATTAGTTTGTATGCTTCATCTGTCTTTCCTACTTCCATCTTAGTTTGTACCTCTTTGCACTTTTCATCAATCCATTGTTCTTTAGCTTTCCTGCATTTTGAATAATTTCCCATTTTATGGCTTTGTATCTCTGTTTTCCTGTTTCGTCTGATTTATTTTGTATTTTCGTCTTTCTTCTATTAAATTCAGGATATCCTTTGTTATCCATGGTTTCTTATTTACTTTTTGTGTATACCCCAGAATATCTCTGGCCGCCATGTCGAGGCTGGATTTAATGTTATTCCATTCTGTTTCTACTTCCTCAGTATCAGATATTTTACCGATATCTTTGAGCAATTCATTTGATCTTTTTTCTAATCTTTCTTGAATATCTTTCTCTTTTAGTTTCTGTAGGTCCAAGTGCCTTTTTCCGTTTCTTTTTTTCAAATTTTTTAATTTAAGTGCGGCCTTCATAATTACGATGTTGTGGTCAGTGTCCACATCTGCTTCTGGGTAGCTTCTACAGTCTTTTACTTGATTTCTAAACCGTTGTCTAACAAGAATGTAATCTATTTGATATCTTCCTATATCTCCTGGCATCTTCCACGTATATCGTCTTCTAGCATGATGTTGAAATAATGTGTTTGTAATGATTAAATTGTTCTTGTCGCAAAATTCTACCAGCCTATTTCCTCTGTCGTTTCTAGTGCCTAAACCAAATAAACCTACTATCGCTCCTTCCCTACCCTCACCTACCACTGCATTAAAATCCCCCGTAATTATTAAATTTTCATGTCCTTTTACGTGTCTTAATATGTCTTCGATATCTTTGTAGATTGCTTCTACCTCTTCGTCACTGTAGCTAGAGGTGGGCATGTATACTTGTATTATTACTGTGTTTACCGGTTTAGATTCTAATCTAACCATGAGTACTCTTTCATTCTTTTGTAAGTAATTTTCTACACAGTATCCTATCTTTTTCCGCATAACTATCCCCACACCCAAATTTCCTTCCTCGGCTCCTGTATGAATTACCCTGAAGTCTCCACTCCAAAAATCCCCCGCCTCTGGCCACCGAACTTCGCTGATCCCTACTATGTCTAATGATAACCTATTCATTTCGATTTTAGGTTCTCTAGCTTACCCACTTGCTTCATAGTTCTAACATTCCACGCTCCGACTCGCAAAATGTTCCAGACTCTTATTCTTAACTTTCCGATCGCATCCTCCGAAGTAGTCCCCTCCCGGAGATCCGAATGGGGGACTATTTTAACTCCGGAATCTTTTACCCCAGAGAATGCCATCATTTTATTATAATTTAGGTACGCTGTGTACTTGGGAGGTAATGTGGTGGTTTCCCGTTGCCTTCCACATCGCGGTAGTGTGTCTTAGACTGCCATACCGACCCCTATAGTCTCTGCCAATCTAAGTACCGAAAGAGCCGCTGCCCTCTTTCGGGGACCTGTCTTAGTCTGGTTCCTCACTAACGACCCTACTACTTTGGTTGGACCTGTAGTTTGGCTCTTTAGCTCATTAGAACACGCAAGCCATTTCACCTGTTCTAGTAATCTAGAACTTCGGCAAGGTGCAGGTCCATTCGAAATGGAGAAACTTATATATTTAAATAAATTTAAGATGCTCCTTTTCTTTTAAATACATGCAAGTTGACCAGTTAGGGTGTGTTGGTTGTGTTTGTTCAATATTGAGATATTCATATTCTAATATAGGTTAAGTGAACAGCATGGAGTTTTATTATTATTTGTGCTTAGTTTATATCAATAGGTAGGACAAAAAGTGTACACAGAGTTTCATCAACCTGCATGGCAGAAATAACCATTTAGTTGTTTTGTAGACTACCCATTGTTTTTCGAGACCAAACTCCAAGTAGATTGGCGCTCAACAAGTTTATTGAACCGACAGTACAGAGACCTTTTCATATAGGTTAAAGGGTTAACGTTGGTATACCCAGGGCCGGGGCCACATTTTATGGGCCCTGGGGTAGGCATTTAGAGGGCCCTCTTCCTCTAATACTCTAACAGACCGGTAAATTTTTTAAAATTCTATCGTTGCTGAATAGTATAAAATCAATTTTATGTCTTACTTCAGAAGTAAAACAGAATGTTTAAAGATGTGCACAATTATGAATTGTATACTGGTTAGTAGAATATTTGTTCGTATTTATTCTTATCTGCAAAATTTGAAACCTAAAATTAAAAATTCACTTTTTTAACTTTCTTATTTGCAAATTCGTTAATAACATTTTCAAAGTCAATTTCCTTTGCTAATTTGTTTTCTATGCAAATTATGTTTAAAAATGTAAATTTGACCTACACATTCTTTAAACAAAACATTGCACTAAAGTAACTAAAAACGCATTGCCTTGTATTAAAATTAAATAAAATAGTTTAACCGAAATTCCAGTTACATAGATATTAAACATTTATTAAAGTAAGAGCAAAGTCATTAAATTAGCTAGTAATTAATCCATTGCTATATACAATAAGCAATACCTTGTTATTTTATTATCTATCGCCTTCTGCCACTGAAACAGGAAGTGTGGAAAAGATTCTGAGTTCTTCTGAATCTTCTTTGGGAATGAAACCACTCATAGTTTTTAAAATCTATTTTATTTACGTTTCGATCCATGACCTAGGATCGTTTTCAAAATAATAAAAACTTCAAGTTTGACGTTTATGACATAAATTGAAGGTTACTTTGATTTATTGATGTTTGAAATATTTGGTTTGAGTACACTAAGCAAAAATTTTTAAAGTTTAAAAGAATGATTGCCTTCAATTTGTGTTGCGACCTGGGATCGACTTTCCTATGGTAGCCAATACGCATAACGTGAAATCACCTGATTAATTTTTATTGGTGAATTTTATATAAATTCAATAATTTGGGAAATATTTTTTAACATGTTTCTATTTATACAATTGAGAGATTTCTGATTTTATGTCTTATTTTACCGAGATTCAGTGAAGGGGGTTAAGCAACCTGTGGCTACCAAGATCCCCCAACATTTATAATTTGCCGAAATAATGGTTTTCTAGTTAATATGCTTATTGTTATGTAATTAGTTATTGTATGTATAAATAGAAATCATGTATGTAGGCTGTATTTCATGTTAATATAAAATATAAAAATAACTGCGTTGCAAACGAATCCGTGACTTTCAGTAAACAATGGATTCCATTACTAAAAGAAATAACAAATGAAGATCAAATGCCCACAATATCTAGGTAGCATTGCAAGTTTTTCCTGGGTTTTCCTTGCGATATTAACATGAAATACAGCCTACATACATGATTTCTATTTATACATACAATAACTAATTACATAACAATAAGCATATTAACTAGAAAACCATTATTTCGGCAAATTATAAATGTTGGGGATCTTGGTAGCCACAGGTTGTTAACCCCTTCACTGAATCTCGGTAAAATAAGACATAAAATCAGAAATCTCTCAATTGTATAAATAGAAACATGTTAAAAATATTTCCCAAATTATTGAATTTATATAAAATTCACCAATAAAATTAATCAGGTGATTTCACGTTAAGCGTATTGGCTACCATAGGAAAGTCGATCCCAGGTCGCAACACAAATTGAAGGCAATCATTCTTTTAAACTTTAAAAATTTTTGCTTAGTGTACTCAAACCAAATATTTCAAACATCAATAAATCAAAGTAACCTTCAATTTATGTCATAAACGTCAAACTTGAAGTTTTTATTATTTTGAAAACGATCCTAGGTCATGGATCGAAACGTAAATAAAATAGATTTTAAAAACTATGAGTGGTTTCATTCCCAAAGAAGATTAAGAAGAATGCTAAACAAACCACAACAAACATACAGGGAGTATTTACAAGATTCTGAGTGCTACACACACGTTAGGAAAAATCTCTGTAAATTTTTTCCTCTAACTTATTTAAAAGTTCAAGAGGAAGCAACAATTCGTTCCTTAAATTAGCCTTGTGAATGGTCTTCAAATAGACCAATTCATCTTTTAATTTTTGGTAAACATTATTTTTTATAAGTTTTGAAGAACTCATCCCATTTTGTTTCGTTTTGCAGTCAGTTCCAAATGAAAAAAATGTGTTATTGATTGATTTTTTAACGTCATAGCGCACTTTTATTTCAGATAAAAATCTGTCAATAATTAGATTAAAGACAAGAATTCTAAATTTGTCATGAGGACACGTTATTTCAATTCTCGTCAGTTTCAGGTTCATACTTTTGATTATATACAAATCTTTTCCTTTTAATTGTTCTTTTGGATTTACTACTGGTACCATTTATGGTTGTTGGTTACTCTGGAGTACGAATCTCAATTCCAATTTGCTTACACACTGCTGGCCACTAGTCTCTAAGTTCTTTTTGATATTTAACGAGAGCATCAAAGTTAATTGCCTCTTTATCAATATCTACTTGACTATTCTGAATAACACTACTTCTATAGTTAATCAGAGACAAGGCGTTGAACTAAGTCGAAGACATTAAAATACACTCTATGGATGTAATATACCTAATACATCCATTTACTTCTGCCCTTGTTTCTGGTGTCAGATCGGTAATAAGCAGCTTTTATAGAGCCTCTAGCAACCCAGCTAAGTGTTTTGCGAATGATTTTACACTCTTATGAACGCTCCATCTCATTGATGATTATGAGTGAAGAGATTCTCCAATTTCAGCTTTCCAAATAACCTAGCCCTGAAACTGCAAACAGTGTATACACCTTTTCGACAGCAATGAAAAAGATTACAGCTTTGAGCAATCTTCCATTGCATGCTTTCCCCATAAATTTAAACTGAGGCATGCACATGGAGAATATATCGCTAAACCGTTCCTTTTGATCAAATAGGCCTGTATACCTTAATAATTTTACTATTAGGAACAGGGAATGCCATAATCCGAAAGGGAAAGTCCTATTTTCCTGCCTAAATCTGCCATTCATATTTGGGGCATTATCCTCTTGTCTGCAGCAATTCGAAATTTTCTTTAAGAGTTGTGAATATCATTTCGCCAACTAAATGACCAATCTTTCCATTCATATTGCTAGAATCAAAAACCTTTTTTGAATATCAAATTGGTAGTTAGTGTTCAAATGAACATATCTCAAAATAAAAAATGTTGCTCCAAATGTCAGGTGTCAGTAGTTGAGTCTACCATCAAGGCATAATATTTTTCCCCTTTTCAGTTCATCAAGTATTGTTTTTTTAATAGTTCCCCACATAATTGAACAAAATCATTTTGAATTTTGTTGGAGAGATACGTTACTTGAAGCTTTCTATTTCCTTCTTGTGCTTGTTTAACCTTTGTTAAGAATTCTATTAAGACGTCTTCATTGTCACTTAAAAGTTCTAATATACCTAAAAAGGTTTCAATTATTTAGATCACAGCTCCGATCTGAATCTTCCCTAAGTGCAAGACCTCTATCACACAGAAAAAGGATTACATCTAATATCCTATGCAGTAAATTTCGCCAAACTAATGCCTCGGTCTGCAACTCTTGTAATGCTTGTTTTTCAAAACATCGCCATTTAACATGGCACTTTTTGTACAATCACTAAATTCGCGTTCTTAAACTTTATCATAAATATTTCGCCAAGCAGTATGTATTCCTCCAAATGTTACAAATGTTGATTTTGTATTGGCAATGCCATAATAAAATACTCTACAGCAAAAGCAGTGTAAGACTCCATACCAACCAGTCACGTAATGTGTGCTCACCATTTTTTCAATTTGTTCTTCAGTAGGCCCAGAAATTTGTTCCAGAAGTATCGGGAGGAAACTTCGATGGATGTTTTGCAGGAATATTTTCATCGCACGCCTTCTGATGAAAGATTTCTCCATGTATTTTACCTATATCAAAACCACAGCTTTTGCTTTTTTTTTTAGAAAATTCACACTTATTTTGATTTTTTTTGGGGTGGTGAGCTGAATTTTCTTTTATATTTAGTTCCTGTTCTTGTAAGGGGTAGATAGCAGTGCTTGCATGTATCTTCTGTTGTTTTTGGATTTGGGGATCGGTAATGTTATTTGCTACTGTATCAATGTCGATAGGATTATCTGAATTATCAAGGATCGCGCTAAGTTCCACGGTTTTAAATTCTAGAATTGGTTTATCCACATTTTTTATTGATTGTGACAATCTGCGAAATTGATATTTGGCATCTCTTCAAGATTTTGATCTATTTCACTAACGATTTTGGATACTTGCCATGTAAAGTTTCTTCTTTCCACAATTCTTCGACAATTTCTGGTTATGGAGTCAAAAATGTTATATTACTTAAATTTAAAGATGTGTAATTTATGTCATTTTCATTATTCAAGATGTGTTCGGAACAAATCTTTGTAATATTGCATAATCCTCGATATCCAAGTTTTCGTGGTAAGCAAGTTATGTATCCCCCAATTGATGAATATGTTATAAAATAGAATAATTAGGAAATTATTAGAAAGTGTAATGAAATGTTAAGTGAAGTGCAACAAAGTAAATACAAGGACAATTTGTAAAGTTTATTAACGTTCATGAGAACGGATGCGCTACTTTGTATCACAAATGATAGTGACACTGCAGATGCCAGGTCACAGACCGTAAGGTACCGTGATTACTTAGAAATTAAGATTACAACAATGTAATTATGAATAGTATTAAGAATAAGCAGACATGAGATCTACAAGTTCCCACAGCCATGTGAGAGGGTAGGAACATTATATAAAGCCTGGAAGCCCAAGGACCCGGCAGTCAGTCCAGTGATCCGCTTTAGCATTGCAGTTTGCAACACTACTCATCATAGTACAATTAACTAGTGTAATTTCGATTTAAAGTAATATGTAATTAATTTGTCAAAATTCCATAGGTCAATTCTGTATTAATAAATAAATTTGTTAAGAAGTTTTGGAACTGGTTTTTAAAAAGGCGGCTCCCAAGGCCCAAACCTTAACTAGCATAGTCTCTACGTACAGATGAATTTGAATGTAAAAATCGAAATGTTGATTATCTTCTAGTAAAGCGATCAAGTTCTTTTAGGTCAGTTTTGCTCCATTTAAGTATTCTGAATGTATAAGTTAAACCAGAAACAGCCGAAGTATTAGTAGCTGTAGTGAAGTTTTTGGGATATAGTTTTGTATTCAGTAATGTAGTAAACCTTTTTTTATTTCTCTTTGAACGAACAACTTTTTTAAATTTGTATGGTCTAAGGTTTTACGTTGGAAAGAGCCAAGGTATTTTATTTGTATTCGTCTTCTTTAAACATAATTTACTTTCAGAAAATTATTACTAATATTCTTTTTTCTTCTCAGATAGTTTCATCTGCATGTGGAATGTTGTCAAACATGCTTTCCCTTTATCAATAAGTTAAATTATGCATTTATAAGTTTTCTAGTGATTGATTGTACAAGGGTCGAGAATGACTGATTTTTGTAGATGTGTGAATGTGTTTGGATGTAGTTGTAGTTTTTGAATGTACTGGTGTACGTTGTCGGATAAGACTCGTGTACTTGATGATATGATCGGTATTATTTCTACTTTATTTTGGTGTCTTTGATTTCTTCAGCTAGTTGTATGTATTTATCTATTTTTTCTCCTATCTTCTTTTGTATATTGGATGTGTTTGGAATAGATACTTCTATTAGTTTTGTGATTTTCTTTTCTTGGTGATTGAATACAGTGTTTGGTTTGTTGTGTGGTGTTGTTTTGTCGGTTATGGTTTTTGTTCCAGTATAGCTTGTGTTCTTTGTTTTCAAGTATATTTTACGGTTTGTATTTGTATATTGGTGTGTTCTTTTGTGAGTATGTGTTGTAGGGCTAGTTGTTGGTATATTATTTTGTGTTTGCTAGTATTGGGCATACACTTGCGATGTGTTCTTCCGTTTCTATTTGTTGTTTACATAGTCTAATTTGTCTGTTGTTGTGTTGGGTGCTTTGATGATGCGTGTTTACTGTAATAGTGTGTGTTGATTGTCTGGTCTTGTATCGTTATCGTGAACGTGTTTGTTTCATTGAATTTGTTGCCTTTCTTGAGCCATGTGTTTGATGCTTCTTGGTCGATACGTGATTGTGTAAAGTGTAGTGTTTTTCTTACAGTTTTCTTGCTTTTTTGTGTGTTGTTGAGATTTCTTCTATGGGGTTGAGAGAACCGTTGTTAAGTTGTAGTGGATGTTTGTGTATACAATTGTTTTGTTTATGTTACTTGTTTCAGCTCTTTTTATGAAGTAGTTTCTTAGAATATCTATTTGCTTGATGCACATGTTTCTTATATTGATGAATCCTCTTCCTCCATCTTTTATATTGAGCACGAATCTTTCTATAGCTGAGAGGATGTAGTGTATTGTGTATTTATGATATTGTGATCGTGTATGTTGAGTGCTTCAGGTCAGCATTGCTCCATCTTATGCCGAACGAGTAGGTTAGTATGGGTATTGCATATGTATTTATTGTTATTGTTTTGTTTCTTGCTGTGAGTTCTGTTTTAAATATTTTACTGAGTCTTTGTTTGTATTTCAGTTTCAGTTCTTCTTTCATTTGTGTATTCCATGCCAAGTTTTTGTTTGTATCCTAAATATGTGTATGCGTCTACGGTATTCATTGCTTGTATGTGATCATTGTTGTTGTTTAGCATGTAGTTTTCTTGTTTTGTTAGTTTACCTTTTATTATACTATTTTTCTTACACTTGTCTGTTCCAAAGTCATATTTATGTCATTGCTGTATGTTTCTATTATTTTAAGTAGGTGATTGAGTTGTGAGTTTGTTGATGCTATTAGTTTAAGGTCATGTGTATATAGAAGGTGAGTTATTTTGTGTGGGCGTGTACCTGTGATATTGTATCCGTATTTTGTGTTTCACAGTGTGTTCGATAGTGGGATTAATGCTACGCAGAACTAGAAAATACTTAGGGAATCTTCCTTGGTATATGACTCTTCTGATCTCTATTGGTTTCGTTTTTATGTTACCTGTGATTGCTTTTATGATTAGTGTTTATTCCAGTTTTTCATTATTGTATCTAGAAGTTCTATTAGTGTTGTTTACTTTGTATATTTCTAGTATGTGTTTTAGTATGCTGCCGTAAAGCATCTGGTAGTCTACATATGCGTAGTGTAAAGTTCTTTTTTAATTTTAGCTTGATGTGTTATTTCTAAGTCTATTATCAATTGCTCTTTACATCCTAGTGTTTCTTTTTTGCATCCTTTTTGTTCTTCATATATTATGTTGTTTTCTGTTGCAAGTGCAACTTGTTTTTGTGTTATTATGGATGTTAGTATTTTGTATATTGTGGTAGGCATGTTACTAGGCGATATTGTGATGGGTTTTCTGTGTTTTCATCCTTTGGTTTGAGATATGTTATTCCTTCTGTTAATGTGTGTGGTGTTGTGTGTGGTATATTTGCTGAATCATTTTGCTAGGTTTGTGTGTCGTTGTAAATTTTTTTAGCTAGAAGTTTGCTATTTTGTCATAGTCAGGTGCTCTCCAGTTGTGTGATTTGTTAATGGTTTGAGTAATTTCTTCGTGTGTGATGGTTATTTCTTGCTTTTCTTCTATTGTGTTATATTTGTTTGTTTTTTTTAGATCTATTGGGCATTTTGGTTGTATTGTGTTGAGTTGGACCATAAATTGTTCCAAAAGTGTTCGATGTATGTTATGTTTGGTAGGTTGTTTATTGTGATTTCGGTTTTGTCTATAGTTTGGTAGAATTTCCTTTGGTTTTGGATGAATATTTTGTTTTGTTCTTTAATTATTACTTTTCTGGTATCTTCTGAGTCTTTTGGCTAGTGCTTGTAGTTTTTGTTTTGTTTTTTTAATATTTTTTTATTACGTTTCGTTTCTTTTCTGAGATTTTTTCTTTTATGTATGTGTTAATTATCCTATACCTTTTCTCAATTTTACTATTGCTGTTTATATTCTCTGTTGGTATGGTGGTATTTTGTTTGTTTCGTTTGTTTGTTGTCTGCTGATTGTTTTTCTTTTGTATGAATTCTTGTTGTGATGTGTTCTCCTATGTAGATAGGTTGTTGTAGTTCTTCCATAGTTGTATGGTTTTGTATTTTCTTTCCTATGATTGTGTTAATATTGTATTTATCTTTGTGTTATCTGGTATTTTGTGTATGAACAGTCTGATGTCGTTGTTTGCGTCTTTGAATTCTATGTAAGTTATTTCAAAATTTTCTTCTATTTCTGTGACTTCTTTGTTTGTATCTTGTGTTATTTCGTGTGGCAGTTGTATTAATTTGTTTTTCTTTTCGATTATTATGTTTCTGTGTGTTCTTGTGTTTCGCTTCCTTTGTCTGACAATTTTTTGGTGTACCTTTCTATTTGGTAGTTGTTTTGTAGTTTTTGTAGTACTTGTACTTGTTCTTTTATGTGAGCTAGTTCTGGTTTTGGTATTCTGTTATTATTATGATTATTAGTATTATTATTATGCATTATCTGTAGTGCATTAGCTGATGGCTTAAGATGCAAGCCATTAGATTTTACAGTTTTGCAAATAGTGTCATTGTGTTGTAATAAGTTATATTTAGTAAAATCGCTTCTGGGCCCCTTAAGTGAGCTGTGTCCTAGGGTAAATGACCTATCTTGCCCTCCCCTGAGCATGGTCGTGGGTATACTCCTAAAAACTTTGCATTTATTTTCATAGAATTCATCCCACACCACTGCAAGCTAGCATTCTTACTGATACGTCTCTGTGGTAAAGTAAATTTCATTCAATCATTAGCGTCAATTTCACATGCAACACTAGTGTATAGGACTGGATTCACATCTGTATTCTTCCGATTTGTACTTGGACACTCTTTCCAAATAAGCTGTGTTACATGCCAACCGGCGTGTATCACGTTAGATTTAATTTGTAAATAACTTGCCGCGTATTTTTAAATGAATACGTCAACTTTCGTCGTCCCTGACAGCCGCGTCTGCGCAAGAGGATGCGGGGTGCGCGCGTGGTGTTAAAAGACGCCATTAAGTTACGAGCCCTCGACGAAGCAACATCTATCTGTGTCGTTTGTCTTTTCTTTTTAGGGATGTAGGTACCTTCTACTTTTGCCTTTCTGTACCTGTTACCTAATTCCTGTCATTCCCCTACGAGTACAGAAGTCACAGGAAGGACTGATGTAATTTGATTCAACATGGCGTGAACTGAACCCAACCTGCAAAACCATCGTGGGACCCTGAGGCGAATTTCCGAGATGCCGCCATTTAAGTAATTTGTTTTGATTTAAATTGTGCTTGCAAATTGACTTAAAAAGCAGTTGCATCACTTTTAAAGCGTGGCCGGTATAAGTTACAATATGGCAGGAACTATACCACGTAAAACTATAACCATTGCGCAATAGTATAACAAATGTCCGAAAGTGTAACAGCTGCTGAGAATAGTACTTCAACTAGGAAGATGCACAAATTGCATACATAACAATTATATTAACCTAACTTTCAATTAGTTTTACCATTTTTTTGATAATCATGTTTGATTACGTTGTTATTTTAGATTATTTATGAGTTAGGTAAAATTAATTAGTGGGGTAAAAGGAAAAATAGTTACTTGCAAATAAATGATAGCCGATAAACTAAATCTTTTATGGTATTGTTGGACACTTTCGCAACTGGATTCATGAATAACAAAATGTTCTGGGTTTGGATCGTGTCATATTAAATACCAATAAAGTCTATGATGTGCTTTCGTAAGGGGCATCATCAAAACAAGACATGGATTGCTACTTCTGTACATACAAACTTACTTGTCCGGCTAGACCCAAAAAGATGTATTTAGCAAAGTATTGGTTGTAAGATGTTATTACTCGACAAGTAGACTCACCCACCATATCGAACTGAAAGGTGTATATGAGATAAGTAATTTTTAAATAGCAATTTTTAAATTATTGCAAGTAGAAATAGAATATATTTTTTATTTTATATAATAAGATATTCACCACAGGTTTCAAATTGGTTTAACCTAATAATTGTAGGCTGGTTTGCCCGATTTATTATTTACAGAAACTTATTTTGAGTCAAATTAAGATAGAAAGGTGCAATGTATTTCTGAAGTTGTATGTTTGTTTCATAAGTTTAAATTTAACATAATTAGCATCGCAGAATTTCGAGAAATGTTATATCTGCAGTATCTAATTAAACATGTGTTACTTTACGCCTAGCAAAATATAACAATATATTAAGCTAAATTACTCTAGTACTACTGTTAACCCAAATTTTCCATAATTTTCCGTGGGGAACTCAACCATAGGCTACGTTGATTAGTATTTATAATATATTAGTTATGCAACTAACTAGTAACTTTAGTTTTCCAATTACCCAATAACAAAGAACGTTATGATGTTCAGTCTAGTCAACAAAATGAAGACCCAATTCCACCTCAGATCATGTTTAATCACGTATTTCTAATGATCTCAATATACAGAGTTTTTCTAGATTCCTTGTACGTCCGCATCGACTTGGTACAGATGAACATTCTTTGGAATAAGTTCATCATCCAAATAATTCGTAGTCTTATCAACTTCAGAATTAAAGTTTTGTATCAGAAAACTACATTATTTTTCTAATTTAATTTTGATGCGTCACTTTCAGCTTAGACTATCCACAGATTAATTCTATTTTCACACACTATTAATCAATGTGCCTGTTTATAATTTTAGCAGAGAACAATATTTTTCGTACACCTAGGTAATATTTTTATCTAAACCCATGAAAATTTGAAAATCGACATTAATCAGCTGTTGTGACTCCTACATTACCAGTTGAGTGTTAATTACATACATTTGTAAGCCACTAGCTATACTACCAAATAAACCAAGCAATCCTAGGAATTCAACAACATCTGTTTTTTTTATCGACAATTCTTGTAAAACTGTAACGATTGCAAATAAAATTGCTCCACCAAGGCATAGCATATCACCAACTAATTGATTTTTTCCTGAAAGACTGCAGATAAAACCACCTATTCAGCTTAATAACAAAAAGTACCATTAAATCTAGCGTCTGTAGTATTAGCCCAAACAAGGCAACCGATACCCATCAAACAAACAGATATAGCCAGTATATGTACCATGCGATAACGAATGCCAAGCACAAGGCAACTAAGTGCTAAAGCTACAGGTATAGCTACACATCCAAGTAACTAAAAATATACAGATACATAGTTTATAAAATTTATCAACATAAAGCACAGCAACCTGTATGCTGCTCAAAGTAGTAAATTGATGAGCAGTATTCATTAATGTATTGGCTTGCACATCAATAATGCAAAGCAACAGGTATCTCCAGCCTCGAGCTTTTATTACGGAAATTAATCCATTATCACCTTTTCGCAATGCAAGCCAACTTGTATAAATAACAAATAAAAGCATATAGTGTGGAAAACTCTGCCCTGTGGGCAAAACGGACAGTGTATTTGCATTTATAAAATGTGATAGAGTATTTATAACACATAATAACAAAGACAAAAATTGTCCCAATATAACATTTTGCCACACTGTCCTATAAATGAATTTGATGTTACAAAAATGCTATAAAGAACATGTTACTTACCATTTTCCAAGTTCTGATAACTTATCTCCGATTTTATCGCACCACCCAATATCCTTTCCCATTCTTGTACCTATCACAAAAAGCTCATTTGAAAAGGGCGGAACCCTCTGGCTTTTAACCCCTGACATAAATTTACCATTTCCCAACCCAGTTCCAGATATTTGATTTAAATCAATTTAAATTTAGCGCGCACGCGCTATAGTAGATTCCTGAATTATTAACAACCCAATATTGAAATTGTTAGTAGAAACCCGTGTTCGTGTGGAAACTAATCATATACCCCCGTACAAAGAATTATACAGATTGAAGATAATGAAAGCGAAGGTATAATTTTAGCTTACAGAAGAATCCCTAAATTTTAATGTTGTGATGTTAAATATCGTTGATGCCGTAATATGGCTAAAGGAATAGAACCTCTTGGAACAATAATAACGTTTTTATTAAGAAATAACTTAACAAGGGAAAATGTTGAAACCTACTCAATTTTATACATTTTCTTAGACTCAAAATCATTTTGCAGTATTGCTTGCGGATTTTTACGCATCCATTACTGCAGTTATTACATATAACTAATAGGGTTCTAAATACATTATTCTTTATGTATATGAACACAAAATAGTTAATAATAGGCTATTCAAATGAATATCATATGCATACTTATCAACTAGTCATTAAAAAAATTGCAGAAAAACCATCTGTTGCATCACAAAATAGCGATATTAAGGTTTATCATCTGGCGGTATTTGAGTAAATTAATTCAGAATGATATTTTATTAACACTACTTTTGCGATGAAATTTAATAAATTATTGTTTACGAGAAGCTCAAAACATCTAATTTTGTGAAGGTATAATGGCGAAATAACAAAAATATTCGTATTACCAGACGTATACTTTCTGAATTAGCATACTACGAAAAGTGAAAACTCACTTCGTTAGAAAATATGTACAATTTACCATATCGTCATTTACTAAATTATTGACAAACCACTGATATCTGGTGTTTGGTCTATTAGTAAAGGTCCAGATTATAATTTTATCTAATAAGGATGCAGTCTTTTTTATGTCTGCTCAACAGGTTGTATGAGGAAAGTCCAATTTTTCAGACAAATACTCCTAATGTAGTGTCAGATTTTAAAATCAGACTGAGTGATTTTTTAAATATATTATCACTTCTTCTATTATTCTTAATTCGTGAATCAGGGAGATTTTCACACTTCTGATACCGATTTTACTACCTGTAGGGTAGTCCAATAGATGCCATTATAATTTCTAGAGATGTTTTTGTCATCAAAATCTTTTGTAACTATGTATAATTGTATTACCATTGTGTCTATTGGTTTGCTACTAAGATCAACTGTTATAATCCTACCGCTAACCTTTTACACAATTTTTACTTTGCCGACTCTTTTCCTATTTATAATAGAAGATCTATACCAGTAAAATCATTCCTGTGCCGGAATGTTTGATCACGAAATCTTTGCACTAATAATCCTTTTCTGTACTTCTGTAGTCCACTTGACAATACTATCTTACTAAAATCTAGTTGAAACAGACACTTCTAACTTGGAGTTCTTTAACTCCCTTACCACTTTGATCTCCAAACGTCCCACACTGTGATTCGTAAAACGGCCTTTTTAGCTTCTTCATTTTTCAATCTTCCTTTAATATTTATTATCCTTCCTTGCAAACAAAGTATTAAATAGGGAAATTGAGGCAATATCTAGTCAGGGTATATAAGTGTAAAAGAATACGTTTATGATGTTTAACTGCAACACTTAAAAGACATTGTGAGTTCTTGTAGAATACCACTAAGACAAGATCATGGATCATCAAAAGGAATTTTAGGGTATGAAAAGTTCAATAATTCCTAATTAGTACCTTTCGTGATAGGCAAACGAATCACCGCGACATTTATTCTAATTCCAGCGTGTTAAAAATGGTAAACCTGTTACGATGTATACTTTTAAGTATTGTAATGGACATTAGAGAGTTATTGCTAGGGCAAATACTGTCACGCAGTATTAAGGTTGACGTTATTTTGATATCTGAGCATGCGCAGTTGCGCTATAAAATAAAGGAAACCTTATTAAGGATAGTGCATGACTAATTGTGCACGGTTTAGGCATACCTTATTTCTCTCTTATTTTAACATATTAAACAACTTGATCAAATTTTTGGATCAGTTATCGGAGATCTCAGTAAAAATCCCATTTGGTATAGTAGACATTTAAATTACATTTAAATTAAAATTGCCACACACATTCACTGCATCTCTATCAATTAAAATGTTGTCCAAAATTACATAATCTATATCTCTGTCATTCCCATCAGCTAAAATTACTGCTTGTAAAACTTTCTCCATTTTTAAACTTTACATGTGATAAAAATGTATAGGTTATGTAATATGTTATATGAACGCGTGTGGTTATATTTAGGGATGCACTTTAATTTCACATGAAATAACTCTATTTTTATGTTTAACCTTAATAAGGAAAACGTTATTTGAGTTTAATCTGCGCATGCTCAAATGTCAATATAGGGTAAACGTTATTGCATGCAATAACTCTCTATTGTGTGTTTACTTTCCCTTAAAAGTTAATACAGGGATATTGCAGTTATTAACGTTTACCTTAATTAAGTCACAATAATGTTGCCAATGTTGTATTATTGCTATTAGTTATATATCGCTGATTTTATTCTTAACATAAAAAATTCCAATTAACAGTTGACATAATAAAGATTTTTCCTAAATGTATTTATTGAATCTTGCGGTTATATATCAATTTTGAGTATGTAGTGAAGTATGTACTGAAATTTATTAATAGTTTCTTCACCCGCCATGATTCAAACCACAGTTGCATATGATTTTTCAACGTTTTTATAAGGAATCGCTTTTGAATGTGTTGTTTTAAATTTTGTTGTATAATAATCCAATTTGATATACTTTCAAATAGATTGCAGACGAGAAATTCCTTTAAACACATAACATCATTTTGGTGACTAAATCGTATGCACTTTTGTTTAGTTTTGCTCATTTTTTATATTTCTCAAATACCAAATAACACTGAAAACAGAACTTGGTTGATTTGTAAGTTAATCAGTTGCTAAATAATCGCCCAAAAAAATGCAACGATTATTGACTAAATAGTCTTTTGGTGTTTAAGCATCTCTTGTTAGTGAAAGTATGCATCTATCTATAACGACAGTTACCAACTTTTTCCAAGTCCAGCTTTAAAAAACTCAGTCTGTGCATGAGTAGACCAAATAAAGTAAACTCTGTTAGTGTCTCACCGTTGAGTAAAGTATCAGAGAGATGTTGCAACTACCAATAACGGTTAGCCAGTAATAAGACCTAGTTAATTGGTTATCTGAGCAAGCGCAGAACGTTAATAAGGAAAATAAGAATAGTAGATGCCACTATTTGGGGATGCTTAACGTTAACTAAATAACAGCATTTTGTATTCCTTCGGGTGAACTCGTCGATATTCGTGGTCTGTTTGGAATTTATCTTTGCCAGGGTTGCGCTTGGCTAGTTGAAGTTAACCTTACTTTTGTTATCCTGTTTAATATAAAATGTTTGCTTTGAGTAGTCAAATAAATAAACAAACAGTCAAACGTTTAAGATTTATGTAGTAGAACGACTTAGCATTTTTGAATGAATTTTTATGCCATTTTTGAGGTTAAGGTTAGGTAAAATTCCTATAATGTCGGTGCAGTCTTATAGCTTTGTTGCAATATCTCCCCAATTGGATGGGGCACTATTTTCCACTATGTATGCCATCTTATTGGTGATTTGACTTAATTTATGATGGGAATAATGGTTCCGAACCGGTAACGTTATTTTATGTAACGTTACCAAAATATAACGTTCTAAAATAACGTTATTTTTGAAACGTATGTTTTCTTTTCAATCCAATTAGTCCCCCGATTTCTTTTTCTATAACCTATAACACAGATCATTATTCTGCGAAACAATATTTGGTTCTAAGTACGAAGTGCTTTACCGTTCAAACAAAACGGTGTTTACTTATATGCACATTCTTCATTTTCCTAAATTGCACTATATAGTGACTCTTCAGTAAATATCATGTAATTAGTGAATTCTTTGAAACATGTATGGTTTTGATATTCTGAGCATTAAGTGAAAATACAATCATTGGCCATACTGAAGTGATCCGTAGTGTTTCTAAGTCGATTCCTCATTGATTGATAATTATTCCTAATATTACAGTGAACATTTCGATATTTGAAGGTATTTGTTAGAATAGCTCAGTAACCACTTGCAGGTTTCTGAACGCATCCCGTGACTTCAGAACTTACATTATAAGGGGCGCATGTGTAGAGACGACCGATCGAGTCGACAGATTTAAACGACTTTGTTTTGAGATGCCAAGATGGATGGTTGAAAACTTGGAGGTTTTTTATTAAAGGTAATGTTTTTAAGTTTATAATGTAGGGGTTATTTAAGGTAATCTAATTACATCTTGTGATCAGAGCGTTGTTTTGCATGTGATGTTGGTGCTTACTGTAAAACCATTAGTTATTTAACCATTGAAGGAAAGATTTTTATGATTACCTGTTGCTTTTTTGAGATTGATGTATACAATGCTGCCTTGTCGGTTGTTTTACTTGTGATGTTTAATATGGGAATTTACGATTTTATTTGCACGTTTTATGTCTAAATGAGTGTGGTGTGGTTTAACAACCAAAAAGTAATATCTATTTATTTAAATTGATTATTTAACATCTCAATCAGAGTAAAACTAATATTTATTTATTTGAAATAATGTTGATTTTGTATTAATCCAGGGTTGGAACTACAATTGCGCTGTACTTATTGCAGAATCAATAGCAGGGGCACCATTACTGTAATTTTACGACCAACAATGAAAAGCACGGACATCATATTAAATCAAATTATTGGACAAACTTGAACATGGACATATTTCTATGTTATATTTGTTTTGGTTTAAAGATAGTACTTAAATTTAACCACAACGCTGTTGTGTATATTTTTTTGTTTGTAATTTGTAATGCCACGATATGTTTAAGTTTTCAAAAGGTGCGTTTTAACCGATGCAATTTGTTACGTGCCAATCCAAATTGGCACTTAAACATTGTTATTAGGTTAGTTTGATGTGCGGGAGTTTCGCGCCATAATTTCAAAAGACGCGGTGCGCGGGAATTTTAATAGACTAGGCGTGTACTTCCGTTACGTCATAGTGCATTTGCGCAGATCTAGAGGGGTGGACGAATAAGTTCGCGCCAATGGAAAAAAAGACAAAAAGAGTGGGGAAGTTTCCTGTTCTCTCTATAACGTGGCTGTTTGCCTTTGATCTTCAAGAAGAGTGGTCGTGCCTGGTATCTTATCTTATTATGTAGATTCCCTTGCCTTGCTTATCTTTGTTTGTCTTTGCCTGATTAAACCTTTCCTGTCGTTCCACTACATTTAGGAATCTGATACGACCCTGGAGTAGCCCACGACCCGAGATGAGTCGGATGTCCATGCTCAGCCAACAGCACCGGAGCCCGGAGCAATACCATCTTTATCTATCCGGAAGGATGATAGGCGTACCTGGGGTAAAACTGGACCTATCATGTGAGTAAATTATGTATTATCTTAAATTTATGTAAATTTCCGGTTATGGCGCAATATAAATTATTGGTGACGTCATGGTAGTTGGCAACGCGGATTCTGTAATAAGGTTCGCGCTTCCGGCCGCCAGGGGCGTTGCATTGCTTTCGTATTCATTGCGCTTGCGCGATGTATTTATGAACTCTTAAACTGTATTACCGACTTCGTAAACTGTTTTATCGACTTTTTGGTAAGAACTATCACCATATAAATGTATCACCAATTGAATTGTAATAAATTATAATGAATAATTTTTAACATTTGTTTACTAGATTTAATATATTTAACTAACATGCACTTATATAAATATTAAGCTCCTGAATCTGGGCTTGTTTTTATGCTGTAGAATTTGGTATGTATTTGCTGCCTACATGTATTATAATGTTTGATATATTTATGTTTCATTTGACATTTTTATCATGTGTAATTGTTCTATTTTAGCATAGTAATCACATTTATAACTGCATTGCTCATATCTTGGTTTAAACGTAATTATATATTTTGTGTTGTGTTTATCCTATTATCTAGCCGATGTTACTATATAATCAACTAGTATTCAACGTTTGTGATAATTGCTGTGATGTAATTAAATTAAACCTCTAGTATGATCGACCATCTCGTGTCTTTTGCGTTTGCATTTATGACTAAGTTGGAGATAGTCTATTCAATAATAAGCGCCTTTTTAACCATGCGCAATCATACCATAAGTTCATTTCAACGATTCATGTCGTTTTGTCAAGGTACTTGTAGTGGTACCCTAATAGTAAGAAGTCGGTTAGCCTTTGTGAAATATTTTGTAACGTGGGCTGGAAACTGTTAAGACATGTATGTGGTCGCGTGTGATAGAGCCTTGTTGAATATTACTAACATTTTATGTCCGTGTGGGGAGGAACATTAGTAGTCAAGGTGCAGATCATCTTCCTGGTGTCTCCCCTCTTCAACTTTAGCTGGGTAGTATTAGCATAGCCGACCTCAGTACCTACCAGAAAGACTAGCTAGTTTACGCTAACGTTTCTGCAGTTGTCATGTGTGGTATGGCTGAATAACAGTTGACATCCCGTCAATTTCAGTGTTGGTGATCTGGCTATTTGGACGTTACCCATATACTATGGGTATAGTGTATTTACAAAAGAGATGAAACTGTACAGGAAAGTTGATTAACATCGTCACCCACGAATTCCCCTTACTCTTCGAATCGTTTCGAATACACTATGTTTACACTATTACTATAAATATATACTAAAATGCTAATACGTATCTTGCAAATAAGTTTTTCCTTTTTCCTTTCTATTTTAATTATGGCACCAAAATCATTTTAATTGTTATGATTCGCTGGTATAAATAGGTTGTAGTCGTAAGTATCATAACGTTGTAAAGAATTACCGTTTCAAAATAACGTTATTGAAATAACGACTCATCGCATATAGGTACACATTTCTCAATTCCAGCAGTAGCGTTATTATCAATAACATGTACAGTAAAGTAAAGTGTGTGTTTCTTTCATTCACAAAACGTCAAGTATGGTTGATGTAATTGGTAATCTATTGACTGTTACAAAAGTAACTCGTTATTTTTAAGACGTGAAACGTAACGTAACGTTACCAAGAATTAACGCTGCAAAATAACGTTATTAAAATAACGACACATCTCTAGACATAATGGAAGTTTGCAATATCTCTCTATTATCAATCAGTGGTATGACGTTATAATCGGTAGCAATATCTCTCTTATATTTAGCGTCTTACTTTAATACGCTGCATTTGTAACGTTATACTTAAAAATCCATCAACGACATTTAAAGAGAATTATTTTGTTATAATTTATTTGCGTTAAAAAATAATTTGATTTTACTTCAAATTCAAGTTTTTAGATATTATTTGCTAATTACGATTCGAGAAGCATCTTTCTTAGTTTGTAACATTAGGCAAACCGCGCATGGAATATTTAATCGTTAATAAGCTGTCGAACAAATAGGGTTATTTTGAATTTTATTTAGCACATCTACGGTAAAATAATGTTAGACACTTGTTCATTGTTTACAGCATTGAGCGCACAATTAGCCACCTTCAGCATATGTTTGTCAAGTTCCTATTTTCAATGTCATTAGTTTTAAGTTTCATCAATATTTATTATTGAATTGTAATTGTATACTTTAATAGTGTTCATTTTCCTGTTATGTCAAAATGGTAGAACCTATTTTCGACTACCAGTTTCGACTTATTTTAATAGGTGACAGTACTGTGGGAAAAAGTTCCTTACTTAAATATTTCACTGATGGCAAATTTGCAGAGGTATGTTTGAAGGAGCGAATAAGGAATAGTAATGATAATTTTTAGCTATCAGATCCAACAGTAGGTGTTGATTTCTTTGCAAGACTTATAGAAGTTAAGGATGGAACTCGTATTAAGTTACAGTTATGGGATACTGCAGGACAAGAACGTTTTAGATCAATTACAAAATCATATTACAGAAACTCAGTTGGAGCTTTATTAGTGTACGATATTTGTAATAGAGATAGTTTTGAGCGTATACCTATATGGATGTCTGAAGCTAAACGTTCCATAGAACCACACCGTCCTGTATTTGGATTAGTAGGTTGTAAACTAGACCTTGTAAGTAATGGTGGGCAGCGTCAGGTGTCAAAAGAGGAAGCTAAGGCATTTGCAGAGCAAAATGGTTTATATCATGTTGAAACGTCTGCTAAAAAGGGTACTAATGTTGAAGAAGCATTTAGATCTGTTACACAAGAAGTGTATAATCGAATACAAACAGGTGAATATAAAGTAGAAGATGGGTGGGATGGTATAAAAACTGGATTTACAAGGCCAAATGGACTTGATTTTAATTTAATTGAAGCTGAACCTGCTAAATCCACTTGCTGCTAATAAAATTCAGTTAAGCGTAAATTTTATAAGATTAAGTGTGATATGTATAGCATTCATTGTATATAGAATTGTACTGAACATAAAATTGTTTAGTATTTTATATTGGATTTTAATATTAATATATTGTGGACTTATTTAAGTATAATAATTGCTTATGTATTTGAATCTTTGTTATATCAAAAACACTGTTGTTGATGTTGAATTATTCACTGTGATTTATCTAAACGCCAACGAATCTTAAAAGTCTTGTTTAATTTCCTATTAATGAATGGTGTTTATAAATTTGTTCAAAGGAAATGCGAAAGTAGTATGTATTGTTCTGAAGAAGAAACTAGTCCAAATAGATAAGTACAAGATGATCTAGTCCTTTTGAATATTAATCTTTTGTTTACGTAAATATAAAGTTTAACTTTTTATTGCAGTGACTATTTACAGTTTAATGCTCTATTAGGTTTAGTTACAATTTGTATAATGATAAGGGTGTTAAAAAGATTTTCAATAAAATTTTTAAAATCGTATGATTTCAAAATATGTAAATACTATAAGTTTATATTTAATTAATACTGACGTAAATAAATATTGTTATTTGTTTTAGATTGGAGATTAACATATGAATTAAAGAGAAAATAAATGATTGGGAAATATGTACAGAATTAATCATTTGACATGCTGGCCTATGGAACTAACATTGATTATCCACTTCACATATTATTACGTTCGCTTCAAGTAGTTAACCATTTGGAATTCCAGGTATACCTTATGGAAATTATATATATTGCTACGATATCGCCGCTCGCCTGGTGTAGGTAACACTCAGTTGCCTTGCTGACCACCCCTCTCTGTGCTTCTAAATAATCTAGAATAATTTTAAAATCCACACAATTAAATTTATGCCTCGGCTAGCTCAGTTATACCCTGCACAGAGTGAACGACGATATGATAACAAAGAATGTTTACACCCTTCCTTCTATGAGTTTCATATCTGAATAAGATAAACGAAATTCGCCACAATTTGTATAATAAACTAAGAAATACGTACAATTTACACTTCTACAACCTTCATAATGTCATTTGCTATTTAAAACCTTTGAATCAAAGTAAAAATAAATATTCAATTTGCTCTTTACAAAATTATAACCCTTTTTAATCAATTATCATCATCATCATTGGGTCTTCAGTCCTGAAACTGGTTAGACGCGTACCATCATTGTTTACTATTCTGAACTAACCTACAGATTTCCCCGAAATTTGCACAGTCTGCATCTATCACTATCTGATCTAGGTCTACGTCCGCCTCTTTTTTCCTATCGCTACTTGTCATATATCCCATACTATTCCCCAAAAATGCCTTAGAACGTATTATGCCCTTCTATTTCTCATATTTTTTCCCAAAGATATCCTTGTTCCCTTACTGTTTCTATAACCTATTTGTTATTACCTTTGTCTGCCCATCCTCAAACATCTGAAGCACGGAATTTCAAAGGCCGCTACTGTTCTTCTGTCTGCTTTTCAGACTGCTCGTATTTCGTAGGCATATTGTCTGTGCTGTGCTCCACACATACGATTTGAACAACTTTTTGTTCTATGTTTGTTGTCTTTCATCATAGGCGCCGTTCTTTCTTGTTAGATGCAGTTCGGTCACCTATTGCTTTACAATTATATACCCTATTTCTCCAACATTCAGTGGTTGCGAAGGGGGGTAAGCAGCCTGTGGCTGCCAAGTTTCCCCAGCACTTGAACATTTACTGATTTAATATTTTTTCCAATATGTCTTTTCGCACAGTCAACATTAGTTGCAGATATTTCACAACAAACAACTAGTTGTTTATAATAATCATCAGATTTGTCTGCGCTTATTTTTTCGTCATTGGGTTTCCCGTCTCAAAACTGGGTGGACATGTACCTGCACTTATTTCTTTTCTAAACTAACCTACATAGTTCCCTGAAATTCTCACACAGCAATACAGCTCGGTTCCCCTTATATTGTTTTCTAATATAATGCCCTATTTCACAGATTTATTGAAGGGGGTTAAGCAACCTGTGGCTGCCAAGATACCCCAACACTTAGACATTTGCCGAAATAATAGTTTTCCAGTAAATGCTTTCACGCAATTACCATTATTCGAGAATATTTCCCCTCCAATGCTTGTAGTTGCTTATAATAAATATCATGTTTAAGTGCAGCTACTTTCTTCGTCATTAATTTATCCATCTTGGGACTGGTTGGATGCGTACCTCCATTGATTTCTCTTCTGAGCTAGCCTACACATTTCCTGAAACTCCTACAGCCTACATCTTTCACTATCTGTGTGCAGTAGTCTAACCTAGGTCTACCTCTTCTCTCTTTTTCCTATCTCTGCTTCTAGTATATTCCGACTATTCCTTCATGCCGTAGTATGTGGCCTATCATCCTATCTCTCCTATTTTTACCGTTTTCCACATATTTCTTTCTTCCCTACCATTTTTAGTACCTCTTCGTTCTTAACTTTGTCTGTCCATGATATCTTCATCATCGTCTGTAGCACCACATTTCAAAGGCTTCTACCTTTTCTTGTCCGCTTCTCCCACTGTCCAGGCTTCACAGCCATACAGTGCTGTGCTCACACATATGTTTTGAGCAATCTTTTCCTTGTGTCTATGTTTGTGGTCTTTGAGCACAGTAGTTGCTTTTCTTGTTAAATGTAGCACGACCTTGTGCTAATCTTTGTTTTATATCTTTTGTGCTTTTCCCATCTTGCGTTATTTGGCTTCCTAGGTAGCAGAAATCCTTAACCTCTTGTAAGTTCGTGTTACATATTTGTATTCTTGTTTTTGATTTATTTTTCCTCCTTTGCATACTAGTACTTTAGTTTTACTTTTGTTAATTTTCATACCGTATCTCTCTGTTAGAACCGTTTCCATTTAATTGAGAGCAGCTTGTAACTCTTCCTTGCTAGATGCTAATACCGCTATATCATCTGCAAATCTAAGCATATCTATTTTTTGTCCCTGCATAGTAATTCCAAATGTCTTCCTGCATTTGACAGTATTCATTGCCTCCTCAATGTACAAGTTAAAATTAGTGGGATAGGAACATCCCTGTCTTACCCTTTCTGATGTTTACTTCTCTACGTTCCTGCTCTAATTCTATTACTCCTGTTTGCTCTTTGTATAAGCTATGTACTATCCGTCTATCCCTATAACTCATTCCAATCTTTTTGAGTATTTCGAACATTTTTTTCCATTTTACATTGTCAAATGCTTTATCCAGATCTACAAACCCTATATACACGCTTTCCCTTTTTTCTATTGTTTTCTCCATTATCACCCTCACAGCTAAGATAGCCTCCCGTGTCCCCCTGTTTCGCCTAAACCCAAATTGGTCTTCTCCTAGTATTTCTTCAGCCCGTTTTTCCATTCGTCTTTGTACAATTCTAGTTAATATTTTTTATACGTGTGCTGTCGAGTTTATTGTTCGAAAATTTTCACATCTATCTGCGCCTTTCTTTTTTGGTATAGTTACTATGATGTTATGTTTGAAATCTTTGGGCATCTCGCCTGTCTCATACATATAGCTTACAAGTTGGAAGAGACGTTCTGTTACTGCTTGCCCAGTGGCTTTTAGAGTCTCCTCTTGCACCTTATCTGTACCCGGCGCCTTACCATTTTTCAGACCCTTTAATACTATTTCAAATTCATCTCTAAGTATAGGATATCCCAAGTCATCATTTTCAATGTCTGATTCCTTTTCTAATGCAGTTAGTTCCTCTCCTGCATATAAATTCCCTATATAATCTTGCCATCTACCCACTTTCTCTACATTTTCTATAATGACATTTCCTCCCGCGTCCCTTATATTTTTGCTATACGGTTCTATATCCCTAAAATTGATTCTAATTAGTTTGTATGCTTCATCTGTTTTTCCTACTTCCATCTTAGTTTGTACCTCGTTGCACTTTTCATCAATCCATTGTTCTTTAGCTTTCCTGCATTTTCGAATAATTTCCCATTTTATGGCTTTGTATCTCTGTTTTCCTGTTTCGTCTGATTTATTTTTGTATTTCTTTCTTCTATTAAATTCAGGATATCCTTTGTTATCCATGGTTTCTTATTTACTTTTTGTGTATACCCCAGAATATCTCTGGCCGCCATGTCGAGGCTGGATTTAATGTTATTCCATTCTGTTTCTACTTCCATAGTATCAGATATTTTCCCGATATCTTTGAGCAATTCATTTGACCTTTTTTCGAATCTTTGTTGAATATCTTTCGCTTTTAGTTTCTCTAAGTCCAAGTGCCTTTTTCCGTTTCTTTTTTTCAAATTTTTAAATTTAAGTGCGGCCTTCATAATTACGATGTTGTGGTCAGTGTCTATATCTGCTTCTGGGTAGCTTCTACAGTCTTTTACTTGATTTCTAAACCGTTGTCTAACAAGAATGTAATCTATTTGATATCTTCCTATATCTCCTGGCATCTTCCACGTATATCGTCTTCTAGCATGATGGCACCTGTATGAATTACCTTGAAGTCTCCACTCCAAAAATCCCCCGCCTCTGGCCACCGAACTTCGCTGATCCCTACTATGTCTAATGATAACCTATTCATTTCGATTTTTAGGTTCTGTAGCTTACCCACTTGCTTCATAGTTCTAACATTCCACGCTTTGACTCGCAAAATGTTCCCGACTCTTATTCTTAACTTTCCGATCGCATCCTCCGAAGTAGTCCTCCCGGAGATCCGAATGGGGACTATTTTAACTCAGGAATCTTTTACCCCAGAGAATGCCATCATTTTATTATAATTTAGGTACGCTGTGTACTTGGGAGATAATGTGGTGGTTTCCCGTTGCCTTCCACATCGCGGTAGTGTGTCTTAAACTGCCATACCGACCCCTATGGTCTCTGCCAATCTAAGTACCGAAAGAGCCGCTGCCCTCTTTCGGGGACCTGTCTTAGTCTGGTTCCTCACTAACGACCCTACTACTTTGTTTGAACCTGTAGTTTGGCTCTTTAGCTCATTAGAACACGCAAGCCATTTCACCTGTTCTAGTAATCTAGAACTTCGGCAAGGTGCAGGTCCCTTCGAAATGGTTTAATCAATTAAAGCCAGCAAAAATAATTATGTATTATATCGAATGCTTCGTTGAACTTTAATGAACCTTTCCCTCTTAACTTATTTTCTACATGTTAAAAAATCTTTCTGATGACCCTTTACACAAAATATGTAAGTTTCAAATATCCAAAAATAAGATTTATGCTTTTAATTTAAACCTTGCTAACCTGGTATTTTTGATTGATTTCCTAATTCCTGGATTTCCAAGTTTTGCGACACCGTAGGGCTGCATCCACCCCATTACCTCGAACTCCTACCTCATGTTGTTACCCAATGACTTCGCGTTGCTTTAAGCTTTAGTTGTACTCTTAACGTCTTGATTTAGATTTTCCCCATTTATTGTATTCAGTACTTAGAGTATAGTAGTTTTACGTCTGTACATAGATCTCTTGTTGAATTGCTTAGTTAGATTTCTTATTGAATTATTTAGTGCCCTAATTAATAAATTGTAAAGATATGTTTATTACCAAATTAAATTTAGTCACGTTTTATACCAACGGCGGATTTCTTATACACTCATATGATTGAATGCACACGACTGTATTTTTTCACTTGAAATTTTAGTTACTGTGAATTTCGCTTATAAATTTTTGTTTAACTTCACAATTGAACTTTGCGTAATACTTTTATTTCGATTAGTACAGTTCATGCTTCGGTTAAGGAATCAATGAATGTTATCAATTTAAGTGAATTATATATAGACTAGCCCTTCCACGTGCTGTCATTGGTTGACTGCTTGCTATCTTATAATTCGAACATGGTCGAGGCATTGCCCTGTGCTATCATGCAGCCAGTTGGATTTTACTTGGAGTTACTTACTGTATGTATTATTTAAACGCACCAAAAATCACATAGACCCAAAGCTTTGTATTATGGATTTCATTCACCAATGGTACTTTGTACCTATTAACATCACATAATTGTAATTTTGTTCAGGAATTTATAAAATTTTCCTTTCAATTCCGCACGTATACAAAGTTATTGTTCCATATTTTGTTTACCCAATATGTTGGGTTTTATTCGAAAGTGTAGCGATTTCTACATTTAAAACATCACGTAGGCTAAATTTTATAATGGATTCTTTAACAGATGAAGTAAATTAGATACGTTTATTGACTTCTTGCATTATGAAATATGCTTGTTTTGAAAGGCCTGTTAATTATAAGCATGCATTGATTATTTTCTTGTGCTAATGCGTCGAGTTCGAAAAAGATTTATTTTGCATTTGTTTTATTTTGGATACACCTAATTTGCATTCGTTTAAAGTTTACGAATGTATTAATCTTTCTAAAATGAATTGGGTTGCATCCAGAGTTACCTAGTTTACTAAATATGGTAAATTATTAAAGAATGAGTTTCTTTTCATTGACTGTAGCTAGTTGTTGATTTTTTACAGGGTGTCTGGTATTTGCTTTTTGCTGCATAATGAACGAATTGTGTGCTTTTTATGGTTTAAATGTCATATATATATATATATATATATATATATATATATATATATATATATATATATATTAAATACTGTATGTTTGTTGTGGTTTGTTTAGCATTCTTCTTAATCTTCTTTGGGAATGAAACCACTCATAGTTTTTAAAATCTATTTTATTTACGTTTCGATCCATGACCTAGGTCATCAACTATGAGTGGTTTCATTCCCAAAGAAGATTAAGAAGAATATATATATTAATTGCCGTGGGTTTTGTTTGGATTAAAGCCCCACGCTTGGGTTCCATAATTGCCCCGAGCTTCTTCTGGAATAAGTCAGTTACTTCGTGCTCCACACTTTAGGCGTCATAATTGCTCCGGACCTACTTTGGAAATCAAATCCTACCATCTAGACTTGCATTACAATATCACCCTCTAATAATACCCTCTGAAGATGCTTTCCAATTCGGATGCCAAAACCACCAGCTTTTTGTTCAGCTTCCTCAGGGATATTCGCCACGGCTGCTCACTTGCTCTCTGTAAATAATACCCTAATATTCGAAAAATAAATAAAATTTGACTGCCAAAAGTACATCACGCTTTATTGGAACATTAATTCGCAATTCAAAAATTTTAGTCTTACATTCTTCGTACACCTTGGATCTTTAACAAATATCATCAAATTTTTAATAAAGTCATTTTAAATAATATAATTTGGAAATTTATTAATTTACATCGATCATTAAATAAAACTAACTGGGCTTATCCCAAAACTTTACTTTAAAACTACAGGTCTATTACGAGCTCATATTAAAAACCTTTCTGTACCTATGTGCTAACTACGGCATTGAAAAATTAACAAAAATCCTTGTACTTTGTACAAAAAGCCAATATTACAACTTCATTTCATAATACCAAATAGTACATAAATATGTTTTCATACCACCCCATCCCAAAGTAAAATTGTCAATTAAAAATGTCCTTATAATACAAGGAAATCCACAAAAATCACCAACAAATTCACAATATTCAAGTTTTAAAAGGTTGAATTACCTTGATTAAGCACCACCAGCTCTCTACGTTGAAATCATTTCCGATGTGGTCATCCCTCTGGACTTCTCATTCAAGAATTGCTCCAGATGGCCACTCACCATTAGGAACTGCACGCCTCCACTCAGATTTCTCAGCAGCTAATGCTCCCATACATCTGCTACTGGTCCATCAACATACTCAACTTCTACCAGTGCACACCAAGCGCCTCCAACTATATGTAGTAAAAAGGTCAACTTACTTTTCTACCAACTTCGGTTATCAACTGTATTTTAGATATTCACAATTGCAATATTACCGCTGCACCAATCTGTGCATCTTAATTGTAATAAAAAGAATTTAAACTCACTATTACACGAAGCTTGGTTGAAGATCAACAAGGAAAGAAAAAGAGAGCCCTAACTGTCCCGTCGTTGCTTATATAACCTTCGAATTCCACCCCTGAATCGTTACACGCCATACCCCAAGCACACTGTTCTCGGTAAACTTCGCAACCGTCTCAAAAATCCGAAAATACCACTTGCAAAACAAGCATTTTCATTGGAACTCCTCATTAAAAATATCTAACGGCTGTCAGTTTCTACAAAATCGTCCGGCGACTAACTTCCACCCAAGCACCAAAACACGCCTCTTTCACATGCGCACATCCTATCACCTCATTCTAACTTGCATTCAAACTAGCGTTTCTTGTCTTGATTTTTGTGTATCCCTGTCTTACCTGTGTATTATATTACTTTACCTTCATCTTCGCTTATTTAAGTCAACCACAACTAACCATATGATATTTTCCATTCTTTGCTATCTCATTAAAAACACTGTCCTTCCCTTTATATTATTGATCCTAATACTTGTAGTGTTCACGTCTTATCTACCATAACCAGCTGTTTGTTTTCAAACTATCTTTTATTATGAATCCTAACGTCTGTTGACAAGCTTTTAAACTCAATACCAAGAACGTGTTTACCAAGCTAAACTTTTACTGGAAATATCTTGTTTTTAAAACGCTCCCTAATGGTTAACGTGTTTCTTGACTACACTTTCATATTTACAATGCTAAAACCTTTAAAATTATCAATGTTCCAGCTCTATATTACCTTGCATTACGTTATGTACACTAACAAAATAAAGCATATTGTAAATATATAGCAAGTAACGTAAGTTTTATATGTAAAAATAATTAATAGTAAGATACCATATAACGCATCATTTTAAGATAAATACAGACATTTATTTTCACTTATTAATTATCAATACATTTTTGATAAAAAATACTTTTCATTTGCTGTAAATAGCATAGAATAGTACTAGTTTTAGGCATTTAGCTTAAGAAACTACAATCAAACGTGTATTTTAAACCCCAATTTTAATAAATTTTGTGTACTGAAACACGAAAGCAAATATTTTCCATAAAATGCAACCCCTTTTGCACTAAAAAGCGATTCAAGTTTAAATTAATTACCCCGTGGATTACAGAAATTTATTTTAAATAAAGAATTTTGTAGAATATTAAGAATATAGAGAGATGAGTCACCAGTATTTAGAATACGTAAATATCAAATAAAACCTTTATTCCGAGAAGCAGCCAGAACACGATTGCATCATAATGTGTCATACTATTCTAGTAACTTCTGGATATAGATAATTTTAATATATAAGGAAGCGTTTATTAAAAACGAGGATCCATTCAGTAGTTTCGTTCATTCGATTAATTTGATTTATAAATTCGTTCCGAAATGTTATTATGAGAGATGTCGCGGGCTGTTGCTGTGTGCAGATAAAATTTGAAGAATGCAGTAAGCATACCTTAATTTGATAATTGCATTGTTGCAATGAATATAGAAGTGGTCTTAAACGCAATTACATAAAAAATATTATTAAGTACAATAGAGGGAAAATTCTTCAAGATAACGCTACTTTAAAAATTTTTATTAAATAATTGAAAGGAAGATGTAAGTACAATGTACTTTGGTAACTGCTGTTTGAAATGAAGATTTTAAATATGCAAAATCTTGTAAGCTGATTTGACATCCTTTTAAAATAAGAAGATATTTTATTACAAGGAGCGTTTTTGTGGATTCTGCAAGTATTACTTTTAGATTTAATGTTAACAGATATTGGAGTATTTGTATCTAATTTAAGGTAGAATAATAAGTGTTAATCATATAATATTTTTTTTGTAAAGGATTTTACCAGGAAAATTTGTGATCAAAGTTCGAAATACTCCGACCTCTTAATAGATTGTTAAGGATTATTTTGACCAAACAAACCTTACAAGCGTAACAATAAACAAAACCAGGTAAATCATCCATGAATTACTAGACTATTTCTTCTAATGTAGGTCTCTTGTTCATCAATTTTGTTTTCCAATTTAACCATGGAATTCTTTATCGCAACCACGCAATTCAAAATGTATTCTTTAAACATCGAGTATTCATTTTAAACATTTTTATTGTAAATTCGCTAGTCAAAGATTTTTTATCTGACATCGCCTGTTTTAATTTGTTTTCAAAATCATACATGGCAGTTTGAATGGGTTTCTAATTTGCTCAATGTCTCTATACACAGTTTGCTAATGTGACTCAAGTTATTGTTTACATCCCGATCAACTAAACTGCTTATAACTGCTTACAATAATGCAGTTGCACGTGAATATTTTTGTTCTTATGTAATGAAATTTCATATTCCTTACTGTATTCACCGTCATTTGTGCATTTTCATTAACAATTTCGGCAACTTTCTCAACTGAAATGATTGCTCATTCAACACCATGTAACTTTATTAATACATGTAATTAGAATTTAAATACTACAAATCTACTCTATTTCAATATATCCTTAAAATTTGGTGTTTTCCTTACAGATTGTAATAAGTTTGAAACCTGGCGGTTTGTTGCCCACGATTTTGATGGAGAAAAAGACCTTTCAGGGTAGGTGTTAATGTAATGTAAAACTTTTGTATTTAAGCTTTGCTATTTATTAATTTTCTATTTCTTTGTTTTCCTTTATTTTATTTTTATTTTGCCATAGGAACCTGCACCCGCACAACTGCAGTTAGCTGACACACCCTTATTTTGTTATGAAGTTCTCACCCCCTGAGCGCAAATCCAAATTTAATTCATTTAATGGTTATTTTACTCATATTGATTTTTTTCCTCAATACCAATCTATAAGTAAACAGATTAATAAAAACATAATTTAGAGGCATTTCTCATTATGCTTTCATCAATTGTACACTCCCTTTCAGGTAAAATATCTAATTTTTGTGACACCGTTGATCATACAATGTCAGGATCTATGTCTTTCTTTTCTCTTTTTTTGAATATTATCAACATTAAAATTGTTTTCCTCAACTTCTTCTTCCTTACTAGCTCCTTCTTCTTCATCGAATAATTTTTCATTACTTTCTACATTATCCTAAGATCCCTCACTGTCATTCTGCTCTGATGAGCTGTTCATGTAGTCTGAATCTCTAGAATTGTCGCTAAAGCCAAAGGGATCTAATTCTATTGATTCTACATAGGATAAATGATCTGCCTAATATTCCATTTCTTTATCTGTCAATTTCTTATTCTGCTGTGCTTGCCTGTTATCACTGAAAATACCATTGAGATTATGTGGTACCACTCAAAAATACTAGTGGATAAATGACCAACAATGTAGTTTTTGATAGAAATTCCGTAAAATGTATTTACTACTACATGTATTTAAGTAAATTGACAATTTAGAATAAACTCATTGTTTCAAATGCGAAAACCTCACATAATGTAATAAATTTAGATAAAATTATAGTGTAACCTAACACTTGACATTACAGCTGTAAAAATGAGATTATGAAGGCATATTCAATGGTGCCAATTTGCTTGGAAACATTTTTGAATTTCCAATGCTCTCGTGAAATGCACTACCCTTGGCCAGGAAGCGTTTTTTTTACCGGAAAATTTTGAATGTTGTGGGACCTTTGCTAATCCGAACAAGGTGGGATTAAAGTGCATGATAACACACACACATGGGACCTAGGTTTTATCTCTCATCTAAACGAGGGCATATTTGGGTAAAAACTGCTTGCCGAACATTTTTCAAGCGGCCTGTGTCGGAAATCGTATGTGGAACCTTGGGATCAGCAAACCAGTTTGATCTACGGAGAAATACCACTTAATATATTTTAAATGCTATTTTGTGTTCAAATTTACCCACTAAAGTATTACAAACAACATTAGGCATGTTATGTACCAGTCATCCCGAAACAATGATAGTTAGAACTCTATTTAGACAATTTCCTAATTCTTAAAACACATTTATTGCCAATTATAGCTAAGTTTATTATTTGCTCCTTACTTTCAATATATAAGGCTACAGTTTACGAACAAACAAATTACAATCTCGGTACTCTTCATTCCAATTTATACAAAAATAAATACATTAATATAAAGTAAATTTAATAGTCTTTTTGAACACTTTTCCACTTTTCAACAAGTTTGGATACTCCTTTTCTTTTCATGGCAAGGCCTTCAACTAATTTAACCTGGAAAAATTCTTAATAAAAAAGCTCAAATCATAATTTGCTTTACCTTTGACTTTTTCTTCTTAATAGGTTTTTCAGCAGGTACATTATTTAAAATTACAGGATTTTGAATGGCCGGTGCAATCATATATAAAGGAACAGCTATTGGTGTTGGTACACTTACTGTTGGTACACTTGCTGTTGGTACACTTACTGTTGGTAGATTTGCTTCTAAAGTAGCTAAATCTGAATAAAAGGAATTTAAAGCTGATCCCAAAACATCATCATTGGTCTCTGAATTTACCTAAAATGGTTATTATTATATGATGCTGTAAATTGAATATTATTTATTGTTTGTTTCATCTATCAAAACGATTCGCCAATCACACGTTCGATTATGTCATGATTCAAAACAAGATATCACCGACTTCATCCTTGGTGGTGAATATCAGCAACTATTTGCCAGGGTCCTTTTTTCACTTAATTAAGTAGGTAAGACTATGTTAATTAATTAACAAACATCAAATTTATAAAAATTTTAACATGAATCGTTTTGCTACAAACAATAACAAAGAAATTACTAATAAAAACAATTAAATGTGTCATATAATAGACAGTGGATTAACTGACAAACGCAAACTAAAGTGTGCCATTTTTTATCTACTATACTTGGCATATTTAAATATTTATAATCAGTTTTTCTTTTTCGAAAATGTGTTACGATAGACAGTGAATCTGTTCCAAAATTATCTGCCAAATTACAAAGAATAGCTTTTAGGAATAAATGTGAAAATTTTGATGGCTGTCAAAGGAAATAATTTGATATATTTGAAACCTTTTAATAATAAACATAATTGGAATTAATTGAAATAAAAATTAAGTATCAAAGACCTATGCGATGAACTATTGAAAATTTCAGAAGTAAAACTGAAATTTTGAAGTAACGTTTTAAATGATTTTCATGAAGATAAGCATTTAATTCTTTACGAAAATTATTCCACGCGATTTGATGAATACAGATAACATCTACAAAAGCATCCGTAAAAATAATAAGGTAAATGCCAACTGTGAAATAGAGGATAAATCTTCTGGAAAATTAAAGACAACTGAGAAAAATAATAAAAAGAAGAAAACCATTAAAGCACAAAAAGCACAATAAAAACTCAGTCTAGTTCAACAGCTTATTATGTACTAGTTATTCCTATTAGTCTGAAATTGTAATTGTATTACTACCACCGCTGGCAGCAGCACTGTATTGTCAAATAAATAAAAATAAAATCATAAATAGTAAAGAAAATACACAAGAGAGTTTAGAATATCAAAACCAGAATAAGCCTACACTTAAAGAACATTCCAATATGAGAATAGATATAATTGAACTTAATACCATCCTCAATATAAAAGAAATAAAATTCAGATGCCAATGTGCATTCTTGCTAAGTGAAACAATAAGCTGTAGGCGTTCTGTTCTTCCTCTCCAGCATTAACGCATATAAATTCTGTATTGTGTTACAAAAATTTTAAAATCCCTTTTTAATTCAATATAATTCGTATATCTAGAACTTATACATAATTAAAAGAAAGTTATCATAATTTTGAAACACTCTATTTATTGTCCTTTTATTCTATTTATCTAGTAAATAAATTCATCATTATATGTACTCCAGTTTTGTGTTTAACATCATGTTAAAAGTCATACATGCTAGTTAGAATTTCCATAAATTATCGTCAAGGTAATGTAATTTAGAGCGATTATGCGCAGCTGTTGTTTTGAATACTCAAGTATTGAAGCCTCGATTGTTCACGGACTACGACAGTCAACCATTTACCGTCCTAGTAATAAGATGAAGAAGTTAATATTAAAGGGTGACTTCAGACTGGCATTTCAATTATGCAGTAAATCGATCCATCCGAATGCATTAGAAAGTTCATCATACGCAACACTGAAGTGTTTGGTTTAGTAATGGCTATGTGTAACAGCCAATTTATAGCGTATAAATTGTATACGAATAGAAATCTATAGTAATGGGATTTGCAGTTTAATTGATGTGGTATCCTTTTCTTGGTTAGAGATTTCAACGATGGCTGGCTTTCCCCAACGGTGGATTCCACCCTTTATTTTTATGGTTCTGATCTTCAGGAAATTGCCGTAACAAAGTGAGCAACAAGTTTTTGCTGTCATTATGCAGTATTAAAGACGCACATATGCTTCGAGTTTATCTACTAAATGGTTTGTAACAATTTGCACTCTACGTTCGAGGCCGGTAAGTCGATTTTCCTTTGTTATGAAAACCATCTGTTTGACGTACAACGTTTAGTGGTTATTTTCCTCCGTTTAGAAGATATCCAAGGTTAAGCTGTAATCTTTGTAGTTTAAACTATTGAAAACTAATATCTTAATAATTATATTTAAAAACTGAGATCTTTGAAATTTACACTAAATTAAACTCTTGCTTTATAGGATGGTTTACCAAAACGATCTGTTCAAGAACTTAGATTATGAATCATACTGAATGGATTTTATTACTAGAATTTGCTTATTCATGTTGATTATTTATCATACAGTTGAGTAGTTTCTTATACATGATACAGTATTGCCCGAAATAAACAGTACTGAAACTAAGTTGGCGGTGTTTTTATGCGTGCGCTGTCACACTCAAGTTAGCTAGTATAGACCTGTCAAGTAAACCTCAAACAAGTAATTAGTAGGGTCTAATTGTTAAAAATGGCGTTAAGTACAGAGGAGAAAGTGTTTCTGGTAGAGCATTATTTTCGTTCATACGGAATCGGCCGACATAATGGTGCAAGTTTGCTATACGTGTCTGATCAATTCACACAAAGGTTTAATAAACGTTCTCCAAGTAATGCTGCAATTTTGAAGGTTATTGAAAAGTTTAGAAATACAGGTAGTGTATTGTGCCAACGAAAAGGAAACTCGGGGAGTCCCAGGACAGTTAACAACAACAATAACCATGAACGTGTTTTTGAGCAAATCTTAGAAAATCCGAAAGTCAGCCAGGCAAGGACAGCGTTACAACTTGATTTAAAAAGAACTTCCTTTCAAAGAATCCTGAAGGAGCTGGGTACATTTTCGTATGTGATTCAGGTACATCAACAACTACATCCACGGGATTATCGCAGTAGAGTGGAATATTGCGCCAGAATTCTCGCGTTACAGTATGAAAATCCTGAATTTTTGAAAAATGTTTGGTTTTCAGACGAAACACATTTTCACTTGTCAGGCTATGTGAATCGTCGCACAAATCGATTTCTGAGCTTTGCCAGACCCGATGAGGTTCAAGAGGTTCCTTTACATAGTGAAAAAGTGAGTGTCTGGTGTGCTGTTTCCGGACACAGAATCATTGGTCCGTACTTTATCGAAGAGAATGGTAGGCAAGTCACACTTAATCAACAGAGGTACAGACAAATTTTAACACGATTTATCCCTGATCTACGTCAATTCTGTCGTGCACGTAACTTGGCATTTCGAAACCAATTTTTTCAGCAGGACGGGCAACTTGCCATACTGCTGCCGCAATTCGTCAATTTCTTCAAGAACATTTTCCAAGCAAATTCATATCACGATTTACTGACTTCCCTTATCCTTCACATTCTCCAGACCTCACACCTCCAGACGCATACATTTGGGGCATGGCTAAAATGCCGTTTTCAAACGGGCACCACAAACCATCGATGAATTAAAGGATGCCGTTAGAGTCTCCTTCGCAGCCCTGAGACAACCCTTATTCAATAACATGACCAGAAACTTAGAACATCGTTATGAAGTCTGTCTCGAACGAGGAGGTGCACATTTAGAACATATAATAAAGTGTCAATAATATGTATTTTTTAAATATACAAAACAATTACAATTTCAGTACTGTTTATTTCGGGCAATACTGTACTTTTTTAACAAGGCTTAAAATTACTAATTAAAAGATCCTATTACCTAAGTAATTTAATAAAAATGTACGTCGTTTGATCAGTACTGGAAAAATAATAAAAGCTAATAATTTTGTTAATGAAATATATGCCTATTTACGTTAAAGGCTCTGATACAATCAAGTTTATTACAGAAATAGAAATGGTTAACTAAACACTTACAAAATTTATTGTAAATACCTGTGAGTTTGAAATAGAATTATTTTCAGTTAATATATGTGTTGATATCTAAAAAGTCTAATCTTTTTATAAATTTAGAAATGGTTAATCACACTTAAAGAAATATTTAAGAAGGTGAATTTATTCAACTTCATACATATTTCCGGATTCTATAAATCTTATATGAACCAAGGGTGTAAAAATTTAATAAATAGAGTGTCCATGCACCAATGACCACAAACAAATTTTATAAGTGCATTAAAAATAATATTGTTTCACTGGCGCCCAACGTGGACAATATTATTTTTTATGCTTTATCAAGCCGCATTATGTAGCGACAGTGAAACATCTAAGTTTTTACTATGTTAGGCTTAGGGGATACCTAGGCGAACATTTTTCTAACAAAAGTCATGCAGAAGATGTAGATTTATCCGTACTAACACAAACTGACTTTTGTAGACTTCCGGACTATGACCTCTATCTTCAGCGGTTTTTAGAGACTATCAGGGGGACCGTTAAACAAATACGGATGGGACAGGCGCCACTGTACTTATACAATATATAAGAACAAGGAATATCGCCAAGAAAAATACAGGAACCTCAACGAATATATTCTGTTATTGGAATACAAGATTTTGTATTCATAGATGGTGCAAACGTTTATCCTGAAATAAAATAAAGCACATAAAAATACATTGGAGGCAGCAGTTTGCGTCTCAAAATAATAAAATCAATAAATCAGATAACTTATATGCACTTATAAAATTTGTTTGTGGCCATTGGTGCATGGACAGTCTACTTATTAAATTTATACACCCTTGATTCATATAAGATTTATAGAATCCAAAAATATGTATGAAGTTGAATAAATTCACCTTAAATATTTTTTAAAGTGTGATTAACCATTCCTAAATTTATAAAAAGATTAGACTTTTTAGATATCAACACATATATTAACTGAAAATAATTCTATTTCAAACTCACAGGTCTTTACAATAAATTTTGTAAATGTTTAGTTAACCATTTATATTTCTGTAATAAACTCGATTATATCAGAGCCTTTAACGTAAATAGGCATTATATATTTCATTAACAAAATTGTTAGCTTTTGTCATTTTTCCAGTACTGATCAAACGACGTACATTTTTTTAAATTACTTATGTAATAGCATCTTTTAATTAGTAATTTTAAGTCTTGTTAAGAAAGTATCATGTATAAGAAACTACTCAACTGTATGATAAATAATCAACGTGAATAAGCAAATTCTAGTAATAAAATCTATTCAGTTATTCAGTATGATGCATAATCTAAGTTCTTGAACAGATCGTTTTGGTAAAGAATCCTATAAAGGAAGAGTTTAATTTAGTGTATAATTCAAAGATCTAAGTTTTTAAATATAATTATTAAGATATTAGTTTTCAATAGTTTAAACTACAAAGATTACAGCTTAATCTTGGATATCTTCTAATTGGAGAAAAATAACCACTAAATGTTGTACGTCAAACAGATGGTTTTCATAACAAAGGAAAATCGACTTACCGGCCTCGAACGTAGAGTGCAAATTGTTACAAACCATTTAGTAGATATATTCGAAGCATATGTGCGCCTCTAATACTGCATAATGACAACAAAAACTTGTTGTCCATTTTGTTACGGCAATATCATGAAGATCAGAACCATAAAAATAAAGGGTGGAATCCACCGTTGGGGAGAGCCATCGTTAAAATCTCTAACCAAGAAAAGGATACCACATCAATCAGTGGCTTAAATTGCAAATCCCATTACTGTAGGTTTCCATTCATATACAATTTATACGCTATAAATTGGCTGTTACACATAGCCATTATTAAACCAAAAACTTCAGTGTTACGCATGGTGAACTTTCTAACACATTCGGATCGATTTACTGCATAATTGGAATGTCAGTCTCAAGTGACCCTTTAATATTAACTTCTTCATCTTATTACTAGGATGGTAAAGGGTTGACTGTCGTAGTCCGTGAACAATCGAGGCCTCAACACTTGAGTATTCAAAACAACAGCCGTGCATAATCGCTCTAAATTACATTACCTTGAAGATAATTTATGGAAATTCTAACTAGCATGTACGACTTTTAATATGATGTTAAACACAAAACTGGAGTACTTATAACGATGAATTTATTTACTAGATAAATAAAATAAAAGGACAATAAATAGAGTGTTTCAAAATTATGATAACTTTCTTTTAATTATGTATAAGTTCTAGATATACGAATTATATTGAATTAAAAAGGGATTTCAAAATTTTTGTAACACAATACAGAATATATAAGCGTTACTGCTGGAGAGGAAAATCAGAACGCTACAAAGCAAATGCATCAACTCAAATTCAATTGAAAGTTGGTCTTCAATTTTTCTTTTTGCTTTCAAAACCTTCTGCGCATGTCCTTCTAAAAATAATTCAGTTCCCATTTCAACCCAAATTTTACAAGATTTGAAAGATTGTTGTGAAAGTATTCCCTGCCACCAGAAAACAAAGACAAAACACAATACGAATTTTTTAACAGCTAAACAAATTATATTTAAAATCTCTGACGGAGATTTATCATCTATTGTACGCATTTTGAGCTCTTCCAATGTCTGCGAACTATTCAGTGAACTAGCTTACAAAGAAATTCGATCCAAATACCCGAAATCTATTCAACCTCTTTCTGACAGTTTCGTACACAATGTTTCTTCTTCTATGCAAATCACTAACGAAGAGTAAAATCAGCATTAAACTCATTTAATACCAACTCTGCTGGAGGACTGGACGGTCTACGCCCATCTCACATACAAGAGTTACTTTCTTTCAGTTGCGGTGCAAATGCACAAAACTTCTCTTTTCACTCATCAGTCTATGCAATTTCATGCTGGCAGGTAAAGTAAACAATGAAGTTTGTCCAATTTTATAGGAGGCATTCTGTTTAAAAAAAAGACGCAGGCTTCCATCTAATTTCAATTGGTACTTTCTTTAGAGACTAGTTGCAAGAATTTGTTGTAAAAAAATTCAACCATTTTAGGAGATGCTTTCAGACCATTACAATTTGGTTTACACCAGGTGGTTGTGAACTAGTTTCACATTCCGTTCAGTATATATAAATACACATTCATCATTGGCATCCAATAAAGTACTCTTAAAATTAGATTTTTGTAATGCATTCAATACTATTCATAGAGACAGACATTCTTATTAAAGTAGTTTCCATTCACATTCCCTTTTTATTACCCTACATATCTAAATGGTATCATTTCCCTTCTTTCTTAAATTACAGACTCAAAATCACTTATCCGAAAGAGGTATATGACAGGGAGATCCCCTAGGTACACCTTTATTTTGTTTAGCAATCAATGACCTCACCAGAAACATCCAAACATAATTTAACTGTTAGTATTTGGACGATGAATGTAACATGCATCTCGAGACACAATTATTTTTGGCTGTTTCAAGGTCATGTTTGACGTATAAATGTTAACCTTTGCACTCCACAAATAATTTCCTCTTCCATAATACTTATTAACAAACTTATTCTCTAATTCTAATAATTCTATGCAAAGTTAAAACAAATAAAAATGAAATTCAAAACCTATATGGCACGGTGCGGTGATGTTTTATAATTATAATATTTATGCGAAAAGTATATGTTTTATTTTATGTACAGATGTATAAAATATAAGTGGAAGAGGCGTTTTAGCAGTTAGATTCCATTACCGTTCAAATTAAAAGATACTATTATAGATAGTTCAGTTTTAACAGATAATTTAAATATGAGTTTAAACTGAATCGTCAAAGTTGACCTTGAAACAGCCAAAAATAAATGTGTCCCGAGAAGCGTGTCATCGGTTTAGAACTAAATTTTAAAAAATGTGAACTACTATTCCTAAATCATCCTGAGGACCATAAAATTTCTTTATTTCAGTCTATAGCCCCAAATATCAACATTCCCGCCAAATGCAAATGGAATCTTTTAGGGCTCCTTTCTGCATAGAAGCACTAGAAACCTGCTTTTTAGAAAAAATAAACAAACTTTCCATAATCTCATCTAGGCTTAGTCAACTCAACCTTCTCGTTCATATTTCTTTCTTTATTCTTTAAAACTGTCTGGTTATCTCTAAGCTCATGTACGTTTTGAGATGTAGCACAACGTGGCACGGTCTAATCCTTTTCGATCATTTTGATTGCATTTTACGAACTACCTTGGAAGAAATCACTAACATTAAACTTTCGAATGCCAGTTGGTTACAAACAACACTCCCAATTTCCAGAGGCGGGCTAGGGATCCGCCTACTTTCTCCCCTTTCTTTACCAGCTTTTTCTTATCTTCTTTTAATTCCTCCTTACCCATAATGAAACTTATTTTAAAAACAACCAACGAACACAACCGAAGGAGAAAATCTTTGCTTAAAAATTGCGAATAAAAATAAAATCGAAGATAATAAATGCCTCCAGAAATGCTGGGATGAACCGATTTTGGACCGTATTTCAAGAAGCTTGCTAAAGTTTGCTCATAGCCCAATTGAAAAGGTTCGTCTTCTGGCAGTGACCTTTAGAAACGCTAGTTCATGGCTTTCAGCAATACCAATCTCGTCTGTAGCCAAATTACTAGACCATTAATCTTTTAGTATAGCAACTGGTCTGAGACTAGGTGCCCTTATGCGTACCTCACACTTGTATATGCAGCTATTCGGTAGACCAGTTAGGTCATCACGGATTAAAGTGCAAGTTCAGTGCAAGCTGGCAACCCAGACACAGAATTATTAACAACCTAATTCGATGTGCTTCAAAATCAGCAGAAGTTCCTTAAATTTTGGAGCCTAATAATATCTTGAGGAATGATGAATAACGACCAGACGGCATTTCTTTGATTCCCTGCAATGACACTTTAACAAACTGTCAAAGCACTGCATGCTCAAAAAAAGACAGGCTCGACAGCCAAAATAGGCTAACAAATTAAAATTAAAAAATACTCTAATTTGTCCGAATTGTATATATTCTATCATGTCACCATCGAAATGAATAAGTAATAGCACTTTTGATTCAAGAGCTACCTCTTTCCTTTTCCTACAAATTAGCATAGCTGTACAACAAGGTAATGCCGCCTCAGTTCTAAGGCACAATTCCAGCTTCCGATGCCTTAGAGGAGCTTTGTCTAACCCCACTCGGTACATTTAATCTATTTCAATTAACATCTTTCTTAAACCTAGAAAAATCTCGAATAGCTCTTAATGCTCATCCAAATTTTTAAAGAGCATATAAATAGTTTCAGAATCCACTCATTCCCTATGAGCATTTACAATAATAAGTCCAAATCAAGAACACATTCTGTATCAAATAATATTACAGACCCAAAAAAAAACAAGAAATCAACCACAGAAGACAAAATAACGACCACCAATGCAAAAAATAGCCTTGAAAATAGTAAAATGCAAATGAAAATAATAAACATTACAGAACATCAAATGGCTATCTAATCCTATAAATGATTTAGGAATAAAAGGTTTAAGAAACAATGGCAAAACTTGCTTCATAAATTCACTGATACAATGTCTGTCCAACACCAAGTTACTACTAGAATACATCAAATACGATAGTTTCAAACAAGATATTAAAATGATTTCCTCTATAACGTATGGTGCTCTTATCAAAGCCTTCTCACAAGTAATAAAAGATTCTCTCAATGCTATTAACACACTAAACCTTAACGAATTAAGCGATTGCTTCCCTTTCAGTTTCAGCAATCACTCTCAACAAGACACAAGAATTCTTATGTTTTTTACAGAAGGCCTGCATGAAGATGTGAACCAAGTCATAAACCTTGCACAACCAATAAGACCCGAAACTGACTAAACTCTTAGCAATTGCAGAAAAGCTAATGAAACCTGGAAGCAATATCTAAGAAACATAATTCTAAAATTTCAGATATTTTTGTATGACAATTTAAATCAATATTATGCTGTACGCATTGTGGTCATTGCTCTGTTACATTTGACTAATTTTGGGACATATCACCACCCATACCTCATCACGTAAAACTTAGTTTACAACAGTGCCTAAACATTTTTTTAGAAAAGAAACCCTAGATGGTAACGAAAAACCAACATGTCCGAAATGCAAAGACAAAATAACTAGTACCAAATCAATAACCATACAGAAATTCTCGAAAGAGCTCGTCTTACATTTGAAACGCTTTTCAACTCACAAGCTCTCAACATCCAAACCCTCCTCTACTATACATTTTCCTTTCCAAAACTTAGAAATGAGAGCACATACAAGTGATAATCACCAAGATAACGGCAAAGTTAACCTCTACGCAACATCCAATCATACATAGCGGAACATCACAAAATGGTCATTATACTTCCTACTGTTGACGTCCATATTCATTCTTATGGCATCATTATAATAATTGTAGAATAAACAATACTTCCAATGAGGCTATACTAAATGGAGAACCTTACATACTATTTTATGAACACCAAAATAAAACTTCAAAATCAGCAACGGAAAACTTGATAGATAATGCGCATATCGATACTCCTCTTAGGTGTATGCATACACTCTCAAAAAAAAATGACCACTACAACTGACATCGAGGAATCTGCATGGCTCTCCTTAACAAATAACAAAATAGTAACATCCACTCACGTGAAGGGAATCCATCCGATGAGGTAATCACAGTAAACACGCTACCTCTATCTCAGTCCCAAATTTTTTTAAAAAAGAAAGGCCGAAAACTCAAAAATAATCAAAAAGTCAATTTAATAAATGTGCAACATACATTGTGCACGTCAAGACTATGTCGAGTACCTAATAAATTTTATGAATTTTCAAATGATAAAGAACAAGAAAAATATGAAAAGATCGAAAAGCAAGAGACCGTTATTTAATGCCATACAGATTCATCGACAACGCCCAAAGTGCCACCAACTTCACTTGTTCGATCTATGACACTAAAAGCAATTTCGCATTGAACAGCTGAACAAGAGTGTCTTACGACTCAGTCCAATTTACAACATTCTCATCCAACATTCCTTAAAGTGTATGATTCTGTGGCCACTTACCTTGAGATAAGGTAATATAAGACACCTATCTTGCACAATGGTAGGCACAATGGTAACTAAAATGAGGATTTCGTGTTGTGACGAGAAGCCTGAGGTAATTTTGAATGGAAATGACTTACGAGTAAGGAAACCTCTAAAGGCAAAGCGGCTAGTAGAGTAATTTGCTCTGGGTAGATCATGAGCTTGGGTCGGGGTTGAACTACGATAAAAAATAAAGTGAATATTGCACCACCAAATTTTTGAATACAACTAGTGACTAATATCAGTTTATTTGTATAAGGAGAATGCGGAAACCTAAGCCTTATACCGCTGTACAAATATTTTGCATGAATACAACCCTTACGAAATATTTACTTACTGTCACGTTATGGTTGATAAAGATGCACTGTTACTTCTGTAACCAAATAAAACCAATACCTAGCACTGTTTGTGCATTCTATTAATTGTCACCATTAAATTTCATAGATATTATAAACCAAATACTATCTCATTCAAAATAATAATCAAAGAACATAACCAAAATAAGTTTCTATTCTCTTAATATCTCAGTTATCAAAAATAATTATTTACAAATGATTACTCAATATGTACACGTCATTATCAACTCGCTTCAGTCATTTTGTTTCACTACATTTCAAAATTTAGCAATTATTTTTCATATAGATATTTAAAAATCGTACTATGTAAGTGACTAATGATACTCTAACAAAAGTTTTATTCAGTCTTGTGTAGTACTACAATAGACTTCACATACAAGTGTTAATTCAATTTACTTCCAAATATTTCTAAAGTTCAATTAGACTAACATAACCTAACCAATGAACAAAGACTTTTTAGAATCTCAGTATTTTATTAACAAGCAATACTACTTAAAATGAAATATTTTAATATTCTGGACATACTCAGTAATAATTATTAACTTTCACACTTACTCTTAATTTATTATGTCAAAAATGTAAACAATTTAGCATTAATACTGCCCTCTTTGAATTTCAACGGCACATTAAAAATGGAGTTTCTATAAAATTCACTTCAAAATCACAAGGAAATTATAAGGTCAAACGATGTTAAATAGGATTGGAATTTCAAAACTGAACAAAACTAAAAACATTTACTTGATTGAAGTACCGATGTAATTAAAACTTGCACATTCTTCCAGAACAAACAACATACCAGATGTTCAACAACTTACAAAATATCAGTGATGCGCTTATACCATTCTATGAATTTATGCAAATCTTGAAGCCTACTAATACCATCACGAAATTGTCACATATTTCTCAAATCATCTGATGTAAACCCTAACCAAAAATCTTGCCGTAGATAAATTTTTCAATTCAGAATTAAATTCCAGACACTGAATATTCTAACATTTCAATATTCAAATTGAATCTTCCGAAATTATATACCTCTCTAAATTATTTTTATTGCACTACGAAAAAAAATTAACAAAATACCATGAGACTAATTCATACTCACTGTGTTACTGATGCTTAATAAAATTTAACATTGTGTATTGCAGACCTCACTGAAGCAAAACATAATAGGAAAAGCTCTCTTCTCAAAACCAAATGAAACCAGGAATCTAATCACTACACGATGTTTTCCTAGTTTTACAACTTTTTTCAAACCCGACACCAAGCATAATTGCTCAGAGCCATCTTCTTGATGAGAAGTTTGACTTTCACCCACAACAGTTAACGTAAAGTGTTTGTCAATTTGACAGTTACAACAACAGAGCGTTTTATTCTACTTATAGGAAGGAGCTCTCGAAATGAATCTTATAAGAATTATTATTTGTCACTGTACAATTTGAAATGATGCTCACAGTTTTGAAGCATAAAGCTAAATTAATACAACAGATTTTGTAGTTATGTGCTACAAATAATGAAGCATGACGCATTTCTACGGCATATAATTTATAGCGATTAAGCGACTTTCCACCTTAGTGGAAAAGTAAACAGACACAATGTTCGCATATCGGGTTTGTAAAATCCACATTCAACATTACAACACGAAAGAGATTCGCCTAAGATAAACGTGTCTCTGTGCATTATCTCGTGGAAAGATCTATATACATTTTTTCTTTGTGGAAAGAATTGTAACTGGAATAACATACCTGGACATGTTGGAACAATGGCTGTTCACCCAGGTTATGGAAGATTCACAGCACTTTATTTTCCAACAAGATGGAGCTCCATCAACATTGGCACCTCAATGTAGGAGGATTTTTGAATGAATCCCTTCCTCAGTGCTGGATAGGTCTCAGGGGAAATAATGACTTGATTCTACATTTCTGGCCACCGAGATCTCCTGATCTCACCCCATGTGACTACTTCTTATGGGGTTATGTTAGGCATGCTAACAACTTTGAATGATCTGCGGAACCATATTACTGCTACTATGCACTCAGTAACAGCAGATACGCTTTCTCATGTGTGGGATGAGTTTACCTACCGCATAGATGTTTGCCATGCAGTAAACGGTGGACACATTGAACATTTATAATAGATGAAAAAATGTGTTGCGTTTGAAATACAGTTAAAACCAGTTGAAAAAGAGGAGTTGTCATTAATTAAAGATGAAACAACTTCATCTTGAGAAAGCCGAACGAGATAGATCTGGTATGAAAATTGATGCTGAGCTTTGAAAAAGTGCGATCAATGTAATTGTCATTGCATTTGCCTTGAAGATATTGCCTACCCCTGTACTTTCTGTAGGTACAGCTAACTACAAAAGACAGGTATGGACTTACTGCATAGGTATCTCAAAATCTATCTAACAATGAAGCATACATGTATGTATGGAATGAAACTCGAGCATCTAGGGGTCCACAAGAAATAGCTTCTTGTTGGATGTATGTAACCACCTTCAAACTTATAATGTACAGTGACCAGTGTGGAGAACATAACAGAAACGTAAAAATTGTGGCTGTACGTAAATGGTAATGTATAATCAAAGAAATATGTAATTAAAAGAGCTGGTATTATTAAAAAAATAAAATTCGTTACATTACTTAGACAAAGGATTAGAAGAAATATTGTAATAAGTAAGAAATTTCCGAAAAAGAACATGAATGGGAGAAGGGTTCCCGTGACTGAAATAGCGTTTCGTCTTGGTACCGTTACTCCCATTCTTTGCATTAGGTAGGAGCGAGATCTGAATTCATCACTCATTAAAGTTAATAGTCCTCCGATTTTGTTAATTAAATCTATAGCTTTACTGCACCAGGGTGCTAGTTTCCACTGTGTTCGGTCTCTTTGTCGCACGTTCGCGTGGTTAATTTTAAGTTATTTAAATTTGTAGTCGTAAATCTAATAGTAAAACTGTCATCCCTTGTTCCCTTATATCCTGCCATAAAAATTCCTTCTGCATCTGTGAATAAGTTGGACTAAGAGTAGTGAACAAACACTTTCTTATGGATATTGAAGCAGAACGGTCGTCGGTTTCTTCGTTCGGTATCGTAAGTTAGTCAAGTGCCGCAGACTTTAGTTATTAAACCCCCTAAAAAACACAGTGCAAGTGTAACGTAACATAGACTCAATTCGCATACAGTCCACTTGGTTGAAAGAATAGGAACTGCAGCTTAGAAAAACAAAACACCGCGGAGGTAAGTCGATGTATAAATTTATATTTATCTTTTTTTAACACCACTACCAATGGCGATACATATTCCGTTTTGCACGGGGATATTATACCTTCTCGAAGCATCTCATTTATTTGCTTCTTAACTTCCTCTCGGTACACAAACGGGATGGCATACGATTTTCTAAAAAATGGGGTCTCGTCCGCATTAGTATTTCATGTTGATAGATTTGGGTCCTACCCGGTGTCTGAAAACACCTTGCTATTATTTTGCAACAACTTATATAATCGAATTTTTGATCTTCATCAAAGGTTTCGCCCCAAACGCAGCTTGTTTGAGCTCTACATCAGAGTATCTATGACAAGATGAACTTCCTTGACGCCGACTAAATTTATCGATAATACTTCATTTAAATGTTCCTCATTAAAATTTAACTTCAACTGGATTTCCGGGAATATGATGATTTTACTGTTAAAATCAACTGTCGCCCAACTTCGGAGAGCCAGTCACAACCTAAAATCACTTTATGATTTAATTTAGGTATAACAACGCAGGGTACTTCAAACATAACATTATTTAATGTAATGGGTAAGTAAACTTGTTCAGTTACTTTATTCAATTTTCTTCCAATCGCTACTGAGACCATCACATTTGATACAGGGAACACAGGAATTTTATTTTGCTCTTGTAACTGTTTAAAATATAACTCAGAAATTGCACATACCTGGCTGCCAGTATCAATTAATACGTTTATAGTTTCCTGCATTATTTGTGCTGAAATCGTGGGCGAGATTTGACTAGAGCCTGTAGGGCTGTCCTCTACGTCACTCAACAGGTCTTCGGTGTTAACAAAGCATGTCGTTATAGATCTAATTTCCGAGTACTGCTTGTAGGGTGGGTTTCCCTACTTTCCTGGTTCGACGCCCGCCAATTCTCCCTATTATTTGTCTGCGGATTCCTCTTTTATAGGATTATGAGTGGCCTTAAAATGCGCACCTGTACTACGATTATACCGTTCGCCACGATTTAAATCGCGAGACACACCCCCTGCTTTTCCATATCGTTAAGTCCATTTTCTGAGAAACTGTTCAAGATCGTTTATATTACTAATCCCTGCAAGAGGATTCCCTTTGATCTCGGCTCGAAATGCTTTGATAACCATTGAACTAAGGTGGCATCATCCACACTTTCGGATAGAAATTCCGCCTGGTTAGCTAATTTTAAGGCGTAGTCAGCCCGCTACCACCCTTAAATTGACCATATTTGAGCTCATAAAACAATTCCCTTTCGTTTTCAATATTCCAATAGCGTACCTTAAACTGTTCTTCGAAATTATTAAAGTCTGTAAAAGTATTTTCACGGGCCACGGCCCACTCAGACGCTGATGATTTTAAACACAACAAGGTTAAATTTAATTTCGCATTATCAGGTACCGCCGCGTCGTTAAATAACTTTTTTAGTTTTCTTAAAAATTGCATTGGATGCATATTGCCATTGGGTCGGAACGCCAACTCGTTACCGCCCATATCCCTCCAAATTGACACATAATTTCTGTGCTCGGGTTTTACAAATACATCGCTTGGTATTACCTGAACATTAATTGGTGACTTGCTACGCTCAGATTTAACCCTAACAGATTCTGCTAACTCGCTTATACTATCTTGCATTTTTAATACATTTAGTGTTAAATTTGTCATTAAATTTTGAAGCGTGGAATATCCATTACCTCACCTTCGTTTTCACTATTAGGCATATTGAACTATCGTAATATTTATAACCACTATTTAGTCTAATTATAGCATAAGGTCATAAACCTCACAACTTACGTAAACACGATTCAATCCCAGCCAGGTGGTCTGATAGCATTTGTTTTTGAAGGTCAACGTCCCTTTGCTTGTAAATACATCGTATTTGATATTACAGTTGTCCTGTGAATTTTTCATCTCGGTGCTAAAATATGCTGCAACAATAAACAACCTACCACTGGTCGACTGTCACTAGCCGATTGCTTAAGGAAAGCGTTTTCTTTCTTTCTCTATCTTCAATAGAATAAGTTTTATCTGTTCCAGGATGATGTATTGTAATTTGCCCGTAAAAGATATTCGAAACTCGCCCTTGTACCAGCTCCACGTGGGTGCCAAATTGCGATGAAACTCTAGGTTATATTAATGCATAGAGTCGTGACTGATACATTGAGTTTGCTTTTTCTTCACGGTAAATTACTTGATTTTAATAACAAACTTTGCTGTAATGGTAGTTTAATAATACTTCACATAGAAACATTACAAGTATGCATAAAAAAAAATTAAAATTCAATTGAATCAAACCGTCAATTTCTTACTTGCCGCTTTAAGGTCCGCATACCCAATGTTCCCCACCTCGCACAAAAACCTCACTTCAATTTACGATCGCAGCGGCGCACACCCAAAACCAGTGTCGTAACCGACCGCACCACAAAGTGTAACGTAACATAGACTCAATTTGCATACAGTCCACTTGGTTGAAAGAATAGGAACTGCAGCTTAGAACAACAAAACACCGCGGAGGTAAGTCGATGTATAAATTTATAAGACCCCCCGCGCGTGAACAAAATTGGCCTTCATCACCGGATCTTTAATTAAATAATTAGTTCCTATCCTTTAAGCTCCTTATACTTAAATTTATAAAATTGTCGTAGTTTTTATTATGGTTAAACGTGTTACACAGAAAAGAACATCTTGCTTGCAAATTGAATGATAAATACATCTGGTTATAAGGGTAGATTTTACAATACATTCCTTATCCTTTGTGGCAAAGATTAGGGTCGTCGTCGGTATCCTTTTATGTAAACTATTTATGAGGGTTATTGTATCCTAGATCTTTACCTTATTTGTCACTTCAAGTTGGAGCAACCATTCGAGTTCATGCAACTTGTATAACAAAGGGGTTATTGGTATTTATTTGAAACCTTAAAAGCTTTGTCGGGCCAGCACTGTAGTTAGTTGCATTTTTCTATTAATAATTTAATTTCGTAGATGAATCAGTAATTTAGCATATTCGAATCAAGCATTGTTTTTACATTAATTTTTATTGTCGTTCATTAATCATTAATCAAATATGGTTATATCAATTGATAAAGCTATTCTTGAAGCTAAATTTGTAGTTAAAAGGTTGGATTACATATACAGCAAAATCAACCCACCGGAAAACGTATCGATTGCTTTAATTAGAGCGTCGATTAAAAGTGTCGTACAGATTGAAACGCTTTTCAAATCCTTTTGCAAGGATATTTTCTTTGATGAAGAAAGTGAACAATTGGATGAATTTTCGGCTCTTAGGGTGAAAATCGATGATTATCTATTAGATATTCGTATTATCGCAGAACAATGCGAACTAGATCGGGTAGAAAATAAGCCAAAGGTGGAAAATATGAATAATTCTTTTTCGTCGAATTGTGGAGGAATTCGCTTGAAACATCTTTCAGTCCCACGCTTCTCCGGACGAATTTCAGATTTTGAGAGTTACAATGCAATTTATAAGCGGTTGATTCATGATAATGTCAGTTTGTCACCCGTTGAAAAATTTTGCCATCTCGTTGATACATTAGATGAGTCGTCCGTGGCTTAATAAAACACTTGCCATTAAATGATTATGCATACGAGGAAGCCTATAAAATCATTACTAATCGTTTTCAGTCCAAGAGGTTATTACTTTCAACATATTTTAATGTTCTCGAAAATGCCCTAAGGTCAGTTCCTCAGACTCGCATGCGGAACTCCGCAATTAATTAGTTGTTTTGATGAAAATATATTCGCGTTAAGGCAGATGGAAATAGATTTATTAGATTTCATGTTGTTTAATCTGTTATCGAAAAATTAGATATAAACATTTTAAAGCGTTTTCAATTAGGAAATAATGACGAAATTCCGTCGTTTAAAGATTTAAGGTCGTACATTGAAAAACAATGTAAAGTGTTGGAAATAAATGACATTGCTTCAGGAACATGCTTAAAATCTCGAGACTCCGTTAAAGAAAGAGAAAAGGAAGGTTCGTTAGCACTTCGCCAAAACTTCTTTAGTTGGTACCACCAATGATGTTAAAAATTGTAGTTTCTGTCAAGCTGTGCATCCTATTTATAGATGTAAGCAGTTTCTCGATAAAACCCCTCAAGAAAGATTTGAGGTGGTAAAGCTTAAGAATCTTTGTATCAAATGCTTAAATACTTCACATTCGATGAAAAATTGTACGTTAGATTGGTCGTGTAGGAAATGTCATCAGTCGCACAATTCGTTGCTTCACTTCGATAAACAAGAAAAATCGGTGTCGCACGCCGACAAACCCATCGTCAAAGGTCAGCGTCTCCTCGGAGAGCGGCGCCTAGACTTACTTCTACTAGTAGACCTAGTGAAGACAATCTGTCATCGTCGGTTGTGCATGAACAACCTGTCACTAGTTCGTTGATTTCGACGTCATTAGAACACACAACCACGCTGTTAGCTGCGGCAATGGTGTCGGTGCTTGATTATACAGGAACATTGCAATCTGTTCGTGTAATATTAGATAACGGATCCATGGAAAGTTTTATGACTGAAAGGTGCCGTCAGAAATTAGGTTTAAGGAAACGGAGAGCCAATGTCACTGTTCAAGGACTTGGCTTGAATTCGTCGTTGGTGTCTGGTGCACTATCGTGTGTAGTCAGCCCTCGGAGCACGGTCTCCAGCATATGGAATTGATTGTTATATTTTACCTAACATTTGTAATCAATTACCTTCGTCGTCGATAGGGGTCAAGGAATGGTCGCATACTCGAGGTTTGGCCTTAGCTGATCTTAATTTTAATGTTCCTGGTAAAATTGACATGCTACTCGGAGCGGAAATCTTTGCTCAGGTTTTGTTGAACGAGTCTCGTTGGGGTGTCGCTAACGAGCCAGTTGCTATTAAAACAACCTTTGGTTGGGTTTTAACGGAAAGGTCGTTTCCCGAATAGTTCTATTACGTCGTTGTGTGCTTTCGTTGAACCCTTAGACAGTGATATTCGTCGATTTTGGGAATTAGAAAATATTCCCTTCAAAAAACACATTTCTCCTGAAGAAGAAAGGTGTGAAAATCAATTTGTGGAAAATTATAGACGTAACAAGGACGGTCGTTTTGTAGTGTCCTTGCCCTTTAAAATTTCGGAACCCTCATTTGTGGGTACGAGATCAATTTGTATTAAAAGATTTTTGTCGTTAGAACGTCGTTTGTTAAAAAATCCTGAATTGTATTCAGATTATAAAAAATTTATGGAGGATTATTTGACAAGCGGTCACATGGTTCAAGTGAAATCGCCTGAAAATTCGTCGGGTTATGAAAAAATGTATTACATTCCCCATCATGCTGTACATAAGCGGGATAGCACTACCACCAAATTGCGTGTGGTTTTCGATGCTTCGTGTCAGGATCAATCTGGAAAGGCGTTAAATGATAGCTTGGCTATTGGTCCTGCTTTGCAAAAGGACATTGCAGTTTTGTTATTGCACTTTCGTGTACATCCTATCGTAATTACAGCTGACATTAAACAAATGTATCGGCAGATTTTGGTTAAAGATACTCATCGTAATTATCAACGTATCGTCTGGAGATTTTCTCTGTCAGATCCTATTATGGACTTTAAGTTAAATACTGTGACTTATGGAGTTTCGTCGTCGCCTTTTTTGGCCTTGCGTACTGTTCAAGAATTGGCAAGGTTAGAATCGATTAATTTTCCTTTCGCGTCATCGGTATTAGCGAGCGATACCTATGTTGATGACTTAGTCACTGGATGTAATTCGATTAAAGCTGCTAATCAATTAATTGGTGAATTGAATAGTATTTGCTCTAATGGTGGTTTTCAATTAAGAAAATGGAGTAGTAATTGCCCGGAAGTGATGTCCAACTTGAGGGAGTCCCTGTCCAGTTCGGACGCAATTACATTTCAAGATAAAGATAGCGGTTCAATAAAAATTTTGGGCCGTTCGTGGCGTGCTCTTACAGATGCATTTTTATACAACTTAGACGTTGAAGAGCGCACTTGCACTAAGCGTAATATTTTGTCGGCTATCGCAAAAATTTTTGATCCTCTCGGTTTGATAGCACCTGTAGTACTGTTCGCTAAACGTTTAGTTCAAGATCTTTGGCTTTTAGGTCTCGGTTGGGACCAAGAGCCTCCATTGAAGTCATACAAAATGGAAACATTTTTGGGTGAATTGCTAGCGGTTTCGAATATTGAGATTTCGCGTAACATCGTATGTCATAATTTTAAAAAGGTGGAGTTGCATGGATTCTGTGATGCTTCTGAAGCCGGGTATGCAGCTGTCATCTATTTCCGTTCGTTCGATCTAGAAGGTAATATTACCATTTCATTAGTATGCGCAAAATCGAAGGTTGCTCCTACTAATCGCATTTCATTGCCCCGTCTCGAATTGTGTGCTGCCGTACTCTTGGCAGATTTAGTAGATTTCGTCAAAAATATTTATACAGATATTTTATCATTTAGTAATATTTTCGCGTGGTCAGATTCTACTGTTGTTTTGTCTTGGATTCGGTCTTCCTCGCATAAGTGGAAGACATTCGTTAGCAATCGTATTTCGCATATTCAAGAACGTATTTCTCCATCTTCATGGTTTCATGTTAAGTCCCAGGATAACCCTGCGGATTGTGCCTCACGTGGACTTTTGGCTTCAGAGTTGGTTCATCATCCATTATGGTGGACAGGACCTTCCTGGTTAGTGCGTCGTAGCGAAGAATGGCCAGTAACATCGCTGCCAAAACTTATCGACTCATCTCAGATGGACGTCGAATATCGTACTTTGTCGTTAACAGTCGTTATGTCTGAGAATTTCTTAGATTTGTTGTTGGATAAATTTTCAAAACTGCAGAAAATTTGTAGGATTATTACATGTATTCGTCATTTCATTCGTAATGTTCAATGTCCAGCAGATTTGCCTTCAAAATATTCTGATCGTTTGTCTCTAGCTCAGCAGCAAGAGGCTATACATTTATTGATTAAAAGAGTTCAAACGAATGTTTTTGGTCAAGACATTGCAAATATTAAAACTGGAAAACTTGTTAGTAAACAACTTCGTAGCCTTAGTCCGTTTCTAGATAGTCATGATTTGTTGAGGGTGGGCGGTCGCCTACGTAACTCAGAGTTGTCGCATGATGCAAAATTTCCAATTTTGCTTCCTCGGTCGCATCGGTTGACTGAAATTATTATCTTAGATTGCCATGAAAGATATTTACATGCTGGTAGGGACGGTATCGTTCGGATACCTACCATCAAGACAGCCCAAGGGTTAGTTAAACGTCCTCTGGTGAAACTATGTTTACTGCCAGTTACTTGATATTTAATGGTATGTACACATATATTCACTTATATAAGTTTGTCGGTTAGGTTTCTTAGTTAATAGCTCTAATTAGTTTTAAATATAAAATAAGTTAGTCCATACTTATTTTGGTGGGCGGGATGTTCGGCCTCTTTGTCGCATCGTTCGTGGTTAATTTTAAGTTATTTAAATTTGTAGTCGTAAATCTAATAGTAAAACTGTCATCCCTTGTTCCCTTATATCCTGCCATAAAAATTCCTTCTGCATCTGTGAATAAGTTGGACTAAGAGTAGTGAACAAACACTTTCTTATGGATATTGAAGCAGAACGGTCGTCGGTTTCTTCGTTCGGTATCGTAAGTTAGTCAAGTGCCGCAGACTTTAGTTGTTAAACCCCCTAAAAAACACAGTGCAAGTGTAACGTAACATAGACTCAATTCGCATACAGTCCACTTGGTTGAAAGAATAGGAACTGCAGCTTAGAAAAACAAAACACCGCGGAGGTAAGTCGATGTATAAATTTATAAGACCCCCGCGCGTGAACACACTGCAAATGGCAAAAATAGCAAATTTTGGTCCTGAAGTGATTGGCTATTTCTTTATCTTGTTCGTTGCAGATAGAATCTTCGTGGAAGCACGGCATCTTAGAAGGATGTTATTAATTTCTTGATGTCTACAAAATCTTCCAGCACTTTTAACACACCTCTAGCCATGATGACCCAACTCGTCGACTTCCTCTCCACAGACACATATGTGTGGTACGCATACTTTGCATCCTAAGCGAAGTCACATTGCTATTAGAAAACAGTTGTTCTTGAGTAAAGCACCGATTAATATTGATGATATAGCAACTGACCATGCATTGGATTTGTGCTCCTCTAGGGTAAGATTGATAGCTTTCTGCCATTCGAATGGAAACCAAATATTTCCATAATTCTTGACAAGTTTATGATGTCCCAAAAATGCTGTACCGACGAGTTTGATGGCACCATTGAGTCGGGTTCTAGCTTATTCCGTATGGAAATTCTCTCATCAAAGTATGATATTTGTGGTTTGTCTGAACTTGAGTAGTTTAACATCAAAATGACAAGATTCCAAATTTCGTACGTTGAGGAGCAGAAAAGCAGGTAAATATAAATTTTCAATTTTACGAACTCCAATTCCCCCTAAAGGAATAAGCAGATAAGATTTAATATATTGATCTTCGGTTAGTTCACAATTTATTGGGCATTCAGGATTCCGCCAAATTTTATTGTAGAATTCCTTCATTAAGGATTCGAATGTCAGATTGGAGTTGTTCACATTATGTAAGTTAATTTAGAAATGGCAAAGCAATGTCACAAAAGATAGTAGGTCACATGATAGTTTTTCAGCTCTGTTAGTCATCTAAAAAGCAAATCGAGCTCGTCCAATTTCTTTTGTACGATTTCCTCACAACAACCATTAGTCACTGGTGCACCAAGCAAGGAGACATCCTGTATTATTTTAATCTCTGGACAGAGCTTATCAAAATCTTCATATATTAAATTGTTTATGGCTCCGGTGAAGTTAAGTACACATTTCAAGGAATTAATTGTTAGACCAATTTTTTACATTCCACAACAATTATTGAGAAATCATGGACTAAGCTTTTGTGTATTCCAGCAATTGTTCGTGACTTCAGTTTCTCAGGTATTTCATGGATTGACGGACAGAAAAGTAAAGGCCCTACTGGGGCCCTCCCTGCTGGAATCCACATGCTGAGAGAATTGGAATTTTCAGAAAGTTAGCAAAGATGGTGTAGCGTATGCTTGCCGAATAAAAGGGAAGAGTTCTGGAGCGAGTGATTTAACACAATGTAAAATGGCATCCCTATTGATTGTATTGAAGGCATTCCTAAAATCAATCTTTACGACAACTTTTATGGACTTCGAATTTTTTCCAAGTAAGTTCTAGTAAGTACAATGGCTTTACTCACACATACACGCACACGTCAATGCACACACCCATATGCATGCACGTGCACATACATGTGCATGTGCATGCACACATGTGTGCATTACATTGTTGTTAATTCCTATAACTAGAAAAAGGTTTCAGAGATTTGTAATTGAAGTTAGCAGACGGGAAGCAGCTTCGCCATTTCCCATAGTAATAAGGTCCTTTAAATGTTGGGGAAGGAGACCATCAATTCCCAAGTTAGATCCATTTGAGAAACTTAAAATTGCTTTTCTCACATCTTTACCAGTCATTGATATAACTTCATCTTTTTCATCTGGATAGTTTGGAAGATTTAATCTCGAAGTAGGTGGATGCTTCTCTAGAAGTTTATTGTAGGAATCCAGATTGATAGGAGGCAGAGATGCAGATGAAAAAAGAACTTTCACGGCTCCATTAATATCTCCTGCGGTGGCTTTGGACACTACTATATTGGACGTGTTTACCGCTGATCTTTTGAGTTTAGTCGTTGGGTGATGTGATCCACTAGAGATAATATTATGTTTAACTAGTCTTGCCAATGATTTCTTTTTAACTACCTGAGAAACGCAGAGGCGAGTAAAAGCAAAAGCAAAAAGGGATATCGTCGATTGTACGACACAATTGTCAATTATTTAAGTTAATTTCATTGCAGCAGAAAACCTCGCCCCCTTCGGAATTCTCCTCAAAATTTTGATGGATTTCTTCTGCTGAAATATTTGCCTAAAATTGTCTTCTACTGTTGCACCACTTATAGATTGTGGTTGAAGACTAATTGAGTCAATATGTGTCTTTCTAATATGAATTTTCAAACCTCTTTGGCTGTTGTAATTTTTATTGGTGAATTCCTGTAGACTCTATGGGAAAGAAATATTGTTTGAAGAGATAGTATAAGAAGTTGATTGGATTGTATATCTGTCGCATTGTTGGCAGAACCATGGTTTATCGATGAGTCTCATTTCTCTCACATCGTTATCGTTTAGACATGCACAAGATGAATGCAACCAAGTTGAGCAGTCATTACACAGAATTCAAAACTCTGAATTCTTATTTTAAGATCCACAAGGGCAGAGTTGTTTTCTTATTTAAGGTCTTAACGGGTATTTAAAGTGTAGCACAAGCCTATGGGGTAAATTTAAAAAACTGTACATTTTATTGTTGTTACAGCTTTGAAACTGTCTCCCCATGAAATATGAATATTTCATTTGAAGTGCTGGTGCTGGTCCCGAAGTGTGAATATTTTATTTGTAGTCCTAGGGTGTACAATCAATAGTCAGTATATCTGTAAATATAAAATAATTTTCTAATAATAATTTATAGCAGGCAGATACGTACTATATTCATGCAAAAATTGCTAGTATTATACATACTAATGCAACAGTTACAATTTTATTGAGAATTATTTTGTTGATTAAGCATACCACTTGATTACCAAGTGGTTGATCACTCAAGGGTGGATTTGCATTGGTGCAGCGAGAGTTCCTGGGATCCGATTGTTCGCATTGGGGATTATGTAATAAGATTTCAACTGGCAAATCTGTCTCTACCACATTAGAAATCATGGAATGTTTACTAACGTATCTACCGCATCAACGACCGACGTCTTGCTAGCCGATCGCATCTACAGATGTCACAGTGAGTCCGTTTTAGTTATTTAAAATCTATACGTCGAGTAAATGTTTCATAACTTATTTTCCAGCACTTGATAGGTTGACTTTTTCAATTTTTTTAATACATTAATGAAATTGTTTAGAAATTCTTAATTTCTTTTTGTTAGTGTTATAATTAAAATAGTTATTTTTTTAAAAATATCAAGTCGATTCAATTTTGTTTGTTATACGCTCATCAAAATTAATGTGACTAAGTTTTTTAAGCAAGTTATCACTGTAAAGATATTGTTTTAAAGAATATAGATGATGGGGTAAAGGTTAAGTTGTAACGTTTATGCGTTACGAGAAATAAAAAATCAGATGAAAAGCGGGAAAAAGTAATTTAAAACAGACAACTGACACAAAAGTACTAAAAACTAGTTACTTGGATAAAGAACATTTTGCAAACAGGTGTTGGCGTCCATTTCTATTGGAATATCTACCACAACTAATATTACGCTCTAAATGGCACAACAAAATAACAAATATTAAGGAGGGTGAAGTGATTATTTGCGATGGAAATCTACCTAAATATAACTGGCCAAAAGGAAGAGTTACAGAAGTTTTTAAAGCTCATGACGAACATGTAAGAAAAGCCAAGTTTCAAACAAGCAGTGGAATCTACAAAAAAACCAGCCGTTAAACTGGCCATTCTACCAGTAGAAAACCCATAAATTAAAGAAAGTACTACATCCATGAGCCAAGGCTGTTGTACTGGGTGGAAGTGTGAAAAATGCTTACAAAGTGACATTATTTAGTAGAACAATTTATTAAAAAAGTCACATTTTGTATAATTTAAAATCAAATAAATTTGTTTGCTTTAATCTTAAATAAGGGCAATCGAAAGTTTAAAATTGTGTAATTATTTATTTTAAAGTTGCTTTTTAGGTAATTCAGTATTGGTGCTGCAAAAATACAGATAATAAAATATTCAATCTGTAGTTGTTTCCTGAAGTGGTTTACTATTGTATAGAGATTGATCACTTCATATAACAGGTGCAAACCTTATAGCTGATTATACTGCAAGTAATTGCTAATCTTATAGAAGTTTTGTTGTGTAAACCACATTGTGCTGAAAATATAGTAATTTTGAATAATTCTGCACAGTTCTACTTCAATCACTAAGAAAATAATATTTTAAAACAATAAAGCTTAGGAAAATCTTTCTACTGTAATATCTCACCAATATGTTTTGTGAGGTTGGACCGTCACTGCACTGAGTACCTCAATTATACCTGCATGAGCATGTATTTATACATACACATGCATGCATACACCAGCACAAATGCACATGTACTTACATTCATTACCTACGTATGCATGCATCCATTTGTATGTGCTTGCTCATGCACACACTAATTCACTCCCACCCACATGTTTATCTACATGCATGCACCAATGCATACATCATACATGCACGTATGCATGCACACATGCATCCACACATGAAAGTGTGTGCACCCACATACATACATGCACGTACATACACAATATTCAAAAATCAAACAATAATCAGTAAATTAAAGAAATCCTAAAGTGCTCCGCTATTCACGGGTAACAAGTATTTTATTCCTATAAGCAATCACCAGATTAAAGAAATTATGATATGAACTGAACAAACAAATAGATAACACATAAAAACATTATAGTATGCTTATGAGAAATCTTAACTTACCATAGCAACTGGCTGTATTTCGAACTGTGGTAAGTCAACACCTGGAGGTAGTGGTTCTCCAAGGTTCTGATAAACATCTTCAGGAGGAGCAAGATGTTTTTTCCCAGATACATGTGGGTGTTTAACATGTACTTTTACTGTGAAAGTAAATTTTTATTTTTAATGATACACACTATTCAAATTAAAACTGTATTGCTGCATGATATTATTCTTTAACTAACTCAAAAGCTGTAGCAGTACAAAATTATTTGTTTCGGTACCTGTAGGTGATCACTATTACCAGCACTACAATTTTAATGTAAAAAACTTTAAAATAACCTTTCTGTTTTTGCTTGTCCTCTTTAGAAATAGTTGGTGGCGGAGGAGGAGGAGGAGTTTGGCTTCTTATTCTAGGAGGTGGAGGTGGTTGATCCGAGAAAGATGCCAACATTATTGGTTCTCCCGGTGGAAGCGGTGGTGGTAGAGGTGGTAGTGGCGGTTCATCAACAACTGGAGGAGGCGGTGTTGTAGATATATCCATAGCTTCATCAGCAGTTACAACATCTGGTTGTGGATATTCCCATTGACAATCACCACTGTGTTGATTACGATAGTAATAGCGCTTCACTATCCTAAAACCCCACAACAATACTTCACAGTTGATTATATTGGCAATTTGCTACACTAAACATTAATACTAAAGTTTCAGCAATATACTTAATCTTTCTACAGCATTTGTTATTAACCCACCAAAAGGCCATTGTATATAGCTGAAAAACAGATGGTAACATTATGACATTTACTGGTTACTTTATACCTCCCTCCATCTTACTTGAATGAGATATGTTACCATCCGTAAACATACTTAAAAGTTGTAATACTATACCTTCCCTTAATGAAACTAAATGTACATTAAACTAATAAATAACATTAATGAACAAATGTTATGTCCTGATGTTGAAGGCTCAATATAAAGTTCTTCCACTCAAATTTCCACCTAGACATACAGAAAATTCGGTTATTTGCTAAAACCAAAATAATATAATAGCTAAGCAAATTGTAAATTAAACATATTAACGATATTTACAGGATATAATTGGGATTTTTCTTTTGGTTTGGAAAACACGAGATTCAGTATGGTAAGCTTTTACAAATATATATATATATATATATATATACAGTCGACTCTCGTTAATTCGAAACTCGAGGGACTTTTAAAATATTACGAATTATCGAGTGTTTGAAATATCAAATGGTTCGAAATTTGTGAGAGAAAATAAATAAAACTTCGAATTATTAAGTGTTGATCAATTATTATTTATTAACTGCTATTCTATAACAATGACAAAAGTTTAGAGGTACATTCGTGTACATACATGTATTCATAATGTGAATTAATTAGTCTTTCGAAAGAACTTTGTTATACTGGTTTGCTTCAAAGCACGTTGCTGCTGCTCAGACTGCTCAATAATTTTTTAAGAGAAAAGTGCCTGAAATGTTTTTTCATCACTTTCGTTTTGTAGACAGAAGGTTTGTAAGGTATCGAATGAGGATCTTGCTTCCTTAACTGACACCTCTGCCAAAGGTTCTGATGTATCGTCCTCATTTTCATCGTTACTTTTGCATTCGTATCTGTCGCAGATAAAATTTCGCCATCGGTTAGTGAACCTGAGACAGCAACATCTTCATCCACTTGAACAAAGTCAGAAAAACTCACACCGCTGATGTCAACTAATGGTTCTATTGCTGGTTCTTCATCATCCATAAGTATTGGAAGATTTTCCTGATCTTCTTTTGAGAAACCGGATTTTTGAAGCAGTTGAGAATCGTTAGGGTGTTACAGCTCTCCATGCCTTGTCAATCAGTAAAATAGCTGTCAGAACCGTGATTGCAGTTAGCTGCTTGTCGAGAGATTCTAAAACGAGCTTAACAATTTCTTTGCGATAGAACGTCTTAAAATTATGGATGATCCCTTGGTCCAATGGTTGCAATTTAGAAGTTGTATTTGGCGGAAAGAAGTAGAGTTTCACGTTGGACAATGTAGGAGGACTGTTGTGGACAGTGCAATTGTCTAAAAATAGTAAAATTTTCCGCTTTTGTCGTTTCATGTCCCCATTAACTGTTAAAAGCCAATTGTTAAAAAATTCTGTCGTCATCCAAGCTTTTTTGTTAGCACGATAATCAGTAGGAAACGATTTCACTCCTCTGAAACATCGCGGTTTCATTGCTTTTCCTATCAGTAAGGGTTTAAGTTTTTCCGATCCGTCCATATTTACTGCAAGTAAAACTGTCAACCTCTCTTTACTATGTTTTCCCCATGACATTTTCATCTTTAAAGGTAAGCGTCTTGTCCGGTAAACATTTGAAAAATAGGCCAGTTTCATCAGTATTAAAAATGTTTCGGGCATCATAGTTTTCAATCAAGGTCTTCAATTTATCGTGCCAATCTAAGCAAACTACATTATCAACACTTCCACTTTCCCCACAAACTTTTTTAAACACAACTCCATTTCTCTTTTTGAAATTTGTAAGCCACCCTTCACTTGCCGCAAAGTTTTTGATGCTTAGAATAGACGCGAACTCTTTTGCTTTTTCTTTCAACAAGTTTCCGCTAATAGACACTTTTTGTCCTCTACACTGTCTTAGCCAAATGACCAGGCTTTCTTCCAGACGAGGAAATTCACCTTTAGTAGTTCTTTTCCATTACTCCAGCAGTTTGAGCAGCATTAATTTTCTCCTTGTGCTTTATTATGGTTGAGAGAGTACTCAGAGGAATCTTAAATTCTTTTGCAATATCACTCTTCTTCTCACCTTTCTCTACTTTTCGATTAACTTCTTCTTTTCAGCAATCGTTAAACATTTATACTTTCTAGGGCTCATGACTAACAGAAAATTTTAATCTGTATACCAACGAAAAAGTAACAGTACATAACTGAATGATAACTAAACAAAAGAAGTGTGTGTCAAATAGTCAAACTAATCAGAACAAGAACAAAAGCTCGTTGATACTCGTTGCAACTTTGAATTGTCGAGTGTTGGACGCCGATGAGTTCGAATTAACGCGTCGTTTGTTAGTATATAGCAGATTTTTTCGTTCGAATTACCAAGTTCATAAAATGTATTGATCTAGTTCGAAATATAAAGAGATTTTGTAGGAACTCGCGATAACTTTGAATTATAGAGAGGTTCGAATTATCGCAGGTTTGAATTAACGAGTCGACTGTGTATATATATATATATATATATATATATATATATATATATATATATATATATATATATATGACTATATCAACCCTTTGTTTCAACTAGACTTAAATTACTAAAAACATATATACAAAGCGTGTCTAAAAATTCAGTAAGTAACATCGAAGCGCAAAGATATAAACAAAATATCTTTACTCGTTTTCTAAGTAATCAACCATCTTACAACGTAACACGCTTTTACAATGATCATAAAGTTTCTGGATATACAGCAGTCATCTTTAGGAAACTATGAACTCCACACATTCTTAAATTGCCAACATATTTTCAAAACACTTACCTTTCATGAGTGCTTTGAGATGAAGATACAGAAAGTAGTCTGCAAAACGCCAGATGCTGGGAAAAGGGTGGATGTTCGTGAACAGGTATTGCCACACTCGATTTGCACAATGTGCAGGTATGTTGTCATGCAGCAACTTCCACTAGCTAGTTCTGTGCAATACACTGAACGTGCCAGATGCGTATGAACAACCATATCAAAACTTTCTTGTAGCGGAGTTTACAGTTTAATCATCAAGAATTAATATATGACGGATGCCATTTTTGTCGAAAAAGGCAATTACTATTGTCATCTGAAGGTGACTATGGGTCAGTGCCGTTTAAATTCCAGACTGTACTGGTAGCATAATCACTGCGTTGCGATGATTGTTCGCAGAAAAAATGAATCTTGGTCATGTAAGGTAATAAAATCTCCAAAAATTTCCATTCATTTTCTTTCTGATCATATGTTGGCTTGTGTCGCACAAACCAGGAACATATCTTATGCATACTCAAATCTTCACGGACAATTGTGTACACAGCATCCTTGCTAATATCCAATTCCTCCATCATAAATCGTAGCATCACTTGGAAAATGTGTACTAGCACATGTTACACTCTCTTAATTAAATCCAAGCTTCTGCTTGTCAATGGTCAACCCGAACTAGGTTCATACTCAGTCGTTTCCCATAGTGAAAGTACACGTTTTTTGTCAAGAATTCTTTTCCATACCATTGAATTAACATTTCATGTGTCTACTTTGTTGTTCTTGCCGAATTATAGCAGAGCATGTTAACACATTTGTTGTTTCGGTGCACTATTGAGACGTATTTATTTTCCGGACACTTTTGCTTATTTAAAAATTTTCAATAATAAGTCCTTGAACTATTTTAGTGTAAACGACTCAAATTTGTTTGATATCTTGGTTTAAAACTAGTAGCACAGTATATTTCTGGGTTGTAAAATTAGGCAGTTCTAAATTATAGAACTCGCCAGAATGCACTAACTCTTGGCAGCAAGCAAAGTGCCTAAAAAGAACCTAGTGGTCGTATGTGACCTTTGTACTAAGTGATCAATTAATTTCGTTGTATTCAATCGGCAGTATTTTTTAAATATTTATTAAATTTTAATTCTTTTTGGTAATGCTAAAAAGTGAGGTGTTCAGAAGCCAAACTGGCTAACTCCGTTTAGACCCAAGTTGAGAAATCAAACTATTAAAGTTTTTATTAATAAAAAATCAATTGAACAACAAACCTTTAATTTTTGTGTGCTATTATCGTTTCAAAACTAGCAAACATTTCCGTGATTAATTTTTACATTAATTTTAAAAACTGAAATCATTAGTACAAAATCACTTACTTTTAACAAGTCAAAGAATTAGTTTCAAACCATGTAAATTTCAGTCACAATAGAGTAAGCACGGCTCTCATAATTATTATTTTGTGGTCAGTATCACTATCTGCTTCTAGATAGCTTCTACAGTCTTTTACTTGATTGCTAAACCCTTCATCTTTATTAGGTCTTCAGTCCTGGAACTGGTTAGACACGTACCATCATTGTTTCCTACTCTGAATTAACCTACACATTTCCCTAAAATTTGCACAGTCTGCATCTATCACATCTGATCCAGGTCTACATCTACCTCCTTTTTCCTATCTCTGCTTGTAATATATCCCATACTGTTCCCCAAAAATACCTTAAACATATTCTGCCCTTTTGTCTCCTATTTTTTCCACAGATATCCTTCTTCCCCTACTATATCTATAACCTATTTGTTATTAACTTTGTTTGTCCATGCTATCATCCTCATACATGTGAAGCACAGCATTCCAAAAGGCTGCTACTGTTTTTGTGTCTGCTTTTCCTACTGCCCACTAAACCCCTATAGAACAAGAATGTAATCTATTTGATATCTCCCTGTATCTCCTAGCATCTTCCATGTGTAGTGTCTTCTAGGATAATGTTGAAATAATGTGTTTGTAATGGTTAAATTGTTTTTATCCCAAAATTCTACCAGACGATTTCTCATGTCATTTCTCGTACCTAAAACGAACCTACTACCACTCCCTCTCTACCCTCACCTACCACAGTATTAAAATCTCCCATATTAAATTTTCATGTCCTTTTAGGAATCTTAGTATGTCGTCGATATCTTTGTAGATCGCTTCTACATTTTCCTCACTGTAGCTAGAGGTGTGGACATGTATACTCATATTATTACAGTGTTTACCGGTTTAGATTTTAATCTAACCATGTGTACTCTTTCTTTCTTTTGTACGTAATTTTCTATAGTGTCCTATTTTTTCCATATAACTATCCCCACACCTGAATTTACTTCCTCTAAACCAGTATAAATCAACCTGAAGTTCAGAACGGGTCGTATCAATATCTTGAGAAAAAATTTTGGTGATTTTCTTTGCATTCTTTTGAATCAAGGCAAAGTCAGAGTCGTTACGCAGACAACTGTGGTCTGACACTAAGTACTTTAACTCTATCACATCAGAACTGATTTCGCCACTTTGCAATAACTGCATGAGGCTCAATACAACTTCAATGTTACGATTTTTATGGGTACAACATCAAAGTATGTAACTATGTGTTTCACCTTTTTTTGCATTGTTAACAATGTGCTTTTTTAGGCAGGCCACAATTTTCTGTCCATGCGATCCCTCCGTTTCAGGTCAAACATGCATCTAAGACCATGGAACCAAAATTGCACATATACAAATTCTTCTTATTATATAAGAGTAAGTACTACAATTTCCCGTGATCCATGCCATCCCTCCATTTCAGGTCAAACATACATTATTAAGATCATGGAACCAAAATTGTTCATGTACAAATTCCTCTTGTAATATGTAAGATAAGTACTTAATTTTGGAAAGGCACGTGCCTTTTGCAGGTCAAATGTAAATACATAGTAGCCATCAGAACAATTTGTTTGGTTCTCTTTCAACCTATTCCAAGCTCTCTTAGCTTTTCTTAAGTGTAATTCTTTTTCATACTTAATAGCTTTTATTTCTTCTGCATTTGCAAACAGCCTAATTTTTAAACTGTCACACAACTGGCAAGTGTCTTTCCCTGGAGGCTTGAAATGTAAATTGAATTGAGTTGTAAAAACATGATATTACGGTTTTTCTTTCACATGAGTTTTTCCAGTTTCTGTGCACTGTAGTTTAAACATCTCAAACATTTTTTTTAATAGTTAGGTCAGAATTTAAATACTTCCTATTAGAATTATGTGTTCTGGTATAGTGACTAAAGTATACTGCAAAAAAATTTATATGATCCACAATTCTGTAATATCAATCTTATTGCCTAGTGTTTGGTGTCCTCTTGAATCTCGTACACGATTAACATCATCATTTGTACAACAGTTGAAGATTTTCCCATCAGAAAGGTTTCTTCAAAATACTTCCTAGGTACATATATATATCTTCACTTCCAATATGTACGAAAATAAAAAGAATGGCTTCTGGGTGGTTTTGATTCAACAGTGCGACATCTTATATTAGCAGATTTAATACAACTCTATTAAAAATATTTTGCCTAGATCGATCTCTTAAATTGTAGAAAGCCTGAAAAGCCACTTCTGTCTCGCTAACAGTAATTTTGTTATTACAACCTCTTGCAAAGTTGCACTGCTTATCTGAAAACTTTTCCTAATCTTATCTTATATTCCTCGCCAGATAAACCTATTTTACATTGCCAATTTTCCATATTTTTAGGTCGCTTTGCTCTCTAGATTTCTGGAATGGTACAGGTCTAGTAGTGTTTTCTGAATCAAATTCAGTTGATGAAGTCACATCAACACTTTGTTCTTCTGATACAATGTTTGGTTTCTGGGCTCAGTTGACAATGAAAATCTCCCTCTAACATCTTGATGGTGCTTTTGAGACAGGACCTCCTCATTAAAACATTTTGCCAACAACGTTCGGGTAAAAAAGCTCACAATACTGTGATGGTATAGCACACAGACAATCGACTGTGGACGTCTGGTTAACCTTGACTGCCACCTGCACTCTCCACTACATGGCGTGCACTCCTGACCTGTTTCATTGAGATACCGAAAATTTAACAGAATTTTTAGACACACCTTGTATAATAGTCTCCCAATTGTGCTTGTGGTATGTCTTAGCTCAACGGCTAATAATAACCAGTGGTAGTAATAACATGCAAAGCATAAAAGGACCAGTTATATAATAACATGAACAACAGCCACGTGTTTAGTCAAGATAAAAGAACTAAGTTCTACAGCTATTAATTCCTTGTTTTTATTAATTAAATTTGGAATTGACACCTATTATTTTAGAAAAAGTTTTTGTTTAAATATTGTTTTTGGTCATATACTAAAGATGTTTCTAAATTTGTCGTTCAAATTACATATTATAGTTAACTATTAATTTAATTTTGCATAACCAGATAAGAAACTTTCTTGGCAAAAAATCTTTGATTATAGGGCCATATAGTATAGACACAAAATGGTTTGAAAGAAATGAAACTAGTTATATTTGTTAAAAGTACAAGTATCAAAGTATTAACAATAATGAAATATCAAAACTACAACAATGATTTTAATAAATGCAAAATATAATCTTATTTGAACATATACTTGATAATTTGGTTTCTACATATCATATAAACAATATTACCACTTGTTAGCGTTAGATTCAACATCTAATGCGCACTGTGCATGGTCCTAATGAAAATCCAAATAGCTATTAATAGCTTAGTCATATATATCTTTTTTCTGTTTACAATAGGTTTTATGATTACAGCAACTCCAACAAAATCCTCCTTTTATAAAAGGCATCCCTGAAGCTTGTTCCTTTTAGTCATTTTTTTTCACTGCTTCCACATACCAACATAGGTGTACCATATTTTCTAAATTCAATGCTTACTTAATAGCACCTAACTCTATGTCAATAGAGGTACAAAACAGTGTTGCGACAACTTAAATTCCATAACAATTTTTTCTCTGACTACCATCTCTTCAATCGTAACCGTTGGGATCAAAGTGTTGTTTATTCAGAAAATAAATCCATACAAGGTGGTTAACTAAAACGTCTGAAAGTACAAAACCTACAAGCTATATATGATTGTTCTTGGTCCTTTAATGGACATATTGCTAAGATTACCAGCTCAGCATATAAAGTATCATGTTTCAGGAAACAAAACTGTAAGTTATTCACCAATTAAAGCACAAAATATTCAATACTTACCTTAGTATGGTGCAATTAGGGCATTGAAGTGTGTTGTGTAATCCATATTATAATACAGATAAAATAAATTGGCGAAGCACAGAGAAAATTTTAAATTTTTTGTATTTATAGAAACAAGTGCGCCCTCCTCCTCCCCCCATCTGAGATAATAATCGAAATGAGCTACTACAACATGTAACAGAGATAATTTCCTGTTTAGTTATTATGGCTCAATGTTACATTTCTTAATTTGAAAATTGCTTTGTTAATTAGTATCATTTCATAACATTTTTCATATTCTACTTTGCTCAATTTTAAGGACATACAATTTGTTTATTTTAATCCGCTATTTAGATTAATTCATAACATTTAGTTACTGGTTTCATCTCTAAGAACTCTCTCTATTATATTTTGCTTGATTTCATGGTCAAACGATATGTTTATTTGAATTGTTATTCAAATTGAACTAAATTATCTGGAAGATCACTGTTCCGTTTATATTGTAAATAATTTACAGCTAAATTTATTTTCCGCTAAGTTTGTTGATTATTTACGTCCGCCTCGGTATATTTAAATTTGTTAGTGTACAATTTCCACGTTTTTCTTCAAGCACGCGCCAACAAGTGCCACGAGTGATAAACTTTGTTATTCCGCATGTGCAAGAACAGTATTAACTGAAAAACATAGGAAGCAAGCATGAGTATCGATTTGTCGTTCTAGCGGGTCGCATCCCTGCTTACATGTTCTACGTAGAACCTAATCAGAAGAACCGCTGTTCTTCAGAACAACCGCTATCGACATAAATGTGCTTCGCTACACCCGCCAAAAGAAGAGTAGTTTTTTGTTTCCCGTATGACGGACATATTCAACCGTTTTGTTTACATGGTTTTTCCGTTGGCACAGCTGCGTAAACAACAGGTGAGTGCTTTGAAATAAATGTTTCATTTGGTTAAAACCACTAATTATATGTTGTTTGTTAATTATCACTTATTTTTGTATTCATGTCCACTTCTCTCTACCACAGAGCTATTCGAAATACACCGTAATTTTTACATTGGTTAACTTCTCTCCAGATTTGAATAAACAACAAATTTCAATTGATATTTAGATTAATCATACCACTTATCAAAGCACTGACAGTTTTAGTTAGCATCATTTCTATCATTTGAGTTGTTTACGAGCCTTTCTTGTCATCTGTTTTGCTATTAGAACTTCTTGTAATAGGCTTACGTATTTGTTATCGCCGTGAGGCTATTTTAAATCGTCGAGATTTCGATTTTTATTTCATCCGCTTTGTATTTATTTAATTTTGAATCATGGCAGAAAAGTTGAAACGTAATTGTTTTCTATGGAATACTGCAATTAATTCGCTAGAGGAAATGTTTGAAATCGCTCAAAAATGTACGGTTGAAGCAGGCTTTTTAGATTTATTTCGCACACAGTACAAATCTCTCGAAACCGTTCGAGAAAATTACTTTACACGCCATAATTGGATAGTAGGTGCAATTTCTTCCGCCGGTGACGCTGATGAACAATTTAAAATGGAAGACAACATTCGTGAATGCTTCGATAACCATTACTTTCAAATAAAAGCGCACTATTTCAAGCTGTTTACCAGTCAATCGTCGCCTCGAGCTAATGTGTCTCCGCCGCTAGATACTTTAAAGTCAAAAGTGCCTCTTCCTCCCCTGACGCTTCCTACGTTTGATGGGGAAAGTTGTTTGTTTGAAAGTTTTATTGACCGCTTTGATAGTTTAGTTCATCTTAATAACGATTTGTCGGACGTGGATAAATTTTCGTATGTTCTATCAGCACTAAAATGTTCCGCACTCTTAACCATTAAAAACTTTGACCTTACAGAAGCCAATTACCCTCTTGCATACACAAAACTTCGCGAAAAATATCGTAATATTCGTAACATTACCTCTGTTCTATGGAACAATATAGATAAATTCCGCAAATTGAATTCCGTTAACCCCGCCGGTTTGCAAAAATTAGTTGATACTTTTGTCGATAATTTACAAGCGCTTCAAAAATTTGATTTGCCCATAGAGCAATGGGATTTTATTCTTGTACAAATGATTTTAAATCACCTGGATGTACACACTGCTCATAGTTTTGAAATGCATCAAGATCCTACCGCTATCCCATCTTATAAAAAGTTAATTGCTTATCTGAAAAATACGTGTAAATCCTTATCGAATTTGTCGGTAAATCATAAAACTGATTTAAACAAAGTTATTCGTTCCAGCAACCCGTCTAAGCCTCGATCCGCCGTTTCCATGTTAGTTCAAACAAAACCTAGTGTTAATAAATGTCCGCTTTGCAAACAAGATCGCTATCTTTATCGCTGTAATGATTTCGTTAAACTTTCGTGGCAAGATCGCTACTACTTTGCAAAAAATCAACATCTTTGTATTAATTGCCTTAGCAATTCTCACATTTTAAATAAATGCCAGTCTACTTTTTCATGCCGATAATGCAATCAAGGTCATTCGTTATTACACTTCGATCGCGTTTCGTCTAAACCTGCTTTCGCTACTAGTAACCAGGCTCGCCGCCTCTAAGGTATCACCTCGCACTACGCCCGCTATTCAAGACCGCTACAAGCCTTCTGCTCCTCGTGCCTCCGAGGAATCATCGACTTCGTTTAGCTGTAGTGGTCCGTCAACTTCGAATGGTGTTTTATTTAATTCTTTAGCTAAAACTTCAATTGTTCTACTTTCCACCGTTCAAGTGGAAATTGCTGATTGCTCTGGTTCTTTCCAAAATTTCGCGGTTTACTCCATTCGGGCAGCATGACTTCTTTTATTTCGCAAAGTAGTGTGAAACATTTAGGTTTTCGTACTACTTCACATTCTCCTACCCTTAATGATATAGGCTCCATGCGCTCTGCAGCTCAGCATAGCGCTGTCGCCGTTTTGCTCAATCCAATAGGTGTTTCTTCACCGATTATTAATTTTCAAGCTGTAGTACTTCCCACAATTTGTGAAAATTTACCTACTTCTAATATTTCTTTACGACATTTCAATCATCTGGCTAACCTCAAGCTAGCTGATCCACTATTTGCTCAATCTGGACCCATTGATTTCTTATTTGGCGTGGATATTTTCCACCAAGTGTTATTAGACGGTCACATCCAGGGTGCTAGCGATCAACCTGTTGCTATTAATACCATTTTAGGATATGTTTTAATGGGAAGCGTACCTTCCTCGCCCGCTTCTGAAGTAACTAGCTTGTTTTGTATGACAGATTCTACTTCCCCATTGGAAGATATTGTCGCTAAATTCTGGAAAGTCAAAGCTGTCCCCGCCGCTCACCCTTCCACACCTGAAGAAACTCTTGTTGAAAAACATTTTGTCGATACGTTTCGCCGCAATGAACAAGGTCGATATGTCGTCTCACTGCCGTTTAGAGATCAGGAACCATTTTTTACAGCTAGTCGTGATCTTGCCTTACAACGATTTGTTTCTTTAGAAAATCGTCTATTTAAGCAACTTCGTGTTTACGAACAATAGTTTCGTTTATGCGTGAATATCTGGATTCTCAACATATGCAATCTGTTGTTAGTGGGTCTCATTCGGACTTTTCTTATTACATCCCGCATCATTGCGTTGTGAAACCCGAAAGCGTACGTACGAAATTACGAGTTGTTTTCAATGCTTCCGCTAAAACTCTGTCTCAATCGTCCTTAAACGATCACTTGTTTATTGGGCCGAAGTTGCAACCCGATATTATCGCAATTTTGTTACAATTTCGTTTAAATTCTTATGTTGTCACTGCCGATATTCGTCAGATGTAGACAAATTCTTGTAAATCCCACTCAGTGTGACTATCAACGAATTGTTTGGCGCTGCTCCCCTGAGGAGCCCATTCAGGATTTTAAATTAAATACCGCTACGTATGGAATCAATTGTGCCCCCTTTCTTGCCATACGCACGCTTCAGCAGTTGGCCGTGGACGAAGGGAATTCTTATCCGTTAGCCGCTTTTGCACTTCGCCACCATACTTATATTGATGACATCGCTACTGGTGTAGATTCTATTGACTCAACCCTCGCTCTACGTAATCAACTAATTGCACTTTTAAAACGTGGTAGTTTCAAACTTCATAAATGGTCATGTAACCATCCCGAATCGTTAAAAGATCTTTCCGCTACGCAGCAATTCGCACAACCCCGCTCCTTTGAGGATCCTGATACTCAACCCTTAAAAGTTCTAAGTCTTCAATGGAACGCCACCTCAGATAATTTTTGTTTTCTAGTTCAGCCACTAAGTACCTGCTGCACCCGATGTCGGGTCACGTGGTTTACTCACTACGGACTTGTGCCAATGTTCTCTATGGTGGGCGGCTTCACCAACCTTGTATGGGTCTTTCGAAAACTACAGTCAACATATCCCGCTTTCAGATACTCCTGAAGTTCCCACTGAACAACGCTCTATTGTTTTATCCACTGTCGTAACATCCTCTTGGATTCAATCACTTCTAGAAAATCACTCGTCCTTTCCATTTATTATGCGCATTGTAGCTTGGATTCTCAGTTTTCGTCATAATCTATGTCACCCTCTAGAAAGGCATTCCGGACCTTTGTCATCTTCTGAGTTACACAATGCTTTGCTCCCTTTACTTGTGTATATTCAACAATCTTATTTTGTTATTGAGCTTGAAGCCATTCATTCTGGATCCCCTTCAAAAAAGAGTTTTCGCAAGTTGTCCCCTTTTATTCGTAATGGAATCTTGCGGGGTCGGAGGTCGCCTGGCTCACGCGCCTTTGTCCTCTGACCGTAAATTTCCCGCTTTGTTACCTAGCAAAAGTCGATTAACTGATCTGTATGTTACTTACGTTCATTTAAACTATTTCCACGCGGGTGCTCAAATGGTCCATTTTCTCGTCAGTCAGCAGTTCTGGATTATTTCTAGAAGACAATCTATCCGTTGTATTTTTAGTCACTGTCTAACATGCTGGAAGACCTATCCCGTCGCATTGCAACCTCCCATGGGCAACCTGCCTTCATGCCGAGTTACTCAAGTCAAACCCTTTTTGTGTTCGGGCGTCGACTTCGCTGGTCCCTTTTCTATTACTGTGTCAAAGCTCAGCCCTTTGCCCTCAATGTAGAAAAGAGAATTCTTTTTTTCTTTTGTTTTTGTAAATCCTTTTTTTCTTTAATACTTTTTTCGCTTTTTCATCCCCCGCCCCCGCCCCGTCTTATAATTATTTTTCTTTAAAATGCTTTACATTTGGTGGGCAGTATGTTCCATTTATATTGTAAATAATTTACAGCTAAATTTATTTTCCGTTGAGTTTGTTGATTATTTACGTCCGCCTCGGTATATTTAAATTTGTTAGTGTAAAATTTCCATGTTTTACTTTAAGCACGGGCCAACAAGTGCCACGAGTGATAAACTTTGTTATTCCGCATGTGCAAGAACAGTATTAACTGGAAAACATACGAAGCAAGCATGAGTATCGATTTGTCGTTCTAGCAGGCCGCATCCCTGCTTACATGTTCTACGTAGAACCTAATTAAAAGAACCGCTTTTCTTCAGAACAACCGCTATCGACATAAATGTGCTTCGCTACATCTGCCAAAGGAAGAGTAGCTTTTTGTTTCCCGTGTGACGGACATATTCTATCGTTTTGTTTACATCGTTTTTCCGTTGGCACAGTTGCGTAAACAACAGGTGAGTGCTTTGAAGTAAATGTTTCATTTGGTTAAAACCAGTAATTATATATTGTTTGTTAATTATCACTTATCTTTGTATACATGTCCACTTTTCTTTACCACAGAGCTATTCGAAATTTACACCGCAATTTTTACAATCACACTTGTAATGTACATGATTGGAACCAAGTGTTACGTGTGAAGCGATTTAACCTGTAACGTGCTTTTCAATTATCCGATAACCAGTTTTCAACTCTTTATATTCATTAAATTTACTGTGATTTGTCTAAAAATTAAAGAACTCCCTTTGTTGCCTGAATAAAGTCCTGTTTGGTTTATAAATTACTAATTACATTGTAAGAATAAAATATTTTAATATGTATAAATATGTGAAAATACCATCTCGGGGTTTTTTATCACGCGATTGGGAAAATGATGTGAAATATTACTGTATCTCGAACTATTTCTGACAGGAATTACAGACTTCATTTAAATACCGGGACTCAATTAGAGCGGTTGTGTTTTGGTCAGAGTGCTGTTTAGTGCATGTTTTTCGATATAGTGACCTAATTACCGTCCCCGCCTCTCTTTACTTTATCCTTTTGGGGAAGTACTAGAATTGGAAAAGCCAAGTGACAAAAATCTGCCAAGAACCCCCTGAGAACTTGATTCCATCGTCGAAAGAACAAAAGTGAAAGTAAAAATGTTATAACCTTGGCATAGAAATTAGCATGCCTAAATCACAATAGTACAAGATATGTTCAAAAAGTATTGCAAATTTTGAATTTCTGCGGGCTACATATATTTTCGATTTTTTGTGGCGTTAGGTTGGTACACATGTTTCTCACTTATGCTGACAAAGTAGGCCATTTTTAATATTGAGTTAATTGTTGACAGCTATTTGGTTGGACGTGTTTTGGCTTGTATTAGATTACTGCCTATTCCAAAAAATGGATCAAAGAATCTGTATCAAATTTTGTGTGAAAAACAAAATGGTATTCTCTCCCGAATTATATATACCATTTTTTTCACGACCGAGGGTAAAAACACCACAAAAATTAAATAATATCGTACTATAAAAAGTGTGTCCCTTACCTTTGACAGAGTAATAAATTTAATATGTAAGTAGCCTATGACGGTTTCACCTAGACAACAAACTTTAAACAAAAGTTGAAGTTTTAAAAAGTTATTTCGATTCTTACGTTGCGTTCGCATCGTGTCTTTATTATTAACAAGTTCAAAATGCAAGGCATTGTCGCAACGAACTTCTAAATGTAGACTTACTTTAAAACAATTTAAAGAAATTAAAATTATTATGTTGTAATAATTATAAGTATTCAGATAAAATACAAAAATTTATAAACAACAAAAGAGACATTTTAATATATTTTATTTTATTGAATAAATATTTTAAAAGCTATATATTAGTTCTCATCAATAAGATAAGAAATTTTTTTTTTTTTATATGAATCTAATTATTTTCGGTAATCAAAATTTAAGTTTAAACAATGTCTATAATATTGGAATAATTGGCATGAAATGCCATAAATTGTTCAAATATGTGTCGCATATTGATTTTAAACTTATTTAAAATTTTAATTATCCTGTGGATTTTCCGGGGCTCGGCGTCCCGTGGCCCGATTTAACTGACATCAAAACTTAAGCTCTGGACACCGAGCTGAATCGATTGATGTATCACATTGATGTCCGACCATTAAAAGGCCTCGGACACACCGACAGACAGACACACAGACAAATAGATTTCATAAACGAACGAAGTTCGTTGAAAATACAGTGCTATAAAATGGAAGAACCTCAAGAGATTGTCGATGTAGCTTCTGTGGCGGTTCTAAATCTCTTACCAGCTAAATCAAGAAAGTTAAACAATGCAGCTTACAACTGCTTCAAGGAATGGTTAGTTATAAATATGAATAAAAATGAATTTGTGTTTGTAACTTTCTTTTAAACTGACAAAATAATGAAAACTTCCTAGTGAGTTTTATCCTTATTATTTCTCTAGGGAGAAAATGGCATACTTCTGTCATGATTCTGACACCAGGAAAGATGATTTCTACTTGCGATCGTGAAAAGGTCGTAAGGGTATGTGTAGCACAAGCCTATGGAGTAAATTTGAAAAACTGTAAATTTTATTGTTGTAACAGCTTTGAAACTGTCTCACTGTCTCCCTATTATCCCGAAATATGAATATTTCATTTGTAGTGCCGGTGTCCTAGGGTGTACAATCAACAATCAGTATATCTGTAAATATAAAATAATTTTCTAATAATAATTTATAGCAGGCAGGTACGTACATATATTCATGCAGATATTACTAGTATTATACATACTAATGCAACAGTTACAATTTTATTGAGAATTTCTTTGTTGATTAAGCATACCACTCGATTACCAAGTGGTAGGAGATCACTCAAGGGTGGATTTGCATTGGAGCAGAGTTCCTGGGAAGTCCTGGGATCCTACTGTTCGCATCGGGGATCATGTAATAAGATTTCAACTGACGAACCTGTCTCTATCACAGTAGAAATTATGGAATGATTTACAAAAGTATGTCACATCAAGGACCGATATCTTGCTAGCTGATCCTACCTACAGATGTCACAGTGAGCCGGTTTTAGTTATTTAAAATTTATGCTTCGAGTAAATGTTTCATACCTTATTTTCTTTGACTGCCAGTCCTTGATAGATTAACTTTCTCAATTTTTTTTATATATTAATGAAATTGTTTAGGAATTCTTAATTTCTTTTTGTTAGTGTTATAATTAAAATACTTATTTTTAAAAGTAACAAGAAAATTCAATATTGTTTGTTATAAACACATAAAAATTAATCTGACTAAGTTTTTTAAGCAAGTTACCACTGTAAAGATATTGTTTTAAAAATGCAGATGATAGGATAAAGGTTAAGTTGAAACATTTGGGCATTACGAGAAATAAAAAATCAGATGAGAAAGTAGAAAAAAGTAATTTAAAACAGACAACTTGTTATTGAAGCCCCTGTATTATTTTGATTTCAATATAACAGTATTTAATAAACTATTGCAGTAAATAGTTCTATAAAAATCATACATTTAGAAATCACAAAAGCATCGTTTTATTTTTGTACAATGCATTTGAAATAAAACTCCGATTCATTAATTATTTTAAAAGATGCCAAAAAGGAAAACAGATTTCAATACATTTCCCATAAAATATAAAGAAACTTTTTGTATTTTGTTCGTTAGAAATATTGTATTAATAATACACCTACATAATTACCTATATTAGTTACAATGTACACAAGACGCGATAAAAATCGAGTTGTTACCATGTAATATACAGGAAAAACCATGAACTGATGAAACTCAGAGATTAAATTACAAACCAGACATTATACAGACTAATGTATTCACTTATATTACAGTTACGTGGGATTAATACAAATAACCCATACAGTCAGTTATCTTACACATGGTAGGTGCATATTAATAACATACTCTTCCGAGACAGAAAAATTGGGATAATGACATCGCGAGACAGCCACTTGAACAAAGGAATTTCAATTCCTTCAAATTCGATCTTATTGATAAACATTTGTGTTTAAGTTGCTTCATGTATCGTAATTATTTGAAAGTATCTTAATAGCAGCCACATAACTTGTGCTTACCTTTAACGACAAGAATTAATATATTGTCGGAGGCTTTCACGGCCAGAGTCATTATAAATATTTATAGTTCCGGGTTAAGACCGTGTCATTTTATAAACTAAGGTTGACGTTCCGTCCACTTTTGTAAGGGGCTTCATCAGAACAAGAAAAGAAAATAAATAATAAAAATAAAATAATAATAAAGATAAGAATGATAATATTAAGTAGACAAGTTAAAGTGTAAAGAGTATGTAAAGTTACTTCTGAACTAGCAGACTCACCAGCCCATTTAAGCCAAAAGATGTCTTGTGGCAAAGTAACCTCCCAGATCTGGCTGGTAGTAATTGATAACTGTTATATGTCATTTACAATGACTAAAATTAATTTCATTATTTAGATTTTGTTAATTCCATTCGGTATCGATTTAAAATGAAAGTAAATGTATTTTTGCATTTATAAAGCCAACAAACTTGATATTTCGGTACAAATACCGAGCGAATAATTGTTTATTTATCATTTAGTTTTTTGTGACTGTCAAAAAAATCTTAAGTAATAATTTACGAGTATATGTCTCAATTCGACTTTGATGTTTTATTTCTCTTTTAGTATTATGTGATTTGAGCTGAAAAATTTAATGACAAGAAAAGTTTTTTTTAGAAAAACTCAATGAATCAAAGTTACTGTTTATTAACCATTGTATAAGTGAAGTGCAACGTGATGAACAATAAAAAAATTATAAAATAAAGAGGCTCCATTATAAACTCTCTGTACACTGAATTGGTTTTTCCTGTTATTTCATTATTTCCTTTATATCTATATACTTTGCGAGATGCAAACTGCGGTCTCTTGGGCATAAATAACATTGTTTTATTTCGGGTACTCTTGAGTTGTATAGTATCGGTAGTACAACTGTGCAAGTTTTGTGTTGTTTTTCGAGTTTCAATACATCCCCTAATCCAACGGTATAGTGACGCCTAATCATTTCTAGTATTTACCATTTTTTACAATAAATCATAGCCCTTCTACTTATTGCGCTCCACTGAAGTGAAGTTCAGAACTAGACCACAAACACTCATCCTGCACCTCTGGCGGTAAACACCAATTGAAAGATACATTCACAAAAGCAAAGTAAGCGATCATTTAATGGAGCTTCTGTTGAGTCTAAAACCACCCTGTGATAAATCAAATCTTCTATTAAAAGAAACGTTCATTAAATACAGACTTGTTTTAACAAATCTTGCCTATATACAATCAAAATACAAATCGCAGAATCTTTCTTAAATCCTACCTCATCAGTATCAAGATTCATCTCTAGTATGTTTTCAGGTTCTAATAAAAGTAACTATAACATTCATTGGAAATGTTGGAATCCAACTTGAATTTCATTTAACAAATCATGTATAAGAAGAATTTTAAAGCATTATTTCATTATTCCTTACCTTATGGAAAATAAATGGTTAAAAACCAGTACTTAACCTAAAAGAGGTTTTGGATTATGATGCTACTAGATCAAATTATTTTAAGCTCAGTCCAATTTAATTATATTTCATAGTGTTCCTGTGTTAGGAGAATTTTAATAATGCATTATCCATAGAGATGGTGCTCAACCCAATCATTAGCGTTCCCAGGTATTCCTTAGAAACAGTCCTGATGTCCTATGCAAGCATTTACCCACTCCTTCACCTGAGTTAGTTGGCAACCATTATCTTGTCAGTTACAGACAAGTTCAATGGCAGTTTCTTTGTCAATAGTTACCTCATTTTCAAGACTGGAACTGCATATAATAGCCCTTATAAAAACTTATCAGAACCGTTCCAGATTTAATACATTAGAAATTTTCCCACTGCCATAAGTATCATATTATTCTGATTAGAGTTAGTATATAAGGAAAAAAATTCATACCACATTATTATACAATAAATACAATAATTTTAATTTAGAAATGGCTTTAGCTTTATATGTAGATGGAAAGAACATGCTAGAAAATAGATAATGATCACAAATAGGATCATTATTATACGTTTATAATAAAAATTTAAAAACATTCATCTAAAGTTAAGAGGAACCCATCTGCTTAGACTTTGCTATCGATACATCACTGTTTGTTAACTTAAGTGACACCACTTCAAAAAATGAACCCAAATCTGTAAATATATCTTTATTTTCATTTAGAAATTTTAGCTTCCATGAATTTTCATTTTCGTGTGCATTGATAACTCTATTAAGTCCTCTACAATAAGTATTACAATAACAGATTTGTCCATGCATTTTATCAGCGTTTTAAATTCATCATTTGGTGTAATTTTAAATCTATGCAAGGCTGCAAGTTCAATATTTAATCTTTTTAATTTCTTATTAGCCAATTTATTGAAAATTTGAATGGGCATTATGTTAGTGGTGTAATGCTCTCACATTAATTAAGCATGCATTCATCAGCAGACAAACATTTATCAATCTCAGTTAGTTCAGGAGCTTTTGTAGGAATATACTCATAAAATTTTATAAAAGTTGGGTAGTTTACAATTTACTAACATGGATTTCACCATGATATTTACATTAGGACAAATAAATATACCAAAAAGTACCTAGTACATTTTTAGATAAACAGCAATAACGACAGAGGTTTTACACAAGTCGTACTCAATTAGAAAAACCGCCGATAAAAATCAAGGACAATATTGTCCGCAATAATATTTGTTTTAATTCACATGGAATTCAAGAAACCGAAATAACCAGAAACTCATAAAATGTTATAAAATTAATGTGTTGACACAAACTGAAGACATTGAACTTTACTGTAAGAAACGTATAAAGTCTGAAAACCGAATGTTTAATAAAAGGGCGAAGGATTAAGAGGACTAAGTTCGAACAAAATTAATACAGAGGTGACCAGGGAAGAACTAAATTACACCTTTCTAATAACAGACACACTCAAAGTCTGTTGGTCGTTCGACGAAAAGGAAGAACAAAAATATGGTTCACGGATAAGGCAATGTGTGTAGGCCAATGGCCCTCTAGCTGATCGCAAATTGTGTTGAGGTTCACTAGATGAATTGACTAGGAAGTTCAAACACACGTGTTTTTCATGGATTTAAATTGGATGGACGGATGAAGTGAAAGGACAAACAGTGAAGTTTCGCTCATTAACTATGTTGATTAAATCACTGGAATGTGGCGTCCTAATGTGCAAGAGGAAATAATTAGTCCATCAATGAAGTTCATCTAGAATCCCTTAAATTACAAAACTGTAGGTACCTTCTGAGCTTTTTATTGTAGTTTGGTTGACACTTGAAAAATATGTACATACAAACTTGTAAATATGATTATAATTGATTCATAGAGCGATGGAGTTAGTTATTTACACTTACCACTGCCAGGCAACTTGGTTATCCTATACAAGCTCATCTTTGGCCACTCGAATCTTTAAGCGAACCGACAACTTTAAGCTTCAGCTTCGTTCAATACTTAATAACTGACAAGTTGGATTATAACACCAAGAGAGAATAGAAAATTAAAATAATAAATATTGACAAACTCCACACACATCTACTCTAACAAGCTTGGGTGATAGAAAAATCGATAAGCCTAAAAAACTCTCAAAAAACCATAAATCACCTCAAAATATATTTACTGCCAAGCAAAACAAGCTTCAGTACAACAAATCAATTTATGCTCATGTTGCATCTGCATCTAATACATTTTGACCACTCTGCAAGGATAATCACATAATAATGCATTACAAAATCTTTCTAGATTTATCACCTGACTTACATTTTACCAAAGCCAAGGAATTTCATCTTTGCACTAATTGTTTGCAGAATGATCACTCTTATGCTAAATGTAAATCATGAAATTACAAAATATGTATCACGAGACATTATACACTTATGCATAATTCTGATACAAAACCTACAAATTCCAATTCGCAATCTACTACTGCCCTAACCACTGCCGCAATTCTGATACAGAACCACAAATTCCAATTCACAATCTACTATTGCTCTAACCACTACCGCAGCTCTCAATCTTTGAGTTCAGTCTTTTTATCCGACTTAACTTCAATCAAGTCTGTTCCAATTCTTTCAATTGCTGTAGTCAATATTAAAGATGTCCATGGTAGGCCATCCCGACACGGTCCGCTTGAAAAATGTTAGGCGAGCATTTTTCACAAAAATACACCCTCGTTCGGATGAGAGGTAAAATGGAGGTCCCGTGCGTGAGTATTGTCACGCACGTTAAAGATCCCTACCTTGCTTGAAACTGCAAGGGTTCGGCAAAATTCAAAATTTTCCAGGTAAAAAAAAACTCGCTTCCTGGCCAATGTAGTACCTTCGGGTGGAGCATTGGAAAATCACATGTAATGTCCATGGTAGGCGCAACACAAATATGTAGCACTTCTTGATTCTAAATCTATGAAGTCAACATGACAATTTTGTTGTGTAACAAATTAAAACTTCTTACCATAAAGGTCAACATTTCTATATCTGGCATTGTTCAATCTAAGGCTAAAGTTTTTAAAACTACACATGCACAAATTGCATCTGCTCACAATAATTTATTGTTGACATTTTTACTTCTTCCAAATACCTCTAGGACATTTCCTTCTATTCTTTAAGCACATGTTGTATAAAAACCTGATACTATACATCTAGCTAACTCCAATTTCCACAATAAAACCAAAATAGATATCTTACTAGTATGGATATTTTTTTTGCAGATACTATGGCCTGATCAAGCTCTTCACTATTTATGGAACACAAAATTAGAATATTGTTACTGTAGAATTTCCTGTAGATAAAGAATTTACAACTAACCACTTATTGCTATCTTACCACACTTAATCTCTCTTGTCAACTATCTAAGTTAGGGGAAATTAAAAGCATTACTGCATCGAAGCTCTTTTTCTTTGAAGAACAACAATGTGAAACTCATAAATACAATGAAGGTGGTATTTTTACTATCTCCATAACACTAAATTCTTGCGCAAGTGTTTTGGTTGATTCCAAACAAAATGCACCCAAACAATTTGTGTCCTTACAAAGGCGACTCCAATTCAATTCTAAGCTCGCCTTTATAAGTAAAATTTATAATGGAATATGAAGCCTTAGGTCATGTGACTAAGCTAACCTATCCAAATAATGCAGTTATTCAATATTTCATACCGTATCATGCTGCCTACAAGGAATCCAACCTTACTACTAAGTTATGACTTGCTTTTAATTCTAGCTGTCCCATTTCTACTGGTATTTCATTTAATGACGTTCAACTTAACAGTCCTGTTTTACAATACCACCATCATCATCATTAGGTCTTCAGTCCTGGAACTGGTTAGACACGTACCATCATTGTTTCCTATTCTGAATTAACCAACACATTGCCCTGAAATTTGCACAGTCTGCATCTATCACTATCTGCGTGCAATAGTCTGATCTAGGTCTACCTCCATCTCTTTTTTCCTATCTCTGATTGTAATATATCCCGTACTATTCCCCAAAAATGCATTAGAACGTACCCTGCCCTTCTATTTCTCATATTTTTTTTTGTTTTCCACAGATATCTTTTCTATAACCTATTTGTTATTAACTTTGTCTGTCCATGCTCATCCTCATACATCTGAAGCGCAACATTCCAGAAGGCGTCTATCTTTTTCTTGTCTGCTTCTCCTACTGTCCAGGCTTCACAGCCGTACAGTGCTATGCTCCATACATATGTTTTAAGCATTCTCTTCCTTTGTTTCTATGTTTGTTATCTTTGAACGCAGTAGTTATTTTTTCTTGTTAAATGTAGCATGACCTTGTGCTAATCTTTGTTTTATATCTTTTGCGCTTCTCCCATCTCGCATTATTTGGCTTCCTAGGTAGCGGAAATTCTTAACCTCTTGAAAGTTCTCGTTACTTATGTGTATTCTTGTTTTTGATTTATTTTCCACTCGGTTGCATACTAGTGGGTATAAGAAAGTGGGTATTCATGTATTGCAAACGCTTTTGCATAACTCATTTCACTTGTATAACAGATTTTCTGACAAACGTCTTTCTTTGTACGATTTTCGTCTAGCAGTTTTAGAGCAGCTTTTGCCTGAAACTCGTACAAAAATCCAGGTCCATCTAAAATAATACCTGAACATCTACCCATAAAAATTAAAACTAAAAGTGAAAACGGAAAAACTCTAAGAAAAAGGTGTCGCGTGTGTACAAGTGAAAAGGTGCATAAGAACACAATTTATTACTGTGACAAGTGTCCTGAAAATCCTGGTCTATGTTTAGAACCCTGTTTTAAAATTCACCATAAAAACAATTCATTTTTCTTTTGCCTTCACGCTTTCTTTTAGTATTATGTGTATAGTATTATAGATTAATTTTTATCGACTATAATTTAATTCAATAGTTGTTTTAGAATTAATTTTTTTTAGTTTTATAAGTTATTGATTATGCAATTAATGTATATAATGTCTAATATTTTGAAGTATGTTGCATTTCACTACTTACATACTTAATTTATCTTCTACTTTATTATATTTCTTACTATAGAAATCAATTCTACTAGTAACAAGTATGATTTTTTAACCAACAATACATTTTTAGAGTTTCTGAAAACAAAATTCTGTTTATAAAGATAGCTTTTCTAATTTACATATAGACGCATAAATGCATCCAGCAGCACATGACTCATATAGCCATGCTAGGGGTCTCTGACGCACATATGCAGCAGTGCCGTATTTTTGAAAAAACAGTTTTCTAGACTGATTTAAAGTGTAGATTTATTATAAGCAACATCAAAAAGGTTATTTAAAAGTAATAAAATCAATCAGGTTTTTAGAGACTATATTCAATTTGAGGCGAACGTGTTAAAAAGAATTTTTACACTTGCTATGTAAATAATAGCTTTGTGATACTGGTATTTTAGTATATCATTATTTACTAACTCTGTAAGTATCTGGGTTTCTTCTTTTATCTCTTCTTTCTGATAGAAGAACCTCAAAAATACTAATATTTTTGTAACGCGTTGGCATTATGTTAAATAGAAACCAGATGCAAAAAGAAGACGATTAATCTTAAACGGAGAAATTAATATTGATGTACCGTGAATAATTCTGGTTTCACGAATAGTAGTATTCACTAAGCATGACATTTCAATAAATTTCTAATTCTATTAAAGAAAATTCAATCATAAACTTAAAAACCAGAAAAGCACCATTTTATTTCTGTTTAATACATATTGGAAAGTAACTCATGTCCATACGTTATTTCAAAACCATAAAAAGACAAACAAAATAATTAAAACAGTAAATTTTCATAGCGGGTCATGTAATTGTAAGAAAGCTTTCAAAATAAAGAGGTAAATAACCATGGAATTATTTATAAGCATGTTCCCCATAATTATCCCAAGTATGGGAAAGCTTTTTACAAATTCTAGTAAAATGAAGTACAATTAATAATACATAGTTACAGTACAAAGTAAACCCAAGACCATATGATAAGCATATTAAGCATATTCATACAATGTAATAATTCCTTAAAGCCACAGATGCTTAATTAGTGGAACTCACCAACATCAAGTTACAGATAATTTATCATATCATTCAATACAAAGTAAAAATGTTTCAATGTATCTATTCAGACTGCTGGAATAATAAAATAGTCGTGTGCACATGACCTTTGCATGATGAGACCATATGGATTCATGCCTAATTCTTATGGAATAGGAATGTTATACAATGACATAACCCCACCAAACATATGAAGAATAGGAAGAAAAAGTATGCATGCTAGACAGTGGAGCGAGAACAATGAGTTAATTATTCAAAAACAATACACATGAACACATGGGTGGGTAATCATTGAAAGGTTAGTCGAGTACACCACTTTGGTTATTAATTAACAAACAGACGCTAATGTGATGAGATCATACGGATCTTTGACCAAGCCCAACAACACTAGAATTGGGACAGATTGGTTACAATGCATACAATATTGGAAATAGGAAACCCCAAACACACATTACCTTAATCTTGGTTTATGGAATTCTTAATCAACACGAAGACGTCACTGCAAGTTGCAACTAATCAGGAATCGTTTTTATCTATTGTTAGTGGCATTTATGCAATAATGTTTGTTTAATTAAATATTGATAAATTATATTATACAATGTCCACCATCAGTTACGATATAGTGCTGAATTATTATAAATATAATACCTGGACATTGCAAGTTTTAATTGAAAATTAGGGACATGCTGGAATATGTTTTGTTGCTGATATTTAAATTGATGTCGGTAACTTTAAAATTTTGTATGTTTACAGAAATAATGAAATGATGTATTAAAACAGATTTAGATGACAGTAAGTTGAAATTTGTCGTTTTATTTGTTTAAACAAATAGGTAGCATTTTGTAACAAGAGCTCCATTCACAGGAGGCCAATGTAAATAAAATCCCCACGGATACTAGTTGTCCATGGGATTCTCACTAGAATAGACGAGTTGAAGCCCATGGATTTGACAGATTAAAAACCTTTCAAGGTAAGTGTTATTGCTAAAGTATCTTAAAAGTGGACCTAACTAATTGGTAAATTATTCGAATTTTTTGTTCATTTCAATGTTTCTACAGAGACCCACTCCTTCACCACTGTAGTTAGCTGATGCATACTTAATTTGTTACAGAATTCCTGTCTCTTATGGGCCATTTCAAATTTAATAATTTAACGTTTCATTCATCTGTAACATTTTTATCTACACATAAAAGTCAGAGATGTTTTACTCCATTTATACATCAAAACATTTTACTACGCGGAAATTCCATTATCATTAAAGCTAACTATTGAAAGTAATTTCTTTTGGTACAATTTGATTAGTTTCATACTGGGTTTTTAATGTCCCTATAACGTAATGGGAAAGTATCGCGCTGCATTTTCTTTTTATTTGAATATAGTAAATGCCTAAGTTATACCGATTAAATCAAACTGTATTCATTGAAAATCTGTGAATCTACAACAGCATTGCCAATATTAACGAGGAGATGTTCCTGCTGCAACCGAATTTTCTTGCCATCAGTACTGCAGCTTACTTTCTTGCTCAGTAGTAATAAAGTTTCAATAATTAAAAATTCATTATATCACAAGATTATTTTATGTTTTTCACTTTAGTGCTAGAATTAATCTCACAGCAAAAGCAAATAAACTACAATACATTTTTCAGAGATGCTGTATAGATATGTAACAATTGGGCATTACGAGAAATAAAAATCAGATGAGAAAGAGGGAAAAGGAATTTAAAATGGACAACATATTACTAAAATGCCCTGTATAATTTTGATTTCAGTATACCAGTGTTTAATAAACTATTCCAATGAATAAGAGTTCTATAAAAGTCATAAATTTAGAAAGCGTCATTTTATTTCTGTACAATACGTTTGAAATGAAATTTCGATTCATTAATTAATTTAAAAGCCAGTAAAAAATGAAAATAGATTTCAATACACTTCACAAAAAATATCCAGAAACCTTTTGTATATCCTTCATTTAAATTTTCCATTTAATAATACACCAACCTAAATACAAATTTCAGTTACAATGTATACAAGACGCAATAAAAATTGAGTTTTTACAATGTAGTTAAATACAAAAACAAAACATGAGTTAATGAACCCAAAGAGATTAGATTACCAACCAGATATCATTATACACCACAATGTATTCATTTATATCACAGTTACGTGGGGGTTAACAAAAAGAAACCACGACGATCAGACATCTTACACGTGTTAAGTATATATTAATAGTATACCTCTGCTGCAGAAAAGTGAGGATAATGACAACGCTAAACAGCGACTTACACAAAAGAATTCAATTGCTTACAAGTAATCAACACAAACAGGTTGGGGTTAGACAGAAAAATAAAGGTTTGATTTGTCGTAAACATCCTGTTGATTATGAAATAATAAATGAGTGTCCACACGATTGATCACGGATTTTCAACATAACAAATAAACACAAGTACATTGGGACTGTTTGCTTTCCAACAAATCAGTTTGGAATTCAATGCCCCGAAGGGATGTGGAGAACAATTGTGAATGGTGCTGAAAATAGAAATAGTGTACTAGTCTTGAGCTATACCCTGCACATCTCCCCAAAAAAGATGCTAGGTTTGGTTACCCCGAACGGAAATACCGTGATTGGTGTGTTGTGTTGTTTATGATGACAAAACCACGAAAGCAAGCTAGAGTTAAATTGCCTATATAAAACAAAGCATAATAAAACATCAGGCTCAAAATCTGAGCTGGAATGATATTTGGTAAGACAATTTCATGAGTGTTTAAGGCCGCAATCCATCTTCAGCTAACTATTCATTTTCAAATCAGAATTTTGTTACTTACAGAATTCACAAAACTGATGCACTAAATGCTCAACTGTCTTTTCTTTTTGTATTTTTAAGAGTAAAAATTCATAAGTTCGTTTATTATTTCTAGATCACAGATATTTCTAAATCTTGACATGACAGAATACCCTCCTCTTAACTTATAATTTGAATTTATTTCAAACTGGCACAACGTTTATATATAAACAATAAAATGCAAACATTACTACGGTAGTGTAAAATACCAGATACATTCTCCCAATTACATTTCTGTTTCTTCGTATTACATGTGTTAAAGCGTTTATTAGTTTATTAATTTATATTAGTTTAATTTCTATAACTTTCTACGCATTCTATGGTACGCCTATGAGTGCAAATGTTTCCTCCGTTTATGATCGGTAGTCTTGTCTTCGGACGGCTCCGTCAAAGTCCAGTAACAATTCTTGTTCAATTTTCAGTGTGGTAGGACGTTCCTGCTACATTACAAAATGTCTTGTTTCTTTGTGTAAAATAGTTTTTCATATCAATAAATAAATGTAGTGTGTCAGTTGTAATTCCTTTCATTAAAAGGCTGAGTTTATTGGTATTACAGTCCCCAGTATTCTCACGGCATGCTACACAAACAAGTAGATAATTCCACAGCAAGCAACCGACCAGCGCATATCGAAGGACAAGGTTAAATAATCGCTATTTATTCCGATAGTCTTATTAACTGCCCTACATGGTGCCTTCTCACCGCATATTACATTAATAATGGTATTTTGTCAACGACGTTTTAATCATGTTTTCACAGCTGTAATTATCGAGCATTAATTACAAAGAAGTTGATAAAATCCAAGGAATTTATCTACAAATACAATACTTATACTATACAAGGTACGTTTTCTCTTTCTACATTTCAGACGAACGTGTATGATAAGAGAAGAAAGTATTAGCAAGGGATGTCATAACCGGATGTACTAAACCGAAGCTTTGCATTCCATACCAATATTCAAGTTGCATTTTCGAAGTTGCCCTGCGCAAGAGAGAGATAGTAACTAATAAATACCAAGTCAAGTACAAAGAAACAAGTTTCTTCACGCATACGCAGGTAGGTCAGGGGTAAGTCCTTTGTTTACTGATTTCCTTTTCCAACCGCCTGTGAACATATTGTGCTCATCTTTTATTTGCAGCAAATAAAGAAATGTGTTTTATTTAGCTTTAAGGGGTTAAAATTGCCAGTTTATATGTACACATCCACATTTAAAATTCAGTATTGATTATTTCAATAAATGCAGGTTTAGCGTCACATTCGTAACTTACGTTCACAAAGGACGTAGAATATTTCAAGGGACCACCAGCGGCGTGGTGTCAATATTTTGTATTCATTTTTACACTATTTGAATAACCATCACTTTCAGATGGAGTCCTTTATTAGAACCAGAGGCTACATCAAGTGTAGGCTCACAAGGTTTTCAAAGCATATTGACTTGCTTGAAACAAAACAAAGAGCAAATGAAGCTCTCAATTCAACGCAAATTGTGGAATTACGTCAAAGGTTAAATGATGTAATGCCAATTCTTTCTGAATTTTATGATGTTGTCTTCAAGATCTTAGAAGCTGATCCCAATGCGGATTGCGATGAGACTTTTGAATCAACATACTATGCAGCAATTTCACGTGCTGAAAATATATTGCAAAACTATGAAAGTGGTACAAAACATCGTTCTGTTTCCCCATCAAGTAGTAGTAAATCAAGTTCTAACAATTCAGGGCCTTCAATTCGCTTGCCTATTATTTCTCTTCCAAGTTTTAGCGGAAAGTTCCAAATGGTTGGAATATTATGAAATTTTAAAAGTCTTGTTCACGAGAACTCTTCTTTGACCGACGTTCAACGGTTACATTATCTCAAAGCCAGTTTGACCGGACTGCAAGCCAGATTGTCAAATCGCTTGAATTTCGCTCTGAAAGCTATTCGTTAGGCTGGAAGGCAATTTGCGATCGGTTCAACGATCCTCGCATGTTAGTGCACAATCATTTCAAAGCCATCTTTGATCTTGAGCCACTCTCTAAAGAGTCTGCATCAAAGTTGCGACAATTCAACAATACTCTTTTCAAACATTACACAGCTCTTAAGTCATTGTCTTCAGAACAAAGTCTCTTAGAGTTCATGATAATTTTATTGTATCCAAAAGTTGGATTCCGTACCTTTCGTGAATGGGAAGTTTCCAGGAATGCTTCCAAGTCGGAGCTACCTACAATTTCAGAATTCAAAGAGTTTCTAAAAAATAATGCTAATCTTCTAGAAACATTAGAAGCAAAGCAAAACAAAGTAGTACTTGAAAGGCCATCAAAGGCACATTCTAAATCATTCCTTTCAACTACAGCATCGTGTGTTGTCTGCAAGGGCGACCATGCATTGTATAGATGCAATGAATTTATAAAGTTATCTCAAAAGGGTAGACTTTCAAAAGCAAAGTCGCTCCAAGTTTGTTTAAATTGCCTTTCAAAGGGACACTTTATCAATAATTGCACTTCCAAGTTTACATGCAAGAAATGCAAAAGTAAACATAATACGCTTTTGCATGAGGACAAGCCTCAACTCAAATCTGAAAATAATTCAGAACAAACAACGCCTACAGCCACGCATGTAGAAACAAACCAAGCAATTTCCGCTTTCTGTTCAAACGATTTTCAAGTATTGTTGCCAACTGCTATGGCTAAGATAACTTCCAGTGATGGTAACACTCACACAGTCAGAGTCCTCTTAGATTCCGGTTCACAATCGAACTTCATACGGTCAGATCTTTGCAGGAAATTGAACCTTCAAACACGTGATGTTGATATCACAGTTTCAGGCTTAGGAAAAGCCGCTTCTCGCATACATTCAAGGTGTGACGTTAAACTCCAGGCGATTCACACTAACTTCACTGTAGATATTTCCTGTTTAGTTCTTGATGAGATTACGGGTATCACACCTACATTCTCTGTCAAACGTAATAGCATCAAAATTCCAGATAACATCAGATTATCTGACAACAGTTATGACAAGCCTAGCACCATTGATGTATTGTTGGGTTCGTCTACATTTTGGAAGCTTCTTTGTGTAGGACAAATTCATCTGGGTCTTGATCTTCCAGTCTTACAGAAGACTCGTTTCGGTTGGGTTATTTCTGGCCCTATGGCTACTGTTGCATCGCACACTGTTCAGTGCAATTACATTTCTGTTGATGACACTTCAGCTATTCTCAGTAAGTTCTGGGAAGTTGAACACTATCCTATTGAAAGGGTTCACACACCTGAAGAAAAGGCCTGCGAGGCACATTTCCAACAGCACACACGTCGTGATGCTGACGGTCGTTTCACAGTTTCTCTCCCACTCAAACAGTCCATTGAGGTTCTGGGAGATTCTCTTCAAACAGCACAAAAGAGATTTCTTTCTTTAGAAAAACGATTACAATCTAATCCAGATTTATTTGCTCGATATTCACAATTCATGCAAGAGTACATCGACTTGGGTCATATGTCTATAGTCAATCCTAGCTCTTCTGTAATTTCCTATTATCTCCCTCATCACGGCGTGATAAAGGAAGACAGTCTAACAACAAAGCTGCGAGTTGTTTTAACGGTTCTCAGGAAACCACTTCAGGGCATTCCTGAATAGTATTCAAATGGTTGGTCCAACCATTCAACAAGATTTGTTTTCGATTCTGATTCGTTTTCGCAAACATGCCTTCGCAATTTCAGCTGACGTTCAGAAAATGTACAGACAGGTACTCGTTAATCCTGACCAGAGAAATTTGCAGAGGATCCTGTGGCGCTTTTGTTCTTTAGATCCCATTCGTACATACAGTTTAAATACAGTTACGTACGGTACAGCATCCGCTTCTTTTCTTGCCATTCGTTGTCTCGCTCAGCTGGGTCACGACTGTGAAACATCATTTCCTGAAGTCTCTAAGACCATTAAGGAAGACTTTTATGTGGATGACCTTTAACAGGAAGTAGTACGCTTCAAGGTGCTCGTGATCTTTGCAGGAAGGTAAAACAAGTTCTTGATTCAGGCTGCTTCAAACTACAAAATGGATTTCTAACAATCCCCAAGTTCTAGACATAATTCCAGATTCGGATATTCATCCAGGTGTTCTTGCTTTCGGCTCTCATGAGCACACTCGTACATTAGGTTTGACTTGGTGTTTTGAATCCGATAATTTCATGTTTACGATTTCAAATGCATCTTCATTCAAGGCTACCAAACGTAGCATGCTTTCCGAAATATCACAAATTTTCGATCCTTTAGGACTCCTTGGTCCCTGTACTTTAGGAGCTAAAATTCTGATTCAAAAACTTTGGTTTGAAAAATTGGGTTGGGATGATTTCATTCCTGAAACCATTCAAGCAAAATGGAGTTCTTATCGTACTGATCTCGTCAATTTAAACGATTTGAAAATTTCTCGTCATATTTTATGCAAGGAATTTACTGATGTTCAGCTTCATGGTTTTGCGATGCATCCCTACATGGATATGGTGCATGTATTTTGTACGATCGATGGATCAAGATGGGAGATTCTATGTTAATCTTCTGTGTTCAAAATCAAAGGTTTCTCCTCTGAAACCTCTTACAATACCAAGGCTAGAGCTTTGGAGCAGTTCTGCTAGCTAAGCTGACTGACCAAGTTTCAAAGGCATTACAATTACCCATTTCTCATTATATATTTTGGTCAGATTCAACAATTGTATTAGGATGGCTGAAGGCCAACCCTAATCTCTTGAATACATTGGTTTGTAACAGGGTTGCAGATGTACAACAATTGACGTCGATGGGCATTTGGCGCCATGTACCTACTCAAGATAACCCTGCAGATATTCTCTCAAGAGGAACAACTCCTCAAGCTCTGAAGAGTCTATTTTATGGTGGCATGGTCCATCATGGCTCACTGAAGAAGAATCTTCATGGCCTACTTTCAAGTTATCATGTACAGAACTTCCTGAAATGAAAAGGGAAGCTCGCTGTATTACAGTCAGTTCACCTGACCCTTTTCCGTTTAACATTTATTCAAGTTTAACTCAACTTGTGAGAGTTACTTCTTATTGTTTGCGCTTTCGCAATAATTGTTTGAATTCCAAGGCAGCACGCTTTTCAGGATCTCTTTCAACTAATGAAATTCAAGAATCCCTTCTAGTTCTTATTAAGCGCTCTCAACAGGAATCTTTTCCTGATGATTTAAAATTGTTATCACGGGTGCTCCCTAAAGACTTCATCATTGTTATCGCTTAATCCCTTTTTGGATTCAAGGGCATGATTAGAGTTGGTGGCAGACTGCACAACTCACAACTTATGTTTGATAAAAAATTTCCATTGCTAATATTCGGCAAGCACCGTCTTGCAAGACTTCTTGTTACACAAGAACATATCAGGCTGCTTCATGCAGGCCCTCAAATGTTACTTGCTAACCTCAGAGAAAGGTATTGGATCACTTGCGGTAAGAATCTAATTAAACAAGTCGTACATCAATGTGTACGATGCTTTCGTTTTTCACCTAAGGTAACAGAACCCTGATGGGTAACTTACCATCTTCACGTATTAAGCCATCCTTTCCATTTAACGTAGTAGGAGTCGATTATGGCGGTCCCTTTTTTGTTAAAGATCGAAAGGGTCGTAGCTTCAGGACCACAAAATCATATTTATGTCTTTTCGTTTGCTTTGTTACCAAGGCAGTGCACCTGGAGTTGGTCACTGACCTATCTACAGAAACATTTCTAATGGCTTTTCGCGATTCACAGCACGTCGCGGTAAACCATTGCATGTTTACTCTGACAATGGGACAAATTTTACAGGTGCTAACTCTGAGCTTAAAGAGTTAGGCATGTTTTTAAAGAGCAATGTCATACAATTACTAATTCAACCATTATTGAAGGTATAACCTGGCACTTTATACCCGCCCAAAGTCCACATTTTGGTGGTCTTTGGGAGGCCGGCATAAAATCTTCCAAATTTCATATAAAGCGGGTTATTGGAAATACATTATTTACCTATGAGGAAATGAGCACTTTACTAACACAGGTGGAGTCCGCATTAAACTCCCGTCCAATATCTCCTTTATCAGCAGACCCTAGTGACCTGTTGCCACTGACGCCTGCACATTTTTTAATTGGTAGAACTTCAGTTTCTTTGCCAGATCCAGATTTGTCTCAAATACAAGAATCTAGACTTGCAGTCTTTCAGAAAATTCAAAGATTCCATCAAAGCATATGGAAGAGATGGAATAAAGAATACATATCCGAGTTACAGCAGCGCTCCAAATGGCGTGCGACGTCGTCTCAACTGGAAGCCGATTCTCTAGTCCTTATTAAGGAGGACAATTCTCCGCCATTAAATTGGAAACTTGGCAGAGTGATCGTTGTCCACCCTGGCGCTGATGGCATCAGTCGAGTCGCTTCAGTGAGAACTGCAAATGGAACAGTGAAGCGTTCTTTTTCAAAACTGTGCCCACTTCCTATTGTGCGCAAGTGAGTGCAAGCATGTTCAAATTGCAATTTGTGTGCTACTGTGCGTTAGCTCTATCCTACAAAATAGGTTTATTGTTTTAGCTATAAGTTGTTATAATTACGTTTATATTTAGCCTTTGTAAAAAAAGGTGACTTATTCTTTTGTTCATTTTGCTTTGTGCATGATTATTTTGTTTAGATTGTATATTTTTGCATTTGTTCATATAATACATAGCTTGGATGCCTATTGTTTACTATCAACTATTTTGTTGAAAGGTCCCCCTTTCAAGGCGGGCGGTATGTTAAAGCGTTTATTAGTTTATTAATTTATATTAGTTTAATTTCTATAACTTTCTACGCATTCTATGGTACGCCTATGAGTGCAAATGTTTCCTCCGTTTATGATCGGTAGTCTTGTCTTCGGACGGCTCCGTCAAAGTCCAGTAACAGTTCTTGTTCAATTTTCAGTGTGGTAGGACGTTCCTGCTACATTACAAAATGTCTTGTTTCTTTGTGTAAAATAGTTTTTCATATCAATAAATAAATGTAGTGTGTCAGTTGTAATTCCTTTCATTAAAAGGCTGAGTTTATTGGTATTACAGTCCCCAGTATTCTCACGGCATGCTACACAAACAAGTAGATAATTCCACAGCAAGCAACCGACCAGCGCATATCGAAGGACAAGGTTAAATAATCGCTATTTATTCCGATAGTCTTATTAACTGCCCTACAACATGTATTACATAAAAATGGAATTTTCATAAATATTTCACTTTGGGAAATCGGTCTTAATTATAAAACTTTGTTACTTAACTTTATTAAAAAACAACATCCAAAAAATATTACATCCCGCATAAAACTAACCAATTCTACAGTAGTAATAGTAGAAGTACTGTTGGAAATCACCTGTTTAAATTGGCAATTTTGTTGAACACAACTTAATTTCAATTGGTTTCAGAGCTTTTTCGAGAACAACTCAGCTGAAAGGGGGTAGAGGTTATCAGAACCCAAAATCCTTTTAGATATACGTATAGTTGCTTTAACGTCACACTTTAGCAAAAATCAGAAAGGGTTAGAGGAAATAAAACATTCCACTTAATATTTCCTTCTTTCAACTTACAAATTCTGTTGGTTCTCCTACTTCATATTATGCACAAACCAAAATTTATATAACAGGAGTAAACTGCGATAAATTCTTTATCTATCAAAAGTATGTGCTCATAATGTAATATGGTATTACAGAATTGCCGCTTAGGCAGCAAAATAATGTAGCAGTAAAATATTTGCTTGGGAATTACAACATAACTAAACTTGAAATGAATGAATCACTTAATTTTTTATAATACAAATGATGCGATGATCTTGTAAAGTTTCTTAGTATACTGGATTTAAACATCTTACAAAACTATTCTATATTAAATAATATAATGACTAATAAATAGGTTTCCTAAAATAAATAATGACTTATTTATTGAAATTCCCCTGACACAAAAACTAATAATTAAAATTAAATTTGTGTAGAAACTACACAAAAGTGGTTCTAGGTATTAACAGATGATATACTTACAACCTTTCTGGTAATGGAATGAACAACAGCACTTGGAACTGGTAACTCAAAATGTAAATAGAAAATTAAAAAGGTGAACAAATTTTCTAGTATATATTAAATGAAGTTCACGGCAGGTTAAATCTTAGGGCAATATAATTACTATTTTATTTTGTAGAGTAGAAGATAGAATGAGTAAGATTACAAGCTGCGCATGTAACAATGTATACATAGAACTAATATGGTGAACTTTCGTGTGATCCGTGTGAATTATTTAGCACTGGGTTGAGAAGATGATAGTGGTAAAGCCAGGTTGACAATTTTTAAGGCAGAATATACACCAAATGTAGAAAACAGTAGAAGGGGAACCAATCTGTATCTAGGATCTAGGAATTTCAGGAAATGTGTAGGCTAGCTCAGAAAAGAAATCAATCTGTTCCAAAACAGAAAACCCAATGATGAAAAAAATAATTACACTTAAACCTGATTGTTATTATAAACACCTACAGTTGTTAGCTTTGCTATTTTTAAACTAATCTTGATTGTGCAGAGGGATTTATTGGAAAACTATTAATTCAACAAATGTTCAAGCATTGGGGTATCTTGGTAGCCGCAGGTTGCGTAACCCCCCTTCACATACCACTGAATATCGATAAAATATGATATATATTTAGAAAACAATAGAAGGGGAACCGAGCTGCATCCAACAAGAAAGAGCAGCTGCTATGTTCGAAGACAACAATATAGAAACAAGGTATAAATTGTTGAAAGCATATGTGTGAAGCACATCACTGTGTGGCTATTAAATAAGGACAGTAGGAGAAGCAGACAAGAAAATGTAGAAGTCTTTTGAAATGTTGTTCTTCAGATGTATGATGATGATAGCATGGACAGACACAGTTAATAACACTGAGGTTCTAGAAATAGTAGGGAAAGAAATATGTGGAAAACAAAAAATAGGAGAAATTGAAGGACAGGACACGTTCTATGGCATTTGAGGAATAGTAAGGGATATATTACAAGCAGAGATAGGAAAAAAGAGTGGTAGATGTAGATCTAGATCAGACTATTGCACACAGATAGTGAAAGATGCAGACTGGGAATTTCAGGGAAATGTGTAGGTTAGCTCAGAGTAGAAAACAATGGAGGTATGCATCTAACCAGTTCCAGGACCAAAGATCTATTGTTGATGATGTAGAAAATAATTAAGAACAGAAGTGACAAGAGATAAAAAATTAATATACGATAAAATTGTTGTCGCCAAAATAATACAAATTGATTAATTCATAGTGAGAATATCCATCAGGTGGAGTTTTTGTGGACATCGTTCTAGGAATATTGTTTGATGGAGTTTTAGATTACTTGTGTTATAATAAGAGCTGTTTGTGGTAGAGTGTATGTAAAGATAATTCGTTGAGACTCCAAAAAGATAAAAATAGGTACTTGAAAGCACATTTAAACGCTTATACCCACATTATTTGAAACGTGTAAAGCTTTATTGGAATGGAAAATAGTTTTATTTCATATTTTGTAACACTTATCTGATAGTTATCGTAACCTAATTCAAAGCTTTCAATTCTGATATATAAGGTTATCATAAAGTAAGGGATATATTTTAAATTATGATAACTTTTAACAAATTAAGTTAATAACAAGAAATAAATGAAATCTAATTGCTTATGAAATGGGATTTAGTATGCCCAAAACAGGTTACGGCAATTGCTCAATATGACATCCATTTTGTTGTTGTAAGATCACCATCCTTACCTCCAAATTGTACACAGCATTTCGTAACATTTCTGGTTGAATTGTACCAATTTGCTCCGTAATACTGTCTTTTAATTCTTGTAGCGTAGTTGGTCGTCCTTCTAAACACTAAACTTTTAAATAACCCCACAGCCAGTAATCCGCTGGGTTTAGATCAGGTGATCTTGGTGGCCATGAATTTACGAAATGTCTGCTTAACACGCGATCTTGAAAACGTTGGTTAACAATTCTTTGACTGGTCGAAAATGTGCGGGGTGCTCCATCCTGCATAAAATGATGTTTTCAATTCCGTAATGCTCGTTTTGCAGCTGTGGAATAACATAATTTTGTAACATTTGCAAGTATCGTTCACCATTTACAGTTACAGATACGGCTTGTCCATTCTGCATTTCCTCGTAGAAATACGGACCAATAATAAAATCAGCTGTAAAACCGCACCAAACGGTGACTTTCTTGTCATGAAGACCTTTTTGAACGATTTGTTGCGGATTTTCTGCAGACCAGATTCTACAGTTTTGAGTATTGACTCCACCATTCAGATTAAAATGTGCCTCATCTGTCCATAAAATACGGGATAACCATTCGGGTTCAATTTCCATCTGAGCCATTACCGCAAAGAAAAATCGTACCTAGTAGCCAAATCTGCGTCCTTTAATTCAAACAGCATTTTCAGTTTATATAGATACATGTTTAGAATTTTGCGTAAAATTTTCCAAACCGTGGTATACGGCATTTGCAATCGCTTGGATATCGCATTTGCACTGCTGATTGCGAGTGAATTGCTTCTGGCTATGTCTTGATTTTCATGAAGAACCTCTGCAACTTGGACATCACTAATTATTGGTCTTCCTGATCTTGGTAAGTCAGTTACAGACCCTGTTCTTTCAAATTTTGTATCAAATTGCGTACGCTTTCATTTGACAGGGTCCCGCTCTCAAACCCATTCTCGTGCGAAATCTTCGTAATCCAGCGGTGTAATTTCTGCCGGATTCATAATAGCACTGAACTAAACCAATTCTTGTTTGTAAATCCATGTTATTACAGTTGAGTCGTTTGAACTCAATGTTTACTTGAGTTTTAATTTCAAAATAAAACTTCAAATTGAATAATTTCGTTTTGACACTAGTGTCAGCAATTGTTATGACAACGCTTTTGTTTCTCATAGATACGGTAAAATCCCATTCATTAATCAACTAGATTTCGTTTATTTTATGTTACTAACTTAATTTATTAAAAAGTTGTAATGATTTAAAATATATCCCTTACTTTATGATAACCTAGTATAATAAAATTTAAGAATTTTGTGTTTATTAACAATGTTAAGTAAGCAAGAAGATATATTCTACGAAATAAATGTTATTAATTGGGGTGAATAAAGATCCGAATTAATCTTAAAAAATGTTAATTAACCTACTATTTATAAATACAATTATACAGGCTAAAGCATGCTTAAATAAAACAATATCTTACCTGTTTTAGTTCACTGCTGCTCCTATAAATCTTCATGCAGATATGTTATGATTAACAAATGTAAGGGATAACAAAATTTAGGAAAAAGGAAAATGTTTTGACAATGTAATATGGATATGACTTATTTTTTTCAAAAAGTGATTTGCTATTTCAACCTTACTTATTTAAATAAAGAAACAACATACCTATCCCACTTAAGAATCCAGCCAGGTGGTGCCACACCCTTTTCCAGTTTACCCAGTTCTGTAAATGTATCTTGTAACCATTTATATAAATAATCAATCGATAAACTTTTATCTTTCATTGCATCATACAACGTCTAAAAAATTCATTGTTACTTCTTTTGCATTTTAATTGTGCACTTACCTCCATTTGAATAATCATAGTTTGAACAGGAGAAACAGCTGTGTGACCTTCAGCAAGAAAATGAAGCTTTTCATTAACACTTTTGTGGGCATCTTCAATTTTTTTTACATCATCTGCTGTGTATTTTTTGTTTTTATCAGATATTTGTTTTGGATTTACTGGTACAATTTTTTTCTCTTGTTCTTCAGTAACAGAATTTGCATCTGATTTAGAGAACATTAGACCACCACTTTTAAAGCCAGTATAATTAATTTTCATTTCATTTTTCTCTGATTCGTTTTCTTTTTCACTTCTGAAACCTAGTCCCAATCGTTCATCATCAGTTTTTTTAATCTTTTCTGGTTTGGGTTTAGTAATACTATTCATATAATCTATACCGATTCTTCTTTTTCTCTGAAAAGCTTTTGCGTCTACATGTTCCGATGTAGAAGCAGAGTCATTTTTTATTTCATTAAATTGATTAACATCAACAGGTTTAGATATCGGAAATAATGCACTAGAAACTACAGTCTTATTCTCTGATTTCCTAATGGGAAGAGGTGCAACCTCGTCTTCATCTGAATCACTATATCCTGCGACTAATGAAAATCCAGTCACGTCTCTTCTAGATTGTTTAGTAATTTTCTCATGGACTGATTCGTTATAACCATTATGTTCAACTATTTTTTTAACTGATGCAGGTATTTTACCTCCAAGCTGTGTAAGTACTTTAGCACGATTTTGTATTTTAGTAAGCAAATCTATATCTTCTTCCCTGTCACTATTACTATCACTATCACTACTTGGAAAAGAATTGGGCGGTAAGAATGTTTGTTGTACATCTTTTGTTGGTAAACATGAACCTGGTATCTAAATATATATAAAAAGAAATTTAGTTCATATACTTATAAAGATTCAAATCTAATTGCAAAACATAATACTAATTATGCGTGGAAACAATAAAAGTCTATCAGCACAACACAATGAATGTAGGAACAATGTTATCAAACAAGAAATGACATATAGATCTCATATGCACATCAAACAACCTGCACATATTTAAGATCAATAGTTAGTAATATCATCTGGACAACAACTAGTTTTAAAATAAAAGTTCCTGTTTTCCAGTATATTCAGAAATTGCTTGTAGTATAATTATATATTAAGTCCTCCACAACAGTAAGCTATTTCGTTTAAAGTTTACAGCTATTTAAAGTAAACTACAATTAAGATTAAACAAACAAATTATTCGCCCAAACAGGTTTCAGAATGACGTAAATAAAAGGCAAGGGGTTAGTATAAATTGAATGGAAGATAAATGTGATTTTAGTCAATAATGAATACCAAATACTTTTTATTAAATGAAACTAACAAAAATGAACAGAATAGCTCAAAATGTTAAACGCAGGCTAAATTACATACTTTTAAAATTTTTTATTTAATTGTGTTGAGTTAATTTCATGGCTGTCGTCAATTTTTACTTATCTACATGTTTCTGGATAATGTTTGAAACATTATTCCAAGTTAATTATAGTCAATATAATTGATATTTTTATTGACAATTCCCATAAATTTCAATTTTATACACATACGAAATGTAAAGACAGTTGCCATCACAACTGAAATTCAGAAATATACTGTAACGCAAGTGCAATACTAGGTAAATTATTAGGTGCAGTTCCTACATTTGAATATTTGTTCTTACTTGATCAAATTTCACATTCCTTACTCTATTCGCATGCATTTGAATATTATTTAATGATTTCGACTATCCTTTCAAGTTAAACGGTTGCTATTTAATTACTTCAAATTATAATTTAAAATACTTAAATCTATCTATTTTGTTGTGACTAACAATGTAGGGTTTCTGTTATCCACAGCGTGCGCATTCTTAAATATTTATATTGAGCTTATGTGCATATTTCATCAAAGGTTATTTTCAATTGCAAACTCCAATTCATTAAAAATGGTTTGTTTATCTCTACACCTTACGTAATATAAATTGTTAATTGGTTTATGTTATGTTATCCTATAATTTCAATGCATCCTTTATGATTTCCGTGATGTTGGTTGTATGTATTTCTTGTCACGTATTCTTACGCTTTAAAAAAACGCATTGTTACGTTTTGAAAACGTCGATAAATACAGTTAAAAAGTCGATAAATACATGCGCAAGCGCGAAATAAACAAGCGAGCGACGCCAATGGCGGTTGGTACGCTAACCTTTGTACAGAATTTTGCGCGCCCATCTGTCAATGACGTCAGCAATGCACAAATGATATTACGAAATAATCGGAAAATATATAAATTTAAGGCAATAGATTATACAGCAATTACTCACATGATAGGTCCAGATTTCCACGAAGTACGCCAATCGTCCTTCAGGATAGATAAAGATGGTGGCTGCACATCCCTAAGGGCTGCTGCTGGCCCTCTTACAAGAAACGGCAATTAACGGGTGTACGTCTGACGTACATCCAAATAGCTTGGACTCGATCTCAGGGCTCCACTCCGGCATGGAATGCGGTTCTACCTACGGCTGTAAATTGTCACCTACCTATGTAGGGAATGGACAAGAACACCAGGTATAGGGCGACAAACAAAGACAATTAGGCAAGGGAATCTACATAGATAAAGCTAACGATACGTTACCGAAAAACGTCCACTTCACTCAAAGGTTCTGGCAAAAAAGCCATGTTACATTAAGTCACGGAAACACTTGTCCCCAGTTTTTTCCTACTCCACTCGCGTCGCGCGATCTGGCGCAAACGCACTGTGACATAACGGAAATACGCGCATAGTCTTTTAAATTTATGGCGCGAAACTTCCGCACATCAAAATTAAACTAAAAACAATGTTTAATGGCCAAATGGCACGTAACAATCGCGACAAAGCCACAAAAGAAAAGACTTAAAAAAAAAAGAAAAAGTCTGTTAGCACAGTAACAGCTTAAAATCTAAGTCCTAACTACCCTACATAAAACCTACTTAAAACCTACAAAATGTTTATATAAGGCGCCACCTGGTTTTTTGACCGATAACACGTCTACCGAATTACCAGGAAACGGAAAATGTAGCCCCATTGTTTTGACTACACTAATAATCGACAGCACAAATTTGTCGGGGAGCATTAAACACTACTTAAATTAAACCAAATGCGACACGTCGCCTAACCTATCTAAACTAAAGCTAACATCAAAGTTTTTACGTGCAAACACACATGAGCGTTGCATCAAAACTGTCTTTGTTGGCAAGAAGTGCCCAAATTTAAAAATGTTCATAGAGTGAGTCACTATACACTCTAGCAAATTTTTGTTACTGGTACTTTGGTTTACTAATGATACACATCAAAACTTGTCCATGACATGGTTGTGAATCAACAAATTTACCAAAAGTACCACGCTACTAAATCCTTATATTGCTAACCTAACAAATTACATTTCTATATCAGGTTAGCTTTTTCACTCATTTCAAGAAAAATAATTCCCACGTTTGGTCATAAATACCAAACGTTAGGAAGGTAAAAAGATAAGACAAGATCTCAAATTGTTGTTAAAGATAATAGATAAGATAACGATATTAAGCTTAAATTGTTATCCTCAAAGGTAATAGACAAGTTAACGGTATTAAGCTTTAGTTATTATTTGAGATACTAGGTAAGATAACGTGATATTAAGCTAAAGTTATAAGAGATAGTAGGTAAGGTAACGCGATATTAAACAAAAGTTATTACTAAAGATAATAGGTAAGATAACGTGAAATTAACTCAAAGTTATTACTAACGGTAGTCGGTAAGATAACGATACTAAACTAAGGTAATTATTATAGGTAATCGGTAAGATAACGATATTAAAACTAAAGGTATTATCTAAGATAATAAATAAGACAAAGGTATTGGCTAGTTATTATCCAAGACAATGGATAAAGGTAAAGATAGAGTGACTCCGTGGAGCCGTTAAATGGGCATTTCTCGTACCCTAAAAAGAGCGACCTGTGGAGCAGGTCCGTTTACAATAAACGGCACGAGGGACCGGCAAAGGCATTTGGGTGCATCCCTGCACCCGGCGTTAATTGATATCGGTGATACAATCACCCGATACCCACACGGTATATAAAGATATACACATCCACTCACACATGCACACACTCATACATACCTTCACTGCCAGTGCCCATGCGCTGACAGCGGCACCGCATGACCTCACGAAAGATTCCCAGAGACGGGGTCCAGGTGTCTGTGAAAATCTCCCGCGCAACCACACGGTGACTAACGGAAATGAAAAAGGCAGTAGAAACAGGAACGGTAAAAAGAGGGAGGTTGGTTATTTGGAATGCATAAGGGGCACTTCCAGGTAGAAGAAAGTAGAGGAAGGGCTCGCATTGAGCAAAAGAGACAGAAAAAAGGTGGATAGCAAGGCGCTACTCAACCAGCCAATGTAGTCAGTAGCTCGGAGTGAGGGAACATCACTCTCATGTGGCAGACGGGTGTTCCGGGACAAGAACAGGTTCACCGAAAGAAGAATAAGGCATAAACGGAGACAGCGGGATGAGAAAAATGGACAAGCGTCCGAGAGAAGGTAGAGAGTTGTCCCTATTTAAACACAGCGCAGTCTGAAAGACCACCTGCGATATTAATCCGACAAGATAAGGTATAACATATGTTAACAATTCACTAGACTCTCAAGAGAACTATTACGATCATTTTCCTAACGAGTGCATCCACTACGATAAGAATATCAGACAAAAGTTGACACGACAACTTAAAAGTATCATTGCAGATACATTCACACAAAAACAAACTGTTTTAAGGTAGTTTTTCAAAACGGTATCACCCTAAACACACAAAAATGGCCAATTATAAGCAGTTAAATACAGGTACACTGTCCCAATATGCTAAAACAACCGAGAATTTAATAAGATAACAATAAAAAGCAATAGCGTCTCACCACGAAGTTCAATAAAAACAATGAAAAAAAATGTTTATAAGTTATGTTGATTTAGTAGAAAAAGAAAGAATAAATGATGTAGTATAATGTGGGCGACTGTAATAATTCAGAGGAAAAACACATGGAATAGACAATCCTAGCTTTTTGCAACTGCGAATATGAACTATTTCTTTCAATGGCATAGGTCGCGACTCCTGTGGGCCCAAAGAAAAAAATCATCCACTCAACATCAGCTAAAACCAATCATAAAAATTCAATGAGTTATTACAACCAAAGTTACGACAATTACCACACAAAATTAAATGACGTAACGAAAAATACTAAAAACCACCAAATAATATGCTGTAGGAAAACTTCGAGAATTAATTAAATGAAACACAGAGTTATATTGGGGGTAGAGAATGAAGTGATATATAAGTAACGGTATGGTCAAGGAAAAGTCGACCAAAAGAAAAAGATAGCTAATTTAAGGTAAGTAAAGTTAAACGTGTAAGAGATTATATACTGTATGAGAGAGGGAATAAGTAATTAAAGTTAACTAATTGATGGTGAGAACAAAAATATTAGGTAAATCGTAAGGGGAATGGAACGTGAAAAACTTAACTAGCATTTGGGTCGGCAGAGAATGGCTTAAGGTCTTTAATATACCACCTGCCTTGGCGTTTTCCTTCAGCATCCTGAAGTTCGTAGATAAGGGGACTAATGACACGAATGACCTTACAAAAAATGAATTTAGGGGCTAATTTTGAAGAAAATTTCTTAAATGCATCTGATAAGACATAATTCTTTTTCCAAACTTGTTCGCCCAAGGCGAAGGAAATATTTCGTTTACGTAAGTTATAGTGGTCCTTACTCTTTTCGTATGCTTTTAACAAATTTTTTCTAACGTCGTTAAAGATAGAAGGTAATGATTGTTGGTCTTTGTCCCAGCGTACTTTTCGTCAAATTCAATTACGTTAGTATCGTCAGGCACTAAACCATAGTAACTCCCATCGATTGGGGTATATCTTCCTAAAACAAGAAATGACGGAGTGAATTGGGATGAAATATTCATTTTGAATTTATATTTGAGACACGATATATATAAGATATACAATACTGAGGTAATTTAGAAGGTAATAAACGGTACAGCTACTTCAAGTCAGTACGATAAAGATATTTAACAGTGAAAACTTCCTATGAAAGCATTCGTAAGGAATAATATTCAAATTTTATCACGCTAAGTAACCAAAAAACTAAAGAAACGTTTAAAACTATATGCGGGCAAGGTTAGTATTTAATAAAGGGATATATCATTGATAAACTACAAAAAGACACTCCAAATTATAAAAACACGTAGGTAATGTGTTATTTAACAAATAAAACAAGAACTGTTAATCTAGCATTTTCAAAAGAAATTCTAAAGGGGCAATTCACTACAATAAACGTTTGTAAACATAGGGTTTCTTTAAAAGCGAGTTTGAATATCCTAATCAAACAGGCAAATGACTAAAGACACTTTTTTTGTAAACACACAAGATAATTTAGGTACAGTTTTTTTTAAAAAAAGCAAGGGTTATGTTTTAATCTGATATAAATAGATAACTTTCATAATAACCATGTTTAAGACATAAAAATTAGTTAAATGCTTATTTATTATATGTGTACTTACGTGCATAAAAGTAGGGTTAAACGATTGATTCCTCCTAAAAATTCATACTTGCTTCTAAAAGCAAACCAATCACACACAATACAACTAAAGTTAACAAACACATCCCACATTGAAAATTAAACTAACATTATATTTAAAAAAAAATTTGATAACTCAACTAAATTTTTAATTACAAAATGGTGGTATTCACCTTTAATTGCCATAGCAACTGATTTTGACATCAAGGAATGTGGCGTGTTCCGAAACGCGAGTATAAGTTTTCAAAGTCAACAGGTATTAAATAATTGATTTTTTAGTGAAAAAGCTTTTTAAATAACATTAGTTAATACATTGTATGGTTATAAAGGAAGTATGTACCATAACCTCACACATTAAGGCGCCAATTCTTACGGTTTAAAACCAATTTTTACAGTTTAAAAAGTTCATAAATACATCGCGCAAGCGCGAAATAAACAAGCGAGCGACGCCACTGTCGGTTGGTACGCTAACCTTTGTACAGATTTTGCGCGCCCATCTGTCAATGACGTCAGCAATGCACAAATGATATTACGCAATAATCGGAAAATATATAAATTTAAGGCAATAGATTATACAGCAATTACTCACATGATAGGTCCAGATTTCCACGAAGTACGCCAATCGTCCTTCAGGATAGATAAAGATGGTGGCTGCACGTCCCTAAGGGCTGCTGCTGGCCCTCTTACAAGAAACGGCAATTAACGGGTGTACGTCTGACGTACATCCAAATAGCTTGGACTCGATCTCAGGGCTCCACTCCGGAGTGGAATGCGGTTCTACCTGCGGCTGCAAATTGTCACCTACCTATGTAGGGAATAATGGACAAGGAAACCAGGTATAGGGCGACAAACAAAGACAATTAGGCAAGGGAATCTACATAGATAAAGCTAACGATACGTTACCGAAAAACGTCCACTCCACTCGAAGGTTCTGGCAAAAAAGCCACGTTACATAAAGTCACGGAAACACTTGTCCCCACTTTTTTCCTACTCCACTTGCGTCGCGCGATCTGACGCAAACGCACTGTGACGTAACGGAAATACGCGCCTAGTCTTTTAAATTTATGGTGCGAAACTTCCGCACATCAAAATTAAACTAAAAACAATGTTTAAGTGCCAAATGGCACGTAACAGTATTAAGACATGTGGTATTTTAGAACGCTAGAACCAGTTGCCATTGTTGGTTGCAGTATTTCTTGTTAAAATGATATCATAAGTATTGACCTTCCTAGACCAGTGCAAGTTCATTCATTTTTTTTCTGGTTCTCTGATAGACAGATGGACGTGTTGAGAAAAAATACTATTCATTTGATTGATTACCTACAAATAGGTGTTTTTGAGGGAAGTTACGATTTGAATGGAATTCTATTATTATTGTACCTGCTTTCCTTGCTTGAACAAAATAGAACTGCTATCAATTATAAAAATGAATGTTACATGATATAGTGTTGTAGTTCGCTCTGAGTGTCCTAATGTTACAAGCCAGGTTATTGTTGTCTGACTATTATTTTCGGTGATACAAATAATCCAGCTCATTGCAATTAAAATATTAAACAAAAACTTTTACACTTTTCAAAATGAAGATTCGCCTTATGTTGAATTCCTTTGATGATGGTTCCAGTGTCATAGAATTTTTATGAAGCGAAGACAGGACGTCGGAAAGTGCACCTGTTAAGAACATCACTCCCATCAGTGTACGTATATATCTTCTTTCCTTGTATTGATATGTTGATTTTCTCTAAGTCAGCTCACCTAGTTGGCTTTATTTATTTAGGTCACGCTAGAATTTACACGACAAAACTATTTCATTTTTTTAAATAAAAATTAATTTAGGACTATTCAATCATTCTCCATTTTGAACGGACTTGCACCTTGAAGTGAGATAAACAGCCGAACTATAGGTTTAACCAAATTAGCGGGATTGTTAGTGAGGAACCAGATTAAGACTGGTCTCCAAAAGAGAACAGCGGGTTTTTCGGTACTTAGAGTGGCGGAGACCTTTGGGGTGGGTCGGTATGACTCTAAGACACACTACTGCAATGTGGAAGGCAACGAGAAACCAGCACTTACCTTCCAAGTACACAACGTACTGAAAATGTTTTAAAGTGATGGCATTCTCTGGGGTAAAAGAATCCGGAGATAAAATGTCCCTCATTCGGATCTCCGGGAGGGAACTACTCCGGAGGATGTGTTCAACAAGTTTAAAAGAAGAGCAGATTTTTAGAGCAGAGACTTTAGGATAATTAACATAGCAATAAAGTATATCAATTAAATAATTTAAACATACCTAGATGACTACTTGTTATTTTTGAATTGAAAATTACCCCACTAATTACAAATGTTGTTCTCGTCTTATTAGTCTTTAGTAATGTTCATTGAACATCGAAGACATTTTTGCACTCAGTTTTGGACGTTAGGTTAAAAGTTTGTCCAGTTATAGTTGTAAATTCCAGGGGAGATAGTGTCTTCAGCACATTTTTAACTGGCATCAAAACTTGATCCTTTTCAACTTTTTTAAATGAGGTCCTTGGTCTTGGTGAGTGGTAAAATGTAACATGCAAATCTTGGTTTTGACAATCAATATTATCAACTTCGGCATTCCACCACTGTTCATTGTAAACACAAGCCACTATGTCTTTATTTCAAAGTGTCAGTGGTACAACTTTTCTAGTTTATTGAAGTTCACTTTCAAGGGAAGTTGTAAAGTGACACTTGAGCAAGTTTCTGACAGGGGTATAACGCAATGAAAAGACTGATTGTCTTTAATCTTCTGAGAAGTGTTGAATCTTTTCTCCAAGGCATTGGTGTAGATTCCTCAGATTTGACAAATACATAGGTAATTTTACCTGTTCTTTGCACAATTTAAACATTTCTTGAAGTGTCACAATCTGGTCCTATAGGTCCGCTGCAGACTAGGTTGCTCACCTCGTTGAATAATATACTATTCTTCTTCATTATAATCTTCAATCGAAGTAACGTCTTTAGAAAACATTCCATATACACTTTTATGACAAGCTTCTTTAATAAGAACACCAATAGAACATTGAGATTCCATTTAAATAGGTATTACAACGCCACACTGCAAGAGCTAATAGTTAACTGAACAGATGTTGGAAAGAAAAAAACAACACACAGACCTGTCTGTGTATGCTCACACACAAGCCTGTAGACTTGTCTGTGAACCTGTACAGACTTGCAGATGCTGTCTGCTAGCCTGCTGAAACAGGATTGTCTCTACAAATAATCATTAGTACTTTAATTTGAAGTGTTTATATTATAATACATTCCTTTAGCCTAGATGTTGCAAATATTAAATACATATTTTGGACTCATATTTGTAATTTTCTTTTCATAACTTCCAATTGAAATTGAAATTAATGCTAAAGTTTGATATCATAAAGATCTACTAAGTATGCAACAAATAAATAGAAAAATTCAAAAATCTATTTTTTAAAGTAGTGTATTTTTTTACAAGTAAGATTCTCACCATTGATGCTCTATAAAAAGTAACTATACTATGTAATGTAATAGTGTCAAAAATATTAAGGTTAATAAATTACTGCTTCTTTGAAAAACTACTGTTCGAAATTGAGTTTTTTAAAATTGCAACCATTGACCTTGAGCTATTAAAAATGTATTAAGGAATGCTTTTAATTTGTAGGCCAAAGTCTGCTGAACTAAATGCTTTTTATTTGAAACACCTAGGGCAACTGATTACTGAATTATTAAAAAAACCACAGATGCAGAATTAATAGGAAAGTGCACACAATATGTTAAATATGAACATTAATAACAATTTGGAGTTTGCCCTCTTTGTATTAAATTTAGAAAAATACAAAGAGGCACTCGGAAATAACCGGCATATTAAAGTTATTTATACACCTTCACACAAATTTAAAAACTGCAACCATTGTAGATCACAGCCATAAAAAATGTATTAGACAAATGACACAGCTTTCAGTATCCAAAGTAAAAATGTAGGAATAAGATGGCCGTTCACATAAATAACACATCATTGATCTCGAAAATCAAGCAGTCAGACGCGATGCGCCATGAAAATGATAACCTCGGGTAATAACCTGGAGTGTTGAAACTTATAAAAAGCATGGATAATAAAGAATAGGAGCATCTTCGCTAGTTAATCAAAAACAGAGATCAGAGCAGAGTTTAGAATTAAATTGATAAACAACAATTGCCGTGCAAACCAAGGTTAAATATCAGCTAATTCAAGTGACCGTTTAAACTCCACGATTGTTAATGAAGAGGTTCCCAAATGCGAGTAAAAAATGCGAATACAAAAAATATCCTTGAAGGTTAAAGTGTTCTGTGTTTGGGAGCTATTATTCAAAGTTAAAATGGAGTGATTAATTTACATGCATGCAATTCCTGCACTAGAAATTCACTAGAGCTTTTGTAAAGTACAAACAAAACTATGAATTTATTGAATTTTAGCTTTCCATCTCCTAAACATGACATGTTTTATAACTGTGTTTAAGATAGACCTTGACCTAGATTAGACTATTGCACACAGATACTGAAAGATGTAGGCTGTGGAAATTTCCAGATAATGTGTAGGTTAATTCAGAATAGGAAACAATGGAGGTACGTATCTAGCAGCTCCAGAACTGAAGACTTAATGATGGTGATGAACTGTGATTGGCGGTAATAATAAGAATGTGTCAAACTTATTCTTAAGAAGAACTTTTTACGTTTGTGCATGTTTATTTAAAGCGTTTTGTAAACAAAGAAATTCTCATATGGAAAAGTTCACAATTGTATCTGCAGAATTCATATCTAAATATTAAATTGATTCAATGTCAATAATTGACAAATTTAAGTTGTTGTGTTAGCTTTTTTTTTAATTTTAAACTAGTAGAAGGTAAGAAACATAAACGATGCTCCATCAACCTCTGAGGAGGCTTTATCTGTGTTGATTCTTTTCAGGTGGGTTGGCGCTCAAAGGCTTTATTAGATAAAGAGAGTTTAAAGACCTTTCAAGGAAGGTGTAAACGTATTTAGTAAAAGTGTTGGAATTTGTATATGCCTAAAAGTTATTTGCTGTTATAGAACTCGCCCCACACCACTGAGATCTAACCGGTACACTAATTAACTGTTGTTGCTTCATCCCAGTAGAGTAAAATTAATTCAGGTACTTAATGTCAATTCACCACATAACAATACATAGCAGAAGAACGACAAAACCAACAAATATTTTCTTTCATAGTGGTAATCAAAAATGAATATCAACTCTTTCCTAGAATATTACCAAATGTGGGTAATTTATTTATAATTTAACTACAGTCGGTTCAAAAATAATTTTGCATTTAAATTTGAATATTATAACTAATTAAGTTTAATTAAGTTCAGACACTGCGAATTCTCAAAACTTATAATTAAGAGAACTCTAGCAGTAAACTCATCATCACAACTTTAATAATATAATTACAAGTATTCAGATTGAAAACTTTTCCATCACAAACACAATTGTAATTACACAACCGTATTCTCATTAAAAAGTTTATCATCATAATACAGATTCAAAAATAAAATATCACAAATACTTACAGTTAGTGGTTGTTCTGCTTTAACTATAGTGATGGTACGCAAGTCTTTTTCTTCATCACCAGAGCTTGAATTACTTTTATACGAGGTCATCGAAACTCTTCTTTTCCTAAAATTAAAACAAGAATTGATGAAACCTAAACTATACAATTTTTAAATTTATACAAATCATTTTAAACAAATAGGCGATTGTAAATATTCTATTCTTATGTTTCTGTTCCATACGTATATAACAAGCCTGCAAAATATAGTATGGATGTTAGAGTAGTATTATTATCTCATGGCGGGTGACGTCACATGCGCAATAGGTTCAATTTAAACTTAAACCTCAAGATTCACAACCCACAAACATCTTGCTAGCAATGTGGCTTTAATACGTCGTCACGAATATCCCATTTATTACGTTAAGTAAAATATTGTTTGTAAGGACCCCGTTCATGCTGGTGGTATCTAGAAATTCATAAATATATGAAATAAATTCAGACCTCCATATAATATCGGAGCTTTTACTTGTTTTTACTTATAACCAATTCTAGGTTCGTAGTTTCTTTATCCGTAAATATTTGCTGTGGCAACAGTGCACATACTCAGCGGATCCCAATACTGTATATACCGAATGTGAACCCTAACTGTCATCGTCATTCTCGCTCTTATAAAGGTCTTATTGTTTCCAGTTTTCCGTTTTAATATTTGTATCAAGTAATAGTCATCAAAACAGTTTTTTCAAAACTAACTGATAGTTAATTTCTTCAGCAATGTAAGTATTTAAAAAGAATGTTCGTTCAATGATTAATTATGATATTTTTTAGAGTAATATTATGAATAAGAAGGAGGTGATTCATAGTCAAGGACGACAGATTGTTTTTAATGTGTTTCAATATTTGAAACGCATAAAAGATTCGGGCACCTCCAACCTGAACAATTTGCAAGAGTGCGTGGCTGAAGCAACAGGCGTGTCATTGCAAAGAATTGTAAAGGAAGGCACAAACAAACCACCCTACAGCAAGTTCAGTTCACCAAGGAAAACCGTAAATAAACCAAGCCTTAAGTCAACAGTGAATGGATTTGACAAAAAGATTCTAAGAACCGTTATGTATCAGTTTGCAGCAATACATAAACGTAGACCGACTTTGAAATTAGTGTTTGACGAATTTAAAAATGATTGCCCTCATTACACGGGAAAATTAGGTTCGTTCAGAAAAATTGTTGTAAGAGCAGGGTTTCGTTGGAAGAGAACTGTAGATAACAGGAAAATTCTTGTTGAACAAAGCAATATAAGGGCAAAGCGCACCATATTTTTGAAAAATCTTAGTAAGTATAAAAAAGAGAGCAGAAGCATTGTGTATAACGATGAAACATATCTGCATAGTTCTCACAGTGTATCAAAGTGTTGGGATGACGGCACCACCAAGGGTTTGAAATCGCTAGTTTCAAAAGAAGCGTTTGATAATTGTTCATGCAGGTGGAAAAAATGGGTTCGTTCCAAATGCAGAATTGATATTTAAGTCTGGTTTGAAAACTGGGGATTATCACGATGACATGAATCATCGCAATTATAAAAAGTGGCTGCAAGCAGACGATGTTTTCTAGTCTCACTTTTTATTTTGATTATTAATATAGCTCCTCCTCGCACAGGTTTTTGCAAGGTCACCCGCCATGAGATAATAATACTACTATAGAAATACTCCTTATATTATCATTAATTAAAGTAAGCTGGGAACAGCCTATTAATTTTTTCTTATCTTTTGACAGTATTAATTACATTTCATAAAAGAAGCAGCAATTGAACAATGCTCCTTTTATATCATATTTAATATACATTTTTGAATAGTACAAGTAATTCATTTCAAGTAATTACACAAACTGTTCTGGTCCTTCCAAGAGCTACAACCATCAACCATCTCAACCAATATACATTATGCTTCGAGGTTATACAAACAGAAGATTCCTCTTTTCAAAGTGGATGCAGCAGAAAAGTGCCGAACATCGGAAATAAGAACTAAATACTGCTCGCTTGCATTGTCTAACTTTGCATGTCTGTACGTATGAGGGATCCTCTACGTCACTAATATCAACAGACTCAGTATCTAAATTTCGTTCAGTTACAATTTTGGATTCTTTTCGTACACATATTTTTGCAATTGCATTATCAGCATTTTTTAATTGTGGAGGTATTGCATTGCAGTAAGTTATACAATTACTAAAGAGATATGTTTCTTTTATGCACACTATGTATGTTCGAATTGCTTTTGAGCTTTTGCCCAACTCTCGAAAACGGTTCATCGTCAGATAATGAGTTGCTATTCTTAGGAGTGCTGGATTTCTTCAATGTATGTGATGTACAATGCTTTTACACATTTTCATTTTTTCTGTAATCGGTTCAGTATCAGATGTGTAGATTAGTTCATCCTTTTCAATTATTGCACCACTGTTGTTTTCAAGTTCAGTCATAGTAATTGTATCATAATACCATTTTCTGTTATAAACCATTTTTACTTTCACGCATATTTTAAATTTACCGCTTTTCCAGGCAGTTTTTAAAGAACTGGTATGCATGCAATTTACACACCCATCCAGCCACTTAACTAGAATATCCATTTTACTCTCCTAAATATTTTACAAATTTTAAAAACTGGTCTAGTATTGGATATATGAATTTACCTAAAGTTACATAAGCTCAAATAGAGTCACGATTTACAGTATGTTTATACTTCAATGACTGTAGCACAAGTGATACACGTATCGGCAGAATATACAGACATTACTTTAACCTCGCAAATAATGCTAGCACAGACTTGTTAATAAGAGATGTGCACTGCTTCATAACAAAGTATGCACAAGTAAATCATAACAAATAGGCGTACATCAAGATCTGCATTACACTCTAAAATAAAGTATATAGTATAGAGACGTATCTCGAAAATCGCCTCTTTGTAATGATATTTTACCTCAATATCTAAGATATGCCAAACAAATAATAAGTTATATTCGATTCATGATAAAAGATCAAAATACACCCGTTTGTCATAACACGGAAAATACTGCTGTGAATTTCAGAAGGTGTATAACTCATTTAGCTGAAATATCGAGTTACACCTTTCCGTCTTAATGACGATGATATGCCTTCAACAATTTTTTTCTTGTTTCTATGTTTGTTGTCTTTGAACATAGCCGCTATTCTTTCTTGTTAAATGCAGTTCGGTCCCATTCTATTATTTTACAATTATATACTCTATTTCCGAGATTTTCAGTGGTATGTGAAGGGGAAGCGGCTCAGTGGCATAGTTGGTATGTGTGTGACTACTACGCCCAAGGTCCCAGGTTCGAATCCCGACACGGTCCGCTTGAAAAATGTTAGGCAAGCATTTTTCACAAATACACACCCTCGTTCGGATGAGAGGTAAAATGTAGGTCCTGTGTGTGTGTTGTCACGTACGTTAAAGATCCCTACCTTGCTTGGAACAGCAGGGGTTAGTCAAAATTCAAAATTTCCAGATAAAAAAAACTCGCTTCCTGGCCAATGTAGTACCTTCGGGTGGAGCATTGGAGAAAATCACATGTAAGATATGTGAAGGGGTTCGCTTGAAAAATGTTAGGCAAGCATTTTTCACAAAAATACACCCTCGTTCGGATGAGAGTTAAAATGGAGGTTCCGTGTGTGTGTTGTTATACACGTTAAAGATCCCTGCCTTGCTTGGAACAGCAAGGGTTCGGCAAAATTCCAAATTTTCCAGGTAAAAAAAACTCGCTTCCTGGCAAATGTAGTACCTTCGGGTGGAGCATTGGAAAATCACATGCAAGGTATGTGAAGGGGAGCAGTCTGTGGCTGTCAAGTTCCCCCAGCACTTGAACATTTGCTGAATTAATAGTTTTTCCAATATAGCCTTTCGCACAATCAACATTAGTTGAAAATATTTCACAACCAGCGTCTGTAATTGTTTATAATAATCATTAGATTTAAGTGCACTTACTTTTTACGTCATTAGGTTTTCCGTTTTGAAACTGGTGTGACCTCCACTTATCTATATTCTGAGCTAGCCTACACAGTTCCCTGCAATTCCCACAACAGACTATATACAGCTCAGTTCCCCTTCTATTGTGTTCTAATTTGCCCTATTTCACTGAGATTCAGTGGTATATGAAGATGGTTACGCAGCCTGTGGCTGCCAAGATCCCCCAACACTTAGACATTTTACGAATTAATAGTTTTCCAGTAAATTCTTTGGCACAATTAACATTATTCAAGAATCTTACACAACCAATACCTGTAGTTGCTTATAATAATCATTATGTTTAAATAGTTATTTTTTTTTCGTCATTAGTTTTTCCATCTTAGTGCTGGTTGGACACGTACCGCCGCTGATTTCTATTCTGAGCTAGCCTGTACATTTCCCTGAAATTGTCATTGGCTACAGCTTTCACTATCTGTGTGCAATAGTCTAACCTAGGTTAAACTAATAGAGCAGATAATATCCAAAGTTGTTACGTGCCAAGGGTCACTTTAACATTGTATTTAGGTTAAGTTGTTGTACGGAAGTTTCCCGCCATATTTTCAAATACGCGAGACGCGGGAATTTTTAAATGGACTAGGCGGTACTTCCGTACGTCAGAGTAGTGAGTTGCGCAGTGTGTTTATCCCTAGAGGGGTATGGCAATACTAGACAAAGAGTGGGGAGTGGTTTGGGTGACGCCCTGAATCGAGGCTGTTCTCTTATGATCTTCAAGTGAAATAGTCGTGCCGGGTATTGTGTCTTATCTTACTATGTAGATTCCCTTGCCTTGATTATCTTTGTTGTCTTTACCTAATTAACCTCTTCCTTATCGTTCCACTACATTTAGGATGGATCCGACCCCTGGAGCAGCCCACGACCCGATGTCCATGCTCAACCAACACCACTGGGACCCGGAGCAATATCTTCACTATCGACCCGGAAGGATGATAGGCGTACCTGGGAAAAGCCGGATATCTTACGTGAGTAAATTCTATAATTTTCATTGTTCTAATTTTATGTAAATTTTCCCGATTATGGCGTAATATAAATTATCGGTGACGTCATGGTGGTTGGCTACGCGAAACCTGTAAAAGGGGTTTGCGCTTCCGGACGCCAGGGCGTAGCATTGCTTTTTATCCATTGCGCTTGCGCGATGTATCTTATGAACTTTGGTAATTGTATTACCGACTTTTATAAACTTTCACCAAGTATAGTGGAATAACAATCTTCACGAATAAAGTGTAGTAACAATGGCGCCTTCAATGTGTTGAGGTTACAAACCGGGGAATTTTCCTTTGTTTTTTATAAACTTTTAATGTATTTTCAATGTTATTTAAAAAAAAATTGTTTTTTCACTTAAAGCCAATTACCGAGTATCTAATTGTTACTACACTTTATTCGTGAAGATTGTTATTCCACTATACTTGGTGAAAGTTTATAAAAGTCGGTAATACAATTACCAAAGTTCATAAGATACATCGCGCAGCGCAATGGATAAAGCAATGCTACGCCTGGCGGCCGGAAGCGCAAACCCTTTACAGGTTTCGTAGTCAACCACCATGACGCCACCGATAATTTATATTACGCCATAATCGGGAAAATTTACATAAAATTAGAAGAATGAAAATTATAGAATTTACTCACGTAAGATATCCGGCTTTTACCAGGTACGCCTATCATCCTTCCGGGTCGATAGTGAAGATATTGCTCCGGGTCCCAGTGGTGTTGGTTGAGCATGGACATCGGGTCGTGGGCTGCTCCAGGGGTCGGATCCATCCTAAATGTAGTGGAACGATAAGAAAGATGTAATTAGGTAAAGACAACAAAGATAATCAAGGCAAGGGAATCTACATAGTAAGATAAGACACAATACCCGGCACGACTATTTCACTTGAAGATCATAAGAGAACAGCCTCGATTCAGGGCGTCACCCAAACCTCTCCCCACTCTTTGTCTAGTATTGCCATACCCCTCTAGGGATAAACACACTGCGCAACTCACTACTCTGACGTACGGAAGTACCGCCTAGTCCATTTAAAAATTCCCGCGTCTCGCGTATTTGAAAATATGGCGGGAAACTTCCGTACAACAACTTAACCTAAATACAATGTTAAAGTGACCCTTGGCACGTAACAAAGTGTCGACTACAGACACAATACTTTGCTAGGGTACAGATCTAGTGTAGTTAGTTAGATACGAATTATAGAGCAGTTTCGCTATTTTTGTCAGTTTTGTTAGTCTGCCATAGTGAGGACGTTATGGTTTCTATATTTTTAGATTGAAATGAATACATGAACAATTTCCATGCCCTCGGAGGCTTCGGACTTCCTGCTATGATGGGGTATTTTATTATTGAACATGCTTTAGATAAATCAACTATACATCTAAATTTGCATACTATGCCTGTAGATATTCAACCCAAGTTGCACCTAACAAACTTCATAAACGTCATAGAAACGCAGAGCGAACGCCCCTTGATAAGACTTGTCTATCAACACACCTTAAAATCGAATAAACTTGCCCGTAATCTCCAATTACTAGAATACAAACATTATTTATAATAATCAAGGAGGCGAGCATTAAAATCTTAACATGAATACTTTCGTTTGTTTCTGGGTATATGATGACATGCAATAGCCAGGATCAAGCAATAACTTCTGATTTTCAGAGTTTAACCTTTTATCGTGGTGCACCAATGCCTGGAGATTAAACCAGAAGGTTGTGCTTTATGCACTAACGTGGATACTCCATGCTCTGCCGCCAAGGTGCTCCAAATCCTACCACCAAGGCCTGGACTTCGATGAAAGGAAGTTACTTCATAGAATAATTTTTGTATCAGCATCTACTGCTGAACCCAAGACCAACACGGCCCACCGAGACGGCATGTCCGAGGCATCCGTGATGCTCTCGTCTTCCCTGCCCACCATTACTGAAGCTAGAGACCTGGACGAGTACATACCATACCCCACACCAGTTCCGACGCTACTACAAAGAATCCGCCATTATTAGACCGTTCCATGCCTCGTATCGCCGATAAAGGAACATGCATAATACACGGCATCTGCATTGATTGCTCTGCCACATCTAGCACCGTATGCAGGCTTCGATCCAACAAAACTTCTAACTGCAGATCCCAGGCGACACCATATCTGTGAGTACCTACTCCTACGCTTATCCATTTTACCATAGGCTTCTTTTTTGAGACGCGTTTCGTCATAGAAGGTCAAAATTAATTCAGTGTGCAAATTTCATTATTTGTGTACAAACAACATCATTCAAAGCCGCACTATAAATTTTCTAATGCTAAAGTACATTTGCATTTCTAGCGTTAATAAAATATGCTCTATTCTCATGCATAAATTCAAGGACATTTGTATATTGCATATGCATGTAGAATTTTATGTAGGTAATTGTTATTTTCCATTTCATGTTATTGTATGTATTTCTTACAGCCAATGGTTAATTCTAAATCAAATCTAAAAATAAATTGTACATATTTGTTGTCTCTATGCATAAACGAAACAAAAGATGACCTCACAAAACATAGAAATCGTGATCTAAACATCCACATGCCAAACTGATAAGAAAGGTATCAAATGTAAATTATACGCAGCTAATGTATCAATCCTTCTTTGAAGAATTATAAGTACAAGTAAATTGGCACATCGATTTGATATTAAAATATCTTAAAAATCTTTTTATTAAGCTGCTTTCCAACATTAATAATACCTTATACAAAGAAAATATACTTACTCTCCTATATCATCTGTAAGAAAACTGGATTTTGACTGTGCACTACTAGGTTTGTGTGAATCCTGAAGTGTTTTGAAAATTTTTGGAGGAGATGGAACTCTACTTGAAAATAATGGAGCAGGTCTAGGTTGAACATTAGTTAAATTATTTTCAGCGCCATGTGATTTTAACAGATTGTAACCAGCAGGAACATCCCAAGTTACCTTATCTGTTTTGACATTCCAATAATAAGAACATCCACTTCTTTCATCATAACATACCTGCCATTCTAATTAAAAATAATATTTATACGAATACACTGCAGGGCTGAATAATTGAGTTTACCTGAATTAGTTTCTTTGGTAGGAACCATGGCTTCAATCTCATTAAAAAAGTCTTTAACTTTTCCATCCATTCTCTTCCAAATAAATTGATAAATTAATATAATTAAATCGGTATTTTTGTGTTATTTCTTATATAATTAGATAACTTGTCAATCACAACAATATAAACAGATGACAAACAACAACCATTTATACTACAATGCGGATCAATTACAATATTATGATATTGACATTATGAGGTTAAGATAAAATTAAATAAAAGTATCTACAGGATAGATTATAACAGAAACGAAAAACATCTTAGACTATACATACTAAATCTGTAGCAAACCTTTTTTTTTAGGCTTGGAATAAACTTACAATCAATTTTAAGTAAATTAATTGAGGAAATATTTGCAGAAGCTTTAAAAAAATGCTTTAATAATTGAAATTGGTATTGATACAACCAGCAAGAAGTCATATAGTTTTTATTTTAATGCAGTTCAAATTTCTAAAAAAGTTGGATTACAATTGGATTTATCCGCTTACGACACACTTACAGTAGCCTCTTAAGCTTTATAAAAACATTTTTTTTTCTTCAATGCCAAAATTCTAAGAAGATTAATTAAAATATACAATGATAATTAACTATAATACAAATTAGTAGAAATATAATAATAAAGTAGAGTGTTGCTTTATTTCAAACAGTGGGTATGACAGATTTAATTATAAACCATTAAACCTATATCTACTTTAAGGTGACTATACATTATGCAATTTCAATGCAATGTCTGCTTCTCAATTTCATGCCGTATTCCTGTACATTTGTGCAATTTGTATACAATTTTAGTTTGATGGACAGGGTCACCAACCAATAAAAATAACATTTATCAAAAGAAAATTTTAAAGTATTACTCCAATCAATATAACAGAAAGTTTGGTTTTCTCACATTGTTGCAATTTAGTATGTTGTTCAAGAATCAATTAATAAAATATAAGTTATCTTACGGTTATGATAATTTCATTTCTATATATGGTATCGCACATATCACTAAAATAAATTACTGGAAATGCATAAAAATTCTAGAAACTAGAACATTTTCTATTTCTTTAAAGACACAACTACTGACTGAAAACTTGCTTAAAGGCATGCGCAGTATGCTGCATTTGAGTTGCATTGTATCACAATTGAATAATGTAAAGTAACCTTAAGAAACTTAACAAAAATTTAACACATATTACTTAAATTTTGTTCTTATAATAAATGGGAGAAAATACACTTAATATAATACAAATAATAACCCATAAGAAAAAAATCAAAATGTTATATCAGTCTAAAAGTACTGTCCTGAGTATCAAGTAGAATCTAAAATTTTTGATTGCAAGATATATGGAACTCCAAACAACAAGAATATATTGATCAACGTGCTGCAACTCATCTACTATCTTCGTTTTAAGACTTAAAACAGTGGTCAACTGGTGGTCACGGTACACTAAAAAAAGTTTATAATTTCCTATAGGTAGTAATTACTGGGATATGGAGTTTATAAATACGTTAACTCCATAGGGTAACCAAAAATGCTTTTTTGTTTATTTTTTATTTTTGTTGGCAAGACTTGCTGACATTAAGAAATTTTTTATATCATACTGTATAATCGTTGATTGAATACCTCAATCAACGGTATAATATTTTAATAACGAAGATTGAGTTACTTTAGCATTCGTTCTTTTTCTCCATATCAAATTGATGTACAAGTTTCGTGCATAATATCAAATAAAGAATCATCTACACAATAAAGTATTACCTAGCTTTGCGTGTCCCTTGGAATGTTAATTTCTTTACTGTCCTAATTTTAAGGAAATAATGGTAATGAAATAACTAATAATCGTCAGTCACTTTCCTATCTGATGTTTTAGATTTCTTTAGTATATTTATCAAGTAACCTACTTAAATCATCATAATGAGCAATACTTATTAAAAAATGAAATTTTTCACGTAATAATTGCTACAGGATTTATATGTTACCTACAAGTCGTTGTATTACACTATACCTGACATATGCTTGAATTGCTATGTCATATTATCAAATACACACTCTATTGCGTATCGTCTTACAAGTTTTTCTATTTATTAGTTAAAATTAGTCATAAATCGCATATACCTTCGATATATATTTTCAATTACTTTTATGCAGTCCTGCCGTATTTAATCGACCTTAATAATATTGTTCGTAATGGATTAATTGGCTTGTAACACCATTTGTTCTGTTGGATTGCCGCCGTTTATTATTTAATATAACCTTGGTGTCAGAAAGTATGGTAATACAAACTATTAAATAAAATAGTATTCCAACTAAATTATAAAATTAAACTAGTGATCGAGTAAAACAAAGTTCCAATATCATTGTCATTGCCAGTTTCGTTCGGGCAACTTATTGCGTCAGTATACGGTTTTATAAAAATACACTCACAGTATGTTTAAGTAAGCAATCATACCACTTTAATTTACATTGTTTATTACTCTCATTATTAAAATAGACAGCCACTTTTAGAAACCTTTTCTTGGTTGTTTATAACAGATTAAGAATTGAAAAGTGAAAAAATTTAAGGGATAATAAAAAAATCTTAACAATTTCTCAAGGAGTGTCGCGTTCAGAATTTTGCAGTAAAGCATTCTAATAGCAACGTAAACGGTGTACTATCCAACAGGTGTTTCAGCGACACTGTGTTTGTTGTTTTCAAAGTTGGGTTATGTTTTATCGAATTCGAATTCAACTTTTTTTTTTAGTGTTTGTGTAGAATTATATTTTAATTTCTTTACATAAAATGATTAAAAAGCGATATACTGTGAAGCACGAGCATCCAAACAAGTTATTTGAAGAATGGTTAAGAGAATGGAGAGATACGGCCATAGAAACAAATTCTAAAATGCAATACTGCTATAACAAAGCTTTGCAATCACTTCAGAAATACCCTTTACTTTTACCAAGTGGGAGGGATTGTATAATACTTCAAGGATTTGGGGAAAAGCTTTGTAAGATGTTGGACGAAAAGTTAGCTGAACATAAAAACTCAAGAATATCTGAGGGTAGTGCTGTAACTACTTGTGATCAAACGCAACGTATTGGAACATCCAATAAAACGTCACACAGAGCCATTAAACATAGAGACTATTGTCCTGCTTTACGTTCTGGTTCATGGGCAATTTTATTAACATTGTACAAAAAGAGTTTAGAACCCCAATATCCTGGCTTTATGTTTAAGCCTGAAATTATTAAAATTGCTCAGAATTTATGTGATACGTCTTTTATTAAACCTGATCCTGGTAGTTACTATACTGCCTGGTCATCCATGAAAACTTTGTTGGATAAGAACTTAGTCGTTAAATTCAATAGCCCAGCAAAGTTTTCTTTAACAGATCATGGTAGATTACTTGCCAGTAAATTACACACCAGTAGCGTAAATGAAAATGGCACTTTAGTTGAAAATCGGTGTAATAATACTGTTTCACCCGACATTCTGGTTAATAAGTCTATCACTCCTACAAAATTAAAGGCTGTCGTCTCTAGTACCTTTAGTTCAATACAAAGCAGTTCTTCATCTACTTTGCAAAATATAGTTCAAGAGCTTGAACATCAAACCGAAAGTTACTCACCGTACTCTAGTTTATCGCAAGAAGAAACTCTTATATGTACACCAAACTCATTTGATATTATTCTACTTGTTGATAAGATGGAAGTATCTGGGTAAGTATTTACTATAATGAAGTGGAATGATTTATGACTTTCATATGCTGCATTTCAATTGGGTTTGATATTGAAAAATGTTTTGGAAATTATACTCCGTTAGAAATAAAAAGGTAGTAGTCGGCACTGATTTTTTAGACACATTCAGGTCCATCTTAGATTCTCGTTCAAATGGAAATTTCTTCGTTGCTTGGTTTATATCTTAGTTATGCAATTAAATAAAAATGAATTTTGTGACACAATTCAATAAGTTTGTTAATTTTATATTAGTTTTATAAAGCAAAATAAAGAACATCAAATATGGTTACAAATAAATTTTATACTTTAGCATTTACACAAACATACAAATACATTAAATCTGGTTTTATTTATATGACTTCTTTTTATTGAACGTACTGTAAAAAGTCGTTTAACATTTCCTTGATTAAAACTGAGCTGTAGCCAAAAAAAGCTCGAATTGAACATCAATTCCAATTATCAAGGGATGTCATTGATTCACAGTAGTAAATCAAGAGGCATCTGTCGATTTCCATTGCTATCTTCGGTTGTATTTTCAGAACCTAAGTAATGACAATTTTCTCAATATCTTTCTCAGCAATGTCATCTAATTAGCAAATTTTTCTTCTTTGAAAGGTTACATCAAAAAATTAGGATGTAAGTAAATACTCGGAGCCTGTCGAATCGAGGTGGTTTACATCTATATTAACAACAAGTAGATAATAATGTATGTTACAGCAGAAATGAATATGCAATACCAGTTATGTTTTTCAAATTTTCTATGACATTTTTACAGTTGTCATTTTTCCACCACCTTCTTTTTAAACAAACACCTACTATACTAAATATATTGCATTAATATATCAATATAACGGCACTTGCAGCTTACATTTCTAACACTCCCACTTAAGCTGTACCAAATCCACAATATTTAATTTTTTGTGAAGACAACAAAATACTTGAGGACTAAAAGGTTTGGTAATTATATCAGCCAACCGTTCTTTAGATTCCACAAAAACAATGCCTATATCACCTCGAGTATATAGTTCTCTAATAAATAAAATGATAACGCATGCTAATGTGTATACGTTGATTGTGAAATTCTGGATTTTTTGATAACTTTACAGCCGATCTTATTGAATTTTAAATTCTTAAGAAAATGTTGCAACCAAATAGAATCCTCTGTACCATCACTTAAAGCTATATATTCTGCTTCTGTTGCCGATAGAGCAACGGCCCGTTGTTTTCTACTCGACCATAACACTGAACCACCATTTAGTACAAATATACAGCCACTTGCAGATTTTCTAGAGTTTATATCGGTGGCATAATCTGTATCAATATAACCAGTTAATGCATTATTACCACTCCCACTACCTCCGTAAATAAATAATACCATAATTTTTGGTAGCCTGAAGATACCGGAAAATTTTCTTTACGACTGTCTAATGTTGAGTACCAAGGCATGTAGAATATTGACTAACCTGATTTACAGCATACTCAATATCTGGTCGGCCGACCCTGATTAAAAATAGGAGCGCACCGATTGCCTCCCTATATGGTATTTTGTTCATATTTCCCTGTATGGGGTCTTCAGTCCTGGAACTGGTTATACGCGTACCCTAATTGTTTCCTATTCTGAACTAACCTACACTTTTCCCTGAAATTTGCAGTCTGCATCTATCACTATCTGCGTGCGAAAGTCATCTCTGTCTACCTCTATTCCTTTTTCCTATCTCTGCTTGTAATATATCCCGTACTATTCCCAAAAATGCCTTAGAACGTATCTTGCCCTTCTATTTCCCTATTTTTTTCTTTGCCACAGATATCTTTATTCCTCTACTATTTCTATAACCTATTTCTTATTTTGTTCATGCTATCATCCTCATACATCGGTAGCACAACATTCCAGAAGGCTTCTATCTCTTTCTGTCTGTTTTTCCTACAGCCCCTATTTCATAGACGTACTGTGCTATGTTTCACACATGTTTTGAACAATTTTCTTCTTGTTTCAATGTTTGTTGTCTTTGAACATAGCTGCTGTTTTTTCTTGTTAGATGCAGTTCGGTCACCTCCTATTGTTTTACATACCCTATTATTTCCCCGAAATTCAATGATATATGAAAGGGGGTAAGCAGCCTGTGGCTGCCAAGTTCTCCCAGCACTTGAACATTTGTCGAATTAATAGTTTTTCTAATATATCCTTTCACGCAATCAACATTAGTTGAAGATATTTCACAACCAACACCTGTAGTTGTTTATAATAATCATCATTTTTAAATGAACTTATTTTTTCATCATTAGGTTTTCCATCTTGAAACTGGTTGGAAGTGTAATTCCATTTATTTATGTTCTGAGCTAGCCCACACAGTTCCCTAAAATTCCCACAACAGCCTATATACAGCTTGGTTCCCCTTCTATTGTTTTCTAATTATATGCCCTATTTCAGCAAAATTCGGTGGTATGTGCAGGGGCTGGCGTCGCCGTGGATCATTGTAGTAAGCGTAGGACTACGGATCCCAAGGTCCTTGGTTCAAATCTCGACACGGCCGACTGCTTGAAAAATGGCAGGTGAGCATTTTTCACAAAAATTACGCCCTCATTTGGATGAGAGGTTAAATGGAGGTCCCGTGTGTGAGTGTTGTCACGCACGTTAAAGATCCCTACCTTACCTGGAACTGCAAGGGTTTGGCAAAATTCTAAATTTTTCAGGCAACAAAAAACTCACCTCCTGGCCAATGTAGTACCTTCGGGTGGAGCATTGGAAATGTAAAATGAACGGTATGTGCAGTGGCTGCCAAGGATCCCTAACACTTAGACATTTGCCAAATTAATACTTTTCTGGTAAATCCTTTCGCACAATTAACAATAGTTGAGAATATTGCAAGACCAATGCCTGTAGTTGTTTATAATAATCATCATATTTAATTACAGTTATTTTTCGTCATTAGTTTTTTCATCTTGGGACTGGTTGGATGCGTACCTCCATTGATTTCTATTCTGAGCTAGCCTACACATTTCCCTGAAATTTACACATGCTACATCTTTCACTATCTGTGTGCAATAGTCTAACCTAGATCTAACTCTACTTCCCTTTTTTTCCTATCTCTGCTTCTAATATATTCCTCACTCTTTCCTCATGTCTTAGTATGTGGCCTATCATCCTAACTCTCCTGTTTTTTAGTTTTCTATATAGTTCTTTCTTCCCCTACCATTTCTAGTACCTCTTTGTTCTTAACTTTGTCTGTCCATGATATTTACATCGTACGTCTGTAGCACCACATTTCAAAGGCTTCTACCTTTTTCTTGTCCGCTTCTCCTACTGTCCATGCTTCATAGCCATACAGTGATGTGCTCCACACATATGTTTTAAACAATCCTTTCCTTGTTTCTATATTTGTTGTCTTTGAACACAGTAGTTGCTTTTTCTTGTTAAATGTAGCACGACTTTGTGCTAATCTTTGTTTTATATCTTTTGTGCTTTTCCCATCTTGCGTTATTTGGTTTCCTAGGTAGGAGAAATCTTTAACCTCTTGTAAGTTCTCGTTACCTACTCGTATTCTTGCTTTTGATTTATTTTCCCATCCTTTGCATACTAGAACTTTAGTTTTGTTTTTGTTCATTTTCATACCGTATCTCTCTGTTAGAACTGTTTCCAATTCGTTAAGAGCGGCTTCTAACTTTTCCTTGCTAGATTCTAATACCGCTATATCGTCTGCAAATCTAAGCATATCAATCTTTTGTCCCTGCATAGTAATTCCACATGTCTTCCTGCATTTGACAGTATTCGTTGCTTCTTCAATGTACAAGTTGAAAATTAATGGGTATAGGGCACATCCCTGTCTCACCCCTTTTCTAATATTTACTTCTCTACGTTCCTGCTCTAATTCTATTACCGCTGTTTGCTCTTTGTATAAACTATGTACTATCCGTCTATCCCTAAAACTCATTCCAAATTTGTGAGTAGTTCGGACATTTTTTTCCATTTTATATTGTCAAATGCTTTTTCTAGATCTATAAACCCTATATACGCACTTTCCCTCTTTTCTATTGTTTTCTCCATTATTACCCTCAGAGCCAATATAGCCTCCCATATTCCCCTGTTTCGCCTAACCCCAAATTAATCTTCTCCTAGTATTTCTTCAATTTGTCTTGTAAAATTCTAGTTAATATTTTTGACAAGTGTGCTGTCAAACTTATTGTTCAAAAATTTTCACATCTATCGGTGCCCTTTTTTTTGGTATAATTACTACATTTTCTATAATGACATTTCCTTCCGCGTTCCTTATATTTTTGCTATACGTTTTATATCCCTAAAATTAATTCTAATTAGTTTGTATGCTTCATCTGTCTTTCCTATTTTCATCTTAGTTTGTACCTCTTTGCACTTTTCATGAATCCATTGTTCTTTAGCTTTCCTGCATTTGCGAATAATTTTCCATTTTATGGCTTTGTATCTCTATTTTCCTCTTATGCCTTATCTATTTTTGTATTTTCGTCTTTCTTCTATTAAATTCGGGATATCTTTTGTTATCCATGGTTTCTTATTTTCTTTTTGTGTATATCCCAGAATATCTCTAGCCGTCATGTCTAAGCTGGAATTAATGTTATTCCATCCTGTTTCTATTTTTTAGATATCTTTCAGTAGTTCATTTGACTTTTTTCAAATCTTTCATGGATATCTTTATCTTTTAGTTTCGCAAAGTCAAAGTACCTTTTTCCTTTATTTTTTTTTTCAAATTTTTAAATTGAAAAGGGGCCTTCATAACTATGATGTTGTGGTCAGTGTCTATATCTGCTTCTGGGTAGCTTCTACAGTCTTTTTACTTGATTCCTAAACCGTTGTCTAACAAGAATGTAATCTATTTTATATCTTCCTATATCTTCTAGTATTTTCCACGTATATTGTCTACTAGCATGATGTTGAAATAATGTGTTTGTGATGATTAAATTGTTCTTGTCACAAAATTCTATCAGCCTATTTCCCCTGTCATTTCTTGTGCCTAAACCAAATAAACCTACTACCGCTTCTTCTCCATCCTCATCTACCACTGCATTAAAATTATTATATTTTCATGTCTTTCTACGTATCTTAGTATGTATTCGATATCTTTGTAGATCGCTTCAACCTCTTTGTCACTGTAGCTAGAGGTGGGCATGTATACTCGTATTATTACTGTATTTACCGGTTTAGTTTCTAATCTAACCGTGAGTGTTCTTTCGTTCTTTTGTAGGCAATTTTGTACACGCTGTCCTATCTTTTTTCGCATAGTTATCCCCACACCCGAATTTCCTTCCTCTACTCCTGTACGAATTAGCCTGAAATCTCCACTCCAAAAATCCTCTGCCTCTGGCCACTGAACTTTGCTGATCCCTATTATGTCTAGTGCTAGCCTATCCATTTCAATTTTCTAGTTCTCTAGTTTACCTACTTGCTTCATACTTTTAATATTTCACGCTCCGACTTGTATAATGTTCCCGATGTTTATTCTGAACTTACCGATCGCATCCTCAATAGTTCTTTCCCGGAGATCCGTATGGGGGACTATTTTAACTCCGGAATCTTTTACCCTAAAGAATGCCATCATGTTTATTACAATTTAAGTATTCTGTGTACTTGGGAGGTAATGTGGTGGTTTCCTGTTGCCTTCCACATCACAGTAGTGTGCCTTAGAATGTCATTCCGACCGCTATGGTCTTTGCCACTCTAAGTACTGAAGCAACTGCTGCCCTCTTTCATGTACCTGTCTTAGTCTGGTTCCTCACCTAAGACCCCACCAATTTGGTAAAACCTTTGGTTCGGCTCTTTAGTTCGTTGGAACACACAAGCCGTTCCACCCATTCTAGTAATCTAGAACTTCGTCAAGGCGCAGGTCCATTCGAAATGGGACTTATTTCCATGCCAATGTAATTTAAACAATTTGAAACTGTGATTTTTGCGTCAATATATAACAGAAATTGTCTGAGAACAACTGGATATTAGCAATCCATCATTAACATACAAGGCCAGAAAAACTGTGTTTTCTTCATCTTCTTTAACAAAAATGCAGCTGTCTGCATTTGTTGCTTTAAAGTGGAATTCTTCCAAAGATGTAACAAATTATTAATTCCAAGACCGAGGTACCTGTTTAAGTCCGTATAGAGACTTTTGTAGGAGACATGCCAATTCCAAGTCTTTTTCAAACTCAGGAGGTTGTTGTATATAAATAACCTCCTTTAATTCACCATATAAAAACACCGTTTTTACGTCGAACTATTTGGTGTGATAGCCTTTTTCAGCAGCGATTGCCAATAGACCTCTCACATACTCATAACACACAACTGGTGCGAAAGTGTCTGTAATTTCTATACCTTTACGTTGAGCATAACCTTGAGCCACTAAACGTGCCTTAAACCGAATACTACCGTTATGTTCATGCTTCTTTTTAAAGACCCATTTTGACCCTAGAATTTTTTCTTTATTATCAAGTTTAACTAATGTTAAAGTCGAATTTTCATGAAGAAAAATGATCTCTTCTTGCTTAGCCCATGACCATGACAAAGCATCTTTGCCAGATATTGGTTCTTGGTACGTTAATGGTTCACTGTCCACAGTAAATGCCAAAAGTTCATATTGTTGAAAATGAATAGGTGGTTTGATCTTGCTGCGATCGCGTAATCTTCCTATTACATTATCAATTTCTTTTACAGAAACTTGTTCGACAGAATCAGGCTCTAAAATGTCCATACCAGAGTTCTCAAACACGAGATCAATGTCATACACTCCTGACAGTTTCTTAGAATCAACCGAAGACAAATTTTCATTAAACACAATATTAGTGCTTTTAAAAGTTTTCTTGGTATAAGGATCTCATATTCGATAAAGAATCATGATTAATTTCATTGATTTAGAATCAAACTTATGTTGTTTTTTTTAGGTATGTTCAGGTAGCATCACGTCCAAAGATTCGAATATGTTGTATATCTATCTGGTTTATAACCACACTGTCCTTCAAAAGGTGTTATACCATTAGTGCTTTTGAAATATTTTTGTTATACAATATAGTCCTAACAGATTCCACAATTGTTCTCAGTTCACGTTGTGAACGGCCATTTTGCTCATGAAGATATGGCGACGACATTTCATGATTATACCTTTGTCTTTAAAATACTTGTAAAATTCAGATGATGTGAATTCAGTGCCACTATCTGAATGAAGAACTCGAAACGAATTACCCATATGCTTTTCAGAATACGCCCAGTGTTTCTTGAATTTTTCAAAGACGTGATTTATTTTGCAGAAAATAAACATTTTTTAAACTTGAATATTTATCCTTAAAAAGAACAAAATACCGGCTCCCACTTGATGTAATATTTATCGGCCCACAAACATCACTATGCACCATTTCCCAGATTTAAAATTTTTTAATCAAGTATTAGCTGGATATGGTTTACTTCTTAGTTTGCCAAATTGACAAGCTTCACAGAAAAATTCATCAATTGGTATAGTAGCAATAAATGGTTTGTGTTTGCGAAATAAATTGCCATATTTCACACCTACGTCAGATAAGACCCCATCTGACTGTCATATTTCACATAGATGTTGATAACTGTGAAATGAAAACCCTTTGTTATTCACAGCAACGGTTGAAAATAAATTCTTTCTTAGATCGAGAACATATAGCACTTTTGTCAGTTTACAATTGTGTCATTCACCATTATTGACTTTCGCCTGAATATCAATTGTCCTCAGACCTGCAACAAGCAACACTTTATCACTTGCGACTTTAACCTTTTTTATGCTTTCTATAGACCTAATTTCACGAAATAATTCCTTTTGAAATGTCATACGCATACTCGTCTCCGAGTCCGGAATCCAGATGACCTCATCTTCAATCCCAGTTTCCAAATGAAACTCAGATATATCCACTATATATGCCGAGCCTTCTCCTTCATAGGAAAATCCACCTTTTTGATTTTTGACACATACTTTTTTAATGTTATCGAGTCATTTCTTGCATTCTTTCGACCAGTGCTCTTTAGCACCACAGTAGTTGCAGTTTGTAGTTTTTATACGTTCATCCAAACTCTTTTTAGATTTATTTCTTTTCGTAGATTTATTTTTAGAAGACACCCCTTACTTGGCCTTATTTAATTCTAATTTCAAAGATTGCACTTGAAGTGCCAGAGATGAGTAGTCCTCACTCATTGTTTGCAACAATCGTTTGTCCTCTGTGATTAATCTAGATACTAGATTTTCATTTTGCGGTCCACTTGTGGTGTACATTCCTAAGCCATTCCGAAATTAGTAAATTTTTGTGACAAGATATTTAATATTTTATTTATGATCATAGTGGCCAACACTATTTCCTTTAGAGATTTTAAATTATTTATGATAAACTCCAACTGCACCGCCTGATGAGCAAACGGTGTATTATTAGTAAATTTAAACTCGTAAAACTTGTCAAATTTCTTGTTTTTGATCTTCCACAGCGGAACCATACAAAGAAATCATGTGATCCCAAATTTGTTTTGGCAACTTACAACTATACAAATGAACATGTAGTACCTGATCAATTGATTTTAGTAAAATTACTGCTTCCTTAGACTTATTTGTTTTCCTTTGAGACCATTTCTTAATATCCTGCTTAACCAGTTCTTGTATTTCTTCATTCACAAAACTGTTCCAGATCTTCTGACTCCAGTGAAAATGAAACTTCCACATTTCAAAATTTGCACCATCAAATTTCTGAAAATTAGCCACATCTTTCTTCGTCATCGTTGAAAGAATCCAAGCAATGATAACCAATATAATTTTAAAAAGTACTTGTACAGCAGTATAAAATTACTAAAAATATTTTGTACTATTGGCATTGGCGCGTGCGTATTTGAAAACACGCGTTGTTGTTTATGGGGAGAAAAGTGTAGTAAATGAAGTACCAAGTTGTAGCATGCGTATTTGAAAACAAGCTAGGCGTGGTGTTGACTTGTGTATGATGATTGAATGAAAGATTAACAGTCTAAATGACCAGCAAAATAATGAATAATCAGATAATAATTATAACAGATTGGTTGTTAGTATAAATGATAGGATAACTAACCTTGATTTGACATGTGGTGTAGTTTCGACTATATTCTTGTTGTTTGAAGTGGCGAACGGCTTATACTTGATGATGAATTGTCTGTTGCTTCAATGTTCACTTTTCACGCACTTCAATGTAACATTTATTAACTGATTATGCCTTTTAACGCGACCAGATGCACGGCATATCGGAGGACGCATGTTGATTGCTTGAAGGTTGCTCAAGCACTCTCCTTTCTTATCTGTTCCTTTGTGTTTGGTTAGTTTAATTAGGTAGGGATAATGTATAAAAATCGATTAGGTATGCAAGAGTATTTTATGATATATACAAGGTGAATTATACATAGTGAACGGTTACGGAACAGGCATATTGTTACTATTCCATTTAGGTGCCCAACCAATCATATCAACTATTGATTCAATACTAATAATAACGACTTCATTAAATCTTTCAGCAATTTCATTGTCTAATTTGCCTTCTACTCAGCCTTCATTAAATCTAATATTATTCACAATTGCTTTCGTTTGACTTATTAAACTTTTTATTGTTCTCCACATTTTCTTTGAGTCATTCTTACACAAGTCAATTTGTTGTTAATAGTATTTAATTTTCTTTTCTTTAAGTAAGTTTACTACTTTATTTCTTTTGACTTTATAGTTTTCCCAATGTATTGCCTTATCTTTTGCCCGACTATCAATAAAATTAATAAATGTGTTATCTCTCATTCTTGCCATTTTCTTAACTACCTCATCATATCATGGTAATTCTCCTTCTTTATTATATTTCTGTCTTATTGGACATACCTGATCCATTATATTTTCACATTTAGTTGTTATGCTTTCAGGTACAACATTTACATCGAGCCTTTCTAAAGGCCAATTACAACTAAATAACTTGTCATTAATATTTGTAATTTTTCTTCATTTATATTTCTGGTGAAATACGAATAATGATTTCACATATTATATTTTCTATTATCTAAACTGATCTTTAATATTGAATGGTCTGTTATCTTAGGTGTATGAAGTACATTTATTTTAAACATTTCCGTATTTGAAATAACATAATCTATTAATGTTGAACTATCATTTGTAATGCAAGTATTTACCTTAACTAATTGATATAATCTGTTAACACTCAGACAATTTGCAAATTTGAACATTTATTACCATTATTAAAAATATCTTCCACTATTTCTTCAATACATTAAAAAACTTCCAATGTAGATTTGCTGTGATCTATATAAACAACCAACTATTAAATCTTGGGAATTAATCCTCACTTTAACTGTAATACACCAATAACTACTATCAACCTTGTATTCACCAATTATTTTGTATGAAATAGCTTGATTTATATAAATTAACATACCCCTGTTTTTCGTGAATTCGAATCACACTTCACTAAATTATAATTTCGGATCATTAATTCACTGTCTAATATATCTGCAGTTATATGGGTTTCACTAAGTAAAATTATTGCTGGATTATATTGAATGATAAACGATTTCAATTCACACTTATTACAAAGAAGACTTCTAATATTTAGGTAAGTAATATCAAGACTTTTACCTAACACCCCACTTTTTTTATTATTATTAGGATGCATTATACGTTTTTTAACGTTTTATTACCTAGTTTGGGTATATTATGTATAAATTTAATTGTTTTAGAATTATCACATTATGCAACCAGTTCATCTAATTCACCTCTGGGGGTCTATTCTCGACTTCATGCGTTATTTTTTACTGGCGATAATTATCACCGAAAAATATCGCATGCGAAACTGTTGGAAGCGAAAGTGGTATTCTCGACGGAAAATGATATGACATTTTCAATATCGCGTGGTATGCGTTGTGTCGTAAATAGATTCGTACGTACATCCCAAAAACAACCAATAGCCGGCCGACATAGCTATCACGTGACAGCAGAATTAACACAATATACCCTAAGCCTAAATTATTAAAGCGTGCTTGTTTCGGTATTATTGATAGTTTTTAAATGTTAAGATAATAGGCCACAGTATAAAGAATTAGACCATAATGTTACGTGTTTGAAATGTCGGTCAAGCCAAACGTAAGAACGGGATATGTATTCAATGAACAAAAACAGAAACTTGCAGAATTATTGGTACTCGAAGAAAATTTAAGATACGGACAAATTAATTATAGTCTTACTAAATCGGTCAACAATTCAATCTCATCAACACTTGCCACGTATGACGACTACAATACAGAGAAATTAACCCAAGAACTTTTTTAGGTTAAGTTTTTATATTTACAGTACTTGACATTGACACTTGTTTCATGCGATATAATTTTATCGGGTGATAAACACCGCACGTTGCATGCCATGCGATAAATTTCTCAGGCGGATTTTCAAGAATACACATTTGACATTTTCATGCGAAAATCGTAAAATATCGCATGCGATAAATATCACATCTATTCGAGAATACACCCCCTGATTTTTTTAAAATACTTCCTTTGCATTTTTGTTTCGTCTGCCGACACTTGCACACCTTCAGTTAATTTATTTTTATTTTTTAAAATTGACAATGCCTCATTTACAGAATTCAAAATAATTGTTATCTGGCATATTTTTCTATCTGTACGCCTACCAATTCTAAACGCCCTGACATGTTTTGTATTATCCTAATCTTCTTTCTTACAATCACTATAGTTGTCTTGATTAAATTCCCTAACATTACATAAAATTACATTAAATGCTCTTTTTTGTCTTTCTTGAACTTCACTAATTAGTTCAATATTATTTTCCAGTGAGAAAATGTTAGCCTGTTGAGATGTATTATTAGCTTGTGCTAATTTTTTACTTTTTCCAACTCAACTTTAAGTTCATTAATTTCCTTAATTAACATTGGCACTTTCAACAGGCCATTTTCACACTCTTTGCATAAATATATTAATCTGCGTTTTTTTAATTGTAAACATCTCATCTCGGATGCAGATAATTCAGAACATGATTCACAATGTACCCTTTTACAACTATCACACTGGAATTTTTGAGATTTATCTTTATCAACTGTACACTTGCCTCATAATTCATTATCAGCCATATTTAACACTTGCTTCAATAAAATAGCAATTGATAGAAAGGTTAACTGATAACAATTTACTGTTGAGAATATTAGTATTTTAAAATTTTTACACAACCTTTGAGTTTTAGTTTATCAAAATTTTACTTTTAGATTATTCACCGTTAGTTTCACTGTTATGCCAAAAATCAATATTTAATTTGCTACTATTGCACCATAAATTTAATTTTTTTACAGATCACTTTAACATAACACCTGCACTCTTGATATCTCTTTTCTCTGAGGCCAAGTGCATGCATTTGGGGGATAACCATTAACTTAGATTAACATAAAACTTATGAATTTCATTTTTAAAATAAAAGAAGAAACCCTTAGATCCATAAACATAACTCAAAGTTAAACAATCATTTAAATTAATCGTATTATGAGTTGCTAAAGGCAGTTTAAAAATAAGATGTAAAAGTTATCTTTTAAAATGTTCGCTCCTCCATGACGGACCATTCGGTAAGGTACGTCCACTTCAACTAAAATTCAGATACATAAACTGGAATCAGGTATCCTTGTACAAAGAAGTTGCTCTGAGGGTACTGCTTTTTCCAGAAAATAACAAAATTCTTGAATACCTGATAGTCCCAGAACCAAGCGCAGAACCAAAGAAATGCTGCTCCCGGTGGAATCAAAGACTATAATGGAAGTAACTATGTGCAACCATATATAGCACAAAGTAAATGCACAAGTATAATTTTGTAAATTTGGACAGTTTATATTGATGACATAATTAAGAAAGTAAAAAATTTGAGACTATTTAATGAGGGTGCAAGTTGCTCTTTAGGTGGAATAAAACGTGGTTGGCTAAAATGACTATCCAGCAAATGCTGATTTTCCAAAATAACATCAGTATCAGGTATTATAGAGCTACAACAACTAACAATCCCAACAAATAACATTGAATGATCACTTACACAACTGATAAATATGGGATGACGTCACAATACAAATAAATGCTGTGTTGTCATGGTTGACTTATTCTGTGCCTAGTTAGTAGTTAGACTTGTATAGTTTTTGTTTATTATTAAATAATTATTAAAAGTTGGCATATTTTAAATTGTAAGGATATTTTTAAAATACCTTCTTTCTATATGGTAGTGAATTGTGGTAGCAATGCAACTCAAGATGCAGAAGTAAGATTTTTCAAGTAATAAAAGCAGTGACTTAAAATTTCACTGTAAACAAATTTTGCGTCTAAGGATTACACAAGCAGAAAATGTTACAACACTGCACAAAACTGCCAACTGTGACATACTAAATCGTAATATCATTAAAACTGCGTTCATAGTTACGTCCACATTATACAATTACTAACACTTTATTAATGTTTACGACGTCATCCCATATTTATCATGAATAGGGTATACAAAATGAAGTATGGTTAACTAATGAAGTGTATACATATTGTAAAAATAAATAATGATAGAAATAACAAACAAACATATCTTCAAAAAATAATTAAATCAAATAAAGTATTCTTCTAATAATCAAAAGATGAAGCACCCATGATCTTAGTTTTCAAAAATATTAAATATACAAATGTACAGGCGAGGTGCAATTGGCAACCAGGAAATAGATTTACAATATTGTCAAATGAAGTTAACCTCCTAAGATAAACAAATAATTGATGCATTAAAACCTTATTAATAAATCAGAAAATTACTATAAAAACAAAACACAGAAGGCATGTAGCAAAAACTTGGAATTTCATATTTTAATCTTCAGCTTAGAAAACAATATCAACATAAGCAATAACATGTTTTTCAATCAAACTTACGAAGTAAGTTAGGTTAATATAATCGCTACGTCGCCGCTGTTGCCGCCGTCGTCCGTTGCCATATTCCCATAATGATACAATAAATAATATATATGTACCTTGTTTAGTTTTTTACGCTGATTACAAATATGCTATGCGCTTTTCGATATCTCATTCAGTTTTCGAGATAATCGAATTTATTTGAGAAATGTTAACAGTACAAACTAATATAAACTTTAATAGAAATTTTTTCTACCATTTTATTTAAAATATATAATTTCCTTTTATAAAATTTACGTAAGTTTGGTTGTAAGGCATTCTTAGATTTTTTTTATATCTCATGTGAAGATTGAATCACAAAATCAGCTGCCCAAAAGTACATATTTCTTGGCACTTTATACTGTCTTCTGTGCCTCATTTTGGTGGTTTGTGGTACGCCGGTGTGAAGTCGGTTACAACGTTGCTTCTTTGTACCATGGGTGAGCAAATTCTGACCTATGAGGAACTCGCCACTGTTTTTGTTCAGATTGGTGCCATCTTAAACTCACGTCCTCTCACCTCGTGAGCAGCGACTCCCAATGGCTTGACTTGCCTGACACTAGGTCACTTTTTGACTTTGGCCCCCCTAGTCGCTATTCCAGAACCTACATTTTCTGACCTTTCGCTTAACCGCCTGTCTTGTTGGCAATTGCTCCAACGAATTCATCAATATTTCTGGTCTCGATGGTCTAAGTAGTATTTGCATATGCTCCAACAATGGTCCAAATGGCACAAAACGTCTATGCAGGTTCAGGCGGATACCTTAGTGCTAATTGAAGTCGATAACATTCCATCTCTGATGTTCCCTTGAACATGTTATTGCGATCCATCCAGGAGATGATAGGGTTATCACTTTCAAAACCGTACAAGGCGAGCTGAAACGTCCTGTCGCTAAGGTTTGTCATTTACCTTTGTTGTAGATTTTCCTTTATCTTCCTTGGTATGTTTTTTTGTGTTGTTCGCATAACTATTTCCTGAATTTTCTTGTATTTATTTTTTTTTTCCATTCCGTCCCACCCTTTGTAGTTTTTTTTTCAAAAATGCCTTGAATTTTGATGTGTAGTATGTTCTGTTTGCAATTATAGTTAAAATTAATTATAATTATCGTTTAAGATGTACCTTGCTGGTCAATTCCCCTCCGTCGTGTATATAGTGTAATGAATGGGTTTTATCGCGATTAACCTTAACCTTTGTGTTGTTGTGTGCCGCTACAGTTGTAGAAAGGCTGGTATGATTGTAGCTAGGGTGCAGATATTAACGTTTGAGTTCTGCACAAGATTGACAGTTCCTTGTCCTGCGGCCGCCGCTTAAATTTGAAGTATTACTGGTGAGTACTTGAAGTTCCTTTTATACCAACTTTGCCCATATTTACATGTACACCATCTCCACCATCTATGGTTATCGAACTTAATGCAGGAGAACCATCTTTTAAATTGCTTCACTAGTCCGCAAAAATACAGCAATGATCATCATTTCTATATATAACATAAGTTCTAATTATAAACAAGCATATTGTTCACGAAATTTCATTCTATCAAAATATTAAAATCCACATGGCACGAATTCCATACCAATAGAGTTTAGTTCATAACAAAAGATTTCATTCATATAGCTTTCTGATTAATGCAAAATCTACTTAATTCTCTAGACATGAATCCCTATATCAAGTATTAAACGCTTCAAATGGTGCCTTTATACACAACATAATTTCTTTTGGTATCGCCATTATCATGCAAATGTTAACTATTATTGAATATGATAACAAATTACTGTGTGACCATCTACTTATAGAGCTTTATATTAAATAGAATGCACCCTTTCAATGAAGTAAATTACTCTTTCTTATTAAATTTTTTTCTTGACAGTGCATGAATGATGCAGGTAAAATATCCATCTATAAAGCGTACTTTTATATACACGTTCGTTCTTAATGAAAGTTTATGCTTTTATGATTAATCATTTGGATTTTGCCCTTATTGACTATAATCGCATTTTTTTCTCATTATAAAACAAACATTACAATTTATCCGATCTGAAAAGGAATATGGTCAAGTATAGAAACTACATCTTCTTTAGTTTTTAATTAATTTGTTTTATTTATATTTACTTATTGAAAGGTTTTTTTTTTGCAGCAACCGTCATTGTTTGGATGATACGACACTGAGCGAGTTAACAAAGCTAAATGTTACATATGAAGTCAGACATTTGAAGGTTGGAGATTATACTTGGATTTGCCGTGAACGCAGTACTAACAAAGAACTAGTTTTACCATACATAGTGGAGAGGAAAAGAATGGACGATTTTGGAAAAAGCATTAAGGATGGCAGATTTCATGAACAGAAATTTCGGCTTAAGCAATGTGGAATAACGAATGTTATTTATTTAGTTGAAAGTTTTGGAAATAATACTTACACAGGTCTACCATTAAAAACGCTAGACCAAGCTGCTATAAATACATTGATTCATGATGGTTTTAGTGTGAAGTTTACTGATAATACTAAAGCAACCATAAAATACTTTGCTTTTTTGACAAACATATTGAAGAATTTGTATATGGTAATTTGAGACTTGTATGTAAATTTTTTATTAGTTTCAAAATTTTAGGGTAAAACTTTGGTGAGTTGTCCCAAAGAAACTCTACCGCAAGCGATAAATGACGATGACTTAGTATCATTAATGTCATTCCACGAATTTAATAGAGAAGCATCAAAGAACAAAGTATTAATAAATTTAAATTTTACATTGGTTTATAATTTTGTTCTCAGAACTTAACAGTACGTGATATGTTTGTTAGGCTGCTTGTTCAGTTAAAAGGAATGTCTGTTGAAAAAGCTTTAGCTATTGTGGAAAAATATCCCACACCACAGATTTTGAGATTATCTTATAGCAAGAACACTGCAGATAGTAACAAGATGCTATTGGCTAATTTGGAGTATGGCAAGCTTAGAAGGAAAATTGGATCTTCTATTAGTAAAATTATTTATCAATTATTTACAGGCATAGCGTGCTGAGTTGTATGTGTATATATTGTATTAAACGAACACGTTTTATTCTTGACCTTCACTTCATGATGAATCTTTGCTTCAAGTTCTTGGGTTTAGGTCTTAATTAAACTAATTACTAAAGTACTTTTATTTCATATTTCAAATGTTTCAATCGCTTTTATGCGACCTTTCTCAATGGATTTTTACAATTAATTTAATATTGAACAAATGGCTTTTATATTATATACATTTGCTTACCTTAAAACAAAGATTAATTTACATAGTATAAACCTCTAAACACCACATAGCTATACATCTTTAATTATTTTATACGTCTTTTATTAACGATTTTGCTTAAATTTAACTATGCTGCACCAACGTCACTAAGGTGACTGTTTTAGTTTAGTATTTCTATATTTAATATCTCGTTTCCCTCTATTAACTGGCCCTTACTTCCTTTTCTAATTTTATCTAAACATTTTTTGTTTTGGTTGACTATATTCTACCAGATGCTATTCAGTTTTTAAAAAAAGAAAAGAATGCAAGGGTCGGTTAATAGAGGGAAACGAGATATTAAATATAGAAATACTTAACTAAAACAGTCACCTTATTGACGTTGGTCTAAAACAGTTAAATTTAAGCAAAATCGTTAGTAAAAGACGTATAAAATAATTAAAGATGTACAATATATGTGGTGTTTAGAGGTTCACACTATGTAAATTAATCTTCGTTTTAAGGTAAGCAAATCTATATAATATGAAAGCCATCTGTTCAATATTAAATTAATTGTAGAAAATCCATTGCAAAAAGTCCCATAAAAGTGATTGAAACGTTTGGAGTATGAAATAAAAGTACTTTAGTAATTAGTTTAATTAAGACCTAAACACAAGAACTTGAAGCAAAGATTTATATATATTGCTATGATAACGCTGCATGCCGATGTAATTAACGTTCACTTTCCTACTGCCCGCCACCGCTCTGTGTCTCTAAACAACCCAAAATTTAAATATGTCTCAACTAGGTCAGTCTAATCCACACAGAGTGGGCAACGTTAAGATAACAAAGAATTTACCCCCTTTTTATCTAATACTTTCCTACTTGAATGAGACAAACGAAATTGACCAAGATTTGTATAATGACAAAGAAAAAATAAATACACTTTACAGCTTAATATAAACCCCTGAATCAAATAATAATAATATCAATTTGTTTATCCCCAAAATTATAGCTCCCTTTAGTTAGTTTAAAGCCATCAAAAATGATACTGTGCACTATTGGAAACACCCTTGAACGTTCAATGACTTTTCCCTCTTACGTAAATTTTCAACTATAAAAAGATTTTTGATGACTCTACATAAATACTCTGGTATAATAAAAATATAGTAAATGTTCAATGAAAAAGAAAATAATGCCTTATGCTATTTAGATAATGTTCTGACCTGTAGTTTTCCTTGCGTGTCTTTTTGTTCTCCCTATTCTTGGATTTGTTACTGCGTGCTGTTGACCAGTACCCCTGGATTGCTTTCAGTTAAGTTCACTTGTTGATTTTATAGTACCGCTTGGTCAAACGCCCATTCAATGCTTAAAACAATCCTTCGTTTTAGTGCTCTGATGCGTAAATTCAAATCAATGGTTTTATGCGAATTTAGATCGATGTATCTAAAGTTTTCCCAGATTTTTCCAGAGCCCTAAATTATAAATATTAAAATTATGTTTAATTAATAAGCTTTCACTTGCGTTATCCGGTTAACGGCAAAACTTCTCCCGTATATTTTTCACTATTATTTTAATTTCAAAATTTTTTTATCAGCGCTTTTACGAAATATAATTATTTAATTTTTCTATGTTCACTTTTACGTACATTTTTAATTTGAACTGATGTGAAGCGTGCTCAGGTTGAAAGAAGACTGCTAATGTACCAAATGTGAGTGATATATAAAGCAACGCCTCCATCTGACACCATTGCTTATCGGCGTCCTCGGGTCAAAGTTTAAGGCATGCTATAGGATATTGTCAATACTCTGGGCTTTCTCAGGTATGAATTTGTTAATAGCCCACCGAAACAATGCTGTTGGTCATGGAGTATGCAAGTTCTGTGTACTTTCACCCATCTGTTTTGTGTTGTTGTAGGAAATTTTAACTCGACTTCTCACGTAGACCAACTTATGGCTTTATTTCTGTCAAGATAATGTTTTAGGTTTTGAATTTATTTCATGTTAAAAAACATGTAGGCGAAATTTCTATAACGACGTAAATTGAAATGCGTTTATTTACATCCTGCGTTTCCCAAACGTATTTGTTTTGAAAGATGCATTTATTAGGAAAAAGCTTTGTTATTTCTTTGCAGTATGGCATGTTTAATTTTAACAGAATTCGTATCATGATTTTCTAGCTTTCGATGTTTTTAATGCGTATTTATTTAGAATTTATGAATGCTTTTCTGGTTTAAAATCAGTTTGATTGCACAGAGTTATTTATCTTACTGAACGTGGTTGTATTATTGAAGGATGAGCTTCCATGCATTAATTAAAGTTATAACTGTGATCCTTATACAGTGTGTTAATGATTTTCAGCAAAATAACGTTTGATAATATTAGAAAAGGAAACATGTTTCTGTTAATGAAGGGGAACGAGGTATTAAATATATAAATACTAAACTAAGACATTTACCTTATTGATGTGGTCTAACATATTAAATTTAAGCAAAATTGTACAATAAAAGACTTATATAATTAATTAGATATGTACAATATGTTTGTTAGAGGCTCATACTATTTAAACTGATCTTCAATATCAGTGCCATTGCTTCAATGTTAAATTAATTGTAGAAAAGCCCCTGAGAAAGGTGGCATCAAAGCAACTGAAACGTTTTAAATTATGAAATAAAAATATGGTAGTAATTATTTTTAATTAGACTTCTTTTAAAATGCCATTTAATAAACGTTATTTAATCCAAAACTTAAATATTGCATTTATTTGTATTCTTTGAAAGAAACGGCTTCAATCTTTCCAGATTGTTTGTAAAGCTATAAATCAATTGGTAAATGATAGCTAATTATCTTTCGAACATGAATGAATTCACACCAATTAAGTTAGTGTGTGAGTTGCGATAAGGCAGGTGACGATTATAAATTAAATAAGACACTCTCATAAATTAAAAGCAAATGAATTAAACTGTAGTGTTAACTACAAGCTATGCCATGCATATAGAATCGTCTTTAAAACCATTTATATTGTAACGTATAACGTCACACTAGGGTGACCAAAAGTGTATCAGAGGAAGATGGAACAAAATTTAGATAAACCCTTACCAAAGGCGATACTCAAATATATAATGCCCCTGCCCCTGAAGTACACCAGGGTTTTCTGTATATAAATAGGATAGGGATAGATAACAATTTGAAAAATCTTCCTGGTTGGGTCGAAGGCCGATTTTGTTTTGGTATAGCAAAAGACAAAATTTGAAGGATGCCACGGTGTTTATACTACTAAAACTAAAAGTTCTGGGAAAATGCAGAAACTCGTATATTTCATCAACCTAAACCCCAAAGAAAAGGAACAGACCCGTTGATCTGTTCTTAGTTCAAAACTGTAAGAACAATAATTTATTAATCACAAATAAGCCAACAATTTATGGTTCTCCATCAAAATATAATAACGACCAAGATTATTCTTATATTTATATTAAAAAGTCATTATTTAACCAAAATTAAAGGAAGTCTAATCAAATTAAATTTCAAAACGTAACATGTGATCATCTACTACGCTTTCATACTTATAAGATTTCTCAAAATTTTCTTTGTAACAATAAGCCTAAAAAAACCCTGACGGTAACTTAAATTTCATGTATTGTCAAAAAATTCAGTTTAATGATATTTACAATAATATACAAGGCTTTAAGTTCCGAAATATAAGTTTTGTTACAAATATTTTTATTTAAAATTTATTCCAGCAATACTGATTAATAATCATATACAAAAACAGTTTACAACTTTTTTATCTATGTTCTCCTACAGATCTGTTGAAGATGACACACATTTCATAAAATATGTATATTCATAAATAATATATTAACTACAATTGTTCATCACATTTAATGTATTTTTGAAGCTCAAACTACGTCGTATCGAGACTAATAAAAAACATTTTAAAGCATTATCCAAACAGGTGTGTCAAGGTCACAACAGCTGATTTGACAATAAAAAGTACATAGGTGTTACAAATTTTCAAATGTTCAACATAATTAATTTTGTAAGCTCCATAAATACGTCAGTATCTGTAGAAGTACAATAATTTACGAATTAGCAAATGTTGCAAATAATTCCAACACAGGACTCAAAAACAAAAACTGAGACTTACCCCAATCACAGCAACATGTAAAAAGATTTCCTTTTGGAAATATATGCAAGTCATGAACCAGTTCTTTTCATCCTCATTACGACAGCAAGCATATCCTTCCTGTCTTTGGAATAACAGCAAAGCATGTTTTGTAAATCCAAGAACAATAAAGATAAGGATTATAGATACTTAAATGAAATTTCCATGTAGTGGAATGCAGTTCGGTTTAACAGAAAGTAGTCCAACCTACTTTTTGTGTATGTATTTACCATTTCATTTGTACATAAAACTTAGGTTTGTTACAGTATTCCATGTGGACAAGAAAGAAAAAATAAAGAAGCAAAGGAATCCAAATAAGGCTGTGCTAGCTAAGACATTGTAGTGTGGGGTCAGTCACACAGAAAGAAACAGGAAACCTCATTAACCTCTAGTTATAAAAACATGATCTAAAAAGAACATTAATGAGAAAATAACGTTTATCCAAAACATCACAGTACAAAAAAGTATATGCAATAATAATGTATGCCCTTCTTTAATTACTTAACCTAATTTTCTACTTGAATCCTAACTCTTCTTGGGTATTAAACTCCTAGGTCATGGATCGAAACTTAAATAAAGACAATTTTAAAAACTCTGAGTGGTTTAATACCCAAGAAAAATACAAAACCAACCACAACAAACATAGAGAGGTATTTTCAATCCTAATATTTACATAAAACAAAAATTAAACAAACGTATGTATAGTAGACTGTTTTCAGTCCTGCGGTTACTCAAAATTAAATCTTTGATAATCCAAAATACTATACTTACGCATTCTCCAAAAATAACTTGATAAGTAAAATCAAAAAAAAAATTAAAGTAATAGCAAACAACAGCAGTAAAGGAAAAACCATCTACACACAAAATAAATTTCGCTGTAGCTGTAACAAAAAATTATTAAGAAGAAACGTCACACTTAAATAATAGTGTGCTCTAAATTTTTATATAGCAAATTTTTATGTGAAACTTATTCTCTAAATATATACCCAAACAGTGACAGTTATTGTCGTAAGCACACTCCGACGATTTGAGTGAAATAAGTTCAATTTCTACACTGGAACGTTCCTAGTTGTTCAATGAGTAACCTAACAACTTATTGAAAATCCAACCCCAATTTTTCATGAGGGAAATCATCAAAATGATATAGATAAAAAACAGCAATTTTACTACTATTTATCATGAATATTCCGGTTTGAACTTGTCAAAGTCTGGTCTTCGAAGGTCTGATAATTCGCGGCTGTGGCACAATTTTTTTTAGTCGACATCAAAGCATTAAGGACAAAGGTATGTGATATTATGTTCCATTCCCAACCAAGCAGTTTAAATACTTCAATGAAGAAAATTAACCATCATCCAGAAATATACCCTAAAAAAAATCACCATACTACTCAAATTATGAAGGGATAAAAATTTCTTCACTACATCGCTAAAGATAACCAAACATCAGACGTACAACGGTATTCCATTCAAATAAATAATTTATGTTCTGACTTCAGCTTGTATAGTTTATGTTGTTCTTTTAAGAGCATTTATTGACTGAGATATATCTAATTTTTCACAAACGGAACTAAAACCCTTTCTTAAAAGGAATTACTGAGATATATCCATCGTATAACCAACTTATACAAGCAAGATAACACGAATCCGACACATTAGAAAACTCCACAACTATCGATAACGGGAAACCCAATTGACAATTTGTATTCCATTGCAATGTAAGTTATTTTCCAAGAGACATACATATATAGATAAAAAAAACTGCAAATTCGAATCGAGTTATACTCACTAATCACATATATAGAAAACCCATTTTATATAAACCTTGGGATGATACTTTTAAATAATTCGAGCATATCATTTCAGAAAGCAAACATTACTGATAACCAAATACGCTTTCAATGCTATATCAAAAATAGAGACAGATTGAGGTACTTTAAATTATATTAAATATACTAATAAAACCTACAGGGTATTAATAAGCAATCATTTAAATTGAGAAAGCGGTTGGTTTTGTTAATGAATACTCATATGACCGTGACAAGAATGTAAGAAATGTAGGATTTAATTACGTAAGAATGAAAATATTCATGTACAGGAACTGCACTTAACAGGTTGCACATTGAGGATAGCTCAACACAAACACGATAACCAGATCACTGCCATAGTTAAATCAATGCAAGTCGTTTTTTCCACGCAACACATCAATTATTATCAGTGAACATCTTGTCCTTACATATAGTGGTGTGAAAGTGAAGAGGCAACACAAAAATTGCCAAAACAAAAATGATGATCGCATGTATGCAACTTAAATGACCACTCAAATGTTCAACGGGTGATACCAATAGTACGATAACGACATGTAATTTTCATGAGAGCAAACGCATATATCAACTGAGGACAAAGCATTAAATTATTAATTCAAAAGAAATAACCTTGCGTATGATTATACAGGAATTTAATATGCATAAGCGAACAAAATTAAAACAAATGAATGTGTTACATGTTTGAATGTAACCAAATCACTTCTATTTAAGTAATACACAAAATTCCGATTACGAAATTAGACAAACTTAGAGCGAGTAAGCATGAGCAGAATTTAACTCTTTTACAAATTTCTCCTGACCTGGGCACTTAAATTTTATGTTTTTGTGATACTCGCTTTTTGATAAATATCAATCTACAAATGCATAATAATAATAAATTAACACGTGCAACACTTTGCCGATTATGCTAAGGCCCTTTGCAGGCCGCATCACTAGGAAAGCAACATTGGCACATTACACTACCTTTATACATATGAGGTCTAGAAACATGTCAGATATAAAAATATGCACACATATATACACACATTGTCGATGACATAGTTGCTCTTTTAAGCCATTGTAAGGAACGAGGTAGAGACACAGGAAGATGCACATGTTTCACAACCGTTAAAGAACAACATTATCTGATGGGTTATTTCACACCAAGAAAAATTTATTTGTCTTCGTCATTTTCACATCGTTTTAAAAAACAGACTACAAATTAAATTTATACAGTACACAACGACATCTACCGAACAATTGTTGTGTGACTGGACATAGTAAACTCTAAATATTACAAGATGAAGTTTTAATTTATTCCAAAATAAACATTGAGTGAAAAAATAAATTGCAGTGTGTGCATGCCGCTTAAATGCTCGTGTCTTTTTACTAACTAAAACCAAATATATGCAAATTCACAAAATATTTTTTAAAGTAGTAAATAAAACAATACTTAAATGTTGAGAAGGGGGCACAAGTTGAATAACGGATCTTTGAAAAATTCCAGTGGCTGTCTTAACAAGGCAGCTCGGTGGATCAGACATGTTCACGTACGACTCCTGATCTCAAGGTTCGGGTTTGAATCACTACACAATCCGCTTGAAAATGCTAGGCAAGCATTTTTCACAAAAATAAGCCGCTCGTTCAGATGAAAGGTTAAAATGTAGGTACCTAGTGTGTTGTCACGGGCATTAAAGATCCCTACCTTGCTTGGAAGAGCAAGGGTTTGACAAAATTCAAAATTTCCAGGTAAAACAGAACTTACTTTCTGGCCAATTTGGTACCTACGAGTGGAGTATCGGAAAGTCAAATTTGGGTTGTCTTAACAGCTATCACCCGAGCGTGACCGAAGTCGCCGGGATTAAGCTCGGTAATACATTACATTGATCAATATAATGGAGAAATAAACTCACTTTTTAACAACACTAATTGGACTGCTCAATGGGTGTTTCATACTAATTAATTTGTGTATAAAAATCAGTTACATTTTCCACCAAAAAATAAACTGCATTACTTGTCTGAATGAACTGTATTCCAATTATACCATTACACATAGGGCTGCCCATTCACTTCCTTAAATTGTTTACAAAATAAATGACACTACCACATCAAACCACTATTAATGTTAAGATACTGCCTTGTCGACCATACGAGTAAGTCGGCAGACACGTGCGATCAGTTCCAAAGTTTGTTTACAACTACCCATTTTACAAGAAAAACAGGTGAACGGTAGAAATTAGGATTGATATTAATAAGGCATTTGTGAATGCGCTTAACATACTGCCCACCAAAATAAGAATGAAAAAACTTATTTTCTAAATTGATTGTACTATATTTACAATAAAAACAAAATATCAATGCCAATTAAAAATTATTGCAATACCTCCCCTGTTGGAAGATGACACAAATTAACCAAAGATCTCTTTAACATACCATGCATAGTTTTAATGTTTGCTTCGCGAACTATTTTATCAGATCCAGTGTATAGAGAGTCCACTCTACCTAAACTCCATGATAAAGAAGGAATGTTATCCTCTTTTATTAAAATCAAAGGTCCAATTTTAATTTCACATGGAGTGGATAACCACTTCGTTTTCTGTTGCAACGTATTTAAATAATCTGTACACCAATGATGCAAAAAGGATTGTTGTATCTTTTGTACTAGTTGCCAACGATCCAACACCGACAACTTCAAGTACATAACGCATAGATCACAAATGACTGACACAGGCTACAAATCAAGACAATGACTAGGAGTCAAATAAGAATAATCATCTGGATTATTATAGTTAACGGGCGCAAAGCCCTCGAATTGAGAATTGCCTCAATTTGTACCAAAACAGTATTCAGTTCCTCGTAAGAAAGAATCTGATCACCAATATTTTCAAATGGGATTTAACTGATTTTATGCATGCCTCCCACAAACCTACAAAATGAGGTGAGGCAGGGGGATTGAAAACAAATTCAATTCCATTAAAGAGACTGTTGATATTTCCATAAGTTTTGTCAATTTTGCCGAAGCACCAGTTAAAATTAGTACCACAGTCGCTATATAAATTTATGCATTTTCCACGACGAGTGATAAATCTGCGCAAGGCACCAATAAATGCATATTTTGAAAGATTTGATATAAATTCCAAATGTGTTGAAACACACAAATAAGCATATATATGTCTTTAAAGACCTTGACCCACACACCCGATTCATTGTGATAGAAAGTGGGCCACCAAAATCCATACCCATATGAAGAAAGGATTTCCCAAGGGTTATTTTAGCCGAGGGCAAGTTACCCAGGGGAGAACAATAAGCAATAGGATTAACTCGAAAACAGCGTATGCGCCTTTGTAAATATTGCTGTATTGCCCTTTTTGCACTTAAAAACCAAAAATTTTGTGTTGCCAAAAATTGCATGGTCTTTAAACCAGGATGCAGATGTGTTTGATGACAGTCCAATATAACCAATTCTGTTAGGCGATGACAACAGGGTAATAATAAAGGAAATTTTTCATTAAATGACAATTCTGAATTGCGTAACCTACCACCCACCCTGAGCAAACCAGGGCTATCCACAAACAGACTTAACGAACAAAACTGTTTAAGAATAGGCCTGCCAGATTCAAGACCTTTTATATCCTGACCAAATTCTTCGTTTTGAACTCTCTTAACCAGAAAATGTAAAGCATCCCTTTGTTGATGCATTAATACACCAGTTGGAAAAAGTTTTTAATGCCAAAATAAATTTTTGAACATATGCGATAATAAGACATATTTTCTGTAAATGAGAGTACTTATTTATCAAGTCGTCTAAAAAGTTCTCTACAACCACAATTTTTAATGATAATATTCTTTTTTCCAATTCGACATGTGATACATCCATATGATCACTATTCAAGAGTGGTCTAGATGGCCATTTGTCAACCCGTAATTTTAACCAATGAGGACCAGTCCAACATAACGGATGATCCACCAAGTCCAAAGCCAATATCCCACTTGATGTGTAATCTGCTGGGGTATCAATTGATTTAACATGATGCCAGCAAGAAGGTGCAACCAAAGATTGAATGCGAGATATACGATTTCCCACAAATGAGATGGAATCCACGATAATGTTACTGTAGAGTCTGACCAAGCAAAAAGACTATTGAATGATAAACGAGTTGCGTATGTTCGTTGAACAAAATCCAAAAGTACCGCTGCGCATAGTTCCAGGTGAGGAATGAAAATGCGCTGCAATAGCACAACTCTCAATTTAGCACAAACCAAAAATGTTTTAATGTTTTGAAATTGGTTTACCATCCGAAAATAGGCCACTGATGCATACCCCCACTCAGAGGCATCACGAAAGCCACGAAGTTGCAAATCTACATAATTGTTACATAAAATCCAACGAAGAATTGTCAATCGTGACGATTCTGATAATTGTTTTAAGTAATCTAACCATTTTGATGTGACATCCAGAGGAGGATGTTCATCCCAACCAATTCCAGGAATCCAAAGATATCGTATGAGATGTTTCGCAAAGAAAATCAAGGGAATTAATAAACCTAAAGGATTCAAAAATCTTTTCTATTTCTGAGACTGTTTAAGTAATTTTAATTATTTTGAGTTTCGTGGCCTCATGGGCATTATTTTCGGTTATCTTCGTTATTCCCACTGCCATTTAAAAGACTGATGAAGTCAGGTACTGCTCTATCAACATCGTTTTAGTTAATCACTTGTTTCGATCTGATCTAGCACATGGTAAGTTTTAATTTCGGTACACAATGCTTTGACATGTCTAAATTAACACATATCGTTAATACAGTGTCACTTAGGCTCGTAAAATACGCCATTTTTACAGAGACCATGTTTCTTTTGGAAAACATTCCGTCCACTTGAATGTAACCCCACTAAATGAATTGCATCCAACATAAGGTTGCTATGTTAAACTCAAAACTTTCTGAGAAACGACTCTTGAGTGTCATTAAACTTGAAAATGTTCTTTGACAACGTGATATAGAATTATGGTAAGTTGTCACATAGCAAACATTTTTACTAGATGAAAGTTGCTATTCCACTTTCTCAAGTGAATTACCCATTTTGAATATGTATCCAGATTGTCTCCCAAAATTAATCGCTTTGCCTTCTTCCACAGAACCGCTTTAACCAGTTCGTCCAAATCATCAAAGCCAAAACATTTGTTGCAAAGGGGCAATGCAAGGATTCAATGCTTGCAAGTTCTTGTATAACTGGCAAGGCCAAGTATGGTGCTGATTTGAGACCGCATATCACAGTATTCAAATGATAATGCATAGTAGGTTGAATAGGATCAAACCACAACATTTTTTGAAAATTACAATGTGCTGATGTCACCAAAATTTGACGATACATTTGCTTAATATCTGAATTATGCACAACAGTATGAAGACGAAAATGTAAAAGCAATACCAAACTCTTCTTTTGCAAAGGAGAGCCAGCCAATAAATGATCATTCGAGGCACCACCAACAGGTATCACTGCTGAAGCATCAAACACAACGTGCAACTTTGTAGTTGAGGTATATATACAAAACGATTAACCACCTTGCATAACTCTTTGTTAGCACTTGCTTTAGCCTTAGGAATGTTTTCCAATGCTACCAAAAATGAATTAACCAATAAACGTTTTGAATTCGTATCTTTTGCTCAAAATGAAATAAGCAATATCTAAGCTTTCGCCAACCACAGGAAGATGACGAATTAAATTTTTAGAACCTACGTCTAAGACATCCAAGAGTACAAAATTTTTCCACGTTTGTTAAATTAACGTTATCATAAACCAGATTTTTGTAAAGACTATTAAACGAATACAAGTCTGAAATATGACCTGAAAATTTACCAATTGAAATTGTTGATAATTTTAAATTAGTTGAACAATTAATGCCAGTGTATAGAACTGGTTTGACATCAGAAGCTAATGCACTGATTTTACCAACTGCATCCTTCAAAGAAGCTGATTTGTGTTTAATTTCAATAACATTTTAATTAATTGCAGCCCTGATGGACCTAATTTAATCAATATTTTCTTCTTTACCGAACATTTATGATACGTTGAATCCAATGCAGCTTTTAAATCTAAAGCAGATGAACAATTTTTGCCAATATAACATTCGCACTAGTTGCTTCCAACGCTGAAACTTCTACCAACAAATCTGCTACTTCTGAGGAAATTCCTTGAGCGTCAACCAAAAATCGCTAACAGAAACTTTCTTGCCTTATGTAATTTAATTAATAATGTATATGCCAATAAGATGCAAATAAAATTGCAAAGTTTGTTGTAAATATTTCACAGCCCAACCAAATAAAACACTGTATGTTTTCAATAACTAAGAACTTAACCTTAATGTAATGTTTACAAAAAACCATAAACCAGTATAAATTTTAATGTAATCAGAATCACTTTCCGTTTTGTATCCAGAGATCAAAGTTTTAAACGCGAGCTTTAAAACCAACCCGAATAACATTTACGAAAATTCCAGATTTATACACCGTAATATGTATAACGCTAAGTGACTAGCAGGTGCTTGTTGCTTGCCTGTATTTCAAAGTCAAAAACCAAACTTAGAGTGATCCCTAACGACACAGATGTTTGAAAATAATGAGTTGTATTTGCAATAACTGTTTGTTATTAAAACTATGCATGTACTAATCAACCAAGAGATTACACGTGCAATTTTAAATTGTGCAATGCCACAATTTAAACCAATAATGTTTATAATCGTTTACGATTTTGCCAAGCGGTATTAGCATCAAAGTTATTAATTAAGGAAGAATGATAGGTTAATAATATTCAGGAACAGAAGATCAATTATGGACGGGTCAATGGGTGTTTCATAGTAATCAATTTGTCCAGGTTCAAATCTTGACACGGTCCCCTTGAAAAATGTTAGGCGGGCATTTTTCTCAAAAATACACCCTCGTTCGGATGAGAGGTAAAATGGTGGTCCCGTGTGTGTGTTGTCACGCACGTTAAACATCCCTACCTTGCTTGGAACAGCAAGAGTTTGGCAAAATTCCAAATTTTCCAGATAAAAAAACTCGCTTCCTGGCCAATGTAGTACCTTCGTATGGAGCATTGGAAAATCACATGTAAAGTCATTAATTTGTGTTAAAAATCAGTTACATTTTCCACCAAAAAATAAACTGCATTACTTGTCAGAGTGCACTGTATTCCAATTATACCATTACACATAGGACTGCCCATTCACTTCCTTAAATTGTTCACAAAACAAATGACACTACCGCTTCAAACCACTATTAATGTTAAGATACCGTCTTGTCGACCATACGAGCAAGTCGGTAGACACGTGCGATCAGTTCCAAAGTTTGTTTACAACTAGCCATTTTACAAGGAAAACAGGTGAAGGTAGAAATTAGAATTGATATTAATAAGGCATTTGTGAATGCGCTTAACACTAATGAATTAACTTCTATTTCTTCCTTGGACTTCCAATTTTTGGTTCATCTCCGCATAGCGAAGTACTATACAGAGTACCATTTCCAAAAAGAATGTCAAAGTCTCTGAATGAGTTATCACTGTGAGAAGTAATTAATTGGCACATCAGACTGAACAAGCTCTGAAATAGAGAAATTCAAGTGCTTGAGATTAAAAAAACAGTCCCGATGATGGGCTAATATTTGTCAGCCTGAAACATGTAGCAAACAGCAAAAAATTCTTTATTAAATAATATATGTTCATGTGGCGATTTTGTGTTACTCAACTATAATTTTTGATACTTAAATATTCCAACCCCATTTGGCGATTTTCTCATCCATCATGTAATATGCACAATGCAAAATGAAAACAAAATAAACAAGCAGTTTCTTAAAAAACATTTTATTATAGAAATAACAATTCTTATAAATAGCTATACTGTCAATGAATTTACAATCAAAAACTATAATTCTAAAATTACAATTTAACAGAATTTCTAAAATGAATACTAAGAAATTATTTTGAAACTCCAACCAATGCAGGCGAATAAGCTCGTCAGTAGGAATTTAATATTTTGCAATCGCAAACTTCCTGCATTTTACCTTCCAATTCTAAAAATTTTAAATATATTTTTAAAACTAAGAAGTTGGCATATACCCTTTAATGTATAACGTTTATTACAACCTGTTTGTTTATTTCTGGAAATAATATAAATCTAACATTAAGTCAATGGTTATCATATTACAATTATTTTAAACACCAACAAATTAGATTTGACATACACGGACCATGTCCAACTCCCATATCAGAATTGTACCCAGAGTGTTATTCATGTTACTATATATCAAGGAATTAATTCTTTTTTAGAATGAAGTAATAAAACTTAATGAAATACAAGAAGCTGCAGTATTCGTAAAATCGAAGCAATATATTTTACTTAAATTTGGGCGATAAGTGCTAACATTGATTTGTGTTTATGCAATTTGTGCAATTACATAAAGTCCTTCTTTCGATTTATAATTCTTACGATGAATAAAAACATTTTAAAAGAAAATTAAAAACTTGTCATTCTAATCACATAGGCCTCTCCTAAAAAAAGGCTGAATTTAACTATTTTCATAAGAGTTCATTAAACTAACTTTACGTTTAATTGATGCAAATTTTGTTTATAAAATGCTTATTGAAGGGAAACCCATTAAAAATTCAACCTTTTATATTTTATATTATTGATGAGCACCATTTTCATAATTTAAATGTTAAAATTTGAATATGCATTCGCAATCAAAGTTGTAGCTGAGACTGTCACCGCAAATTTGTTGATTTTGGATTTAACATGCCATTGTGCAATTCCAAATGTCGTAAGAAACTATTGGTTTAGAGAATTTCAATTAGATTGCCAAGTTAAATGCCATGAATTGAGACCATTGTTCGTACATCCCATCTGTGATCACAGACGATATGGTGCTTCCATTGAAGCAACTTTAATTCTGTAAGCAACCATGATTCTAAAACCATTAACACCTTTCATAAGACTTTCCTAAGTTCAGGTCACGTTGTATACTATGAGATTGTTTTCCAAAAGCTAAACTTCAAGAAACATGTTCAATAAACTTCGATTGATATCCATAAATTGCCACTAACGTAAGTGCCAACAGCAGGTGGCAAGTTGCTATGTAAGAAGTTTTAAAACTAGTTTAAGACTCAACGATACAGAATTTGTTTTAAATTAATTTGGCATAAGCTATATTTGAAAAATTAAAGAATGTATAGTCGAAATTACTGAAAATTTACAATTAATGTTGATAATTTTGAAAATTGTTACATTATCCGTTTAGGTTTTCCAAAGCTATTTCACAACAGTTTTACTTCAAAAACACTGCTTAATTTCATAAATTTATTAATTCACTGTAAGTTTATAATTATCTTATTTAGTAACAGGTAAATCGTGACACCAATCACTTTAAATCTGTTAGTGTGACATTTTTTAGACATATAATCACTGTGATCAAGTAATAATTGTCTATAGATTGATGATCTAGTTCAGTTACGTTAAAAATCCTAACAAACTTTCTTAAGTATATTTAAAACAAATTTCATGAAAAATAATTAATAACACAAGTTAATTAACATTTATCTCGCATACAAATCAACATTGTATTTAATACAATAACTAGACTGTAACTTAATTTTTCTAGTATACGATTTTCACAAGACTAATAAACTGATACTACTAAAGTGAACGGAAATTATGGCCATTACGCAGAGATCATCAGTTTCTAAATTGCGACTAAAACACGAGTGATGCGAAAATTATGTAAGTACGCTATCGTATCAAACGTCTAAATGTAGCAGGTCTTGTATTTGCATATTTGATATACACATAAACCAAAACTAGATGACCGTACATAAATATTTCAAACTATGATATAATCAACTTTATTATAACTAATGAATAATAATTCAATTTAATTCACTTTGATTTACAATTGATCCACATACAAAGCTACTTACACGTTGAATTTCCAACGATAAATCAAAGTCATTAATTTATGGAAGTTATATGCTTAAAACAGTATAAAAGAGGAATTCATGCATATGGATGGTTTACAAGTCCCCTTATACAACGGGTTAATATTTGACAGCCTTGAAGACATGGTTATGCAGCATTATTATTTTTAAGTATTAAATATGTTCAGTGATTGATCTGTCAACTTTAACCATCTTCTTAAAGGAAACTTATGGTTGAATAATTCCAATTTTCAGGAATATCGGTTCTCAATGTTCTTCAGTGCAATATGAAAACAAAGCTAGATTTGTAAGAACAGTATTATGTATCAGATAATATTTATTCATTAACTGATTTCGTATACTTTATTCATGTATATCCTTACACATTTAAGTGCATGCATATTAAGAGTATTTTAGAATGTTAATGAGATCTTCAAGATCATATTTTGAATGAAAAACAGGCTAAATGAAGTTCCAATTCTTTCATATCCATTTACAGTAACCAATCCAAGTCTTAAATTAGGATTGCATATGTTACGGCTTCTGCTTCCTAAACACTAAGAATATCTTGTACATGCATTCTGTACCTTTGAATCATTCAATTTTGGTTATTCTGTTAGATATAAGGTGAGTATACAGTCACAATAATTCCAAAAAGTAAGTACCAAAGTGTCTATATACATGTAAATATTAATTTGTTGTACAACTGCAGATATGTTTTTAGTTGAGTATAATAAATCCTTATGTTTAAGGCAATGCAGCCTTAAACTTCCACTTGCTTCAAAAGTTGCTGTTCATCCTGTAAATGGCCCAAATATCCTTAACGGATTTCTGAGTATGGCACACATAATTTCTAATGCAACCCATTTGTATTCTGTCGTTTTGACATGTTGATATTGCCAATGTTTGTCCAAAGCAATAACTGAGTTTTACATGGAACATTAAGTAGAAATAAATCTATATTAGATACACCGCATAGTGACAACGCTTTCAACATTACACTTAATTAACTTCAAATGCCTGGATTTCAATATTGTTCATCTCCGCCATAGGGAAGTGAATACATAGTATTATTCCATCTAGCATATCAAATACTGTGCATGAGTATCTACCTGTGAAATATATTAAATAGTTGGTCCAATATATGAGCAAGCTTGTGAGTGCACCCAAAGATCTTATGTTACATGTCTTGATTGGAAATGAAGTTTGTCATACTCAAATGTGGTACATATTCATTAGTAACACAGTTCATATCTTGTGTATAAGCATAATTTTGATACCATTTCAGAGCGAGTTATTCTGTAAACTCATGACTATTCATGTTTGCAATGTAAGAGCTAAAACAAAATAAAAGCATGTATTCTAAAATGCTTTTAACATATCATAGTAACAATCATATGCTATACTGATTGTCTATCAATTCTCAATTCATAAACTATATTCATCTACAATTATAAGACGCTTTAACAGAATCTAATATGTAATACTATGTATTTAACACTCGAAGCCTATTGCAGTGCGAAGTATGTTGAATATAATGTTATAGTAGTTAAAATTATACTTTGATGCTTTACTATCTTTCACTCCTTGCAAAAACACGATTAGTAGATGGATAATTGGTCAAGTTTATCTTTAAATGTGTAGCGGTTTTAAGTTTGTATGTTATGAAATAATGTATGCATGTCATTCCAGTCCTAGGACATTGCCAATTTTACAATGATACATTGAAAAGTATGAGTTAGTGGACTTAAACCATTAAATCGAAGCATCAGTATTGTACACAGATGTTAGGGTTCATGTTATCAGCACTAAAATTCTTAGACTTGATTTAGATGACAGCTTTGTAAATTACTTCCTGAGTATACAAGTATAACGGCCAAAGCAAAATTTGCATGTTAGGGTAATGGTGGCAACATGATATTGGTTTAATGAAGACTTTGTCAATTGAATGTATGGTACAGATGTTTAAACAAAAGTTACAACTTATATTACTTAAAATTAAAAATCTTGTATTTCTAAGTCTATATGAGACCAGAATCCAAATTCTTTTGCTTCATTCCTATTTATCATAGTTTTGCTTAAAACGAGTTTGGTTTAATTGTAATAGGCTTTTTTCTATAGCTTAAGGCAAGAAACCAAAGTTTTTCCTACATTATATTGTAAAATAATTTGGTTTGATTTGATATTTAATTTTATAAATAACTTATTTTGGCTCATATTCAAAATCTCTTGAATTAGACATTTAATGCAATATGTAATATAAGCAGTAGTCTGCTAATCATTTTATGTTATATATTATCACAGGGCATGTTTGTCAAAATTTAATGTTCATCCTATAATATTGGTCAAAAAGTGACCTTTTCGTTGAGTTGAGCAGTGTATACAGATTGTATCAAAATACTAATCTTCAAGTCATTACAGTCATTTTGTATAAACTAACGCAATATCTAATCCATCTGATAAGAGTCCAATATTATTCTTTTTTAGGTACGATAAGGTTTGTACAAGTTAGGCACTAAATTGAATAAATAAGACATGTCGAATCGTATATGTATTCTGAAAATCTGGTCAGAGGTTCATTTATTTTCAAGTCCTTACTTAAAAGTTTGCACTTAAATGATCATGAGTGTGCTGGTATTTCTGTTATTAGAAATTGGTTCAGTTTATATTGGCAATCACAATCATGTTAGTGTTTGTAGTGTAATTGCATTTTAGGTACTGTAATACTTGGTTCATATAGATGCATATTGATAAGTTCAGTTACTACAACAATTTTTAATTATGGTTAGCCATGGTAATTTAAGTATGATAAACATTTTTGATTAAGCCATTTGTATTTAATAAAAACTGGTAACATAATTTTTCTGGTATAGTATACACTTGCAAGCTAATAGTTATGCTTTCAAGTAATATCTTCGTACCGAGCTTCAGTACCTCATATTTGTTCTATTGTGGTCTTCTGCAATCAGTTATACATATTAAAATAAGACCTTGAGTATTTTAAACGCCATATTTGCATTTATTATCTTTGTTTAAAGCAGCCAAATGCGATCATTTCAGCTTTGTGTATATCATATACCGAATGTTTAAGTCTGTAGGCTTATATGTCTTAAAACTTAACCAAGTTTCATGTGTTTAGTGCACTACAATGTTTCTCAATGATTAGTGATCATGATTATGTAGTATATATGCGTTAAGTATACAACGGTATTTAGTTATCTTATCTTGGATTCAATCCTTTTCAAAGGACAGGAATCAATGTTTGAAATATTGGTAAATATTGTCATTAGAGAATAAGCAGATATATTACATGAGGTTTCCAAGGGTATACCTGTGGTCCGATTTATATTTCTTGCTTTATAAATGATAGTCTGTGTACATGTTCAAGAGTTAACAGGTTTACTTTTGACGATTTTGAAAACAGGTATGAACATTCTTTCAGGGTTCAATAAGCATACAATTTCTAAAATCTTGATTGCTTCAAGATAAGCAATATGGTTTAATATTTTGTACCTATATCATGTAAGACTGTCTTAAAGGTATGACAGTCCATTTCTAAATATGTAAAATGTATGCGTAGTGTTATCTTATGATGCACAATTCCTATGTACTTCAATGTATAGTCTAGTTTAAGGTATATGTCATTTCTATAAATTCAGTTCGCGTCATCATGACTTAGGTCAAATTACTTTGATTTGGTTATGGCAAATAACTATTAGCAGACCATTTTCATCGTAGACTATGTTATCCAATTTCCTCAGATGCATTTTGGGTTTTATCATAAGGATAACTGTAAAACCATTTGCAGTCAAGTGCATGATTACCTATTAAAAGCACTTTTCAGGTTTGGTTAGGAAGCATGTTTGAGTATAACTCTGCTAATTTGCGACTTGTATTGCAGTCCATCTTTGCTCATGTCATATTATGCATTGATATTGTGGTGCAGTCTTAATGTTCTTCTTTAAATTTGCTACTTTGTACCAATAGTAACACTTTACAGTTAGATCATATTAACTTCAGAGCATCTGGTTGCATGCATTATGGCAGTAATCCAAAGTCGCTATCAAAGCTTTTGATATAGGATAACAAGGATGTTTATATTGTGTTTAAAATGTGTAACAATTGTATTTTGATTGCTTTAGATGCCCTGTTGCATAAATTGAATTTCCATGTAAAATCAGTCAGTTATTTATTCGCTTTATATTATTTAGTTTGGTATTAAATTTTCATAGGAACTTGAAGACTAGGGCAGCGGCCGTTTATTTCAGCTACGTATAATGATCGTACAGTTCTATACAGCATATCATGAGTATGACATTAGTTTCATGATAACTTTATGAGGTCTGAACAATGGCTACTTAATAGCAATTTGTAAATTTCTTATAACACTATTGTTAATGTTTGATAAGGTTTGTTTAACTGCCATTGGATTAACAGTTTATAAATCTGTAATTGTATGTATAATTGTATATTTTCAATTATAAATTACAGATAAATAAATTATAATTAATTATGAATTTACGATTTTATGTATTATGATGACCTAACCTCCATTAAATTTTGGATTCATTCCAATGTACTTTTATGTTTTGATAATGTCAGTAGTTATCTACTATGGTTCAGAGGTTTCCTATGAATTGTATAAATAATGATTTGATTGTAAATACTTATTCCTTTCTAGTCATGTCTTTATGTAGGACATTCTATCCGATTGTATATAAGGTAGTGTGTTTGTAATCCATGTTATAACCAGGTGATTGTTTGCAAATATTTATTAGTTATGGCAAAGTTGTACTTTTGTGAGTCTGCCATGTGAAACTTCATTTAATGTTGATTTCTCCACATTTTGTAATACATATATCCTTTACAGTCCAATTTATTCTTTGTAGATTGAATAGCCTCATAATTGCGATAACACCTTGATTATTGATCTATATGCAATCAAAACTTGACCGATCCCAGCCATTTGATTTTATCACTGACTTAAAATTGTTTCTATACATGAGTTGCCATTTACTTCAGTATACGCATAGTTGTTAGTTATATTTGGTCATTTATCATGCATGTGTGCTATTGTAGATAAGCTTTTATTAACAATGTACCACCTTGTTCATAGATCTATATTATGCTCTAACATATTGAAATGGTCTCCAAGCTTATTCATCATTTGAGAACATGTTTAATTTTGGCATGTTTAATGGTAACTTGGTTGTATCCACTTCATATTTATTTCCCATTTCTTCTCCCGATTAACTTCATTTTTATTTTTCTACACATTGCACTGTATATAGACCTGGTTTGCATTCTAATACAACTACCACGCCATATGCATTTTCATTCTTTATCTGTGTTACATAGCAATTTTAGTTGTGTTGATAATGTTTGCTTAACAGTTTTCCTTGGATTTATAATGCTGTTAATTTAGTGATAAATTATGGTTTTAAATAAAGATTTTAGAGTATAGTGACCTAATATTAAAATGGATTACATTAAATGTTACTTTTATGTTTTGAAATGCGATTATCACTATGGTCAGAGGATGAATTTATAAAAATCGATTGATTGTCTTTTCCTTTCCTCAGTCATGTTTTATAGGTAGGACAGTCCCGACTTAAAGTATGATGATTGTAATCCACTTTTAACCGTAGTAATTGCTTGATGCATATTTACATGTATGGCAAGTTGTATGGGGTGAGTCTGCCTTGCAATTCAGTTTTGTGTGTTTCTCCACATTTTGAGCAATACATAGTCATTTTACAGTCCTTTATATTTGTGATTGAAAACAGCGATAATCACCTTATTATTTCTATAGCATCAAACACTTGACACGATCCCAGCCATATTGATTCTGCCACTATTCAAAATGTTTCTATACACATTCCCATCTACTTCAGCATACGATAGTATTTATTATATTTGGTTTTACCTATGTGCTATTTTAAATAAGACTTTATCATTATACTATAATTCATTGGTTCTGAGCATACAATATTTGCATCTATCTCTTGTAGAAAGTTCAAGCTTTTCACTTCATTTCAACAATTTTTAATTTGTGCATTTGCTTTTTGGTTCTACCACTTCATATTTATGTCCCATCTTTCCAATTACTTCAGTTTTAGTTTCCATTGCCGATTTGGTACTTGCATTCTAATACAATACCCCTTGTTTTAATTTATCTGATGTTACTGCAATTTCTGTTGGAGTTTGAAAGTTTGCTTAAGTTCTTCTGGTATTTATGATAGGACTGTTGTTTCGATGTCTTTTGGTTTTATGATTATTGCTGTGTGGCATTTTTAATGTTGCAGCATATGTACTTTAAGGTTCATCCTTAAGTTTGTATAATAGTTTTAGATTGTGTATTTCGTTTCTCATCTCCTCCACTAATAGCAAGAGTGTAGGAAGTTTAGCTAGTAGTATGTGACACAATTTTGAACAAGTTAATCGTAAGTTTCCGGCTTTGCATTGGAATGACTTCATTCTGAAGGCATTCAGTCCAGTACATGTTTTGGGCATTACAGATAAACAGCAATCACATTGATAGCATTCTTCGCCTTTTTCAACATTTTCAGTGCAAGTAACACATAATTCTTCCAATTCATAGGTTACAGCAGATAGATTTAAAATATCAATTGGTGTAGAAATAAAAGTTATTGTAAAATGCCTTGAATTAGTCTGCTGTTTATTTATTATTATGTTCATGAAACCTGTAATTGGTAATTTATAATACTGTTAATAGTGATATTACCTTATTCGTTATTAATTGAGTAGGTAATTTGGTTGATATGTCAATGATTGTCAATGACTGATTTTGTAATGAAAAGTTATCTGATATTAACTACAGTTATAATTGGAAAATAGATGTAGTTAATTATGTGCAGTGTTTTACTGAATATCTAAAATAACAGGTTACGGGCCCAGTACATCTGAAAATTGCAGAAAGTTTGGTAACTTCATGAAAATAATTTTAATATAGAACTGCTAAATGTAAATTAATTTCATGCTTGGAAGTTTCGAGATGCAATCTTTATTTATGGAAAAGGAAGTTTTAGAATGCATAGAAATAGAATTTGATGCAATATAACGCAAAGAAAGGTTGAAGCCAAATACTAGAAATATATAGTAATGCAAATTGATTTAATAAGAGATAAAGAGACTGCATACAGTATGTGGAAGAATCTTGAGAGATAAGGTAATGAAAAGGAAGGTATTCGGGACAAATGTTATTACGAAAGGTTAATGAGCATGAAATTAGGAGAAGTAAAAGATCTTGAAATGTTTTTTGCAATTTGATAAAACAGTACGCCAATTAAAGGTTACAGGAGCAGATTTAAAAGAACAAGATTTTAGTTTTACTTTATTATTGGCGATGCCACCAAGCATGGAAACCGTAATTGCGATTTTGGAAAATATTGCCTTCAGAAGAATCTGATATAAATTTAGTAAAAGCAAGCTACGAACTGAAGTTAGAAAGAAGAAAAGTTGCGTGAAATAAACAAACAAAATTGGACAAGAACACAGGTAACATGCAGCATTTTAACAAATAATGGTGGTGTATGTTACCCAATGTGGTGGAAAAGGGCATTATAAAAGATTGCAAGAAGAATAACTATAGAAATTAGACCTACAGAAGTGGACATATTAGAGTAACTACAGAGGAAATTTTAATAAAGAGGAAATATCAATGAACAACGATGGAATTACTAGAAATTATAGTAATCAAAGAGGAAGATACAGAGATCAACCCAGTGGTAGTAGAGATTATAGTAATCAAAGGAAATGGAAAAATCCAAAGGTAACTTTGTTGAAAGAGGACACAGATAAAGGAATATGTTTCATGACACAAACAGAAGTTGAAGAACAAAACTGTAAGGCAAGGAAAGGACATTTTATTTTATATAGACTCTGGGTGTACTAATCATATGGTAAACTCTAGAAGGTATTTCTGAGTACATGTTGTTGCAAAATCCTTTAAAATAGCTGTTGCAAAAGTTGAAAATTTTATGGAAGGAATAGGTGGGCAACATCAAAATAGTCAGTTCCATGTTTATACATGAAAAGGTAGAATGTACTATAAAGAATGTGTTGGTATGTACCCAATCTTGAAATTTAATTGGTCTGTGAAGCGACTTAAGAAATGAAGGTGTCACAGTAGTTTTGATATGGCAAGGTATTTTGATAACAAAGATTTAGGTTAGTAGGATATTGGAAATAGGAAATAAACTATATGAAATAAGTTTTGAGGTGAATGTTAATGAATGTTTAAGTACTGAAACAGAAAATGAAGAACTAAAATTAATGGCATAGGAGACTAGGCACATTTGTAAGTGCAAATTTAGAAAAGTTATTAAAAATAACATGGTTGAAGGGTTAGAAAGATTTAAAATTGAGCAAAGTTGAATTTTGTGAGTCTTGCTTTCCAGGGCAAAATGAGTAGATTACCATTTAATTCCAGGAATAAAGCTAACAGGATTTTAGGTATAGTGCATTCTGATTTAGTTGGTCCAATAACACCTGTAAGTCATGAAGGTGAAAATATTTTATCACAGTTATTGATGATTTCAGGTTTTGTTCAGGTTTATGTTAAAAGAAACAAGTCTTTGATTGTTTTAAGGAGTTTGTTCAGGCCGCACAGGCTAAGTTTAATTTAAGATTATCAGTATTTGAAGGTGTGATAAGGTGGACATATATTTCTAGTGAATTGAAAGATTTTGTGTGAAAATGGAACTGTTATAGACTATTCTATGCCATATACTCCACAGCAAAATGGGAAGAGTGAAAATATAATAGAAGTTTGGAAGAAAAGGCTAGAACAATGTTTAGAAGGAAGCAAAATTACCAGAAAGATTTCTGGGAACGAGGCTAAGTAAGAGATTGCAGCATAATGTGATTAAATCGAAACCCTCATAGTTAATTTAAAAGATACTCCTGCAAAATTTGGAATGGTGTAAAACCAAGTATTCAAAATATGAAGATATTTGGTTGCATGGCTTTCACATTCCAGAACAATTTAGAGATAAATTTGATAGCAAAGTTGAAAAATGTATTATGATGGGATAACACAAATACCAGGATATAGATTGTGGGATATAGCTAAAGAAAAATAATTACATCAAAGAATGTGAAGTTCAATGAAAATGATTTTATTATAAAATGAATGTTGCAAGAATAGGCTTAGTGAATAAAGGAAGATAAGGAAATGCGAAGATATCACTGAGATTGACGATCAAGAAAACGAAATAAATATAGACAAAGTCGGAGAAAATAAAAGGAAAGGAGAAAACAAAAGTACCAGAGAAATATTCAGATTTTGAAATGTATATGGCATTTTAATGCAATTACCATTGGAAGATGTTCCACAGAATGTAGAGCAAATAAATGAAAGAGGGGTAAGCAAATGCGGATAACTGCTATGCCAGAAAGAGATAGAATCTATAAATAAGAATGAAACTTGGATGGAGGTAAAGAAACCTGAAAATGCGGAGATATTAAGCACAAAATGGATTTTACAAGAAACCATTGGAACAAGATGTACAAGATAAATACAAACACGGCTGGTAGTAAGAGGTTTTGCCCAAAAGGAATACGTTTAATTATGATGAGATATATTCCACCAGTGGCTAAGATGTTTACTATCAGAACTTTACTATCATTAGCGAATCAATACAAACATCATATTAAACAACTATAACGTTAAGACAGCGTTTTGAATGGGAACTTGAAAGAAAAAATTTAATATTTTTATATATATATAGATATATCACCAGAGGAGTGAACTGTAAGAGGATAATGTTGTTAAAACTGAATAAGGCTCTATATGGTCTGAACAAGCAAGCATTGTTGGAATCAAAATTTAATGATTTTTACTTAGTTTAGGATTTACAAAAGTCAAACGTTGACTACTGTTTGTACATAAAACATGATAAAGAGAAGTGTATTTAGTAATATATGTAGATGACATTTTACTGACAAGTCAGAACTTAAGAGTTTTAGATGAATACGAAAAGGAAATTTATGCAACAATTTGACATGAAGGATAAAGGAAATTTAAAGGAATTTTTAGGACTTAATTATAGAAAGATTTTGAATAAGTAAAACGGTGTTAAAGGACATTCTAAATCGATTTAAAATTGCGAATAACTGTTAGTGAAAATAATGAATTTCAAAGTAAACCAGTTAAACCTTTAATTGGATGTCTTATGTATTTAATGTTAGGCTCACGTCCAGACATAAGTTTTGCCATAAACTACTTCAGCAGATATCAAGATAAAAATGAGAAGGAAGTATGGGTTGGATAAAACGGTTATTGAGATATCTTCAGAGAACTTCAAGCATGTGTTTAAAATACGAAAGAAAGTTAAACGATTTACCCATAATTTGTTTTGTAGATTCTGATTGGGCAGGGGATTTGTTTGACAGGAAATCAGTAACAGGGCTTGTAATTAAAATATTTGGGAATTCCATTGCTTGGGTTACTAGGAAACAAAACTGTGTATCATTATCTAGTTCTGAAGCAGAATTAGTAGCTTTGCATGATGCTGTTCGTGAGTGTTTGTTTTTCACAAGATTATTAAATGACTTCAGTATATCCATAAAATATTTTAATGTGTATGAAGATAACCAGGGCTGTATAGCGTTAATTAAAAATCCAGAGAACAAAAGAGTGAAACACATAGATCTGGATTATCATTTCATTTGTGATATCATTAATAAAGGATTTATGAAGTTAGAGTACATTAACACCAAAAATCAATTAGCTGATATCCTAACGAAGGCTCAAAGCAAAGATCAGTTTTGTTCAAACAAATTAGGACTAGGATTAATAGAATAAAATAAACAAATACAAACTAGATCATTTGAGTAAGAGAGGGAAATGAATTAATTTTATGTTTTGATGTTAAGATTTTAATTTATTGATGTAGTTGAGATACTAACATGTTTTAGAGAATTTAAATTTGATTGTTTCATGTTATAGAATAAGGAAAGTATCAAGAGAGGGTGTAGTAATTTATAATACTGTTAATAGTTATACTTACCTTATTCGTTATTAATTGTAGTAGGTTTTGGTTGATATGTCAATGACTGATTTTGTAATGAAAAGTTATCTGATTTACTTAGAGTTATAATGAAAATAGATGTAGTTAATTATGTGCAGTGTTTTACTGAATGTCTAAAATAACAATAAACTCATCATGTATGTAAATAACTGATAACTAATTTTGTAATTGCGATGACAATTAAAGTTTTAGTATTAATTGTAGTATTTTGGTGTGTGGATTCACTTTACAATTTTTTACACTGTTCACTTTTAGGTGCTAATACAAAATATCTTGGCACAGTTTTTTAAAAAATATCACTCACTTATTTCCAGATTTTTTATACTTTCTTTGGAGAGCTTTTAGCGAGATTGTCACTATGACATATACATGTTTGCGGATAATTTCTTTAGCTAAAGTATCATGGATAATATACATTTATTTTTATTTAATGATGGAGGTTTGGATTTACATTTTGTTAACCTTTTGATTATTTTAAATGCTCGTGGACTGAAGCCTGGATGGTATAATATACATTTTCATACTCATACGTTACAGTCCCCTCAATTTTTTGAGGCAAGTTTGACAAGACACAACAGTTGAGTCAATGAGCGGAGATTTGTTATGCTACAAAAAATGGTGACTGCTCCAGAGCATGAAAAGTAGTGGTGCATTCGGTATAAAAATAATAGACAGTTCTACACCTGTTTAATCTGCCGAATGCGCTCAATAGAGGAAAATTAATTATTGTTGTTGTTGTTATGATTGATCAAGGTTATGTTTGTTCTATATTTTAAGTGAAGTTAGTTATTGTGATTTATTGAAGTGTGTTTTTAAGAAAGTGTTGTAAATGTATTGTCTGGGTTAACTAAACAAATCGGCCTAAAGTTATGTAGAAAAATTGAGGAGGATTTAAGTTCACATTCCAAACTCACCCAATGAAAAAACAAGAGCGTAGTTGATTTCTACTATACAAGTGACATTGTTTAGCAAATGCCATTAAAAGATGAAATGATGATGTGGGAGAATGGAATTAAAAAAAGGGCTGCAAAAATATTATTTGACGGTCTTTGTGCAAGAGGCATTTGCAATTTACTGGAGACCCTAAAGTTTGTTTCGCTAAATTTTATGCCTAGCGGACCTAAAAATGTTTTTGAAGGACACTCCCATGGATCAATGTAAATGTAAATAACACGAAAACTTCAAACTTATGCTTTAAGGTTTAAATATAAACTATGAGGGGCCTTGGTGGAATATCTGTTGTACTGTAGCGTCCTATTGATAGTAATTGTATGCTTGTGCAACCTGGTTTGATGGGGAAGGAAAGGGAGGTAAGAACCCCTTTCATACTCCAGCTTTTCTAAATTTTGGCAGATCGATTCCCATTCCTGGAGAATACTATGGCAAGTTATCAGAATTTTCCGAGCAGGATCTCACTGTTCATTCAAGGGAACAGTTGATCAAGGTAAGAATGAGCTTTCAGAACTATATAATGAAGTGAAAAAAGACTTCACAAAGCTTATGAGCTTAATAAGCATTATTATGATTTACGGCGCCGTCGCATGCAGTACTCGAAAGGAGATTTTGTGTGGAAGAAAAATATGGTTCAGTCAAAGGCCTCTGAAGGTTTTTCTCAGAAGTTAAAGTATGTACGTTGTCGAATAATATAGAAAACGGGAACTGTCACTTATCGTATGAGAAACAGTAAGGGCAAATACATTGGTATTTGGCACGTTAAAAATTTGAAACCAGATACGTAAGATGTAGGGGATAGATCTGCTGATTATTCTCTTAGTTCCCGTAAGTCCGCATAGGTAAACTAGTTTTTCTGTTGAGGGTGGGTTTGCAACTTGCTATCCGGTTAGTTTGTTGGGACATCATTTTCAAGTAAGGGACTATGGTTTTATATAATGAATTTTTGTTATAAGTTTCTCATGTGGGGATGGGGTAGTGTAACAGTTTAAAATTTTCTGTTACCAATTTTCTTGGTTAGGCAATGTATTCTACCTATTCTCATAGATAGACCACCATACATACCAACCTCGTAGAAACGTGTTTGGTTGAAACCATATGTGCTTAGGAGGATATTATCTACCTTGTTAGATACGTGAATTTTGTCTTCCTTTTTGATTTAAGCACTGCACGAAAATGGGTCTTCCTAATTGTGAATTTGAGCTTAGCCTGAAAAGCATCAAGTACTTAGGTGCTCCCTGGTTCACCTTTTATTTTTCATTATTATTTTAAGACATGGCCACACCAACTGCCAGGTTAATTAATACTACTGTTAAGGCTTTATAAGTATTTTGTTTGTAGTTGTAGTATGCCAATCACAATTAATTTAAGTCCTTAAACTATTCCCCAGCTAGAACCCCTCCATTATCCCTACCTTTAGTGCAACGACATAAAAGGGTTGGTAATTTACGAGTGGACGACTATTCAACTTCGTTCTCGCTTGGCTTTGGTTCGTGATTTAGTTCGGTGCATCGAGCATCAGTAATTAGCCACAATTAGTGAACATTATGCATACAGTCCATAATTATCTGATAGCAGTGCAAGTACAATCAACCACTACAACCAGTGAAAGGTAGGTGATATATTCCTTTAAATTATCATTTCCTTTGTGTGATTGTAAATGCAAATTAACATTTTTGATTAACATTTTTGGTCCTTTGAGCAAATATTTTGCTTATTAATTGGTTTATTATTGGCATCTTTGGCATTCATTTTAACTACATTGTTAATTGCTCTTCGCTTAAATTAGGGGTTGACCGCATTTAGAAGAAAAGTGTAGTCACACCACCAGTATCATAGTCAATTGTTTAAACTAACTTATAGTAGATGCAATTTCGCATTAAATTTGAAATTTTGTACTGATACAGAATCTTATAAAGCCTTAAAAATGACAAATCTTTGTAAATTTTAGGGATACTGTAGCGTAAGAATTTGTAGTCAGAAAAGGTGTTTAAGCAGTACAGTTATTTTAAACTTGTAATTCAAGTTCGCTAGAGAATTCAGGTATTTGTAAAACCGGGTAGAAGAACCCTTTGCTCTTTGTTAGATTGAAACTTGCAAGCTCCCGTTAGGCACCTTGTAGTAAAAATTCTTTGCTTAACAGGTAGTTCAACATTACCCTTGGTATATCCTATTATTAGGTGAACAAACCCTTCGTTTTTGTAGCTGAAATCAATATAAAATCGATATTAGTAACCTTGTTCGTTAGGATGGCACATATTTCATCGGATAGGTTGATAGTGGATTTAAAGGCCGCACTCGATAGATTATCTGATATATCTGGTGCGATAGATAAATTGGAGCATATTAAAGGCAATTGTATTTCTGTTAATATTATGGCTGAAAGCGCCTTTGATATCAAAAACGATGTAGATACTGCTTATAAAACGTGCATATTTGATGAGGACAACTCGGAATTATTAAATGAAATTACAACACTAAGAATTGAAATAGATAGGTCTTTGTTAAACATTAAAATTATTAAAGCGCAATTTGATAATATATCCACTGCTGAAAAGGGCTTGACTGCAAATATTACTGGCATCAACTCGTAGCAATATTCGTCTTCCTCGTATAGAAATGAAAAATTTTCTGGAAAAATAGAACATTTTCAAGAGTTTATTCAATTTTTAATAATTTAGTTCATGAAAATAATCAATTGCTACCGATCGAAAAGTTCTATTTTTAATTGATGCGTTGGATTTTAAGTCTAGAGAACTCATTAGACATTTGCAAATTTCGAATAATAATTATATGCTAGCTTATTCAATTATTGTGGAGAGGTTTAATTCAAAACGTTTAATTGCAAACACGCATTGGAATGCTTTAGAATCGTCACCAAAAGCAAAATTTAATTCACATACAGATTTAAGAGAATTGCTTAATTGCTTTACGGAAAATCTGTCAAGCTTACGTCAAACTAAGATTGATTTGATCGACTTCGTATTGTTTAATTTGTTATCAAAAAAGGTAGACACAAATCTTTTGAAAACATTTGAGTTAGAAAATACATCAGACATTCCATCTTATGATCAATTAAAATTATTTCTAGAAAAACATTGCAAGGCATTAGAAATTAGCAATATGGTTGTTTCCGATACACCGTCCAAAATTAATACGTCCATTAAACAAGCCATATCATCTAGTGTACCTTCAAAACGTTCCTTTGAATATTCAAAACCCCAAGTTCGAAAGTCATTCGTAACAACTTCATTCGCTCAGAAATGCAGTCTTTGCAGTGGTACTCATAACTTATACCAATGTGAAATGTTTCTGAATAAATCGCCACAAGACCGTTATAACTTTGTTAAAGACAAACACTTATGCATTAATTGTCTTCGCAACTCTCATATGGTTACACGCTGCTCTTCCAAACTTGTTTGTAAAAAGTGTGCAAGGGTCATCATACTTTATTGCACTTTGAAAACCCTACAGTTGCACAGAAACCTGCAGTCACTCAGGCAACAGATCAACCTCCCGAACCCACCTGCAACACTACTACAAGTACGTTATTATCATCTAGATCGTTCAACACAATGACGTTATTAGGCACCGCAAGAATTTCAATTACAGATGGGTTTGGTAAAGTTCAGACAGTAAGAGCACTTGTAGATAGTGCATCAATGGAAAATTTCATGACGGATAAGTGTTGTCGACGCTTAGGTTTAAGAAAATCGAATATTTCAATGAAGGTTGAAGGCTTAGGTCTATCTGCTTCCCATGCGTATGGTCAAGTATCGTGTAAAATTAGTCCTCAAGGTAAAACTGTTCCAGAGTACAGCATTGATTGTTTTGTTTTACCAGACATTTGTGGAACCCTTCCTTCATCAAGGATCTCACCAAATAGGTGGCCTCACATAGTTGGATTAGATTTAGCAGATTCGGACTTCGACAAACCTAGTCATATCGATTTATTGTTAGGTGCAGATTTGTTCGCGTGTTTTATTAAACGCAACTCGCATTGGGTCACCAGAAGAACCCGTGGCAATTCACACTACCTTTGGGTGGATATTAACAGGAAGGTTCTTTCTTCTGTTACATCTCGTATATCATTAGCTGCACTTGTAGAAGATGCTAACATTACTCGATTTTGGGAACTGGAAAATATTCCAGATTCTAACAAATTATCTCCTCATGCGGAAATTTGTGAAAGGCATTTTGTGGACACTCACAAGCAGGATGACACCGGTCGTTTTATTGTTTTGTTACCTTTCAATGGTCCTGAACCGCTATTTGCTGGCTCTAGGGAAATAGCACTTCGAAGATTTCTTTCACTAGAACGCCGTTTGGAAATAAATCCTCAACTGTATAATTCGTACAGAGAATTTATGCAGGATTATATCGATAGTGGTCACATGTCTCGTATTGTATCGGATTCAACTCGATAGTCTACATTATCACCGGTATATTACATACCACATCACGCCGTGTTCAAACCAGACAGTACAACTACAAAACTTCGTGTCGTATTTGATGCTTCAGCCAGCGCTCACAGTGGAGGGTCTTTAAATGATCATTTACTCGCAGGGCCCCCTCTTCAAAAAGATATCATGGAGTTGTTATTACACTTTCGTTTACATTCTGTAGTTTTAACTGCGGACATTAAGTAAATGTATAGACAGATTCTTATTTCTACTAGCCATCGAGACTATCAACGTATAGTTTGGAGATTTAAGTCCTCGGAGTCTGTTATCGATTATCAGCTAAACACTGTTACATACGGCATCCCATCATCACCATTTCTAGCCATGCGTGTAATTCAAGAACTTGCAAAAAGTCAATCGTTACGTTTTCCTATTGCTTCCAAGATTTTAGCGTCGGATACGTACGTGGATGATGTGATTACAGGGTGTGATTCGATAGAGGATGGCAAACGACTCGTGTATGAATTAAACCAAATTTGCCAATCAGGTGGTTTTATGTTGCGAAAGTGGAATAGCAACGTGCCAAGTGTCATTGGCCATTTACCTGATTCCGTTCGGTATCAGCAAACATTTTTGTTTGAAGAGGTAAACAATACGTCTCAAAAAATTTTAGGACTGCAATGGCAACCATTGAGTGATATGTTGTTTTACAATCTTAATATCGTTGATCGGCCTTGTACCAAAAGGAATATGGTTTCGGAAATTGCAAGGATCTTTGACCCTCTGGGGTTATTATCACCATTGGTTTTCTTCGCAAAGCATTTGATTCAATCTGTATGGATATTAGGAATTGGTTGGGATGAACTTCCTCCCCAACAAATTGTTTTAAAATGGAATCTGTATCTTCAACAATTACCCGAGTTATTGAAAATTGAAATTCCTCGACGGATTCTTTGCGATAACTATCAAACTGTACAAATTCACGCATTTTGTGATGCATCGGAAGCTGGATATGCAGCAGCAGTTTATCTCCGCTGTGTCGATGAGAAAGGGAACATCCAAGTATCATTGGTCTGTGCCAAATCTAAGGTCGCACCAACCAATCGTATATCATTACCTCGATTAGAATTGTGTGGTGCAGTGTTGTTGTCGAACTTGGTCGAGTATGTGCAAAATACGTATAGAAATAATTTAGTATTGGACGATACATTTGCGTGGTCAGATTCCACAGTAGCATTAGCATGGATTCGATCTTCGTCGTATAATTGGAAGACCTTTATTAGCAATCGTGTCTCGCATATCCAAGAACGAGTGGCTCCATCATCGTGGCATCATATTAAATCACAGGATAATCCTGCTGACTGTGCATCAAGAGGATTATTAGCTGCTGAGCTTGTTAATCATCCTTTGTGGTGGACTGTTCCATCATGGTTACTATTACCTAAAGAGAATTGGCCTGCTCATATGGAACCAACTCTTACAGATCACACTCAGATGCACATTGAAAAAGAACTTTATCCCTTAATATACACGTTGCAGATAATTTCGTAGACTCGATGGTAAATCAATTTTCAGATTTGCGAAAAATATGCAGGATTCTGGTATATATTTGTCAGTTCATTCGTAACTTGAAAGTTCGTGCCAATTTGGATATTGGAAACTTAGAACAATTATTGGTCTCCCCCAAACAGTATGCACTTCATTTATTAATAAAACGGGTTCAAGAACAAGTTTTCAATCAGGACATTGATATCATTCGAAAGGAAAACTTAGTAATAAACAACTTCGACCTCTCAGTCCTTTCCTTGACAGTGATGGGTTGTTAAGGGTGGGCGGCGGTTGCGAAATGCAGACGTACCTTATGATACAAAATTTCCTTTGCTACTTCCTCGGTCCACACGGGTGACAGAGCTCATTATTCGAGATTGCCATACGAAATATTTACACCCTGGACTTAGAACTACTCATTTTTGTTAGTACAAAATTTTTGGATTCTGTCTGCAAAAGGGCTATTCAACAGTGCCTAAACTCTTGTATTCGATGTTTTCGTCAAAACCTATTTCGCTATGCCCTCCTATGGGCGACTTGCCCCCGCTAGACTTACTGCCGGTAAAGCGTTTCTACATACTGGGGTAGACTACGGTGGACCCTTTTCTATCACCATGAATCGTATTAGAGGTGCCAAATCATTGAAAGCTTATGTTTGTTTATTTGTTTGTCTTAGTACAAAAGCGATACATCTGGAGTTGGCATCAAACCTATCTAAAGAAGCCTTTATTGCAGCTTTACGGCGGTTTGTAGCACGCAGAGGTAAATGCTTGCAAATTCATAGTGACTCTGGAACAAATTTTATCGGAGCATCTCGGGAACTAATCGAATATATGAAGCAGTCATCTGAAACGGAAGGTATTCACTTTGTTTTAATCCTCCGTCGGCTCCTCACTTTGGGGAATGTGGGAAGCTGGGATAAAATCTGTAAAGTCCCATCTCAAGAAGGTGGTAGGCGAACAAATTATCTCGTACGAAGAATTTAACACCATTCTAGCTCAAATTGAAGCCATATTAAACTCCAGACCTTTATGTCCAATGAGTAACGATCCCACTGATTTTTCATTCTTAAGTCCTGGTCATTTTCTGAACGTAGAACCAGTGTCTGTCATTCCCGACCCTAATGTCTTAGATCTGAAACTATCTTCCTTAAATAATTGGCAACTGGTTCAACGTATTCAGCAATCATTTTGGAAACGGTGGCATTTGGAGTACCTGCACACACTTCAACAGAAAACCAAATGGTTTTCTGCTAATTATTCGTTAATGGTGGGAACGTTGGTGTTGATTAAAGATACTCAAGTGTCTCCATTACAGTGGAAAATGGGACGTATACATACGTTGCATTATGGAAAGGACAATGTTTGTCGTGTGGCTACCGTGGCAACATCCCTGGGACTATTTAAAAGGCCCGTTGTAAAATTGTGCCCTCTCCCCATTCCAGAGGCAACTTAGTATTATAGTTAGTATATTAGAGTAAGTTAACTTTTAAATTTACGGTTATATATTTTTTTTTTGTTCGTTTAGACGCACTTAGAAAATAAGTTCCTAATACTTATTTTGGTGGGCGGTATGTTAAGGCTTTATAAGTATTTTGTTTGTAGTTGTAGTATGCCAATCACAATTAATTTAAGTCCTTAAACTATTCCCCAGCTAGAACCCCTCCATTATCCCTACCTTTAGTGCAACGACATAAAAGGGTTGGTAATTTACGAGTGGACGACTATTCAACTTCGTTCTCGCTTGGCTTTGGTTCGTGATTTAGTTCGGTGCATCGAGCATCAGTAATTAGCAACAATTAGTGAACATTATACATACAGTCCATAATTATCTGATAGCAGTGCAAGTACAATCAACCACTACAACCAGTGAAAGGTAGGTGATATATTCCTTTAAATTATCATTTCCTTTGTGTGATTGTAAATGCAAATTAACATTTTTGATTAACAACTACCATACACCTTACCCCTCGCGCAAGCGCCACGTAAGACGCTGCTTCTAACTGAAAGTGTATGGCGCGGCAAATTCAAATTAAAAACGTCAATGTCAAAACACAAGAGGTTTAACAGAGGGTTTTCACTTCAGCATTTAGTTACGGATTCGAGTGACACTAAATTATTGCAAGAAGCACCCAATACTAAATTATTTCCGGGAGCAGACGGAAATAATTTCGATCCTGGCGTTTTCACTATAGTATCCAAAATACGTATTATTTTAATACAATTAGCACATGGTGAATTCTAACCACTAAGTTTGGGACATCTCAAAACATCATCGTTGCCACTCTGAACGCACCCTGCAATGCAGCCATCATTTCTCAAGAGTATTTTTAGCAATTGTCAGTATAACCAATCTACAGTTTAATAAGTTATTTCGCCTGGAATCCACAAAATGCGTTTTGGTGATGGAATCGTAAATTATAGAAAACCGTTAATCGAGCAAGCTGTCCAATTGTGTTTTTGAAGCTGTTATCTTCCCAGGTGTTGTCCTTGGTCAATCAATAATAGGAAATTCTGGTTGAGACCTCTAGGTAACATCGCTACCAATGTCTTAAATCAGGTGACAACAAATATCTACATACCAAACACGCAAACAGGTATTACAATTTTTTTTCGCCTTATAATAGCAAAATTTTAATTCTATAAGTAGTTAAAACTGTACTGTAAAACTTTTTTAAAGCAGCACATGAAATTTCATTAACCTAAATTTTTTTGCTTGAATTAGCTACTAATCTAGGGACTTCAATTTTGTACAAGTCTGAAACAATTAAAGCGAGCTCGATTTAAAATACTTGACGTCGACTTCATTCGCTATTAAAGTATATAACAATTTGTTTATGCAATTTACATTGCAGCAATTTTTTTTATTTTTATTGTTCAAGTGGCAACATTTCCATTCTGTAAATATTGTAAAAAACAGTTATTAAAAAAATTGGTTGTACATATCATTGGTTAAAAAATTATTAATAATATATTTTACTCGCTAAAATAGTGGCAATGTGTTATTGTTTATTGAACTTGGATTAAATCAAGTGTATGGTTTTACTAGTAGGAATAACAATTCAAAGAACCCACTGCAGTCCTTGAAATAAGAATGCAGTCCATTAATTTTTTTAGCAAGAAAATTTTAACCTCATTAATTTTTTTAAAAAGGAAAATAATTATAAATGTTACAATGCCAACCTTTAGACTTAAAGTCAGACTGTTAGAGTGGTAAGTGTGAAGTTTGTGCTCAAGGGCAGTTGGCATCAAACTTGATGTTGATTCTGTCTCACGATTTGTGTGGAAAAAATTGCCAAAAATGATAGTGGGCTACTCGTGATAACTTGCCATGAAGAATAACTGGAGAACATAGTGGACTGGTGAAAGGAGGTTTTCCAGCATTAGTTTACATATCAAGATTAAACGAATCCAAGCAATTGCTTTTGATAATGATTTGAAAAAAGGGAATGTCAAGATCTTATAGACAGATTTTGCTATGGCATACTCTTGCCAATATTAAAATGAAATACAATCCGCTTTATGGTCGTGGGCAAGCATACAGCTGTTTACTGCTGCCCTGTTTTATAAAGGAAAATGTACAAAAACATATTCGATATGTTCTGATACTACCGACAAGAATAAAGATACTATTTTTATATTCATGATAAAACTATTTGAGATTGTTACGAATGATAATAAATTTAAAGCACATGATAATATTCAGTGATGGATCCCCATTAGAATTTAAAAATAAATATATGGTTCAGTTATTAATACTACTTCAAGAAAAGTTTAACACATTCATTGCGTATGACTCCAATTGGTGGCACTTGACTCTCCCACCATGTGCGGGTGACGCCATATGGCGCGCCTGTCTTAATTCTAATCTCAGGCTGTAGTATTCATTCCGCACTGGACGAAGTTGGTTGTGTTGTGTCTCGCACATTGTTATAGCTTCGTTTCAGGCATATTCGAGGTCGTTCTTAATTTTGTAAACTTTCGGAATTTCTACGATTTATTTAGATATGAGCGATACAGGTGATAATCAGGCGGGTTCTTCAGGTGTAAAAAAATGCAAATTGACAATAAAAAAATCCTGAAAACTAACTGATGATGAAATGATGCAGTTGTTAGACTGTTCAGACGACGAAGATCTAACTTTTGTGCCGAATTCTGATGATGAGTCATATTCAGAAAGTGAATTGGAAAATGATAATGGTAATTTTTGTTTGTACTGTTGTTTTATTTGTTTACCGAATATTATAATCTATACAATTCTGAACCACTATAGTTGATTGCTAACAAAACTAGATTGCGTTTCTTTTGCAAATACATGGGTGGGATAGATAGACAGGACCAGATGATGTCTTACTACCCTTCCCTAAGAAAAACATTATTCTGATATAAAAAACTTGCTGTTCGTATTCTGCTGCTACTCTTGTTCAACTCTTGCATGATTTTTTGTAAGTACTCTGGTAAAAAAAAAATTTATGATTACCGTTTAGCTGTAATTGAAAAGCTTTTGCCAGATTTACCAGGTAAAGCAGATAAGAAAAAAGTTTCTATACACGTGACTAGCAATATTAAAGCAATTGATGAAACAAAGAGAACTCCAAGAAAAAGGTGTCGTTTTTGTTTCCATAAGAAGATCAGGAAGGGCACTGTGTGGGAATGTAAAGTGTGTCCAGATAAACCCGGTTTATGTGCAGAGTCTTGTTTTGGTCTTTCTCGTCAGAAAATTGAATGAGTGACTTTTTACTCTTTAGCCTCTAGTATTACATTTTTTAAACCTTTTTTTTTTGTAAAATATACGTTTTTTGCATATCGTTGCTTGTTTATTTCTTGCTAACCCTTTTTATTTTGAGGTGTACAATAAATTGTAACTGCCACCATATGGCGTCATCCGCATACTTTCTTGAAACTTTGGTACTATGCGTATGAGGCCATTAGGCGTCCAAACCTGATATTTTTAATTAGTAAATTTTTCACATTTTTTGCTAAAAATACATTCAAAACTATTTACAACCCTAAAAACACTTGGTTTTTAAAAAAGCATATTACGCACAGGCGCAAAGGTTTATTATCTATTATGCAGTGAACGTGTTAAGGTGAACTACATGGATGTACTTGCCACCAGCCATGGCACACGAATCGTGGATGGAATTGGAAGGAGAGTAAAATCCCTGGTTCAACAACTTACTCAGGCTCTAGGTGACAAAGGTGTAAAAATACAAAACTCAAGACTTTTATTAAGTAGTGTTAACTGCGATGAAATCACGTCCATATTAGTCAATAGGAAATTGATGCTATTATTGAAAAAGATTGTCCTTGGAAGTCAGCAGCAGATATCGGCACATATACTGAAAGCATTGATAGAAGCATTTCTATATATGAAAACAATCTTTCTAAATCGCCACTTGTATAACTTAATAAGAGTATGGATTTCAAACATTTGAATGTTGGCGATTGGTGCTTAGTTAATTATGATAGTGACACCTATCCAGGAGAGGTTCTAGAAAAAACCTCAACGGACATCAAAACGAGCATCATGGTGAAATCAGAAAATTACTGAAAGTTGCAGAAAAATTTGGACATAAAATACTGCACTATGGAAAGGATTTGAAGTTATTGAATTCAGTAGTAAATGCTGGGGGCATTTCAAATTTGAAAATTTCAACTGTACTGAAACATTCAAAAATATTTAAAAAGTTTATGTTTTAGTAAACAAAGCATCTTTTTTTTTTATTTCACCAATATGTAGCTTTACAGGTTTTAAACCCACATAAATGCTCGCGTTATAAAATTAACAGTAAATTTGTGTATCGTGTGGTTACATGGCAATATAATTTTTAAAGCAATATAAGGAACATTAACTTATTTAATTTAATTGATCCTCAAGCTGTGTAAAGTTGCGATAAGTATACTGTAGGTATCATAAATATAAATCGAATAATAGGCCAGGGTGGAATATCAGAAGAAAACTACATGCATGACAACTTTGTTAACAGTCTTTTTATAACTAGCAATATTTATATTAAATACGTTTAGTCTATTTGAATAGATGTTCAGGACTGTAAGAATTCTGTAAATAGGGGAATTTTGATATGCAAATGTTTTGAATGCGAGTGGCTTGAACAACGGAGTGTATCTGACAGGTCGAAAAAGCACTTTTAATGGTAGTAAAGATAGAATGTCAGTGCAGTCAACAAGGTTGCAGACAATTTTTATTCCAAACACAAGGTCTTGTTTTTCCAGAATTTTACGTAAAGGACTTAATTAAGAAATTTTGTATTGTAAGTACTGAAAGGCATGTTCGACTTAAGTGCAAAAGTTTTAGAATTTTTTTTGGATTGATTCGAGACGATCAATATACACTATATACTGGGGATTCCATATCACCGAACAAAAATTGAGTCAAGTTGATACATATGCACAATATAATATCAATGATGTTTAAATGTTAATGAAGTGGTGGGAAATTCGAATGACGAATCCTAACATCTTGTTGGCCTTAGCAGCTATACTGTTTATATTCTTTTGGAAAGAGAGTTTACTATCGTATACTATACCAAAATCTTTTATATGGTCCACTCTCGTAAGCGTAGTACCATCGAGATGGTATCTATAGTAAGTTAGGTATGTATTCCTCGTGAAACTGATTATGTGGCATTTGTCGTGGTTTAAAAAGAGTTCATTCTGCTCACAATACTTTTGTAACCGTATTAAATCCTGTTGCGGCAATTCAGTCACGAATGTTATTTATGTGCAGGAATACCTTTAAGTCGCAAGCAAACATTAAGAATTTTGAATGAATAAAAACTTTCTTTATGTCGTTGACATAAATACTAAAAAGTAATGGTCCTAGATGATATCCTTGGGGGACTCCTGAAGTGATAGGTAAAAAATTTGTTAAGAACCCATTTATTATGTTGTTTCAACTTTTAATTTAGGTCTATTTTCAATATTGTAGGTTAAACAATGCATAAATAAAAACTTATTCTCGCCAATTTACATTTCATTCCATTTGTCACACATGTAACATATTTTTAAAAATATATTTAGAATGTAATTTTTACTAGATATACAGCATATACTAATCTTGTAAAATATTACAACCATTCTTTTTTTAACCATCATAAATCACAACCAAAAATAAAATCTTACCAAGTTTAACAAAGACGGTTCGGTCTCTTTGGTCACACATGTAATGTAACACTTTTTCAAAAGGATATAAAAAATATAATTAATACTATTTTTATGGATTAATAGATATAAATCGGTCCAGAAAGAACCCAGTTACTACTTTAACATTATTTTGATTAATTATTGTTATATACTTATTGTACTATAGAGTGGGGTTACTTTGTGACAGCTGGGTAACTTTGTTACATGTGTAGTCATCAATCGTTAAATTTAACTCTGGTTTCTAAATGAAGTAAGAGGAATTTCACTGTAGAACATCTCAAGTAGAGCATATTACGTCATCTAGTGGTAAGTTTTGTAACTGTGGTTAAATTACAGGTTTTATGTAGGTTAGTTCTTATAAATATTGAAAATCAGCTGCTGTGAATAAGTCGTAAACTTTGTATTGCGGAATGTGTTGATTAATATATATTTAAAAACAGGTAAATATGTCTTGATTTAATATTTATCAGCATCACTTTCTACAAAGCGCGATTAGATTAATGGTTTTTTTCACTTGATAATGTAATATTTTTACAAAATGTGTAATATGTAGGGGTTACTTTGTGACACTTTATATGATGTCACAATGTTCCCCCATGAGTTGCTTTTATATAAAACTTCAAAACTACATATCAGTTTAAACAAAAAAATATGATACAAATTTATGATTTTCAGATTGACAATGCCGCGGAATTATAAGCGTAAAATTGGTTCTTGAAGTTACAAAAACTACACTGATGAAAAACTTGAACAAGCTCTTAAAGAAATTAGAAGGAAAAGCATCACCTTGCGTGGAGCAGCAGAAAAGTATGGGATTCATGGGAACACCCTTTGGTTAAAACTAAAACAAAAACACAAAAATGAATATGGAAAACCAAAAGTTTTTAGTACAGAAGAAGAAAGTGCATTTGCTGCCCATTTAATAGCTGTTTCTACATATCGTTGCTGATACTGCAATACGTTCTATGTCAAAAATTTACATTTTTCTTTTTTATGTAAAAACCGCCCAACTTCTGATTCTCAACGCACCTGAAATACGTACTATGTCAATATCCAATCATAAAGTAAAGTTTTACGCAGATGCAATACATTATATTACTTCATGTCATTTGATTAATACTGCAAAACGTTCTATGTCATAGTTAGTTATGTAGATAGTTTTAAAGAAGTGCTCTTGCCTAAAATTAATTAAAATATTGTTTGATCTTGGTAAGTAATTCACAGAAAACATACATGACATTGTTAGAGCAATTATTTTAATCATTTATTAACTACTCATTTAGTTTTGTGTAGAAAATAATTAACTTAACAAACTTAACCTAACTCTTGATTGAACCTATAACATTTCCTGCTGTAATATAGGTTATACTATTAAACATTAGTCTTGGACCAAAAAGATAGTTATAGGGTATTTTCAACTTTGTATAATAATTTTGTATTGTGCTTTTTGATTTTCTTTGAATTTAATGATAGATGATCCTAATGCAATCGGTACTATGTCGCTGTTTGTAGTAATTAAATGTTGACATAGAACATATTGCTTCATACTGATATTGATCATTATTTTTTAAAGCTTCTTGTTATTTTATTATAGAAAAGTATTGCAATGAATCGTGGGAAACGTATGGTGACATTAGCTTTAAAAAGCCAACCACAGGTACAAGTTCTAGATGAAATCACAGGTGAATTTAAAACCATAACTCATTCAACATCAGGGGCTCCATCTAGTGATCGAGAATCGACCATGGATTTTAGCAGCTCTGGATCTGAGTATGTGCCAGTTGAAACAGACTCAGAAGAGGCTGTTAATTTTTATAGTAACGATGGCTCCTGTGAGGAAGTTCTCAATCATGTAACTGGAGAGATAACAGTAGTCCCAAATTCTGATGGCCGTAAAAGAAAGCGCGCTACTAAAGGAAACAGTGATTCATCTAACTGGAAACGACAAAAAAACTTTTTAGCTAGGCTTAAAGGAGAAACTTACATCGGCTTCAAAAAAGATGAATCCGGACGATACAAACAGACTGAAATTAAACCTGCAAAGACTTTCAAAAGTCGTGGTGGCCACACAAAACAACGTGGTCGTGGACCTCAACAAAATTTTAAATGCAATGATATTACAGATGCTGACCTGAATACTATTTTTAGAAATTTTTGGAACATGAAATCCTGGTTAATCAGAAAAATTTATGTACAAAGTCTTGTATCAAAAGGGAAACCTCAACATCGCAAAAATAAACGTGATAGCCAATCGAGAAAAAATACTACATTTAAATATTTTTTATCTGTGGACGTGGATAATACCGCAACAAAATATAATGTTTGTAAAAACATGTTTATGTCTACATTAGGCATTGGGCAGAGGCAATTGAGAGACTGGATATTAAATGAAAATGAAAACATCACAGAAGTAGCTGGTAATTCTAATAGCACAGGTACTGAAAAAAAAAATTCTGTAGTCGAGATTCTCAATCGCTTACCTAAAGTCGAATCTCGTTATTGCAGAGTATCTTCTAATAAACTGTACTTAGAACCTACTTGGGAAAGTTATTGTCATATTTATAGAGAGTTTCTTAGCTACTGCAATAATGAAAACAAAATGACATACTCGTGCAGATTATTTTTAAGGTTGTTCCGTAAATTAAACTTAGAAATCTTTTGTCCAAGAAAGGATCAATGCAACAAATGCATCGCATTTAAATGAGGCAATCTTGTGCAAGCAGATTTTGACATTCATCAAACAAAAAAAACCAGTGCAAGAACAGAAAAAGCTAATGACAAAGACAATTCTAAAAGTTCTACGTTAGTATTTGCAATGGATGTGCAAGCTGTTTTGCTTTGTCCCCAGATACAGGCCTCTGCTACATACTATAAAACCAAATTGAAGATACATAATTACACAATTTTTAATTTAAAAACAAAAAAAGCTACGTGTTACATTTGGCATGAAGCTAATGGTGGGTTAGAGAGCGATGTGTTCGCCTCAATATTGACAATGCACCTTGGAGATGAAATAGACACATCTAATCCATAGAAAATAGTGCTATGGAGCAACGGATGTGCTTATCAAAATAGATGTGCTACCATAGCAAATGGACTACTAGATTTGGCAGTGCAGAAGAACATAATAATAGAGCAAAAATATCTTGAAGTCGGGCATACGCAAATGGAAGTAGACTCCATTCATAGCGCAATAGAAAAAAAATTGCCCCGACATCGAGATATTTTTGTTCCTGCAGATTATATCAATATTATAAAATCTGCAAGACAATTCCCAGAATCTTATAAAGTTGTATTTTTAACTTATAAAGATTTCCATAGCTTTGCTGGTGGTAGGTACAAAAGTATTAGACCGGGGAATAAAAAAGGAGATCCGGTTGTGACTGATATTGTAGGGTTGCAATATGAACCCGAGGAAGGTATAATAAAATATAAATTAGATTTTAGCCAATGCTGGCAATCTTTGCCCACAAGACCCAAGCCCAAGTCTGCATCTATTTCTTCAGAAAATCGCCCATTCCTATATAAATCGCCTTTAAGTATAGAAGTTAAAAAATTTGTACATTTACAAGAAATGAAGCCTCTTATTCCATCTGACCATTACTTTTTTTTTGACTCTAACTCATGGATACCCCCATAATATTGGTACATGTTCACATATTATTAACTGTAACAAAGAATAAAATATTGTCAAATTACACTATGGTATAGTGATTTATGTTGATTTTCTTATGGAATTTAGGACCCTTTTGTAAGCAGTATAATGCTATCGCATTGTAGTTTGTAAGTTTACAAATTTAGTTTAATACATTTATTATTTGTAATTACTGTTTTAATCTACCTTAGTTTGGATTGGTTACAATCGCACTATGTCATAGATTATGTACAGAAGTCACCCTGCTGAGCAGTGCAATAAGTTCAATATCGCTTTATCTTTTTTATAAATCAAACATAGATGTCATTTTGCATTTTCACAAAGCTTGTACAATGGTAGAAGGGTCACAAACAACTCGTATTAAAAAAGTGGACAGGCTAAAAATTATTAAGTTTTCTTTCTCTCCTGTAAAGTTCTCTTTTTTGACATAGAACGCTTTGCAGTATCAGCGACGATATGGCTTTCCATTCTCGACATTTGATCTAAGATGTGTGATTAAAAGCTATTTAGAAAGACAGGGTAGAAAAGCGAAATGCTTCAAACAAAACTTACTTGGCTCTGATTGGGTCAAATTATTTCTAAACAGAAACAAAAACCTTACCCAGCGAATCGCTCAAAATATAACTTATGTGAGAGCGGCAACTGATGAAGAAACCATTAATGCTTTTTTTGACCATTTACATAACGAATTAAACGGTATTCCTTTTTCCAATATCTGTAATTTTGACGAAACAAATTTAGTTGATAATCTAGGCTTAAGAAAATAATTACTAAACGAGGTACAAAATATCCAGAAAGAATTAGAAATACCTCAAAAGCATGCACCTCAATAATGGTTTGTGGCAATGCTGATGGTACATTAGCACCACTTTATGTTAGTTACAAATTCCATAAATTATGGAATACATGGACAGAAAATGGCCCTCCTAATACAAGGTATAGTCGAACTAGTTCTGGATGGTTTGACTATCAAACTTTTGAAAACTGGTTTTTTAATTTGCTACTTCCAATTTTAAAGCGTCTTGATGGACGCAAGCCTATTATTGGTGATAACTTGAGTTCACACTTGAATCTACAGGTAGTTCGAGAGTATGAGGCGAACAATATTTGCTTCATTGCATTGCTACCAAATAGCACGCACTTACTTCAGCCTCTAGACGTAGCATATTTTCGATCTATGAAGAAAAATTAGAGGAAAGTGTTGAATGAATGGAAGGAGACAACACATGGTAGTAGGTATTCAACCATCTCAAAAGACGAATTTCCAAGACTTTTAGCCAAATTGATGATATGTTTATAAGAAAAAGGCATGGAAAATTTCATATCTGGTTTTAAAAAAACTGGAATCTTCCCATTAAATCGAGAAGTCTTAAAACGTTTATGCAGTAGATATAGCTTAAGAAGCTAAAGTAAAGGAAGTAGTTGGGAATAGCTTTATCAAACACCTTCACCAAACAAGAGTAGAGGCTACACAATCAAGGCATCAAATAAGAAGAAAAAAACTAAACGTTCCACCTGGAAAAAGCATAACTGCTGCTGATTTTCCTCATGTCTGTGCAGAAGACACACTTGAAAATAATTCAATTATTGACCATGAAACACCTCAACCTTCATGTTCCACTATAGCACGTCAATCTAAAAAAGGTCAAAAATTTTATCAAGATTCCTCAGATTCCTCAGATAGCAACAGCGAACTGGAATATCAAGAAACTGACGACAGCACAAGTAACGTATTATCTGAGACAAATCAAGGTTTAGATGACACAGGCGCTGCTAATAATACAGCTTTCCTTGCGAAGGAAGTTGGAAACTATGTTCCTGTACGTTTTGATGGCAAGTATTTCCCTGGAGAAATTTCAAAAACCAGTGAGAAAAGTGCAGTTGTAAATGTAATGGTTCGTTTTGGTAAACAATGGAAGTGGCCACAGCAGAAGGATGAGATTTATTATAAGAACAATGAATTAATCATAAACATAAATAAACCAGTTCAAAGAGGAAGACGAGAACTGTTTGATGTTCCTGAATTAAACCATTTGTTGGACTGAAGTCCATCTTATAAACAGTTGATTTTAAGTACCTACTATCTACTTTACTTTTTAAGACAAGATAATATCGTTCTTAATAAAATTATTTTTTAGAAATCCAACTTAGAATTTATCTTTTCCCCACTTGTACCTATATTTTATTCTAAATTAGCTTTCAGAAGTTTGCTCCGCCGTCAAAAAATCAAGAACATTACTTAAAAAACAGAATTTAAAAACAATTCCCATAAAAAAGTTACAGTCTGTTCAGACACACACGCAGTATATATATGAATATTCTAATGCTGCCTAGAACTTAATTTGTTTTAGAATAGCTTTCTTGGGAGTTACTTTGTATTAGCATTCAAATCAAGTGGAGTAGCAATAGAAAATTTTATTGTCACAAAGTAACCCCAAGGCATGGGGTAACATTGTGCGCTGTTTTTATATATTGTTATTCATCAAAGTTATGCAAAAAGTCACATAGCATATGAAAGAGCAAATTACAGGTTATCAATATATGCAACTGAAATTGGATAGAATTGAAAACTTTTGATATATCTTTAAAAAATGCCAAAAAGTGTCACAAAGTAACCCCCATCTACGGTAGTTCTTGTTTTAATTATGAAAAAGTGTGCAAATATCACACACGTATCAGTGGAATCACCATTAAGCAGAAGCGTCAATAAACTAAATGTGATGATTTATCTCAAATAGTTTGCAGGCTTTGTATTTTAGTAAGTAGTACATGAGAAACACCCGGTGTGAACAAATTATACTATCAGATAAACACATTAGATGTAATTATATATACCTGTTGGAATAGAGCTTCATGGAAATTTGGATTAAATTTTTCATTTAGTGGATCTACAGGCTCCAAACCATGTCTCTTAAACACCAATTGTAACTGAGCTTCAGTCATGATTAAACCTTGATATAAACTTTTCAGATGTGGATTAACATCATTGATTTCTTCTTTAGGAACACTTTCTGTAGCTTTACTTAAAACATCGGCAACCTCTAGTAAATCTTTACAAAAAGACTGTATTCCATATATCTTAGCTTCTGAAATTTGCTTCGATAAACGAGTTCTTAAATTCTCACCATCTGCTAGTGCCCGTTTGTATTTATCCTACAAAACCATGCAAATTCAAAATGTAATATTCAAGTAAACTTTTAGTACTAGTAGTTCGGTATTTTTTTCATTTAAAGAACCTATTTCCTTGTTTAATTTATCTAATTCTTCCTTTATTGTATTATCAGTGGTCTCTTCACTAAGTTTACTTTCTACTTCAGGCTGTATTGGCTTAGCTGTTGGGTCTGTTGCAGCATTACTTACATTTTTCCCATAGGTCAGAGCAATAGATCTAATCAGGAGTGAATGAAAAAATTACATTGCATTACACCACATTATTAATACCTGGCATTCAGCTGAAATGTATCGGTTATAAGTTGTCCCAATTTGAATAATCTTCTACCATTAATTAGTGCCATTATTAAAATAATGTAGATAATTCACGTATTACTTTTTTGTAAAACTTGCCCAAAGAAACCTAGAAAATGAAGGTTAGTTCAACAATCCGAAAATGTGTATCATATGCAGTTAACGTGATTTACTTGATCTTAATTCGCAAAAAAACTATTATTTACCCTAAAATAGTCAACCAATTACCATCGTTATATTTAACCGAATTAATTTTTGTAACAAATATTTAACAGATTCTCGATTAACCGTTATTTTTATAGCTCTGCGCTTCGTGCACTAATTAATAGATTAAAATTTTCTTAATTTACCTTTAACAATATGATTATTATCAACGACATTGATCGAATTTAAGTGGTATGAATGATTTACTAGTTTAAAAAAGTGTTTTAATAAAATTATTGTGCTATTTCTAAAGTAAAACACTTACATATTTTAAAAATACTTTTGAAAGAGTTGTTTAATGTTTGTAAAAGGACGTAAATAATATAAACACTTTTGAAGTAGCTCGTTCTACAAACGCTCGACGTATTTAATTTATTTTCGTATTATATAATTACAACTGTTTTGTAGAAGAGTATGTTTTAAATTGCATTTCAAATAGGTATTTAAATATTGTACTTGTAGAAGTTCCACTTAAAATCAACATCTTGTTTTGTAGTCATTCCACATAAAAATCCTCACCTGGTACTTTGTAGGGTAACGCCACTTTTAATACACTCTGCTTTTTAATGAAGATAATTATTTAAAATTGCCGATGCAAGCGCATTCACAATTATCATTTTTCAACTTAAATAATTGTGAAATAACTAGTTTGTAAATGAAAACACATCAACAGTACTAAACTTTATTAAATTGTTAAGAACTAGATAGGTGATCTACTTAGTGTAATAAATTGGTGCTGTCCACGAATAATTTATAATCGTTTAGAATAAAATTTTCAAATCTTTTAACAAACTTTGATACCGGCCGCATTGCAATAAAAAGTTTCGTAATTAAGGTCAAATTATGAAATTGATACATAAGTTTAAGTAGGAAATATAGCTGAAAAGCGTTCAATTTGAGTATTCTCTCGTTTATGTTAAATTTCTAAGGGTTCTAAAATATCATAAAAAGATTTGGCAAAAGCGCTCTTTAAAGACAATGTATACCACACTTTACATGTGAATGAAAAAATTGTACAATTACCAGGAAAATTCATCCGACAATAAAAAGTTATTGCAAAAGTATGGTCTTAATTATTAGAAGAATTTGCATTTAACCATCAAAGGAAGTATAAATATTTATAGTTCCGGGTTGGGACCGTGTCATTTTATAAACTAAGGTTTAGTTTATAAAATGACACGGTCCCAACCCAGAACCATAAATATTTATAATGACTCCGGTGGTCCCAACGGACCCAACCTGGAACTATTATTTATAATGGCTCCGGCCGTCGAAGCCTCCGACAATATCATCAAAGGAAGCTTTGTTTTAACAATTTACACCTTTTAACTTATAATGCACGTGGTAGTTTGAAAAATATATTTATTACTTGCTAATATGTCTTATAAGTATGTTATTTGTGTCATGAAGTATGTCAGTACATGTGACTTAAGACATCATTTTTGTAAATAAATATTTTACGTCACATTTATGAAATTGATAACATAGCTGCAAAACTATTTCATATAATTGTTTAAATCACGTGTCTAGTGATATATGTTTTAAATTGAATATACAAGTATTTAATATAAAGGATAATTAACTATTGTGTTATATTCATAAGTGGTTTTTTTGGAAAATACACACTATATAGCACAAGAGTCGTCAAATTATCATATACTATATTGGCACCATACTCATAATACGTACTATTAAAGTATAAATGCCTTGTAAGGTGTGCCATCATAAGCAAGTGTCCTTCTCGCCAATAGGACAATCTTTTACGTCATAATCGTTTAGACAACCTAATTTTCATCGTCTTCTAACTATTGCAGCAGCAGTGAATTACCTGATACAATACGTTTGTGATTAATGACAACGAGAGAGACACACACAATCTATTAGAAAAGCAATTGACCAATCAGAAATTCTTGCTACAGTATAATGAATGCTAAATAGGAGTTCCTTTTAGTACAGATTACGTGTCGTGACTACAGACAAAAATGTAAAAACATGTTTTGGTTGTCGTCATTAACTATGACACAGTATTGCCACTGTAATTTTTCTAAATAGATTTCCTGCCAACGCCAGGGGTTATAGGTTTACCACTAATAGTCAAATTTTTATTAATGAAAAACCTCTCTTTATGTTCGTGCTTTTTTCAAACATCCCTAAAGCAAGCCTAAACCAATTATGAAACCGATTCTGAGGTTGCAATAAAATATTTTGAATTTTTCCTTTTCAACCAAATTTTAGAATTTAGATGAACAAATTCTGTATGGTATTTGTGATGTAATCTGATATATTAGTACAGTAAGTAATTTTGTGTACAAATAATAATTTATGAAAAAGCTTTACAATTGTTATTGACAAATGTAAGGTAATTATAATTAAGGGATGCGTATAATTGTGTTTGCATTATTTATTTGTGAAAAATTAAAAATTTAGTTTTGATAATGAAACTTCTGAAAATGTTTTGAACATTTTAAATTAGTTGGAAAATGTGAAAAAGAATTTAATCAAGAAAGTATCACAAATTAATAAACTAAGTAGTAAAATTATAAAAAATAGCTTTGAGTCCATTGAGCAGGTGTGGAATCACTTTATAAATGTATTTCTTTCAATGGTAATGTTCGAGAAGGACTCAAAATTAGTATTGTTAACATCTAATACTAATGAATTCAGTGAATTTTGCCGAATAACTACTTTATCAAGTGTAAAAAACTACTAGAATTTATAGCTTATCGGCAACTACTAGAGTAAATTCTTAACAATAATGTAAATTTTATTAATCAATCCTGTTTTATACCCAAACACTTTTAGGAATCAGTTATACAGCTAACTGTTACTGAATTGAAGCACAATATGAACAAGGTATGTTCCAGAGACCAGTTAACGAATATATTTAACTAGTTTTTGGTATGTATACAACAGCTAATTTTTCTTGTATTTAAAACGAACTTTTAAAAATATAAATAGAAAGATACACTTTATGATATTAAGGCGTAATGAAACTAAAACCAAAGTGCTGAAATGGTTCAGGTAACATCTAACTAATACAAAACAAGTAATACATTATCAACAGCTATTGAAATAATACATGAGATTCCGCAGAGTATCATGCAACCTTTGTTAAAGGACGTAGTTTTAAAAAATTGGAATGTATTCTATTTAATAAATTTTCTTCTCCATTTTATAATTATCAATTTTTCGTTCCAATGTGTTCTACGCCGTTTTACCAGCATTTGCTCTTCTACTTTGGCTGTTTTAAGATATTATACTACACATTTAGCACATATCGTAATTGGTTTTAAGACAGTAAGGTTCTATCTAAAGCACTAGAAGATACGAGCAGACCCAACCGCCATTTTAAATCGCTCGGTAAACAGCAAATTTAAATGGTGATACATAATTTGCATTTTGTCACAAAATATGCTTAGTTACTAAAGCACATGAATGTTAGCTGATTATAATAATTATATTATTACTGTAGTATACAAACTTGTGCACTTGTTACGTCGATAAGCTGTTAATATCCATCATCAGTACCAATTACCTATGACAACAATTAACTTTATATATGTCACATTTAAAGAAATTACAACAGTAAGGTGTACAAAAATATATTTATATAAAAAATATTATAATAAAGATAAATCTAATCGAAGTTGTCTCTTTTTACAACATTGATGGTTCATTATAGAATAATTAACCTGTAATGTTTAGATAATTGAGCAATAAACCATAACCTACTAATAATCCGCAAACTTTGAGAAGCTTGTAGTTAATCTACTTACAATATTAGCACTAATGAATTTAAAAGTAGGTTTTTGCAGCAAAACAGGTCATCCTTTTTACATAAATAAAATATGTAAATATAAAGTTTAAGCCACACAAGGCAGACTGTTTTGTTGAATATGTGTGATTCCATAACACCATCCCACTGCTACAGCTGTAATTGCTGCTACGGGAAACGTTACGCAGTATTAATTTTACAGCGCACAAATTATATTACATTTAACAATATATACACACTTTATAGTACTTCTATTCTGCATAAGTTTTAGATCGTTTGTTTGTGTCTAAGACTAATATTTCAGAAATATCTTAAAATTTATCTAAATTGTATTGTAGCGGGCTACTATTAATGCAGTTCACCAATTTAAAACAAGTAATAACAAAAGTTTTTATTACTCACTGTTCACAAGCCTAATTAACAGCCTTATTTATAGGTGTTTTCAGTCCAATTAACAATGAAGTACTATTACACTAATGCTATTTACAAGCACTAATATCTTCTTAAACTAAATTCTTAACCATAGGTCTATTAACAACACTAACACCACTATTTATTTATTACACTTTTGTCTATTTATGTATTTTACAAGCTGGTGGTACAATATACGCGTTCACATAACACATATTTATATTTACTAAAGACTTTCAGAACGTAACGAATTACTAACTATATACGAGATGATTTATAAACGACATTCTGATATAGACTAACTCTTACATTTATCAGCGGTCTTATATATACCTTGAATTAAAAGGATAATTCATACTCCAGTATATGCTAGAAAATATAGGCTTCTGTACTATATACATTGCTTACGGCGCTTTTGTGTTTGACGGGTTGCCTAACAGTAGCTCGTAACAGTATGTTCACCTTACACGATTTTTCACAAGCTAAGGATTTTGTGAAAATATCTGCTAACTGTTAATTAGCACTAGCAGAGCTCACTTTAACGACAGCTTCACTTATTTGATTCTAAAATAAATGCAATTTTACATCCATATATTCCAATTTAATGATATTTTAATTATTTTTAAATAACAATGCTAACATAAATATTAGTTAACAGATTTTTAGAATATAAACAATATACAAAAAGCAGCACAAGCGGTGACAAATTCCAATTTTGTTCTTAGGGTAACAATAATTCGCTTTTAGAACACCATAATATTAAGTTATTGTAGGAATTGGATTTGGTTTGAGTTTAATTCGACCATTAACTCTATGTTATTCGAACTGTGAAGCTTCAAAATGTTCCTGCTGAAAAAGCCACATTATAGTACACAACTGAATTCAATCCTTTCAAAACATAACATTGCACAATGCGTTTGTTAGTTTGAGAATCCAATTATCTCTTCTAAAATTAATTAACCACGTTTCCGGCGTTCTAAGTCTATAGGAAATTTATAAAACGTATAGTTCCATGTCTTTAATATTAGAACAATTTACAGCTACATAACGTACCATTTTTCGCAAAATGTTTTACAGTCATAACAGATCAACAACTTGATAGTAAAAGAGATCTAAAATGCGAATCGGTCTATTTGTATAATCTAATGTTCTAGTTATAACTATAATTTTTTCAATTAAAATGTTTTAATTATAGAAAATTGAAGCATTTTGAAGTATATGAGACACTACTTTCAAAGTGTTCCACCATTATAAAGAATATTTAAAAACTTTGTTTACTAGAGGTAGAAAATAATATAATGGGAAAAGAAATCGAAACTCCCTCTATATAAGATCTCTTAAGCAGATAGTTTCTGTGGGTTTGTCCTGTTGGCCCTCATGTAAAGAGTTTTGTGTGATTGGTTACTGGCTGAAGAAAGATGATTTTAGTTCGCCCTGGACTGATTTAAAAAATTGATAGAGAAACTCAAATCATTTAATTTCTTGTGAAAGTAGGGATGATCCTTTGTGCTTTTGTCGCCATCCTTTAAAATACTTCAAGGAGATAGGTAATTATATTATCCGTATGTTTAATTTATATCAACAGTTGTTTGTTTAAGAATTTCAAGCCTGATAAAATGGCAAGAATTGATAGTGTTTTGTTAAATAGTAAATTCCGTGGTTGTCTACTGGGAGGTTTAATTGGCGATTGTCTAGGAGCTCCGTTTGAAGCGGAAACCATGACAGCAGGATCCAAATTAATATTACAGAAATATTTTGATAAGCTTGAAGTTCCACCATTGAAAGGTTAGCACTCTAATATTGATTTGAAATTCAATTCTATATTATGTCCAGATCTGTAAAATAGCAGGTTTACAGTTTTTCATCAGGGTAAATTTGAGGAATGTCGGAATACTTGTAAAACTCAGTTATTGCTGCGATTACCTTTTCATTTATAGGATTTTAATTTTATTTAATTAAATTGTTCTATTATAATTCCCTGTACAGGTATAATAGTATGGTATACAATTCGCTATAATGAAGGCTATTATTCCCGAGGATGAAAGTTGCTACACGAGCGAGTGTAGTAATCATCCGAGGGAATAGTAGCCTTCATTATAGCGAGTTGTATACTATACTTTATCTACAACTAAGTATCAGTATAAGACTTGGCTTTCCAAATTATCGAAATTCTATAATAAATTAACGAAAACCAACACGGCTAGTTGTTTGTGTTATTGTATCGAGACCTAGTATTTGATATGTGGCATTTGACGTTTGTTTTAAATTTCAAAGGTATTGGGCTTTAATAATATTATTTTCCAGTTCGTCTGTAAGGGAATAAAGAGCCATTATTCCCTAGCGTAATTAATATATAACATTGTACTGCAAAAACCACAGGTGTAATACGTATGTTATATATTATTTGTAGATAAATGTTCATTATTTTACATTTTGAAATAGCTTTAATGACATTCATTCCATTAACTATAGAATGCAAAACATGTCTGCTGTACAACTTTGCGTAATAGGAATCTGTGAGACTCGTTCCTATTAGTAGATTTATTAACTTTGTTTTACAAAAATATTTAAAACAAACTGAAAAATTTTTAAACAGTGTAAAAAATTAGTTTCGGTAATAACAGTTGGTGCATATTCTAACATAATTCATTAGTAATGATGCTTTTGCATGTCCCACAAATCAATGTGCTTTTACAGTGAACATATTATCTTGCTCTCGATGTCGGTTACCTGTTAAACTCACAACGAAGTCTCTTTTTCATTGTACATTTATTCGGTTGGGTTATACAAACCCTGCGGTTTTTGTTTGACGCCTTGAATCTAGAAATCGCGGCTTATCAATGCTTGAGCAGCAGTTTTGTGTGTATATTTCTGACATGCTTTTTTATTATTGTATGTGGCCATAATAAATACCTGCTATTGTAATCAACCCCAGACACTGTGGCCATGGCGCCAATGACCTTCATTGTAATAGGGAAGTGGAATGTGGGCAGGGAGCAGCTGGGCGACCGCATTTAAAGAATATTACCGCAAGTAAGTCATAAATAAAACCGTATGAGATGTGTTTCGTTTTGATTATGTGTAACGTGACAAGATTTTACGTTTTTAAGTTTACACAGTGCGTATGTACTTAAAGCGAAAACTTTCTTGTAAAAATGCCTGGAAAGTATTCGTTTTCTGAACTTTGGCTGAGAAATCCGATTTTTAAAAGCTGGTTACAACCAGTACCTGGAAATTTATTTATTTATTTGTACTTTCATACATTTACGGGAAACCCCATTTACAATAAACAGAAAATGTGTATACATACAAGCTTAATCTATAACTTATTTTTAATATTAGCTAATACAGACATTCTAAAGGATTGATGGCTGCTATTAAACCAATTTAATTGTTTAAACTTGTTGGCAATAATTGCAGTTCGATTTAGATAGAAATGAGTACCATACTTAGTTCGATGGCATTCACAATAGAAAAGGTCGAAGTTACGTGTTAATTTAGAAGGAACTGTTAATTTAATTAATTCGAGTATTTCAGGGCAGTTAACAGAACCATTAATAGTTTTATGTAGAAAAAGTAGATCATTTAATGTACGCCTATCATGAAGCGAGATAAGTTGTAGTATGTCTAAAATATCCTGAACATTGTATTGTTGTTTTTGTAATCCCATTTTATATGCTATAAACTTGATAAACTTTATCTGGACTCTTTCAATTTTAATTATGCTATTTTTGTAATAGGGTGACCAGATGATGGAGGCATATTCAAGAATACTTCTTATTAAGGCACAGTATAACAATTTGCAAGTTGCAATTGAGAATCCTGACAGTAACGAAATACAAATCCTAGCATTTTCATTGCTTTGTTAGTTAAATGTTGTATTTGTGGTTTGAATGAAAGTTTTGAATCTAATATTACTCCAACATCTCTAATTTCATCTACTCTACTCAATACGATGCCATTGATGTAGTACTGTGTTGCCACGGGTGATATAACATGTGAGAAGGTAATGCTATAGCAGTTTTTGATATTAAGAGATAGTCTATTAAGTTCACACCATATATGCAGCGAGTTCAAATCATCTTGAATCATTGTACAGTCACTTGGCGATATGATACTGCGATAGATTTTTAAATCATCTGCAAACATTAGAAATTTGCAATGCTTAAAGACAAGGTTTATGTCATTAATAAACAAAAGAAATATTAATGGCCCAATGTGGGAGCCTTGTGGGACTCCTGACTGTACTGGAAATTTGTACGATGTAAATTGTTTGTATTTGACATACTGCCATCTTCCATATAAATAGCTACTGAGCCATTGTAGCATCTTACCATCAAAACCTGCGTTATACAGTTTAGACATAAGTATATTATTTCGATCGGAAACCTTGGCAAAATCTGTATATAGTGCATCAACCTGGTAACGATTTTCTAATGCCTGTGTTATATAGTTAGTATAAACTAATAGATTTGTGACTGTTGATCTCCGTGTCACAAACCCATATTGATTATTTGCAAAGATCTCCTTGCACTTCCAGGATAGATGATTAGTAATCGGTTTGTCTAGTAATTTAGGAATTGACGACTGGACACAAATTCCTCTATAATTTTGAATCGAATTTTTATTACCTGTTTTAAATATAGGATTTATGAAACTTAATTTCCATGTTGTTGGATATTGACCTTGCATAAGAGAGTAATTAAATAGGTGGGTTAGAGGTGTACATAAACTATAAATACATCTTTGTAACACACTGGCAGGTATATCATCTGGTCCAGTTGAATTGGAGGGTTTTATTTTTCGAAGGGCTTCAAAAACCTCCTCGCTACTCGACACAATTTCATTGACATCTATGGTATTGACATTATTGTCGTAAATTGGAGCACATGGTATAACACATTCATTGATGTACACTTCAGAAAAGAAGTCTGCAAATAAATTGACTGTACTTAAACCCTCGTAGCTGGAGCGATCTTTAAAATGCATTTGGGCTGCTAACTCAATATCTTTTTTTAAATTATTCACATACTTCCAGAAGTTAGCAGGCGCTTTGTGGATTGATGTTTCAGTAAAGATCAAATACTCAATATGTAATTTTCTACTTAAAATTTTGCATTGTAATCTAAGAGAACTAAAAGTGTTGTAATCTTCAATACGGCTAATTGTCTTATATGTTTTATGTGCAGCTTTTTTCTTTCTTAAAAGATACTTCAAATCATTGTTGAACTACAATGGAAACCTTGAGAGTTTTCTTCGTATTCTGGGGACATAACATTGTAGTCCATTGTATATTATGTTATAGAATAGCTGAACTGCATTATCTATATTCACATTATTAGAACAAAATGACCAGTCAACTGTGTTGAAGTATGCATTAAGTGATATGTAATCCCCCTTATTGAAATCAAATTGTGATATGTCATAATATAAGGATTCTTTTAACGATTTAAGTGGAATAGTGATACATATAGCAGTATGATGAATACTATTTTCCATAACAGCTTCAGATACTGTAACATTTTGTAAGTTTGAAAATATAAGGTCAAGCAGCTTATTATTTGAATTGTATACATGGCTGTGTTGTTGTAGATCTAACAGAGGAAGAGTATCAAGAAGGCATTCAGCATTATCTCCACTATTACACAATATGAATTTTTTACTCCATGATAAAGTGGGTATATTATAGTCATCACATAATATGAGCTTGACTGAGGGATAGTTATAACAAATATTTTCTAGAGCAGAGCAATGTAATTCATATATGTTTGATGGTGAAGCTGGCGGGATATACGTACAACCAATAATTATGTTCTGACCGCAATTTATATGGATACAAACAGTTGTTCCACACCAATTACATTAGTTTCAATTACTTGAGCACATAAAGTAGAACGGACTAAGATAAGTACACCCCCTCTTCTCATTTTGGTGCTGGTTTGGATATTTCTGTCATAATGGCATACACTATAACGGTTAGAAGTAAGTTCAGAGTCAAAATATGAACTGTTTAGCCAGGTTTCGGTAATAGCAATAACATCATAACAATCACTTAAATGTTCATATTGCTTTTGTGCCTACTGCAAAAAAATTTTGATATTTCAAAAGCTGGAATACATAATGTAAAACTTCATTCCAAGGGACTAAAGCATTCTAAAATAGCTAATCCACTACTCAATATGAAGCAACCAACTATTGAGAATAATTTAGTTAGAAATACTCCGGTCTCAGACTCTCAGCAAAATGATATTTCAGCTTCAGTAACAGCTGATTTACCTGCAAAAGTGTATTCTGAAGAAGCTGATCGTGAAAATAAAAATATTGCATCATACATGATCCGTAGAGATTACTAAAGCTGAAATATTATGGACTATGCTCAAGACAGTATCTTATTCTTCGTCAAGAGTTCATCAGGATGCTACTGAACTTTTCCAATAATGTTCCCAGATTATTTATAACGAAAAACATGCAGTTACACAAAGACAAAATATGTTATATAGCCACTTTTGGCTTGGGTCCATTTTTCCAAAACGAACTTTTAAATAAAATTAAAGATTGTATTTTTTTGTGTATAAGTTTTGACGAAAGCCTGAATGAAGTTGTGCAAAAATGCCAAATGGACATTTTTGTCAGATACTGGGATGATGAAGATAATATGGTTAAAACAAATTGTTTGTCTTCGTGTTTTCTTGAAAAAACCACTGTCATCGGTCTTTTAAATGGTTTTTTAAATACCCTGGATTCTCTTAGAATACCCATTAAAAAAATTTGTAACTTCAGCATGGATGTGAATCTGAAGATGCTTGGGAACTAAAAGAACACATTCGAAATTCTGGTAGTGATGATGACCCGTAATGTTTGATCTTGGTACGTGTAGGTTGCACATTGTTCATGGAGCGTATAAAACAGCACACAATGGCACTGGTTGGTTTATCAATGAATTTCTTCGTGCATTGTATTACCTTTTCGAAGACACTCCTACTAGAAGAGGAACTTTTATCTATCATACAGGTACAACAACATTTCCACACAAATTTTGGTCAATAAGATGGGTGGAAAATGGTGGCGTTTTACAGCGAGCAATAAAGCTATTGGAGCCTCTTAAAAAGTATATTACAGCAGTTTCAACTTGTCCACCAGATTGTGCTAGTTTTAAGAAAATCAGTAGAGCTTTTTGTCAGGTAGTTTCTTGCTAGCAAAACTAGAATTTCTTTTGTCCATAGTGTCTGATGTCGAACTGTTTGTATCTAAATATCAAATAAATGAACCGATTTTGCCCTTTCTTCATCACGATCTAAGTTCGTTGCTGCATTGTATTGGGGAAAGATTTATAAAAAACGAATTAATAAAAAGTGCAAAAACGTCTTTGGATTTAATTAATATTAAACTTGAAGTTGCCAAAAATTTGTTATCACCAATGCAGATTGATATTGGCTTTGGTGCTAAAATGGCAATCAAGAACTTGAAAAAACTGTTTCAGAACTTAAAATTTTAGTGTTTAAAAAAGATTATCAGACCTTTCTTAAACTCCTTTTTAAGAAAATCAGTGAAAAGTCACCTCTTAAATATAAAATTGTTAGAGGTGCTTCATGTCTTTCTCCATATGTAATGAAAAGTGAAACACTTGGGAAACAGAGGATTTAAGACGCATTAGAAGAATTTGTAGAAAAGAAACATATAAGTCCAGGTTGTGCCGATGGTATAAAAAGACAATATGAAACTTTGTGTGTATCAGAACGTGATTCTTTAAAAGAGTGGCATAATGAATGCTGGATATATATTTTAACGAACTTTTTGTATAATCCTCTATAAACGATAAACAATTTATTACTTTTGTGAGGATAATTTTGACAATGTATCATAGCAATGCTATGGTAGAAAGAGGGTTCTCTATAAACAAATAATGTTTACAGGGCGGCTTAGAAGGAAGATCATTGATTTCACAAAGATTAATTTCTCAAGCAACATTTAAGAATTTAGATATAACTGCGAAAATGCTTCATGCTGTAAGGAATGCATCTTCTTTAAGACGTGAAGCTATTGCCGAAAAAAAGAAATCTAAGGAAAAGGAAGTATGCAGCAAAAAGCTGATTGTGAAGGAAGTTGCAGACTTACAAACGAAACGGAAGGACATAGAGAAGCATAACTTTGAAGAACTAAAAGCATTGGACATCGAGTTGGAAAAATTAAAGAAAAAACTAAAACCATTATGAATTTAAATTGTGTTGTTCTCAAATAACCTTTATATACTTAACTCGACAAATGTCCTAATAACTTAATTTGTGATTATAATGTTATGAAACTTAACATCAATAGAATAAATACAAGTAAGTTTTTTTTAACACAGGTCACTAATATTTTATAAAATGGTCACAAAAGTCACGAATTTTTGTTTTTGAATTTCAGTAGACACCCTGAGCAAGTTACATGGACTACAAACAACAATTATCTACTACAGCAACTTGGAAGTATTGGTACAAAATCATTCTCAAATGGAATTTAAAACTGTTAATGATATTACTAAAGTAGATGCATATATTCAGTCGAAACCTTTTGGTTCTGATGGTGTAAACATTGAGATGATACGCCTTTGCTATCCTCATATCTAACTATCTTGCTTACACTGTTAACTTCAGGGCTATTATTAATAAATAAGGATAATATTGTGATTAGGATTGAAATATATTGTTCTTTGGATATTTTAGTTATAGTAATATGTAGCGATTTTTAGGAGTAAGGCATATGTCTTTGCGGAATGTCGGGTGAGGTCATTGAAATCATGTAGGTAGTGCCAAGAAGTGATAAGAGACGATTTCATTAGGAATAACCCAATTGTATTCGCATTCCTGGCTCTTGTTTTCGAACTATGTAGTAACGATCATGATGCAATAGATTGCTACGTGCATTGACGTAGCCTAACAAAAAAAAGAAGAAAAAAATAAAGAAATTGACCGGGCTCATGCAGTGAGTGGGCGGGGTATAATACATACAAAAATTAAAGAAAGCCTGAAATAAAAATACACGCACTCATTCATTAAAACCACACACAACATAAAAAAAATTATAATTCTAATTAAACAAAAACACATGTTATATCAGTACAATAGTACCAAAACAAATGAAAACAAAAATAAGTAATAATCACAATATGCATGTCAGGAAGAACCAAGAAAAAAAAATCAATCCTTAATATAGCGAGCTACCGTTTCTAGATATCTACCCCCATATTAATTAACAACGAAAGAAAAAGGAATCACAACTCCAAAAACCGCAGCCCTAAATCGTCATCTTAAATTAAAATTAAGTTTATACAATCGTTACAATATCAATCATAATTGTCAACCACCCCCCGTACCGATGATAATTATTTTAGAACCACAAGGTGTAATCATCCAACAAAACGGAAATATACTGGGTCAACCAGTTCATGGAACCCATACAAAAAAAAATAGTGGATAAACACTCACCCACGTGTTGAATATATTGGACCTAACACACCCTTCTTAGGGCCGCAGCGGGGCAGCAGGGTCTAGGACCACGCTATTGGTGCCATATAGCAGGGGGCGGCCATCGCCTCCTCAATTAGGCCCACGGTAACAGGTAGGTCTATCCACCGGAAGAAGCACGCTGTATTGCACTCATGAAAGTCCCATGAAGAAGAAAAGAAATAGCAAAAATATAATGACTGTTTTCATCGTGTATAAGGAAAAGCAAGTGAATATTAATTCGTTTAGCTAAATAACGAGAGTTCAAAAAGTAATATTGACGTTATCAAGCGATTAGTAACTGGGAAACGCGGTTTTATCAGATAGTACGTGACCTTAGTTCGACGAATCTTTAGATGGAAATCACATAAGAATCAATTATACGCGGTCGTACTGTATAACAAGTTAACCGATACCTGAAACAAGGTACTGACTATTTAATTATATCATAATCTTTACGTTTCAAAGCAACTAGATTTGAGGTAAAAATTATTGTAAAGCGGGCTTATGAGGAATAGGCAAAATAGATGGGATGTTGATAAAAGATTTAAGAATAGCAACGGAATCGATTTAACAAAATTATTGTAAAGCGTGCTTATGAATTAACAAGGGAAAAAGGATATTTAATTTATCCCGAAAATAAACGTAACAGGATCCTTCATGTTCATGCTATAAACGATTACTGAATAAATTACATAACAAAACTGATTACAGTGTGAAATAGCAATCACAGCAACCAGTTAAGGATTTTAAAATTTGTCACATCAATATTAGATTTCTCGTTTCAAGTTTTGATGACTTTTATGCCTTTACCATGGATAAAGGCTTTAGTATTCTTTCTATCTTAGAAAGCTGGCTACCTGTCAACTTCCTATCTGAGTTTGTTAGGATTCCTGGATATTCTGTGTTCAGAAAAGATAGATCTTCTAGGGGTGGAGGTGTTTGTTATGTGCAAAATAATATAACTTGCAAAGAAATCTACTTAGAATTGGAACAAATAGGAAATTTAGAACAGCTGCGGTTAAATATCTCAATCAAAAAAATTTCCTATGCAGTTGAAGTCATCTATAAAGCTCCACAAAGTCCAGTTTATTGCCTTCATATGTTAGAACAGGTCTTATTTAAATAATACTTGGAATTTAATTACATCATGCTAATGAGAGATTTGAACATTTTTTAAAGAATAACAATTCTAACTATTCAAAATCAATACTTGCCTCATTTAATCTTGTACAAGTGATTCATCGTCAACTAGAATTACTGAGCGATCGACCACTTTATTAGACCTCATCTGTGTGAGTAAAGATCTTTCTTACACAGACATTGGTACATATGACTTAATAAATATGTCAGACCATCAAATGGTATATTGCAATTTATGCATTAGCCATGAAAAGTTGCTGGCTGAGTCATTCACTTTCTGCAGCTTTAAATACTTTGATATACACGCTTTTCTGAAGTTGCCAACACTATCGACTGGTTAGAATGTTTGAAATATGACTCTATTGATGATACAGTTGTGCGAGTATGTTGTAGTCAAATTGCTCTGTGAATTAATTGGAATATATGGTGGTAAAACAGTCAATTAAATGCTGAAATTGTGTTAAATAGTGTAATTTAATTAAAGGAGAAATATTCGAATTTAATATTATAAACAAATAACAGGGTATCTACTGGCACGGAAAATCCAGAAAGTACTGAAAAAGTGCTGATTTTGTAAAGCAAGTCCGGATATGTGGAAAAAGTGCGGAATTTATACTTCACGTACTTAAACTAAGCGTCTGCTTTTAGACATTACAAAGTCTGACTTTTATTTTGTAGTCTTTCATTGTGTGTAAAATAAAACTTTCGTGATTGCTAAAGTGCCTAAAAATATATAGGTACGTATATGCGAAAATAGTGTGCAGGTATTAGGCTATTGTTAGAAATGTTTTACTACTAAAAATTGCTCGAACGGATGCAACGGCCGTAAATACATTCATAATCGAAAACAAATTACATTACATCTCTCTTCAGACTAAATCCATTCTTCTCAATTAAATTATTTAAGTGCTTTAATGCTGGATCTTTAGGCACTCTAGCAAGGGCCATCTATTTCTGCAAGTATTGATCTGAATAATACATCACTGTTGATAATTGAAATATCATCACTTTACAAGTCTAAAAGGAATTGCCGAAAGAGTGCCTCAATTCATTTTATAACTTATTAAAAACGTCAATAAGAAACATGATGACCTCTAAATTACTTTCGAATGCAAGTAGTTCAGTTATTCAGTGGTGAAATTTGTAGAGTTGTTAGCAGAAGATAAACATAATTATTTCAAAATTTTTATCTGTATTCATTCTAGTTTACTAGTCAATAAAATGGATTTCTGACAGTTTTCCATGCCCTCCTACTTCGCAATTACTCAACTGTTTTACCGTTGATTGAATCGACGGTTTTTTACATTTTTAGTTTAAACATCCCATCTTGTTATCTTGAGTATTAGTCATAATGGGATCTTTCTGAACCATTCATTCAGAGTTGCATTGTTTAACTTACTTCAAAGAAGTAAGCTATTTTTTCCTTCCTCATTATACTTATTAAAAGATTAAATTTAGCGTACTTAACTCTTATTTATAATACAAGTTACAACGTGGCAGCGGTGATTTTATTATGTGCTGCTAATTTGAATTGTGGGAGTTTTTATTAATATTGTAAAACAAATTTAGCACCGTAGTGCTTTTTTTTTATTAATATGCCCGGTAAATACCAGTTTAATCTCTTATGGTTAGATTTAGAGGAGTGTAGATTGTGGTTACGGCTGTGTGAAGATAAATTTTGTGCGGTTTGTAATATGTGCAGAAAGGAGTTTGATGTTAGTCAAAGTGGTATACATTGTGTTAAAACACACATAAAGGTAAAAACATTTGAAAATTGTGCAACCTTTACTGACGGGGACTCAAAGTACACTTTTAAAGTGCCTACAATTAGCATAGGTATTGAATGTTTAAATACAAATGCAGGACTTGTCGTCGCTGATGGTGATAAAGTAGTAGCAAGTACAAGTGCACCTAATTCCTTACCAAAAGATAGTTCAATGTATTCTGGTAATAGTAATATATTAAAGTAAAACCTACTTACAAAGAGAAGAAGTTAAGTGTAGCAGAAATTTTTTGGTGTATTCACTAAGTTATGACACATTCCTCAGAGTGTGATTGCAAACAATTTACAGCTTCATAAGGATAAAATAACTTGTTCTGTAACGTATGGACTAGGATCTTATATCCAAAATGAACTTTCTAACCATTTAAAAGAGTGTACATTTTATACTTTGTTATTTGACGAAAGTCTTAATAAAATATTCCAACTTGGTCAGATGGACATAATTGTTAGATTTTGGGATGAGGCAACAGATGCTGTACAAACACGATTTCTAAATTTGGCATTCTTGAAACGTGAAACTGCTTCTGATTTAATGACTAAATTGATTGAATCTATAACTTCGTTGGGCTTGTCTCTGAAAAAAATCGTACAGGTAGAGATGGATGGTCCTAACGTTGTAACATGCCTTTTTGCCTATATTTTAGCGTGTTACATTGTGCTTGGCACTATTAGCATTTAAATGCTTATATCTACATTTAAATATAAAATTACTCTATTTTCTATAAGAATTTATCTCGCACAATCCTGGATTATTAGTTTTAATCCACAAGTTCCTAATTTGTTACATAGTACAAATAATTATATTTATATGAAATTTTCCTATTGGTTATTTCTGAAGTGTTTATTCCAAAAGCACAACTGGTGTGGTTCTAATTCTGTATTATTGAGAATAATCGCTAGAGATCGTCCATCTCGAAGATGGCGAAAATAATTTAGTTGAAGTGTCAAATTTTCATTTCTCTTTTGATATCTGATTGCTTATCTGGCACTGTTGGCCATTTTTGATTTGAACTTCTACCTTGCCTCATGTGCTTACCTGGTATGTAAATTTTCTAATCATAAATCCTAAATTAACATTTAAATATAATTTTAGATGTTTAGTATGAAGGATAAAGAAGTTGTTTATTCGTTTAACCCATCAAATAATTATACCGATGGTAAGTTATTAACGGATTAATTTTCCTTTGCACATCGTGTTAAATTTTCACTTTTGTAACACAACTGAATTTTCTAGGGTACTCCGGTTACCTATGTTCCGATTACCTGTGTTTTGGTTACCGATTTTACGGCGACTTGTTCTCTCATTCAGATTTCTACATGGAAAAGTTGCTCGTGCATTTGCACAACCAGATGATGTAAAATAAATACTCTCATCACAAGAATTTTATATTTCGTTTCCTTCTACTTTACATATTTCCGCTCAGTTATTATCTTATTAAAATAATATCTACAAGTTAATTTATGGAACAGAAGTCTGTTAAAGACAACATTTGAAGTCGACCACATGCTGTTTTGTACCTACACTAGGAGATCCACCAATGCAGGATGTCTCAGTTTCCTGGATATGAAGAATTCCTATAAATTAAGTAACTATTAGTATTAGTTCAGTTACTGATAAAGGGTGTCCCAAAATTTACGCAAGATATAAATTTGCTGCCATTTGTGCAGTAAACTGTTGGCAACCCTGAAAAATAAACAGTTTAACAGTCTAGGGTTAGTAAAAATGAAGCGTTACACGACAGAACGTGTTTTTATTGTTGAAGAATATCTCAAAAATAATGAAAGTTTGGCGGCCACAGTTCGAAAATTTCGTACAAAATACGGTCGGAATGTTCATTTAACTTTGTCAACTGTGAAGAGAGTAATTGAAAAATTCAGGAAGACTAGATCTAGTGGTGATGCTAAAAATTCTGGTCGTCCAAAAACAAGCCGTTCAGATGTCAATATCGAAGCAGTGCATGACAGTGTTGGTGAAAACCCAAGAACATCAGTTCGACGACGTGGACAAGAACTGCAAATTTCAAGAAGCTCTCTACAGCGTATACTCGCTGAAGATTTGCGGCTCCATGCCTACAAAGTTCAATTAACACAAGAACTTAAGCCTAATGACCATGCCCAGCGAAGAGAGTTTGTTGAATGGATTATCGAACATCAACAAGTGGACCCTGATTTTTCCTAAGCGACGAAGCACATTTTCACCTTGATGGCTTTGTTAATCGACAAAATTGCCGCATTTGGGGTTCAGAGAACCCACATGTGATTGTCGAAAAAAAATGCATCCACAACGTGTCACTGTTTGGTGTGGATTTTGGGCTGGAGGCCTTCTTCGAAAATGAGGCTGGTCAAGCAGTGACTGTTACTGGTACTCGATATCGCGACATGATAAGAGAGTTCTTTCTCCCTCAATTGGATGATATTGATGTGGAGAACATGTGGTTTCAACAAGACGGTGCCACATGCCATACAGCCCGTGAAACAATCCAATTACTGAATGAGACATTTCCTGGTCGTGTTCTCTCTCGTTTTGGTGATCAGAATTGGCCCCCTAGATCATGCGATTTAACACCATTGGATTTGTTTTTTATGGGGTTATTTGAAATCAAAGGTCTCGCCAACAAGCCCACAACAATCCGTGCGTTGAAGGAGGAAATTCAGCTGCATTACTGAAATTGGGCCACATTTATGCACAATTGTCATGGAAAATTTTGACAAAAGAGTAGTGCGTATGTGCCAGCAAAGCCGTGGAGGACATTTGCCCGATGTGTTATTTCATACATAACCCTATTGTGTGTACTTTATGATTCTTTAAAAAAATTATACGTTAAAGAAGAATAAATGTGTTTTATATTTAATTCAAATCTTGCATAAATTTTAGGACACCCTTTACTACAGGTATGAGATTAAAACTTTTACCTTATCGTTTTTCTGTTAAAATAAAGAGGCCTAACCTCTATTTAAATTTGTCTTTGTCACTACAAATATTTTGTTTTGATTATTTAAATTTGTCTTTGTCACTACAAATATTTTGTTTTGATTATTAATTACATTTTACTTATCTTAAATAATTTCAAATATAATTCTCTAATACATAACCTAAAAATATGTAAACATTCGGAACTTCATGAAGCTTCTTATGGTAAAAAAGGTTTATTACTTGAACTTTCATTTCATGTGCATTTGTTACATGACATTATTACAATTATGATCACTTTTTGATTTACTCTCGCATTAAGTTAAATTTTGAATTTTTAAACAGATTATTTATTTTGATTTCTCTATAGAAATTTTCTCGTGTACATTTATTAAATATATGAATTATATCATGTTAAAATATATAGCGATGTCTACAATGTTAATGACACAAGCGTATATCTTATACATGCCTTTGGAATTGTAATAACTGAGTATTAATATACATATTTAGTCAAATTTTTCTTATCGTGTTTTAACTTTTGTTTCTCTAAGTTATTTTACAGTTGTGTAATCAAGTAAATTTTAACATTCAGATATTCTCTAAACATTCCTCTTACCCTGTGATTTCAAATCTCATGCAGCCTCCAACCTTAAAGGTCGATGCAAGCAGTGCCGAAGTATTTCTTATACTTAGTGGTGCAATTACTCTTTTTATAACATCGAGAAAAAGTAAGGAGCACATGGCGCCCAACCATTCCTTTTCTTTCTATACCTGCCTACGTTTATACGTGCGCCAAAATTTTCTTGAAGCGTTGTTTTTATTTATAAACGCCTACGCTTACACGTGGCAGCTAACCTGTTTTTAATATTTCTATTAGTCACGATTACACGTGGCACATTTTTCTCGATTTTCTTATTCAAAAACAAACAAAATTTTTATTGATAGGTACAAAAAATTTTGACATTGTTGTTTAAAATTTATTGTCAGAATCGTTTCGCACAAACCCACATTTTGTCCAAAATTTTTTTCCTACGACCATGTTTGCACGTGGCACAAAATTGTAAAACTTTATCTTCCCGTAATTTAGTTATTTTTTAAAAACACATCCAATCGTATCTTAAGGTAATTTTTGAAATAAATATATAAACATAAATTAAATAATTATTTTCTTAGAAATAATTAATAAAAATGGATTAATATTTAAAAGCGGGATATTTATTAATAGATGAACTTGAATATGAAGTCAATATAAGGTCAATAAATACAAAAAGAAGTCCATGTAAGAAAAAGAAAACTTTTAGCTCGTGAATTACGTACTGAAATAAATAAACCACCCGCATAAAGATATCTTAAATTATACAAAACTTTTGAGCAATAGCTAATACATTAGATTCTATTACTATTTTATTAAACGAATTTGAAGGTGACAGTAAAAATTCAGTATATAGAAGAATAAAATCCCGTCTGGCACATGTTTGTGGCAGAATTCAACGTTTAAATATTACAGATAGTGAAGATGAAGAACAAGCTACAATGTTTAAAAATTATGCAACTGCAATAGAAAAAAAATTGCCCCGACATCGAGATATTTTTGTTCCTGCAGATTATATCAATATTATAAAATCTGCAAGACAATTCCCAGAATCTTATAAAGTTGTATTTTTAACTTATAAAGATTTCCATAGCTTTGCTGGTGGTAGGTACAAAAGTATTAGACCGGGGAATAAAAAAGGAGATCCGGTTGTGACTGATATTGTAGGGTTGCAATATGAACCCGAGGAAGGTATAATAAAATATAAATTAGATTTTAGCCAATGCTGGCAATCTTTGCCCACAAGACCCAAGCCCAAGTCTGCATCTATTTCTTCAGAAAATCGCCCATTCCTATATAAATCGCCTTTAAGTATAGAAGTTAAAAAATTTGTACATTTACAAGAAATGAAGCCTCTTATTCCATCTGACCATTACTTTTTTTTTGACTCTAACTCATGGATACCCCCATAATATTGGTACATGTTCACATATTATTAACTGTAACTAATAATAAAATATTGTCAAATTACACTATGGTATAGTGATTTATGTTGATTTTCTTATGGAATTTAGGACCCTTTTTGTAAGCAGTATAATGCTATCGCATTGTAGTTTGTAAGTTTACAAATTTAGTTTAATACATTTATTATTTGTAATTACTGTTTTAATCTACCTTAGTTTGGATTGGTTACAATACGCACTATGTCATAGATTATGTACAGAAGTCACCCCTGCTGAGCAGTGCAATAAGTTCAATATCGCTTTATCTTTTTTTATAAATCAAACATAGATGTCATTTTTGCATTTTCACAAAGCTTGTACAATGGTAGAAGGGTCACAAACAACTCGTATTAAAAAAGTGGACAGGCTAAAAATTATTAAGTTTTCTTTCTCTCCTGTAAAGTTCTCTTTTTTGACATAGAACGCTTTGCAGTATCAGCGACGATATGGCTTTCCATTCTCGACATTTGATCTAAGATGTGTGATTAAAAGCTATTTAGAAAGACAGGGTAGAAAAGCGAAATGCTTCAAACAAAACTTACTTGGCTCTGATTGGGTCAAATTATTTCTAAACAGAAACAAAAACCTTACCCAGCGAATCGCTCAAAATATAACTTATGTGAGGCGGCAACTGATGAAGAAACCATTAATGCTTTTTGACCATTTACATAACGAATTAAACGGTATTCCTTTTCCAATATCTGTAATTTTGTGAAACAAATTTAGTTGATAATCTAGGCTTAAGAAAATAATTACTAAACGAGGTACAAAATATCCAGAAAGAATTAGAAATACCTCAAAAGCATGCACCTCAATGATGGTTTGTGGCAATGCTGATGGTACATTAGCACCACTTTATGTTAGTTACAAATTCCATAAATTATGGAATACATGGACAGAAAATGGCCCTCCTAATACAAGGTATAGTCGAACTAGTTCTGGATGGTTTGACTATCAAACTTTTGAAAACTGGTTTTTTAATTTGCTACTTCCAATTTTAAAGCGTCTTGATGGACGCAAGCCTATTATTGGTGATAACTTGAGTTCACACTTGAATCTACAGGTAGTTCGAGAGTATGAGGCGAACAATATTTGCTTCATTGCATTGCTACCAAATAGCACGCACTTACTTCAGCCTCTAGACGTAGCATATTTTTGATCTATGAAGAAAAATTAGAGGAAAGTGTTGAATGAATGGAAGGAGACAACACATGGTAGTAGGTATTCAACCATCTCAAAAGACGAATTTCCAAGACTTTTAGCCAAATTGATGATATGTTTATAAGAAAAAGATGTAATTTAAAATATTTACCTACCGCGTGAGGGTATCCAATTAACAATAAATAATAAATAACAGGACCTCTAACACTATCGTACCCTCACGTTTCGGGACGTTGCCTCGCAAGCTGCAGCAGTCGGTGAAGGGGGGGTTCATTAAACAAACACACTGAGACGAAAATTCGATTGTTTTATTGAACGAGCTACTAACTAAAACTTTGACTAATTACATATGCATAACAAAATATAAAGTAAATAACCTTATGTACAAAAGGGCGCCACCATGGGAATTAAACGGCCCATGGACCAATCGCGTAATAGCTCTCGTCGCACTTTGTTCGTGGGCGATGAACCAAAATGGCAGAACAGAAAATAAGTCACTTATAGTCTCCGGCTAGCACAAACACAACTTAACTAACAAACATATTTTGAATAGATACAGTTCTAGGTGTACACACCCAATAACAAAAATTTATTAATGCTACTCTATTCTAATTAACTTGCATAGTGCGACGACCCTTTTTAACCACGGGGTCATCTACACCATGAAAAATACGACCTTCTCAAGGGTCAAATAGTACCGTAACTTGACTTCGGGCCTGAGCTTTGCATTCTCAGGTAGTCTCGTGGATTAGTGATTAACGACCTCTGACACCGTCGAAACACAATATAATAGAAGACCCTTCTAAAACGATGCGGTCTCCAAAGCAATAATAAAACGGATCAATTTACTTGAACTGGGAATTCACCGGAATTGTATTTTATGGAAGTCGACAAATACTGTTTTAAACAAATAACTGACTTATGCTGCATAACACAGCCTTGAGTTCATAGTAATATCACATATACTAATTACTTACTCAGAGAAATAAATAACTTAAAACATAACGGCCCGCACTTGACTGCAGAGAAATAAACACATCACTAGTAACCGTTAGCTTTAACCTCTAACGCGTCTGGAAATAAACAACCCGATTCCCACCGGCTGGCCTCCTTATATACATTTTGGTTAATTGAAAAATAACCCTTTCTTGACGCTCTTACTCGGCTTAGGATGCGCCGGTCGTAAATCTTTAATTTTAATTAAAACTGTCAATGCCTAAAATAACCACAACCGTAGCTCTCAGAATTGATTTTAGTTGAGTGCTCAGCTAATTGAAAAATTGCTTCAGACCACCCTGACATAAATAGGATCCTAAAGCATGATTGACATCTAATCATAGATATGGACTAATCTGACATGTTTAGTGCCCTTAAAGTAAGTGCCTTTAGAAAAATTGATTAACTCTTGGATTAGATCTTTCTGGGAACTTCGCTGAGAAGCTACTTGGGTGATCCTGCAGCCGCTACAATTCTAATAATTAGCATGCTAAAATTAAACTAGAAACTAACTATTTTTAGGAATACTAGAACTATTAGAGCTTATTAAAACAGTATGTTACACAGCCCCCCTCGAAAAATTGAAATTGCTCTTAGGAATTTCAAGAAAATTGAAAAAAAAATAAATGTAGAAATTAACACCTCCCACCGCAATTATGTTTAAGACAACTGAGTCTTTTCAGAAAATTGGCGGAAGGAAAAAATAAAAAATTGGAAAAAATAAAATATTAGTGAGGTTTTAGGTCTTGGACGTGGAACACCCTAGCGGTTTTCCGTCCATGGAAGATAGTCTATAAGTGGTAGAACCTAAAACTTCCATCACCTTTGCTTCTAGGAACTTCGGGGCTAATTTTTATTGAAATGTTTAGAAGCATCTGATAATATAAAATTGCGCTTCACACTAAATCCCTACTTTGAAATTTAATGGTCTGCGCCTTAAATTGTAGAGTGCGTATTACGTTCATACGCCAAATGTATGTTCTTCTGAACTTCTTTAAAGATGGGCGATAATTCATTAAGGTCTTGAATCAATTGTTCTCGAGTATCAATTGCTAGATCCTCTGGATTTAAATCCTTTAATTTATTATAGAATTCCCGGACAGAGGAACCGTGCGTCCAAAAGCTAAAAATGTTGGGGAATATTTTGTGGATTCATGAACAGCATTACGAAGCGCATGGGCAATTTTGTGAATATTATCGTCCCAATTCTTATGAGAATCTTGAATGTAACTGCGAATGGCAGCTCCAATTACCTTGTTAACGCGTTCTACATAATTAACTTGAGGATGGTAGCTGGCGTTAAACCAAACCGAAGGTATTTTATAATTTGTCATGAGATTGGAAAATAAATTACTTTTAAATTGGGGCCATTATCTATCATACAAATTTGAGGTACCCCATATACCAAAAATACAAAATTTTCCAGGTAATTACAAATTTGTTTTGTTGAAGCGCTGCGCATGGGATGCAATAAAGTGAATTTTGTAAACCAGTCAGTAACAACTAAAAGGTAAGTATTCCCCAATTTCGAGCGCGAAAGGGCCCCATTAAATCAATCGACAAACATTGAAACGGAAATGAAACTTTTTCTCTTTGCCCATAAAACCATAATGGTTGAACGTGCTGGATTTGCTTTGGCAACACGTAACACATTTACTAATGTATTTAGAAATATATGACCGCATTTTAGGCCAGTAATAGAGCTCTTTGATTTTTGTATATGTTTTAAATACACCCAAATGGGCGAAACTGGATCATCATGGCATTCTTTTAAAATTTGTGCACGGCATGATTTCGGCACTACTAACTTCCACTCAATTAAATTGGCTTTGATATTCAAATTATTCGGAATAAACTTATACATTTTATCATCTTCTACTCTCCAATCGGGATATAGATCTGGCTTTTCCTTAATATTATTTAACATGTTTTGTACCAATCCTCGACCTCGTCTAAAGAAAAATTTAAAGAATTAATAGCATAGGCTCCACTATTAGGAGCTTGGGATAATGTATCTGGTACCACATTAAATTTACCCTTCCTGTGGATAACTTGAAATCAAATTGTTGGAGTTTCACACTCCATCTAGCTAAACGTCCCGCAGGATCTTTTAAGTTGTGGAGCCAAATTAAAGAATGATGGTCCGTAATGACCTTAAAATGAGTTCCTTCAATATATGGTCGGAATTTTTGAATAGCAAAACACACCGCCAAAAGTTCCCGTTCTGTGACTGAATAATTTTCTCTGCTGAATTTAAACTGCGAGAAGCATAAGCAATTACATGTTCTTCGTCTCCTTCTCCCTGAGTTAAAACACAACCAACGCCGTAATTTGAGGCGTCACATTGTAAAGAAAAACTTTCGAAAAGTCAGGACTCCTTAAAATAGGAGCCTTTGTAAGAACATCTTTAATTTTTCAAACGAAATAAGAGCCTCGTCCGTCCATTTAATCGCTTGCGATTTTCTCTTTCCCTTTAGTAAATCATTAATAGGTGCTATAATTGTGGCAAAATCCAAAACAAAACGCCTATACCAAGAACACATACCGGTGAAACGTTTTATTTCAGTGGCTGTCTTGGGTTGAGGAAAATTTACAATTGCGTCAATTTTGCTGGGTCAGTTCGGAGACCATCTTTATTCACAATATATCCCAGATATTGTAACTCTGGTTTACAAAACTCACATTTTGAACTGTTAATTGTTAAATTAGCGCCTTTCAACTTCTCATACACTTCGTTCAAAATTCTAATATGCTCCTTAAATGTGCTTGAAATAATAATTATATCATCTAAATAAACAAATACTGATTGGGATAATAAAAATCAAAAATAGAGTCCATGAGCCTCTGTAATGTGCCTGGAGCATTGGCCAAACCCATCGGCATTACATTATATTGAAATAATCCGCGCCTTGGGACAGTAAAGGCTGTTTTTCCTTGCTTTCGTCACTCAAGGGCAATTGCCAGAAAGCTTTTTAAATCGATTGAACTGAGATATTTCGCATTGCGTAATCTATCAAGAATGTCATTTACAAACGGAATGGGATACGCGTCTTTTTGTAATTGAATTTAATCGTTTAGCGTCAAAACATACACGAAATTCACCTTTGCTTTTTCTTTACTAATAGCATGGGGAGTTCCACGGGCTATTGCTTGGGCTAATAATGCCTTGTTCAAGCATTGCATCAATTTCTTTATTAACATGTTCCAACATCGCCGGTGATAATGGGTAATACCTTTGTTTAATTGGTTCAACGTCTTCCGTTGTAATATGATGTGAAATTTTAGTGGTTCGGCCTAAGGTAGGACGATCTAGGGATTGAAATAAAGAAATAACCTTGTTTAATTCAAATTTCTGGTCTTCATTTAAATCGGCCATGACTTTAATGAAATTTAATTTATTCGTTTCCGCAGAATGAGCATAAAATTCATTTTTTGAAAAATCTACTTTCAATTCAAATAATTGACAAAAATCAATCCCTAACGTTAGGGTACACTCTATTGAGTCGGAAACTAAAACATTTAAAGACCGAGTAACCCCGTTTATAGTCAAGGGCAAATTAATTGAACCTAAAATTGATTGTGCAGTGCCATCCGCGGTTGTTAATATAGACGTTTTTACATTTTTAATTAATTCTAACTTATATTTATCCAATAAACACAAACCATGTCTGCCTAAAATAGAGGTATTCGTGCGGAATCCAACAGTGCAGTATAAGTTTCCTTAAATATCTCGATATTAATATAAGGTCTTGTATCATCTTTTACTTTATAAAAATTTGAAAAAACCTTAGATGATTTACAAAAATTCTTAACTTTTACTAACCAATCCGACCACGTCTTTTTGTCAGCAGCAATATTATTAAACGAAGAAAAGCAACGGCTGACTACGCGCTTTCCTGTCCTTAGTTTTTTGAATTATTTGAGCAGTTTGGACAATTTGTGGACGTAACTTCCAACTGCCCACAAGAATAACAAAATATTCCGCGTTTCTCCGGACAAGTATGAAACGAGTGACCTCGTCTTATTACAGTTGAAACAAATAGTCGAAAATTTTGCTGTGTTTTTAAAATAATTCGAAACGCCGGACCGTGGTAAATTATTATTAGAAAATGAACTCTGTCGAACTTGACGTTCTAAGATAACTGGTACGTTGGCAGAATCCGAATGTTCCTGTTTAATAAAATGTGTGGCTTAATGTCTTTTAAAAGCTTACAACGAGAAATCAAATGGGAAATGTCAGTCACTTCAATTAACGCCAGTTGCGTGGCATAAAAAGTCTGTAAATTTCTTTTAATAATTTTTATTTGTTCCCTGATTGAAATGGACTCTTCTAATTGAGAAAATAAATTTACCATCTTTGAAATATAAATGGTAGGTGATTCATCGGCGCCTTGCCGTCTGGATTTAATTAACATTAAAAGATTCTCTGCATAATCGGCTGAAAGAAAATCTTGTTTCAATTTAAAAATTAATTGTTCCCATGAATTTACTGTACACCGCGTTGCTCTATACCAATCCAGTGCTGAACTGGTGAAAGATCAATAGCCCCTTCGAAAAGGTCATCTGACGAAACTTTTCTTGCAACTTGCAGTTCTTTGACGCGTTGAATAAAATCTAAAACCGATATAGAATCAGATTCACCCGAAAATTGTAATCCCCACTTGTGGATCGGGACTGATGTCGTTGTTTTATTCAAGGACTTAATTAGCGTACCTAAATCATTACTAGAAATCGAGACCGATGGGGTATTAATGGAAGAAACCGCTGATGCTCCAGGGCATGAACCCTCTGCTGTTGGTGTTATTGTAGGATTTTATTACCGCTAGCCGAACAATAAAGAGGGTTATCGTTAATCTCATTTTCCCCGTTTACCTGTTCTAAAATCTCAAAAGCTCTAATGCATTTGGAATGCAGTTCTTTGTGTACTTCTAAAAATTCAATATCGAAATTGACATAATTTAGTCTCTGTGTTACATGCATTAATCTCGTGTTAAGTTTAATATATTCTGTCCTTTTAGGAAGAATGGTAAAAGAATTTAAACAGTTTTCTAATTCAAAAATCTTAAGTTTTAATAATTCAATTTCGTCCTTTTGAACGATTTCAATTTTCTCATACTTAGAAAAACATTACTGTCGACTTTCTCAACAATGAGTTTTCTAAATAATTTTCGCTTTTCTAACACACTTAACTTTGTTGGTTCAACGTTCCTAATTAAAGTTCATTACTAAGCTCATCGCTTCTTAAAGCTTCTACCACATACATGACTAACTAAAAGGTAAAAGCCAACAATAACGAAACTTGTTCCTAAATCACTAATATTAAACTGTAATTCTGCCTAACACTAAATAAAAACAAAACAATCTAAAAATTCGTCCGTGTGTTGTTTACCATAATTACAATTTTAACCACGTTAATGCGCCAGTGTAATTTAAAATATTTACCTACCGCGTGAGGGTATCCAATTAACAATAAATAATAAATAACAGGACCTCTAACACTATCGTACCCTCACGTTTCGGGCGTTGCCTCGCAAGCTGCAGCAGTCGGTGAAGGGGGGGTTCATTAAACAAACACACTGAGACGAAAATTCGATTGTTTTATTGAACGAGCTACTAACTAAAACTTTGACTAATTACATATGCATAACAAAATATAAAGTAAATAACCTTATGTACAAAAGGGCGCCACCATGGGAATTAAACGGCCCATGGACCAATCGGGTAATAGCTCTCGTCGCACTTTGTTCGTGGGCGATGAACCAAAATGGCAGAACAGAAAATAAGTCACTTATAGTCTCCGGCTAGCACAAACACAACTTAACTAAACTTAACTAACAAACATATTTTGAATAGATACAGTTCTAGGTGTAACACCCCAATAACAAAAATTTATTAATGCTACCCTATTCTAATTAACTTGCATAGTGCGACGACCCTTTTAACCACGGGGTCATCTACACCATGAAAAATACGACCTTCTCAAGGGTCAAATAGTACCGTAACTTGACTTGGGCCTGAGCTTTGCATTCTCAGGTAGTCTCGTGGATTAGTGATTAACGACCTCTGACACCGTCGAAACACAATATAATAGAAGACCCTTCTAAAACGATGCGGTCTCCAAAGCAATAATAAAACGGATCAATTTACTTGAACTGGGAATTCACCCGGAATTGTATTTTATGGAAGTCGACAAATACTGTTTTAAACAAATAACTGACTTATGCTGCATAACACAGCCTTGAGTTCATAGTAATATCACATATACTAATTACTTACTCAGAGAAATAAATAACTTAAAACATAACGGCCCGCACTTGACTGCAGAGAAATAAACACATCACTAGTAACCGTTAGCTTTAACCTCTAACGCGTCTGGAAATAAACAACCCCGATTCCCACCGGCTGGCCTCCTTATATACATTTTGGTTAATTGAAAAATAACCCCTTTCTTGACGCTCTTACTCGGCTTAGGATGCGCCGGTCGTAAATCTTTAATTTTAATTAAAACTGCCAATGCCTAAGATAACCACAACCTAGCTCTCAGAATTGATTTTAGTTGAGTGCTCAGCTAATTGAAAAATTGCTTCAGACCACCCTGACATAAATAGGATCCTAAAGCATGATTGACATCTAATCATAGATATGGACTAATTTGACATGTTTAGTGCCCTTAAAGTAAGTGCCTTTAGAAAAATTGATTAACTCTTGGATTAGATCTTTCTGGGAACTTCGCTGAGAAGCTACTTGGGTGATCCTGCAGCCGCTACAATTCTAATAATTAGCATGCTAAAATTAAACTAGAAACTAACTATTTTTAGGAATACTAGAACTATTAGAGCTTATTAAAACAGTATGTTACAAAGACATGGAAAATTTCATATCTGGTTTTAAAAAAACTGGAATCTTCCCATTAAATCGAGAAGTCTTAAAACGTTTATGCAGTAGATATAGCTTAAGAAGCTAAAGTAAAGGAAGTAGTTGGGAATAGCTTTATCAAACACCTTCACCAAACAAGAGTAGAGGCTACACAATCAAGACATCAAATAAGAAGAAAAAAACTAAAGCGTTCCACCTGGAAAAAGCATAACTGCTGCTGATTTTCCTCATGTCTGTGCAGAAGACACACTTGAAAATAATTCAATTATTGACCATGAAACACCTCAACCTTCATGTTCCACTATAGCACGTCAATCTAAAAAAGGTCAAAAATTTTATCAAGATTCCTCAGATAGCAACAGCGAACTGGAATATCAAGAAACTGACGACAGCACAAGTAACGTATTATCTGAGACAAATCAAGGTTTAGATGACACAGGCGCTGCTAATAATACAGCTTTCCTTGCGAAGGAAGTTGGAAACTATGTTCCTGTGCGTTTGATGGCAAGTATTTCCTGGAGAAATTTCAAAAACCAGTGAGAAAAGTGCAGTTGTAAATGTAATGGTTCGTTTTGGTAAACAATGGAAGTGGCCACAGCAGAAGGATGAGATTTATTATAAGAACAATGAATTAATCATAAACATAAATAAACCAGTTCAAAGAGGAAGACGAGAACTGTTTGATGTTCCTGAATTAAACCATTTGTTGGACTGAAGTCCATCTTATAAACAGTTGATTTTAAGTACCTACTATCTACTTTACTTTTTAAGACAAGATAATATCGTTCTTAATAAAATTATTTTTTAGAAATCCAACTTAGAATTTATCTTTTCCCCACTTGTACCTATATTTTATTCTAAATTAGCTTTCAGAAGTTTGCTCCGCCGTCAAAAAATCAAGAACATTACTTAAAAAACAGAATTTAAAAACAATTCCCATAAAAAAGTTACAGTCTGTTCAGACACACACGCAGTATATATATGTGAATATTCTAATGCTGCCTAGAACTTAATTTGTTTTAGAATAGCTTTCTTGGGAGTTACTTTGTATTAGCATTCAAATCAAGTGGAGTAGCAATAGAAAATTTTTATTGTCACAAAGTAACCCCAAGGCATGGGGTAACATTGTGACGCTGTTTTTTATATATTGTTATTCAGCAAAGTTATGCAAAAAGTCACATAGCATATGAAAGAGCAAATTACAGGTTATCAATATATGCAACTGAAATTGGATAGAATTGAAAACTTTTGATATATCTTTAAAAAATGCCAAAAAGTGTCACAAAGTAACCCCCATCTACGGTAGTTCTTGTTTTAATTATGAAAAAGTGTGCAAATATCACACACGTATCAGTGGAATCACCATTAAGCAGAAGCGTCAATAAACTAAATGTGATGATTTATCTCAAATAGTTTGCAGGCTTTGTATTTTAGTAAGTAGTACATGAGAAACACTCGGTGTGAACAAATTATACTATCAGTTAAACACATTAGATGTAATTATATATACCTGTTGGAATAGAGCTTCATGGAAATTTGGATTAAATTTTTCATTTAGTGGATCTACAGGCTCCAAACCATGTCTCTTAAACACCAATTGTAACTGAGCTTCAGTCATGATTAAACCTTGATATAAACTTTTCAGATGTGGATTAACATCATTGATTTCTTCTTTAGGAACACTTTCTGTAGCTTTACTTAAAACATCGGCAACCTCTAGTAAATCTTTACAAAAAGACTGTATTCCATATATCTTAGCTTCTGAAATTTGCTTCGATAAACGAGTTCTTAAATTCTCACCATCTGCTAGTGCCCGTTTGTATTTATCCTACAAAACCATGCAAATTCAAAATGTAATATTCAAGTAAACTTTTAGTACTAGTAGTTCGGTATTTTTTTCATTTAAAGAACCTATTTCCTTGTTTAATTTATCTAATTCTTCCTTTATTGTATTATCAGTGGTCTCTTCACTAAGTTTACTTTCTACTTCAGGCTCTATTGGCTTAGCTGTTGGGTCTGTTGCAGCATTACTTACATTTTCCCATAGGTCAGAGCAATAGATCTAATCAGGAGTGAATGAAAAATTACATTGCATTACACCACATTATTAATACCTGGCATTCAGCTGAAATGTATCGGTTATAAGTTGTCCCAATTTGAATAATCTTTTCATTGTACATTTATTCGGTTGGGTTATATAAACCCTGCAGTTTTGTTTGGCCTTGAATCTAGAAATCAGACTTATCAATGCTTGAGCAGCAGTTTTGTGTGTATATTTCTGACATGCTTTTTATTATTGTATGTGGCCATAATAAATACCTGCTATTGTAATCAACCCCAGACACTGTGGCCATGGCGCCAATGACCTTCATTGTAATAGGGAAGTGGAATGTGGGCAGGGAGCAGCTGGGCGACCGCATTTAAAGAATATTACCGCAAGTAAGTCATAAATAAAACCGTATGAGATGTGTTTCGTTTTGATTATGTGTAACGTGACAAGATTTTACGTTTTTAAGTTTACACAGTGCGTATGTACTTAAAGCGAAAACTTTCTTGTAAAAATGCCTGGAAAGTATTCGTTTTCTGAACTTTGGCTGAGAAATCCGATTTTTAAAAGCTGGTTACAACCAGTACCTGGAAATTTATTTATTTATTTGTACTTTCATACATTTACGGAAACCCCATTTACAATAAACAGAAAATGTGTATACATACAAGCAATCTATAACTTATTTTTAATATTAGCTAATACAGACATTCTAAAGGATTGATGGCTGCTATTAAACCAATTTAATTGTTTAAACTTGTTGGCAATAATTGCAGTTCGATTTAGATAGAAATGAGTACCATACTTAGTTCGATGGCATTCACAATAGAAAAGGTCGAAGTTACGTGTTAATTTAGAAGGAACTGTTAATTTAATTAATTCGAGTATTTCAGGGCAGTTAACAGAACCATTAATAGTTTTATGTAGAAAAAGTAGATCATTTAATGTATGCCTATCATGAAGCGAGATAAGTTGTAGTATGTCTAAAATATCCTGAACATTGTATTGTTGTTTTTGTAATCCCATTTTATATGCTATAAACTTGATAAACTTTATCTGGACTCTTTCAATTTTAATTATGCTATTTTTGTAATAGGGTGACCAGATGATGGAGGCATATTCAAGAATACTTCTTATTAAGGCACAGTATAACAATTTGCAAGTTGCAATTGAGAATCCCTGACAGTAACGAAATACAAATCCTAGCATTTTCATTGCTTTGTTAGTTAAATGTTGTATTTGTGGTTTGAATGAAAGTTTTGAATCTAATATTACTCCAACATCTCTAATTTCATCTACTCTACTCAATACGATGCCATTGATGTAGTACTGTGTTGCCACGGGTGATATAACATGTGAGAAGGTAATGCTATAGCAGTTTTTGATATTAAGAGATAGTCTATTAAGTTCACACCATATATGCAGCGAGTTCAAATCATCTTGAATCATTGTACAGTCACTTGGCGATATGATACTGCGATAGATTTTTAAATCATCTGCAAACATTAGAAATTTGCAATGCTTAAAGACAAGGTTTATGTCATTAATAAACAAAAGAAATATTAATGGCCCAATGTGGGAGCCTTGTGGGACTCCTGACTGTACTGGAAATTTGTACGATGTAAATTGTTTGTATTTGACATACTGCCATCTTCCATATAAATAGCTACTGAGCCATTGTAGCATCTTACCATCAAAACCTGCGTTATACAGTTTAGACATAAGTATATTTAAGTTTACTCGATCGGAAACCTTGGCAAAATCTGTATATAGTGCATCAACCTGGTAACGATTTTCTAATGCCTGTGTTATATAGTTAGTATAAACTAATAGATTTGTGACTGTTGATCTCCGTGTCACAAACCCATATTGATTATTTGCAAAGATCTCCTTGCACTTCCAGGATAGATGATTAGTAATTGGTTTGTCTAGTAATTTAGGAATTGACGACTGGACACAAATTCCTCTATAATTTTGAATCAATTTTTATTACCTGTTTTAAATATAGGATTTATGAAACTTAATTTCCATGTTGTTGGATATTGACCTTGCATAAGAGAGTAATTAAATAGGTGGGTTAGAGGTGTACATAAACTATAAATACATCTTTGTAACACACTGGCAGGTATATCATCTGGTCCAGTTGAATTGGAGGGTTTTATTTTTCGAAGGGCTTCAAAAACCTCCTCGCTACTCGACACAATTTCATTGACATCTATGGTATTGACATTATTGTCGTAAATTGGAGCACATGTTATAACACATTCATTGATGTACACTTCAGAAAAGAAGTCTGCAAATAAATTGACTGTACTTAAACCCTCGTAGCTGGAGCGATCTTTAAAATGCATTTGGGCTGCTAACTCAATATCTTTTTTTAAATTATTCACATACTTCCAGAAGTTAGCAGGCGCTTTGTGGATTGATGTTTCAGTAAAGATCAAATACTCAATATGTAATTTTCTACTTAAAATTTTGCATTGTAATCTAAGAGAACTAAAAGTGTTGTAATCTTCAATACGGCTAATTGTCTTATATGTTTTATGTGCAGCTTTTTTCTTTCTTAAAAGATACTTCAAATCATTGTTGAACTACACTGGAAACCTTGAGAGTTTTCTTCGTATTCTGGGGACATAACATTGTAGTCCATTGTATATTATGTTATAGAATAGCTGAACTGCATTATCTATATTCACATTATTAGAACAAAATGACCAGTCAACTGTGTTGAAGTATGCATTAAGTGATATGTAATCTCCCTTATTGAAATCAAATTGTGATATGTCATAATATAAGGATTCTTTTAACGATTTAAGTGGAATAGTGATACATATAGCAGTATGATGAATACTATTTTCCATAACAGCTTCAGATACTGTAACATTTTGTAAGTTTGAAAATATAAGGTCAAGCAGCTTATTATTTGAATTGTATACATGGCTGTGTTGTTGTAGATCTAACAGAGGAAGAGTATCAAGAAGGCATTCAGCATTATCTCCACTATTACACAATATGAATTTTTTACTCCATGATAAAGTGGGTATATTATAGTCATCACATAATATGAGCTTGACTGAGGGATAGTTATAACAAATATTTTCTAGAGCAGAGCAATGTAATTCATATATGTTTGATGGTGAAGCTGGCGGGATATACGTACAACCAATAATTATGTTCTGACCGCAATTTATATGGATACAAACAGTTGTTCCACACCAATTACATTAGTTTCAATTACTTGAGCACATAAAGTAGAACGGACTAAGATAAGTACACCCCCTCTTCTCATTTTGGTGCTGGTTTGGATATTTCTGTCATAACGGCATACACTATAACGGTTAGAAGTAAGTTCAGAGTCAAAATATGAACTGTTTAGCCAGGTTTCGGTAATAGCAATAACATCATAACAATCACTTAAATGTTCATATTGCTTTTTGTGCCTACTGCAAAAAAATTTTGATATTTCAAAAGCTGGAATACATAATGTAAAACTTCATTCCAAGGGACTAAAGCATTCTAAAATAGCTAATCCACTACTCAATATGAAGCAACCAACTATTGAGAATAATTTAGTTAGAAATACTCCGGTCTCAGACTCTCAGCAAAATGATATTTCAGCTTCAGTAACAGCTGATTTACCTGCAAAAGTGTATTCTGAAGAAGCTGATCGTGAAAATAAAAATATTGCATCATACATGATCCGTAACGAGATTACTAAAGCTGAAATATTATGGACTATGCTCAAGACAGTATCTTATTCTTCGTCAAGAGTTCATCAGGATGCTACTGAACTTTTCCAATAATGTTCCCAGATTATTTATAACGAAAAACATGCAGTTACACAAAGACAAAATATGTTATATAGCCACTTTTGGCTTGGGTCCATTTTTCCAAAACGAACTTTTAAATAAAATTAAAGATTGTATTTTTTTGTGTATAAGTTTTGACGAAAGCCTGAATGAAGTTGTGCAAAAATGCCAAATGGACATTTTTGTCAGATACTGGGATGATGAAGATAATATGGTTAAAACAAATTGTTTGTCTTCGTGTTTTCTTGAAAAAACCACTGTCATCGGTCTTTTAAATGGTTTTTTAAATACCCTGGATTCTCTTAGAATACCCATTAAAAAAATTTGTAACTTCAGCATGGATGTGAATCTGAAGATGCTTCGGGAACTAAAAGAACACATTCGAAATTCTGGTAGTGATGATGACCCCGTAATGTTTGATCTTGGTACGTGTAGGTTGCACATTGTTCATGGAGCGTATAAAACAGCACACAATGGCACTGGTTGGTTTATCAATGAATTTCTTCGTGCATTGTATTACCTTTTCGAAGACACTCCTACTAGAAGAGGAACTTTTATCTATCATACAGGTACAACAACATTTCCACACAAATTTTGGTCAATAAGATGGGTGGAAAATGGTGGCGTTTACAGCGAGCAATAAAGCTATTGGAGCCTCTTAAAAAGTATATTACAGCAGTTTCAACTTGTCCACCAGATTGTGCTAGTTTTAAGAAAATCAGTAGAGCTTTTTGTCAGGTAGTTTCTTGCTAGCAAAACTAGAATTTCTTTTGTCCATAGTGTCTGATGTCGAACTGTTTGTATCTAAATATCAAATAAATGAACCGATTTTGCCCTTTCTTCATCACGATCTAAGTTCGTTGCTGCATTGTATTGGGGAAAGATTTATAAAAACGAATTAATAAAAAGTGCAAAAACGTCTTTGGATTTAATTAATATTAAACTTGAAGTTGCCAAAATTTGTTATCACCAATGCAGATTGATATTGGCTTTGGTGCTAAAATGGCAATCAAGAACTTGAAAAACTGTTTCAGAACTTAAAATTTTAGTGTTTAAAAGATTATCAGACCTTTCTTAAACTCCTTTTAAGAAAATCAGTGAAAAGTCACCTCTTAAATATAAAATTGTTAGAGGTGCTTCATGTCTTTCTCCATATGTAATGAAAAGTGAAACACTTGGGAAACAGAGGATTTAAGACGCATTAGAAGAATTTGTAGAAAAGAAACATATAAGTCCAGGTTGTGCCGATGGTATAAAAGACAATATGAAACTTTGTGTGTATCAGAACGTGATTCTTTAAAAGAGTGGCATAATGAATGCTGGATATATATTTTAACGAACTTTTTGTATAATCCTCTATAAACGATAAACAATTTATTACTTTTGTGAGGATAATTTTGACAATGTATCATAGCAATGCTATGGTAGAAAGAGGTTCTCTATAAACAAATAATGTTTACAGGGCGGCTTAGAAGGAAGATCATTGATTTCACAAAGATTAATTTCTCAAGCAACATTTAAGAATTTAGATATAACTGCGAAAATGCTTCATGCTGTAAGGAATGCATCTTCTTTAAGGCGTGAAGCTATTGCCGAAAAAAGAAATCTAAGGAAAAGGAAGTATGCAGCAAAAAGCTGATTGTGAAGGAAGTTGCAGACTTACAAACGAAACGGAAGGACATAGAGAAGCATAACTTTGAAGAACTAAAAGCATTGGACATCGAGTTGGAAAAATTAAAGAAAAAAACTAAAACCATTATGAATTTAAATTGTGTTGTTCTCAAATAACCTTTATATACTTAACTACGACAAATGTCCTAATAACTTAATTTGTGATTATAATGTTATGAAACTTAACATCAATAGAATAAATACAAGTAAGTTTTTTTTAACACAGGTCACTAATATTTTATAAAATGGTCACAAAAGTCACGAATTTTCGTTTTTTAATTTCAGTAGACACCCTGAGCAAGTTACACGGACTACAAACAACAATTATCTACTACAGCAACTTGGAAGTATTGGTACAAAATCATTCTCAAATGGAATTTAAAACCGTTAATGATATTACTAAAGTAGATGCATATATTCAATCGAAACCTTTTGGTTCTGATGGTGTAAACATTGAGATGATATGCCTTTGCTATCCTCATATCTAACTATCTTGCTTATACTGTTAACTTCAGGGCTATTATTAATAAATAAGGATAATATTGTGATTAGGATTGAAATATATTGTTCTTTGGATATTTTAGTTATAGTAAAATGTAGCGATTTTTAGGAGTAAGGCATACATCTTTGCGGAATGTCGGGTGAGGTCATTGAAATCATGTAGGTAGTGCCAAGAAGTGATAAGAGACGATTTCATTAGGAATAACCCAATTGTATTCGCATTCCTGGCTCTTGTTTTCGAACCATGTAGTAACGATCATGATGCAATAGATTGCTACGTGCATTGACGTAGCCTAACAAAAAGAAGAAGAAAAAATAAAGAAATTGACCGGGCTCATTCGGTGAGTGGGCGGGGTATAATACATACAAAAATTAAAGAAAGCCTGAAATAAAAATACACGCACTCATTCATTAAAACCACACACAACATAAAAAAAATTATAATTCTAATTAAACAAAAACACATGTTATATCAGTACAATAGTACCAAAACAAATGAAAACAAAAATAAGTAGTAATCGCAATATGCATGTCAGGAAGAACCAAGAAAAAAAATCAATCCTTAACATAGCGAGCTGCCGTTTCTAGATATCTACCCCCATATTAATTAACAACGAAAGAAAAAGGAATCACAACTCTAAAAACCGCAGCCCTAAATCGTCATCTTAAATTAAAATTAAGTTTATACAATCGTTACAATATCAATCATAGTTGTCAACCACCCCCCGTACCGATGATAATCATTTTAGAACCACAAGGTGTAATCATCCAACAAAACGGAAATATACTGGGTCAACCAGTTCATGGAACCCATACAAAAAAAAATAGTGGATAAACACTCACCCACGTGTTGAATATATTGGACCTAACACACCCTTCTTAGGGCCGCAGCGGGGCAGCAGGGTCTAGGACCACGCTATTGGTGCCATATAGCAGGGGGCGGCCATCGCCTCCTCAATTAGGCCCACGGTAACAGGTAGGTCTATCCACCGGAAGAAGCACGCTGTATTGCACTCATGAAAGTCCCATGAAGAAGAAAAAGAAATAGCAAAAATATAATGACTGTTTTCATCGTGTATAAGGAAAAGCAAGTGAATATTAATTCGTTTAGCTAAATAACGAGAGTTCAAAAAGTAATATTGACGTTATCAAACGATTAGTAACTGGGAAACGCGGTTTTATCAGATAGTACGTGACCTTAGTTCGACGAATCTTTAGATGGAAATCACATAAGAATCAATTATACGCGGTCGTACTGTATAACAAGTTAACCGATACCTGAAACAAGGTACTGACTATTTAATTATATCATAATCTTTACGTTTCAAAGCAACTAGATTTGAGGTAAAAATTATTGTAAAGCGGGCTTATGAGGAATAGGCAAAATAGATGGGATGTTGATAAAAGATTTAAGAATAGCAACGGAATCGATTTAACAAAATTATTGTAAAGCGTGCTTATGAATTAACAAGGGAAAAAGGATATTTAATTTATCCCGAAAATAAAGCGTAACAGGATCCTTCATGTTCATGCTATAAACGATTACTGAATAAATTACATAACAAAACTGATTACAGTGTGAAATAGCAATTACAGCAACCAGTTAAGGATTTTAAAATTTGTCACATCAATATTAGATTTCTCGTTTCAAGTTTTGATGACTTTTATGCCTTTACCATGGATAAAGGCTTTAGTATTCTTTCTATCTTAGAAAGCTGGCTACCTGTCAACTTCCTATCTGAGTTTGTTAGGATTCCTGGATATTCTGTGTTCAGAAAAGATAGATCTTCTAGGGGTGGAGGTGTTTGTTATGTGCAAAATAATATAACTTGCAAAGAAATCTACTTAGAATTGGAACAAATAGGAAATTTAGAACAGCTGCGGTTAAATATCTCAATCAAAAAAATTTCCTATGCAGTTGAAGTCATCTATAAAGCTCCACAAAGTCCAGTTTATTGCCTTCATATGTTAGAACAGGTCTTATTTAAATAATACTTGGAATTTAATTACATCATGCTAATGAGAGATTTGAACATTTTTTAAAGAATAACAATTCTAACTATTCAAAATCAATACTTGCATCATTTAATCTTGTACAAGTGATTCATACGTCAACTAGAATTACTGAACGTGCGACCACTTTATTAGACCTCATCTGTGTGAGTAAAGATCTTTCTTACACAGACATTGGTACATATGACTTAATAAATATGTCAGACCATCAAATGGTATATTGCAATTTATGCATTAGCCATGAAAAGTTGCTGGCTGAGTCATTCACTTTCTGCAGCTTTAAATACTTTGATATACACGCTTTTTCTGAAGTTGCCAACACTATCGACTGGTTAGAATGTTTGAAATATGACTCTATTGATGATACAGTTGTGCGAGTATGTTGTAGTCAAATTGCTCTGTGAATTAATTGGAATATATGGTGGTAAAACAGTCAATTAAATGCTGAAATTGTGTTAAATAGTGTAATTTAATTAAAGGAGAAATATTCGAATTTAATATTATAAACAAATAACAGGGTATCTACTGGCACGGAAAATCCAGAAAGTACTGAAAAAGTGCTGATTTTGTAAAGCAAGTCCGGATATGTGGAAAAAGTGCGGAATTTATACTTCACGTACTTAAACTAAGCGTCTGCTTTTAGACATTACAAAGTCTGACTTTTATTTTGTAGTCTTTCATTGTGTGTAAAATAAAACTTTCGTGATTGCTAAAGTGCCTAAAATATATAGGAATGCGTATATGCGAAAATAGTGTGCAGGTATTAGGCTATTGTTAGAAATGTTTTACTACTAAAAATTGCTCGAACGGATGCAACGGCCGTAAATACATTCATAATCGAAAACAAATTACATTACATCTCTCTTCAGACTAAATCCATTCTTCTCAATTAAATTATTTAAGTGCTTTAATGCTGGATCTTTAGGCACTCTAGCAAGGGCCATCTATTTCTGCAAGTATTGATCTGAATAATACATCACTGTTGATAATTGAAATATCATCACTTTACAAGTCTAAAAGGAATTGCCGAAAGAGTGACTCAATTCATTTTATAACTTATTAAAAACGTCAATAAGAAACATGATGACCTCTAAATTACTTTCGAATGCAAGTAGTTCAGTTATTCAGTGGTGAAATTTGTAGAGTTGTTAGCAGAAGATAAACATAATTATTTCAAAATTTTTATCTGTATTCATTCTAGTTTACTAGTCAATAAAATGGATTTCTGACAGTTTTCCATGCCCTCCTACTTTGCAATTACTCAACTGTTTTACCGTTGATTGAATCGACGGTTTTTTACATTTTTAGTTTAAACATCCCATCTTGTTATCTTGAGTATTAGTCATAATGGGATCTTTCTGAACCATTCATTCAGAGTTGCATTGTTTAACTTACTTCAAAGAAGTAAGCTATTTTTTCCTTCCTCATTATACTTATTAAAAGATTAAATTTAGCGTACTTAACTGTTATTTATAATACAAGTTACAACGTGGCAGCGGTGATTTTATTATGTGCTGCTAATTTGAATTGTGGGAGTGTAGATTGTGGTTACGGCTGTGTGAAGATAAATTTTGTGCGGTTTGTAATATGTGCAGAAAGGAGTTTGATGTTAGTCAAAGTGGTATACATTGTGTTAAAACACACGCAAAAGGTAAAAAACATTTGAAAATTGTGCAACCTTTACTGATGGGGACTCAAAGTACACTTTTTAAAGTGCCTACAATTAGCATAGGTATTGAATGTTTAAATACAAATGCAGGACTTGTCGTCGCTGATGGTGATAAAGTAGTAGCAAGTACAAGTGCACCTAATTCCTTACCAAAAGATAGTTCAATGTATTCTGGTAATAGTAATATATTAAAGTAAAACCTACTTACAAAGAGAAGAAGTTAAGTGTAGCAGAAATTTTTTGGTGTATTCACTAAGTTATGACACATTCCTCAGAGTGTGATTGCAAACAATTTACAGCTTCATAAGGATAAAATAACTTGTTCTGTAACGTATGGACTAGGATCTTATATCCAAAATGAACTTTCTAACCATTTAAAAGAGTGTACATTTTATACTTTGTCATTTGACAAAGTCTTAATAAAATATTCCAACTTGGTCAGATGGACATAATTGTTAGATTTTGGGATGAGGCAACAGATGCTGTACAAACACGATTTCTAAATTTGGCATTCTTGAAACGTGAAACTGCTTCTGATTTAATGAATAAATTGATTGAATCTATAACTTCGTTGGGCTTGTCTCTGAAAAAAATCGTACAGGTAGAGATGGATGGTCCTAACGTTGTAACATGCCTTTTTGCCTATATTTTAGCGTGTTACATTGTGCTTGGCACTATTAGCATTTAAATGCTTATATCTACATTTAAATATAAAATTACTCTATTTTCTATAAGAATTTATCTCGCACAATCCTGGATTATTAGTTTTAATCCACAAGTTCCTAATTTGTTACATAGTACAAATAATTATATTTATATGAAATTTTCCTATTGGTTATTTCTGAAGTGTTTATTCCAAAAGCACAACTGGTGTGGTTCTAATTCTGTATTATTGAGAATAATCGCTAGAGATCGTCCATCTCGAAGATGGCCGAAAATAATTTAGTTGAAGTGTCAAATTTTCATTTCTCTTTTGATATCTGATTGCTTATCTGGCACTGTTGGCCATTTTTGATTTGAACTTCTACCTTGCCTCATGTGCTTACCTGGTATGTAAATTTTCTAATCATAAATCCTAAATTAACATTTAAATATAATTTTAGATGTTTAGTATGAAGGATAAAGAAGTTGTTTATTCGTTTAACCCATCAAATAATTATACCGATGGTAAGTTATTAACGGATTAATTTTCCTTTGCACATCGTGTTAAATTTTCACTTTTGTAACACAACTGAATTTTCTAGGGTACTCCGGTTACCTATGTTCCGATTACCTGTGTTTTGATTACCGATTTTACGGCGACTTGTTCTCTCATTTAGATTTCTACATGGAAAAGTTGCTCGTGCATTTGCACAACCAGATGATGTAAAATAAATACTCTCATCACAAGAATTTTATATTTCGTTTCCTTCTACTTTACATATTTCCGCTCAGTTATTATCTTATTAAAAATATCTACAAGTTAATTTATGGAACAGAAGTCTGTTAAAGACAACATTTGAAGTCGACCACATGCTGTTTTGTACCTACACTAGGAGATCCACCAATGCAGGATGTCTCAGTTTCCTGGATATGAAGAATTCCTATAAATTAAGTAACTATTAGTATTAGTTCAGTTACTGATAAAGGGTGTCCCAAAATTTACGCAAGATATAAATTTGCTGCCATTTGTGCAGTAAACTGTTGGCAACCCTGAAAAATAAACAGTTTAACAGTCTAGGGTTAGTAAAAATGAAGCGTTACAGCGACGAAGCACATTTTCACCTTGATGGCTTTGTTAATCGACAAAATTGCCGCATTTGGGGTTCAGAGAACCCACATGTGATTGTCGAAAAAATGCATCCACAACGTGTCACTGTTTGGTGTGGATTTTGGGCTGGAGGCCTTCTTCGAAAATGAGGCTGGTCAAGCAGTGACTGTTACTGGTACTCGATATCGCGACATGATAAGAGAGTTCTTTCTCCCTCAATTGGATGATATTGATGTGGAGAACATGTGGTTTCAACAAGACGGTGCCACATGCCATACAGCCCGTGAAACAATCCAATTACTGAATGAGACATTTCCTGGTCGTGTTCTTTCTCGTTTTGGTGATCAGAATTGGCCCCCTAGATCATGCGATTTAACACCATTGGATTTGTTTTTTATGGGGTTATTTGAAATCAAAGGTCTACGCCAACAAGCCCACAACAATCCGTGCGTTGAAGGAGGAAATTCAGCGCTGCATTACTGAAATTGGGCCACATTTATGCACAATTGTCATGGAAAATTTTGACAAAAGAGTAGTGCGTATGTGCCAGCAAAGCCGTGGAGGACATTTGCCCGATGTGTTATTTCATACATAACCCTATTGTGTGTACTTTATGATTCTTTAAAAAAATTATACGTTAAAGAAGAATAAATGTGTTTTATATTTAATTCAAATCTTGCATAAATTTTAGGACACCCTTTACTACAGGTATGAGATTAAAACTTTTACCTTATCGTTTTTCTGTTAAAATAAAGAGGCCTAACCTCTATTTAAATTTGTCTTTGTCACTACAAATATTTTGTTTTGATTATTTAAATTTGTCTTTGTCACTACAAATATTTTGTTTTGATTATTATTTTACTTATCTTAAATGATTTCAAATATAATTTTCTAATACATAACCTAAAAATATGTAAACATTCGAAACTTCATGAAGCTTCTTATGGTAAAAAGGTTTATTACTTGAACTTTCATTTCATGTGCATTTGTTGCATGACATTATTACAATTATGATCACTTTTTGATTTACTCTCGTATTAAGTTAAATTTTGAGTTTTAAACAGATTATTTATTTTGATTTCTCTATAGAAATTTTCGTGTACATTTATTAAATATATGAATTATATCATGTTAAAATATATAGCGATGTCTACAATGTTAATGACACAAGCGTATATCTTATACATGCCTTTGGAATTGTAATAACTGAGTATTAATATACATATTTAGTCAAATTTTTCTTATCGTGTTTTAACTTTTGTTTCTCTAAGTTATTTTACAGTTGTGTAAACAAGTAAATTTTAACATTCAGATATTCTCTAAACATTCCTCTTACCCTGTGATTTCAAATCTCATGCAGCCTCCGCAACCTTAAAGGTCGATGCAAGCAGTGCCGAAGTATTTCTTATACTTCGTCGTGCAATTACTCTTTTTATAACATCGAGAAAAAAGTAAGGAGCACATGGCGCCCAACCATTCCTTTTCTTTCTATACCTGCCTACGTTTATACGTGACGCCAAAATTTTCTTGAACGTTGTTTTTTATTTATAAACGCCTACGCTTACACGTGGCAGCTAACCTGTTTTTTTAATATTTCTATTCGTCCACGATTACACGTGGCACATTTTTCTCGATTTTCTTATTCAAAAACAAACAAAATTTTTATTGATAGGTACAAAAAAATTTTGACATTGTTGTTTAAAATTTATTGTCAGAATACGTTTCGCACAAACCCCACATTTTGTCCAAATTTTTTTTCCTACACGACCATGTTTGCACGTGGCACAAAATTGTAAAACTTTATCTTCCCGTAATTTAGTTATTTTTTAAAAAACACATCCAATCGTATCTTAAGGTAATTTTTTGAAATAAATATATAAACATAAATTAAATAATTATTTTCTTAGAAATAATTAATAAAAATGGATTAATATTTAAAAGCGGGATATTTATTAATAGATGAACTTGAATATGAAGTCAATATAAGGTCAATAAATACAAAAAAGAAGTCCATGTAAGAAAAAAGAAAACTTTTAGCTCGTGAATTACGTACTGAAATAAATAAACCACCCGCATAAAGATATCTTAAATTATACAAAAACTTTTGAGCAATAGCTAATACATTAGATTCTATTACTATTTTATTAAACGAATTTGAAGGTGACAGTAAAAATTCAGTATATAGAAGAATAAAATCCCGTCTGGCACATGTTTGTGGCAGAATTCAACGTTTAAATATTACAGATAGTGAAGATGAAGAACAAGCTACAATGTTTAAAAATTATGCAACCGCACTTTTAATTGATGCTGAACTTTATGAAAAAATAGACAAATATGAACAAATATCTGGTATTAATGATAATTCTTTAACAAATAATAGTAACCCAACAATAAATGTACATCCTTGCATAACAAACCCTGATCCAATATCTTCTTGGTCAGTTAAATTTGATGGTAAACAGTCATCAGTGTATGAATTTTTAAAGCGAATTACTGAACTTGCTGATACTAGAAATGTAACAAAACAAGTACTTTTCAGTTCGGCAATGGAATTTTTTGTCAGAGACGCTATTATATGGTTTAGGGAAGTCCAACATATAATAAATGATTGGGATTCTCTAGTAGAACGTTTAAAACGTGATTTCTTATCTCCAAATGCAGAAAATTTACTTTGGGACGAAATAAAAAACAGAAGACAAAACAAGATGAACCAGTATTGCTATATATAATGCAAATGCAAAATTTATTTAGACGTTTTAAAAAATTACTGTTAGAATCGACAAGAAGTATAATTGTTCAAAATTTACTTCCAGATTTTATAACTCCACTTACTCATTTCCCGGTAAATACAATTGTAGAATTAATAATAACGGCACAAAGATTACAAGAATCGTTTAGATTAAAAAATTTAGCAATTTCAATTGATAACGAAAAACAACCAAATACCTCCACTTTTATTGAAAATAAAAATACCTTACCTAATACCTCACCTAATCAAGTAAATAAAAAAAAATTGTTTCAAAATATACAACCGATACATAAAATAAATTATTTATCGCAAAGAAATACTAAATTTCAACCATCAATGAGTGTTCATCCTAGAACCACATATTATAATAAAAATTTTAGTACCTCTATACCTCAAATAAATTCAACAAATAATGATATAAAAAATAGTGTTACCTCCTTTCCTCAATATAAAAATAACTATCCAGTAAATACAAATTTACCTAAAATACAACCCCTAATACATAGAACTCAATACTTTTCTAAAAATTTTACATCAACTTGAGTCACGTGTTTTAATTGCAGACGACAAGGTCATACTTATTAAAATTGTAGACAAATAAGAAAAATATTTTGCTACAGATGTGGTTTCCCACAAGTAAGTATAAATAACTGTCTTAAATGTTCCAAAAACTAAATAGTTGGTTCAGGACAAGTAGTCGATCTTGTACGTATTGCCTAAAGGCTACAAAGATACATAAAACAAATAAAAATTTAATTTCTACCTTTAAAAATAAAAATAATAAAAATTTAGTTACTACTTCTAAATTTAAAAATTATAATGACTGGTTAAAATGGTTAAACACAGTTAAAAAATTTTATAAACCAACAAAATTTTATGTTGAACCTTATAATTTTATATCTAAACCATCTGATAACAGACCCTATATTAAAGTTAAATTAATAGATACAGATATCACTGCATTGTTTGATACTGGAAGTAATATTTCTGTAATAGGATCTCTTGGTATACCTTTCATTAAAGATTTAAACCTAAAATTTTCACTTTATCAAAACATACATTATTTACCCGATGGTACCCACAAAAGTTGATGGTACCAGATTTACCTATTTTATAAACGAAGTTTGTCGTTTCATTACATGCCTTATAGTACCTACCTTACCTCATTCATTTATCTTTGGAACAGATTTGCAAAGAAATTTGAAATTACCTTAAATTTTAAAATGATTCCTGGGAAGCTTTTCCCAAATCAAATATCTTAATACCATTATTAGATAGTCCTGATTTATCAGAAATTTCTAAATTAAATAATAAACTCAGTACCTTAGAAGATTTACATCCATCAGAATTATCTGAAGCTAAACAAATAATAGATTTCTTTAATACAATCGGTCGAACAGATAAAATATATATGAATATAGACACAGGTGATAGTAAACCTATTAGGAAATGTCCATATCCAATGTCTTCCTTTATGTCAAAAATTTTAAATGAAAAATTAGATGAGATGCTAGCTTTAAATGTAATAGAAAATGTAACTCACTCGGTGTTCCCCAGTTTTATTAGTAAAGAAACCTTCTGGTGATTATAGAGTTTGCTTTGACGAAAGAGCTTTAAACGAAATTACTACTCATGATAGCTATCCTATGCCTAATGTAGACCGTATTCTAAATATGTTTAGAGGTGCTACATATATTTCAAGTTTGGATTTAAGACATAGTTTTTGGCAAATTCCTTTAACTGAAGAATCGAAAGATAAAACAGCCTTTAGTGTCATCTCTAGAGGTCAATTTAGATTTGTTACTGTCCCGTTTGGTATAAAAATATTTTCTATGCATTTTATTCTTGAATATGTAGGTGTTTTCACTTATAACCAATTAAAATATTCGAATGTTCTGATCATGCTTATTTTCCGTTTTTCATGCAACAAAAAGTACTGAATTTTTCAATTAAAGTACAGAAAAAGTACTGAATTTTTATTCAGTTGTTCGAGTAGACACGGTGAATAAATCTTCAATCCTATTTAGAAATCTGACAAAAACCGTGTATAATTTGATACATAGTTATTAGTTTTATTTTCAAATTCCAATAGAGTCTTATCAGTTACCTTCAATAATAGTGATAATGTAACTAACTATTCCTCAACATTAAATATAAAATTGGACTTCAAATTGGAATTACTGATTATTGTATTTAAAGTTTATTTTTAACCTTGTGCTATTTTATCGCCCAGCATCTTCAACAATATATTTCATATAACCAGTGGCACACCTTATAAGAGGCAAATATATAATGGACTACCTAAAGTGCAATAATTCCAAATTGTCTGCTGAGGTCAGTGATAGGAGGCTCATTAGATGTGATAGCTGCAAACACCAAAATATATATATATATATATATATATATATATATTATAGTGGTTTTTATATTATCAAAAATAAATACGAAAGAAACAAATTCAAAACACCCTGTATAAAGGGACAACCAGAAATTACGTGCGAAGGTTATATTAGTTAATTCATTTTTAAGTATCAGGTTAACGAAATTTTATAAATAATTAATGAAATTTAAGTAGGTTTGCAAAGAAATTAAATAGTAGAAGCCAAGGCCATTAATTTAGTAATTAATTTGAATTTAATTGAACGATTATTGATGTATAATATGCATAAAAGCGTTTAAAAACCCAATAATACCAAAAATGAGACGCGTTGCTAACGAACAAATATATCAGGAGGGTTGAAATACGTGGAAAATCCAGCTCGTAGAAGTGTTTAAAATGTTACGATTGAACACCTGTGTGTTTTTAAATGTCACATTCCAATAAATTCTGTAGATAACAAACAAAGATTCTACGTATATTGTAAAACCGTCGCATGCGTTCTATAGAAATACTAATGAAGGGGTTATTTAACGCACGTAGACAGTCCACGTGTGTAAACAGTGGACAAACAAGAATATTGATTTTTCTACCACTCAAGCAAGGTTAGAATGAGACGTAGAAAACGTATAAGCATGAGACCACAATAGTAGAGGAGGGATTTGAGAAACGTCATTAAGTCTACGATTGGTCGATATGTTAGTTCGACTTGATATAGACACGAGGATAGTGTAGCGTAATTTTCTTAAAATTTTTTAACGAGGTACGGAAATTCACAGATTTGAAATTGGGGTTGAGTGCAAAATTGTGAGAATGTGTTGTTGTGAGCGGAATTTCGGATAACTGGAGAGGTTACATTGGAAAGACATAAATACTCTAGAGAACTAGGACTCGCTCTCTTGTCTTTTAACTTCGTGCCTTATTATTTCGATCGTCCCAAAAGCACGTATAAAAGTTGACACGAGGTTGTAAGTATTCACAAATCATTTTTAATTGTATTGCATAGTGGTAGCCTCTAAATAAATTAAAACGCGGTTAATGTGCTGAGATTGTTATTATTTTAATTGAGGTACCACCTATAATTTTTAATCAACTCGTGTCGGGACATTAAGTAACGTAGATTACTGTGAAATGAAATTTGGAATTTGGATACACCGAGAAGGAGGCGTTGGCGGATCAACGTAAATGGAATTCGTCTAGTCATAGCGAGAAACGACCTGCAGAAAACCTGCAAAATTTACATGGCATCATCTACAGAGCGGAGTTTCCAGGTAACGATTTAAAATTGTGATTTCTATAAACTGTAAATATTGGGGTAGAGTATGAGAGTGTTTTCAAGGTAGTGTGAATTATTTGAGTATTGAACAGAATTTGTGTAAATAACTTTATTATGGTATTCAACTAGAAATTGAAGGTGTCTAGAAAGCTTTTAAATGTTCCATCAGAACGTGAAATTTTTGTGAAGAGTACATGGCTTTGTTTTTTTTTTGTAATTTAAGAGTATGCACAGTAGAGGGGCATGCATTATGCAGAAGTAGTTGGGTTATTATGAGCTCACCATACCCCACAGTTTACGTAGATTATTAAAATAAATAAATAAATTATAATAAAGGAATTTTAGAGAAGGTATTATTCAAGGTTCATTTACTCTGCGTACATTTTATGTGTTTGATGAGTTTAAAATTAAATAAAGGCATTACAAAATAAGAGTTACTGAAGTGTAACGTGAATAATAAAATATGGACAATAATAAATTGCATTTGTAAATAGGAATAAATAAAAGATTGTATGTTTGTGTATTTTGTGGTTTTATTGGGAGAGTGCGTGGATGATAGAATATGAGAGTGAATAGATATCCAAGAGGAGATCCAAATGAGCTAGCTGGAAGCAGTTGAAGAAGGCCATTCAACCGAGGAAGAGTCAAAAACGGGTAAAAATATTTTTTTTGTATAATTTAATTTTTGGAAAATTTTCTATTTTCGAATTTGAAAATTTTATAAATATTTTCGAGTACATTTTATGGTTGGTGAGGAGCTTACCCGAGTTCCATAGCAATATATATATATATATATATATATATATATATATATATATATATATATATATTGTACAGGAATGTCTGCTACGGAAGTGAAATGCATTGAACTAAAAAAAACTGGTCATGAAATTTTTTACGATGAATGTGAACAAGGACCACTGAAGTCTCAACACTAATTAAGCTTATTAATGAGTTAAAGTCGGAGGTAGATAATCTTAAATCTGCATTAACCAAACAAGTCTCTTCACAAATGTGTAATGAAGTAATATTCAATGAGGTATCCGAACGTCAGCACAGAGCTAATATCCTCATTGTCTACAATGTTAAGGAAAGTAAGTCGGATATTATGTCAGAGAGAATCAATTTTGACACACAGCAAATCAGTACTATGCTTGAAACAATTGGTGCTACTGAATTTAAACAGAAAAAATTTTAAGACTTGTAAAGGCTAGTACTAAATCGAGGCCTATAAAAGTAATTTTTGATTGTACGCAATCTGTGCTGTCTGTGATACGCAAAAATAATGAACTGGGCACTGAAAAATATAGATTGTCAACTGATAAAACACCACTGCAACGTGATTATTATAATAAACTAAGAAAAGAGCTTGAAGAAAGAAAATTATCAGAAGAAGATATATTTATCAAGTACATCAGAGGTGTTCCGTGTATAGTAAGTAGAAAATAAAGAACTAAATAAGAATCATCACAGCCATAGTACAACCTTGTCTGCTTACTACCAAAATATCGGTGATATGTAAACTAAACTTAATCGGTTTCAGTTAGCTGTAAATAACTCTAGTTATGACATAATTTTACTTGTAGAAACATGGTCGACACGGATGTCTTAGATAGCGAGATTGGTATTGATAACTATAATATATATAGAAAAGACCGCTCTGCAAATACTAGTGTTTTCTCAAGAGGAGGAGGCGTGTTAATAGCAATAAAGAAGATTTATCACAGTAAATGCATTTCTGTTACTCCAGATACGACAGAATAGTTATTTCTAAAAATAACAATAGGAAGTGATGAATTCATAATTGGTGTAAGTATATATCCCTAGTCCAAGTAATACAATTGTTTATGATGAACACTGTGGTGTTGTTGAACATTTGATGGGCCAATTTCCAAATACGCCCATGTATGTATTCAGTGATTATATTCTGCTGCAGGTTTTGGACTGGGTACACAATGGTTTAGGCACTTATGCGGTAGTACAGGGCGCATCTGATCGAGTTGATATTGTACAGAGCACTTGCATACATTAACATGTATCAGATGAATAATATTCCTAATGGACGAAATGTTTTCTTAGATTTAGTTTTTTCAAGTAGTAAAGCTGTAAATATTAATGAGGCAAGAGATTTATTATTTGAGGCGTCAATACATCATTATACCTATTAACGTTGAGATACTTATAAGAAGTAAAAACGTGCCTTTACGTCAACCTCCAAACTTTTATTATGACTTTAAACAGGCTAACTATGAATCTATTAACACATTTCTAGCAAGTATTGATTGGGATTATTTGTCAATTCTTTACCTTGAGTAACGGAATAAATCATTTTTATTATACTGTAATGAGTACAATTAGTATGTTCGTACCTTTAAAAAAACGTAGTGATTCAAACTTCCTCAAGTGGTTTTCTACAGAACTGAAAAATATGATACAGCAAAAAAAGGAAATGCACAAGTTATATAAAATGTCTGGCTGAAGAAAAGAGTACATGGACTTTGCCAAATGCAGAAGTTGCTGCAAAATTTGAATGAATGTTATAAAAATTATATCCTACAAATCGAAAAAAGTGTGTCTGAAAACCCTAAAGCTTTCTGGCAGTTTCTAAACTCAAAGTGTTGAGGTTATGATTTTCCAAGTTCCATGGCTCTCGATAATGTTACAGCTGATAATGGAGAAAGTATTGCAGACTATTTTTCAGAAGTCTATAACAAGGCTCCAATTCAAGTAAATAAGAATATTCACTTATTAATGTAGTTGACATTTGCAAAATTGATTTTAATGAACAACAAATTCATAAGAAGCTACTGAAACTGGATATTAATAAGGGCACTGGTTTTGTTAGCTTTCCCCTATATTTCTTAAATTGTGTAGTGAATCCATAGCAAAACTGCTGTTCATTCTATTCAGAAAGTCTATAGAAGAAGGCAGTATTCCCGAATTTTGGAAGTTAAGTCATGTTGTGCCAATTCATAGAACTGGAGACAAAAGCGACATTAAAAATTACAGACCCATTTCTTTATTAAGCTGCATTGCTAAAGTACACTTGAAAGTATTGTCACAGATACGCTATCAGAAGTAATCGAACATGTAATTATTGAAGAACAAGATGGCTTTAGAAGAGGGCACTCCACGCTTACTAATCTGCTGTGTTATAAGCATTACATTGCAGGGGAACTGGAGGATCGATGTGAGGTGGAAGCTATATATACAGACTTCTCCAAGGCCTTTGATACAGTGGATCATGGGTTGTTATCACGTAAACTGAAGATGTTGGGAGTACATGGCTCTCTCCTACAGTAGCTTGCTGATTATCTGACTAACAGATTGCAGGTTATTAGAGTGAAGTCATACTGTTCCCAAGCTATACCTGTAACATCAGGAGTACCACAGGGATCTCCACTAGACCTTTGTTCTTTAACCTTTTCATAAATGATATAGAGTTAACAATAAAATATAGTAGTTTTTTGCTTTACGCAGATGATCTTAAGCTGTTTAACACAGTGGTTTCCATTGAAGATTGCATGTTGCTTCAGACAGGCCTATGTTCACTTAGTGATTGGTGTATAGAAAATGATATGAAATTTAATGTAAAGAAGTGTTATGTAATAACCTTTCATAGAACTCATGCACCAGTTGTTTTCAACTACGAGCCTACCAATACAATCCTTACCTATTGTGGTAGTAGATTTGCAAAAACTTTTGATAACGGTTTAAAATTTGATATACATATATCGAAAATTATCAATAATAGTCTAAAGATGCTTGGATTTCTTAAACGCAGTACTCAAGATTTTACAGATATTAAAGTTATTAAAATGTTATAGTGTGTCCTTGTTAGATCAATCTTAGAGTATAATTCTACAGTGTGGTCACCTTACTATCATTGTAGTATGGACGTGATTGATAAAGTGCAAAATATACCCGTTACAAGTTGTATTTACCTTCAGTTTTTGCAACTGGTGATATACTAAACATAATTGGTCTTAAAAGTATGCAGGAATGTCGCTTGAAATGTGACCTATTACTTTTATTTAAAATTATTAATGAAATAATTAATTGTGCGCCTTTACCTTTACTTGATACTATGTATTTCCATGTACCTATCAGGCATACAAGGTTAAATGAACCTTTTCATCAAAGTTTCCATAGGATCAATGCTTCTATTATAAAATGTTAAGACATGCTAATTTATATCATGATCAACTAGATTTTTTTATGTATCTCTCAGTAGTTTTATTAAACAGTTAAAAGCTTGAGCAGTAACATAATTCATCAGTATTATCTAAATATGTAACTTAGTCTACTTAGTGTATCATCAATATTATACGACAACCTATTATTATTTAGAACGTAAGAGATGTATAATATTGTTTCACAAACTTTTTCTACTTTGCTCATACTATTATAAATAGATAAATAAATAAAGTGTCCTTTCTTAATAAAGTACTCACTTATCTTTTTGATATACATGCCCCTGTATCTACTAAAAGCTCAAATTAACCCTGGCTGGTTAACAGAAACTGTGTTGGAAATGATAAAGACACGAGATTCAGCTTATAGTTTATATAGTTTATCAAAACCAAGATGCTAACAGATTATCATTATTTTAAGGAATTAAAAAACTACGTCACTCGAGGCATTAGGAACGGAAAAGCATACTATAATTATCAAATTTCAATGAATAAGAAAAATCCCAGAAAGTTGTGGACTTTTTTAAGCAAGCCAGCATACATTGCAAGCCACAAAACACGCTTAATCTTCACAATGACAAGTCTAACCTTATTAATGAATTTTTTATAAATAGGATTGAGGCCACGGAGATTAACGATAATGTCTTACATTTTCGAATAATAAGCTCTCTTCAGTAGGTGAGGAATTAAAGTTCCATTGTGTTAGCCCAGAAGATGTAGCCTCCACTATTACTAAACTAAAATCCAATGCAGTAGGGGTAGATGGCATTAGCTCAAGCATGCTCAAATTAATTGCCGCTTTGTATAGAGACCTTGACTCATATCTTTAATTTCATTCTGGAACATTCAAAGATGCCGGATATGTGGAAGCAATCTATAATTACTCCTTTGTCAAAGGTTAATGTTGCTACTTCGTATGAAGATCTTAGGCCTATAAGCATTCTACTATCTCTTTCCAAGGTAATGAAGTACTTCATATATGTACAGATTCTGCAACATGTCGAAAGCAACTCAATCCTCCCTAACATACAGTCTGGTTTCCGAGCTAAGCATAGCACAGCTACAGCTTTATGCAAAGTTTCAAACGGCATAACAATAAATGTAAATAATTCCAAGATAACCCTATTAACTTGTTGAAAACACTACGCAAATATAAATATTCATTGCCTCAACACGTTCGTTGGCAACTTTGTGATTCTCTAATTTTGAGTAATATCCGCTACTGTGATACAGTATATTATAGTTATTTGGGAAAGGTACTTCAAAATCGTATTCAAGTACTACAAAATTCTTGCCTTAGGTATTCTTTTAATTTGCGCTACAGAGATCATGTGACTCCCACATATGTCAAACATAGCATACTAAAGATGGACAAACAGTGGGAATTGCACTTTTCAGTACTACTTTATAAGGTATACCATGAACACTTACCGTCATATCTTTACGAGCTGCTAACAATATGTTCTACAACGCACAATGTACATTATACTGGACGATTAAATATACCACTTCATAATACTGAAAAATTTAAATGTTCCTTCGAATATCTTGCCAGCAAAACCTTCAATACTTATATTGAACTATACATATCTTGTGATACTCCAGCAGCATTTTGTAAGAGACTTACAAACATTCTGCTGTGTCAACAAATCCTGTGAATTGTTATATCTTATGCTTAATAGGGTGTTGTTGAAAATCAGTTTACTGAACTACATCCTTTTAGTTAGGGCTTGTACATCTTGTATGGCTTTACCTAATAAAGATTATATAAATATAAATAACTTTTCTTGATTACAGCAAGGCGTTTGATATAATTAACTGTAATTTGCTTATTGCAAAACTGTCTTTTTATGGATGAAGTCCAGTAGCTCTAATTTTTTTTCCTTAATCTTCGTTGGTAATTATACCACTCATAGTTTTTAAAATCATATTTATTTACGTTTCGATCCATGACCTAGGAACGTTGTCAAAATAATAGAAACTTCAAATTTGACATTGATGACATAAATTGAAGGTGATTTTGATTTATTGATGTTCGAAATATTTGGTTTGAGTACATAGGTGAAAATTTTAAAGTTTAAAAGAATGATTGCCTTCAACTTGTGTTGCGGCCTGGGACCGGCTTTTTTTTTTAGGTAGTCAATACGCTTAACGTGAAAGCAACTGAAATGCTAAACAAACCACAACAAACATACAGGGAATATCAGTAGCTCTCAAACTAATGTGTAGTTATGTAAATGGAAGGTCTCAGCAAGTTAAACTTAATGATGTAATATTAAATAAACTGCACACATTACATGGAGTTCCACAAGGACGCATATTAGTCCCACTTTTATTTGCAATTTTTACTGCAGATCTCCCATCTGTTATACCTGACTCTTGTGCAATTCACATGTATGCTGATGACACCCAATTATATGTGACTGGGGATTTTGTTTCTCCTAATAAAGCCATCTGTAACATTAATACCCGTTTAAGTGCTGTGCACGAATGGTCGTTGGAAAATGGATTAGTGCTTAACCCTAATAAAAGTGTCTTTGTGTAGGACCTTCCTGTTATTGCGCTATGTGTAAAAGGAATGCAACCCATATTATGCTGGACAATCGTATAATTGACTTTGCTGAGAAAACCAAAAACTTAGGTGTAATATTTGATAGCAACTTTTAACTTTGAAAGGCATGCTAACAAAATATGTAGCATAGGCTATTACAAACTCAAATCTCTTTATAGGTATAAAACTCTCCTATCCTCAAAATTAAAATGAAACCTGTGTTTAACTCTTGTTTTGTCATATTGACTATTGTAGTACTGTTTACTTCAATTACCGTACTGAGCAGTATAAGAAAAGGATTCAAATCCTCCAGAATTCTTGTTTGAGGTATTCTTATGACGTTATGTACAGAGATCATGTCTCTCCTATTTATAATGCTTTGTGTATATCTTATAACTAAACTGTCCTCCTGAGTTGATATTCGCAACTTTCTTATTTAAAATTTTGAAGTCAAAAGAACTCAATTATTTACAGTCTTTTAAAAGCAAAAATAATCAGCCATGATCTTAACCTTCACAATAACACTAATTTAACAATTCCTGCTCATAAAACATCCTTTTTTATGGTCTGTTTTGAATATCAATGTGCAATAATCTTCCACAAGCACTTTGGATCTATTTTTAGAAATAGAATCTGTTACAGCGTTCAGATATCTTCTGAAAAAAACTGATTGCTTTACAAAATAACAGTGCGTAACCATAAATCTCAATACGTATTTTGTGAAAAACAGCTCTGCTGACATAATACCTTTTAAATAATAATTTTATAATGACGTGTAATTGGTAATAATAATTATATATATTTTTGTATCAACCACCATATAGATCCTAGAATAGTATTATATTTGCACTAATCTGGTTGTAATTTATTATTTAATAAATTGAATTGAATTAAAAGTTAGTGTGAGCTTGTCTATCGGCGTGTACGGTACTCAAGCAGTATTAATTTGCGTTTGAAGTCGTAACGTTAATGTTAAACTAGTACGTGTCAGCTGCTTGTGAAGTGAAGATGTTAATCCTGTTAATCCTTCCTACTATGATGCGGTCTACTATAAGAGCTTTTTTAATTTGACCATATTCACAATTTTCAGCAAGGGTATGCAGTGCTGTCATAAAGCTATCTAGTCTCTCCCGGTTGCTGATATCTCATATTAAATTAATATCTTTCAAATGTTACCTTGGTCCTAGGAATGAAATGATCGTCAAGCGCCTTCACTGTTTCTGCGAATGTTGCTGGAGGTGCAGCAAATTGTAGCAAAATATTTTTACTTTCCTCTCCCATTACATATAACAAAATGTAATTTTTTCTTGGTCTGATTCTTTTGTCTGGCCCGAAACCGACATACAATGTTAAAAACGTTTTATCTATTTTCGGCCAACTATTAGCCGTCACAAAACCAAACTTTTCTGGTGGTAATACATTCGTAATGTTATTTTCCGCTGTGCTTGTTCACTTCAGAGCAGGAACTGCTGTTGACATTTTATATATGTGCTTTCAACTCACGATTTTTTGCTATTCTTGTTTTATCGCTGCCACCATGTATTATGTCTGTTGTAATGATAAAGACTTCAGTTTAATACCTTTATTAACAACGTGTAATATTCAATCCAACAATCTCGAGCTTCGTGCCTCGCTTAGGTTAGGTATCATTCATCACGCTCGTGTCTCTCATACCATTCAACAGGTTGGGTATATAATTGTTATTCTGTTTAAATTCAATTGAAGTGTGTAAAACTTATATATAGTTGAATACACAAATAAAGAATATATAAATAAATGAAACTTTACTGTTCTACATATCTATTACAAAATGTATTTCATGTACATGTATTAAATTAATAAAACGATAACTCTATATTTTTCTTTTATCTTTTGAAGCGTTTATTAAAGATAAATTTAGGAATCAACATGATCAGCTAGGTTCTTGAACTTTCCTGGTTGGAATAGAGGTTGAGCCCAAGGTCCCAGGTTTGAATCTCGACACTGCCTGCTGGAAAAATGTCAGATGAGCATTTTCTCCAAAAATACGCTTTCGTTCGGATGAGAGGTAAAATGTAGGTCCCTTTTTGTCATGCACGTTAAAGATCTTTACCTTGCTTGGAATAGCAAGGATTCGGCAAAATTCAAAATTTCCAGATAAACATAAAATCTCTTCCTGGCCAATGTAATACCTTCGGGTGGAACATTGAAAAGTCAGATGTAGTCGGTATACAGGTAAAAAACATTTAATTTGTGATATTTTTGTATTTAAAAAAATACAGGCCCCTATGGGTTTGTTCGATTTATTTACATATTTCTTTATTGTTTGTGTTCTTAGGGTTTAAAAGTTTGTATCACAACTGGTTACCTTATATTTTGTGGGACAGGATTTATGTGCAGACTATTGTCACTTCAGCCTGAGCTATGGTTTTTAGTCGAATGCGTACTGATAAAGGTTAGTGAATCTTTGTAGTATCTTTATTTATTTCTCTTGTTTGCCAGCACAGTATCGAGTATTTTTAATAAAAAATTCTTTTCACATTGAAATAGATCCCAACTCCACTTTCTTTGAACCGATTTCTGGGTAGGTGGCACCCGTTTTCTTTTTATGTAAACCTTAGATTTTAACAACACTCGTGCTCATGCCTCATCTGGTTTGATCCCAGCTAGTTGTAGCTTTTTTCAGAATTTTTCGAAATCTTGTTGGCTATTATTTCTATCTCTATTTGACCACAGGTCAATTTTCACTGAAAATTCCCCGTTAACATCTTGGCACCTTCTGGCAAAACTCTGCTTTGAAATGGTTTGCCAAACTACCAAATAAAAGAGGTTGCCATAGTCTAAAGTATTATTTATAATGTACCTAGCATTCTCGTGTCATATAGTATCTGTTTTCTCTTGCTGCGCAGGCCTCTGCACCACAGGATGCAAAAATGGTTTACTTGTATTCAAGTTGGTTATTTTTGGCTAACAAGTGTTATTATGCAAATTTGCAAACATAATGTTATCATACTTATTACTTCGACAGCTAACTATGTCTAAAGACAACAAAATCCGAACACATTGATCTGTTGTTGAGCATTATTGGTTTTATATTTATATTGTTATTGTTTTAGCTCCCATAAGAACATATACAGATGATACTGCAATGACAAAATGTGTGGTTAAATGCTTGATCGACAAACCTGCAGTGGATTTTAAATTCCTCGCACGTTTATTTGTGAATGAATATTTCAAGGAGCCTAAACGAGGATATGGTTCAAATATATCTGATGTATTTTCTAAACTTCGAGCAACTAGATTTGAGAATATTTACAAACCAGCTCGTGAACAATTTGAGGGTATGGGATCATATGGAAATGGTGGTGCTATGAGGATAGCACCCATAGCATTATATTTTTATAACAACTATAATGGCATGGTTGAGGCTGCAACACATGCCACTGAAATAACTCATTCAAATTCTTTTGCTGTTCATGGAGCTATATTACAGTGCATTGCTGTGCATCAGACATTGTTAATGGATCCTGTTGACAAAATTGATGCTCATGATTTTATAACAAACCTAATTGACAAAATGAAATATGTAGAACAAGAATTTGAGGACGAGTATGATTGCGCCATTTTGTAAAATCCATCTAATTTAAATCTTTTTATAGAATAGATGATATAATGCCATATCAATCAAAATTGCATTACATGCTTGAGTTTTTTAGTCCTGATTATGATTCGGATTCTGAAGAGCATGAGGATGATGTCATTAGAAAGTTGGGAAACAGCATTTCAGCATTTGGCTCAGTTCCTACTGCTATTTATTGCTTTCTTCGAGCACAAGATTCTATTCCTGGGATAAAGGTAAATCTAATGCCTATTTTTATTAGAATTGCATTTTATTGATTCATGTGGATTTTCATATTTTATACATTGGTATATACTTTTGACTAGCCTTGTCAAAACATTAAACAATTATAAAATTTTGTACATCAACGAAGTTGGCGACTGAAACGAGGTTGTAGTTATGTTTTATAACAACGCCTTTTTTCTTTTATAGTTTCAAAGCTATGCCTACTACCGTTTTTATATACTATAGCTTACAACTATTCAATATGTTTTTGACGCTTCTTTCAATATACCTTGATTCATTCCTACTACATACTCAACATGCAGGAAATTTTATAGTGATTCCTACTTCGTCTTACTCTCTCCGTTAATTACTAACTACTAACAAAAATTATTATTTTTAGTAAATGCAATACAAAACTCGTTTAATATATATATATATATATATATATATATATATATATATATATATATATACACACATCTGGAACGTAACCCCTGTGAAGATTGTCGAATGTAGATCTTATCACAATTCTGCGGAATAGAATATATGACGTTAGAACTGCTCAGCTTACTTAACATCCTACGAAATGACTCTATCATAATTTCAAAATATAACCCCGTTACTATAAATCAATTATTTTCTGCCATTAAAGATGAGACTTCTATGCTGAGCAGTTCTAACGTCATATACTTTATTCCATGCAGTAATTGTGATAAGATTTACATTGGACAATCTTCGCAGTGGTTATGTTCCAGAATTGTTCAGCATAGGAGTGACTGTAAAATCAAAAAGATTCGTGCGCTTTATCTTGCCATGTAAAAAAAGCCAATCATTTTCCGGATTTTAATAAAGTAGAAATTTTAGATAGGGAAGTTAGATACAGGGGTAGACTTTTTCTTGAAATGGTACACATTAATAATAACAACAACGTTTTGAACTTCAAATCTGATACTAACAATCTAAGTGTGATTTATTCTTATATTTTAAAACCAAGTAATATTAACAGAAATAAGAAAGAGACACTAAGTTGAATTTTATGCAATAATTTCTGTAAGTATTGAAATCAGGTTCGATCAACACCTGTAACTTAATTAGGCTTGCATACCTGGTCAAACAGATTACCATGTGAAGTTATAATTTTAATCTTTAGTTTATTTATGTAGTTACCATTTTACTCTCCAGTTTTTGTAAGTTAATGTATTTTATTTGAATGTTAACATGGATGTTTGTAATTTTATAGAACCCTGAGGAAGATTTCAAATTAAATCAAAAGCTTGGTAAAAAACAGTTTTTAATGTTACTTTTATGACGTAGACCTATAAACCCGTTATTGCAATAATCGGGAACTAAGCTTTTAGCATCGAGCCTTCACCTAAATCATTCGAGCTCCAGCGTTGGGCCGTCATAAAATTGCCGTGGAACCTCAGTAAAATTCGTGCCCCACCTGGGCCAACATAAAATTTTCAAAAAAATTTAAAAATTAAAAATTTTCTTACCCTTTTATTAGGACACCTTCAAATTTCTTTGCTTCCCTGGCTAGCTCAGCAGTCGGCCTCTTTTTGAATACCTAATTTTACATACATACCTCTTTCACACTTACACACCATCAAATAAAATTATCCAAAATAATACGACAACCATACAACCTTTTATTTACACATATTAACAGATAAAATATATTTACACAAGTCCAAGCAATGTGGTATAATAATTACCAGCTCAATTTATTGCATGTTTGGAAGTCCTTGATTTTTAAAATGATTTTAAACAAATTCGAGTAGATATGAGTAGATGGGCCCCACATGTAACCCTAAATTGACTTCACACTGGAGTATTGTGAGCTCATTATAACCCAGTTTTTTGTATATGCCTTTTAAACCTTGCATTAATGAAAACAATTATGTTCAACAGACAGTTCATGCTTATATTTAAAGTAAGGTTTTAAGTTCGCAGATGTGATATAATTTGACCAACCAGACAAAGTTAGCTAACCAATTTTGCTACATTGACTTTACTAATAGCAAAAGAAACATCTTAATAGAAATAAAGCTTCATTGTCATAAGTGTGTGTTTATTTAGCTCTTTTATAAACTAATTTTACAAGTGAATTAGTGATCTGTTTATTATTAAAATTCACCTGTAAGTGCTTTACTTGAACTATAACAACTTGTCTGTGAGTTGAGTGAATTTTGAAAACTTAGTTTCATTAGACATTTGTAAAATGTAAATTAGTTCTGCCATTAAAGTTGTTGTAGTTATCATGTGTTAAATTAAAGGTATCAGAGGTCAACACCTTTATAATCAGCATTAGTGATAAACAGTAATTATCTAACTGTGTTGTTGTTTTGTATAAATATAAACATTGAACTATAAACATTTATACAGGACTAGCCTTGTTGTTTATACCCTGTTAATTTTCCATAATAGGCCAACATGACTACTGCATGTGCTACCTGTAAGCTTCAGTTTGATAATTCTGATGAAGTTGTTACATGTGAATGCTGTCAAGTTATCTTTCATGCTCCTGAATCTTGTTCTGGCCTAAAAACGAGTGAACTACGTGCCATAATACTACAAAAACGTATATTCACTTTTTACTGCTTAGAATGTAGGTCCTATTTTAAACAAGTGCTTTCATTACTGAAGGAAATTGCTAATCTGAACGATTCTGTACAATGCATTTCTAGAATGTTTGAACACATTAAGGAGTCTTCGGAGAAAGCTTTGGAGCAATCTAAACTTCTCGAATTTGAAAATACTAAGCTGAAAAATCAACTCACTGAAATGGAATGCAAATAACGCACCAAAGAAGTTGATGGCAACTTCTCTGCCAATATCAGCACAGTTACTTCAAAAATTAATGAATCTTACCAAGCAGCTGAACATCATTTATGTACTGTTATTTCTAAGCTCCAGAAAGATACTCCAATCTCTTTTTCACAAGTAGTGAGAAGGAGTAATATGGCAATAATAGTTAAACATAAAAATGTTCAGCAAGAGAACAAGATCACGAAGGCTGAGGTACTTCAAAAAGCCATGCCAAAATTGATTGATTCCACTATTCCAATTACTGAAGTTAAACATATCAATAAGGGTGGGATTCTCATCAGTAGTAATACAGATGATTCCAATCAAAAAATAAAACAAATCATGAATGATAACATGTCTAATAATTATAATATAACTGAAATAAGGAATCCTCTGCCTAAAATTAAAGTTGTGGGTATAACTGAAAAACTTGATGCCACCCGTGTTGAGAAATTCCTAATAAATCAAAACGGCCACTTCTTAAGTCAGAATTTCAGCTGCAAAGTTCTTAGGATATGGTCAACCAAAAAGAACCGCCAGGTCTATCAAGCTCTTGTGGAATTGGATATGCTTTCTTTTAATAATTTGATGGCTCTTGAAAAAAAACTCTAATAACTTGATAACTGTTCTGTCTTTGATGGAATTGAACCACGTAGATGTCTTAACTGCTGCTCTTATAATCATATAAAGGGAGTCTGCAAGAGTAATCCCATTTGTCCTCGATGTGCACTTGAACATACGATTGATAAATGCACTGCCGATAAGGTAAGATGTATTAACTGCATTACTTACAAAAAAATGTATTCCGATAAGACAGAAATTAATGTTAATCACACAGTATGGAATACTGACTGCTCTGTGTATAAATTAAAGTTAGGTACAGTAAGAGCTTCTATCTTATCTAGGTAGCAATCACAGTTTATAACTCATTCTGCAAACATAGTTAATTCTAAGGCGTTGGCCAGTTACATATACTACCAAAATGTTAGAGGTCTTCATACTAAAATGGTTGAACTGTATAACTTCTTTTTAATGTGTAATTATGAAATCATATGCTTAACTGAGACATGGTTGGGAGATGATATATATATATATATATATATATATATATATAACAATGAACTTTTTTGTAATACTTTCAATGTATTCAGAACAGATCGACATACTAATTTGGGTGTTAGCGGGGGGGGAGGGGTACTTCTTGCTGTTCACAAAAAATTCGTCTCTTATCAAGTTCCCTACACTTGTACGAATATTAACTTTGATGTCTTAATTGTTGAAATTAAAGATCCCTATAGCCAGTCTATGATTATAATAACGGTATATATCCCGTCAAATCAAGTGAGACATGCGTATGAACTTTTCTTTGATGAATTAATAAATCTTTATTTTATCTATGACAAAAATCTTATAATCATAGGAGACTTCAACCTACCTGAATTTGGATTTAGTGGCAACAACCTGCCCAGATTGGTACCCCTTAATAATCTTGTAGCTTTCTTTGATCTCATACAGTACAACTACATATACAATCTGAATCAAAGGCTACTGGACCTAGTTTTTTCTAATTTCGTTTGCAACATATCTGAACCAAAGTGTGTTGACCTGCCTATTGACAATCATCATCCACCACTTTGCATTGAAGTACATAAATTACTTGTAAAAAACTATGCTAAAGCAACCAGTAAAGATACCCGCTACAATTTTAAAAATGTCAACTATACTGCCCTTTATGATGATTTAGCTACACTAGACTGGAACTCTCTGTACCACTTTGATGACATTGAAGCTGCTACAACTCGCTTTTATGCTTTATTCTTTGAAGTTATTGATTTACATGTCCCTAGAACGAAAGCCTGTAGGAAGTCTTATCCATCATGGTTCACTAAGGAGATCATCAATCTTACTAAACAAAAAGAAATTTTATGGAAGCAATATAAATTAAGTAGAGATACATTAGTATACAACAATTTTAGAATCCTACGAACTAGGCTAAAAATGCTATGAATATTGCTCACAATAGTTTCTTAAGACCAATGAATGACAAAATAAAATCCAATCCGAAGAGTTTCTGGGCATTTGTGAACGATAAACGAAAGTCAACGAATCAACAAAGACAAATGATCTATGACAATGAGTCCTATTCTGATCCGTATGTTGTAGCAAACAAGTTTGCTGAACTTTTCAAATCTGTCTATACTTCCAGCTCCCATACTTCTGATCCTGAACCAGTCTCCTCTTATCCCAGTATTGGTGTACTTGTGATAGAGGAACAGGATGTACTCAAAGCTATTGACAAATTACAATCTAAATATACTGCAGGTCCAGACAACTTACCCTCTCTTGTGATTAAATATTGCAAGTTTCAACTTATCAAACCCTTAACCTTTCTGTTTAATCTCTCTCTCTCAAATATTCTCAATTTCCTAATATCTGGAAATCTTCTAAAGTACGACCTATGTATAAAAAAGGGGACAGATCCTGTATAATAAATTATCACCCTATTGTCATCCTTAATAACTTCAGTAAAATATTTGAATTTGTTCTTTATGATTATATCTACTTTCACTCACGTTCAAAAATATGTCTGCAACAACACGGCTTTGTTTCTGGTAGATCTACTGCAACTAATTTAACCAGTATAGCACAATATCTTTCTAAATCTTTAGATGAGGGAATGCAGCTGGACGTGATATATACAGATTTGTCAAAGGCATTTGATCGGCTAGATCACAATCTGTTACTTCGGAAACTGTCTTACATGGGCTTTACACCTCAGCTACTGACCTTTTTCTCCTCCTATTTAAATAATAGAAAACTTTATGTCGATTATTTAGGCTCTCATTCCAAACACTTTATTGCTACCTCTGGAGTTCCACAAGGCTCTGTCCTTGACCCCTACTTCTTTATCATTTTCATCAATGATGTTGTTGTTGATATTGATTGTGAATGTTTAATCTATGCAGATGACATAAAATTATTCAACACGATAAGTCAAATAGAAGATTGCTCAAAACTGCAGCAGAATCTAAATAATCTACATTTCTGGTGTATTACAAACAACCTCCCAATTAATCCTGATAAATGTTCTGTTTAAAATTATTCTACAAAGGATAATATAATTAAATTCCCTTATAGCATTGAAGGTTTAGTACTTCAAATCACCGATAGTGTTTTTGATCTTGGTGTACTGTTTGATGCCAAGTTAACATTTAATTTGCATATTCTCAACACTATTAGGGCTGCACATAAATCGCTGGGTTTTGTTATTAGGATGGGTAAACACCTCACTATTGATACTCTAAAAATATTATTTTTTGCCTACGTTAGGTCGAAATTGGAGTATTGTAGCATAGTCTGGAATTCTTCATATGCAGTCTATGTAAATATGATTGAGAAGGTACAACGTCACTTTCTTAAATACCTAGCATACAAGGAGGACTCGGTTTATCCATGTATAGGTTACGACCATAACCTACTTCTACGCAGATTCTCTGTAACTAGACTTAAATCGCGACGTGATTTAAGTGCTGTGGTATTTCTCTATAAAGTAGTTAATAACTTAATAGACACTCTCTATTTATTATCTGCTGTAAATTTCCGAGTGCCTATATCTACCAGGGGCGACGATATGTTTTATTTAAACACCCCCAAGAACCAATGTGCTTAAGTTTTCCCCTCTGTACTTTATGTGCACAACATTTCAAAACAAATGTAAATCTCTTGATATCTTCCATGTTTCTTTGTCACACATTAAATCAACTTGTCTGTGCACAGATTAACCAATTTTTGAGTGTTCCTTGCCTACCCATCCTATGCCTTTCCTTGTGTTTTGACTGTATTCTCTTTTAGGTTATGTTTTACGGTTTTTGTTTTTTTCTTATTTAGTTTTATACTTATTGTATTTACTTATTTGACATAATTCCTTTTTTAATTTTTGTATTAATGTTTTTGATTTGGTGCCTACTTTGTAATTGGGTCTAACCTGTTAGTGTATATAAATAAATAAATAAAAACAAATTTACAGACCTGTTTACCCTTTACAACACAATTTATAGCCTGAATAAATTTTTACTATATCCTAAATAAACCCCTTTTCAATACTCAAAATCATTAAATTGTCCTGTACATGTATCTTTTCATTTTTAGCGAATACAAATTAAATATTAATTATTTACGCTTTGTTTAATACGTTACTTAATACACGGTTGATTAATATTAATTTTACGTAATTTCCATTAATTTTCTTCCTCGGTAAATAAGTACATATATATTGTTAATACTGTTTCTTTTGATATAAAGCATGGTACATTATTAAAGTCTTAATTTTTACTGAAACTAAAATTTTATGCTTCACGGTTTTAATAACGCGTATTAGAAATAAATATTCATTATACACGGTGATTAACATTATTTTATGTAATTCATAATTTTCTACCCTAGCTACAATTAAATATTAATTATTACAGTTTATACCTGTTACTTATAAAGTAAAAGGATTATTGAATATAAATTCGCACGAGGGATCTGTCCGGTTTCTCACTGAATTGGGCTTCAGCAGTAGAGCAAAGTTTATATTATGAATAAAGCGTCTTAATGGAGTTTAAATCTAACTAAGCTAAAGAATTTTTATTCGGCTTATAAGGTACTCAAATTCAGCCACGAGGCATCTTGTCGGCGTATGCCTAATTGGGGCTCATCAGGACTATAGTAGCAAAGTTGTAATGCAGTACATCTTATAAGAAGAAGAAGTATCAAGTGATCAAATTCAGCTCACGAGTGTTGTGTCTGTCAGAGCGTTTACACTGATCTGCGTGAGCCCATTAGCTTAACGCGACAGGAGCCTCAGTGGCTGAATTGAGTCTGCAAAATTCTTTACTGTTAATTTAAGTACTCACTGTAACCTGATGTTTCTTTCACCAATTATGGCTTGAAAAAGCAGTATAGCCGATCTCCGTGTGAATTTATGTTAAAATGTCATTAAACTTTTCTTTGATGAATTAATAAATCTTTATTTTATCTATAACAAAAATCTTATAATCATAGGAGACTTCAACCTACCTGAATTTGGATTTAGTGGCAACAACCTGCACAGATTGGCACCCCTCAATAATCTTGTAGCTTTCTTTGATCTCATACAGTACAACTACATATACAATCTGAATCAAAGGCTACTGGACCTAGTTTTTTCTAATTTCGCTTGCAACATATCTGAACCAAAGTGTGTTGACCTGCCTATTGACAATCATCATCCACCACTTTGCATTGAAGTACATAAATTACTTGTAAAAAACTATGCTAAAGCAACCAGTATAGATACCCGCTACAATTTTAAAAATGTCAACTATACTGCCCTTTATGATGATTTAGCTACACTAGACTGGAACTCTCTGTACCACTTTGATGACATTGAAGCTGCTACAACTCGCTTTTATGATTTATTCTTTGAAGTTATTGATGTACATGTCCCTAGAACGAAAGCCTGTAGGAAGTCTTATCCATCATGGTTCACTAAGGAGATCATCAATCTTACTAAACAAAAAGAAATTTTATGGAAGCAATATAAATTAAGTAGAGATACATTAGTATACAACAATTTTAGAATCCTACGAACTAGGCCAAAAAAATGCTATGAATATTGCTCACAATAATTTCTTAAGATCAATGAATGACAAAATAAAATCCGATCTGAAGAGTTTCTAGGCATTTGTGAACGATAAACGAAAGTCAATGAATCAACAAAGACAAATGATCTATGACAATGAGTCCTATTCTGATCCGTATGTTATAGCGAATAAGTTTGCTGAACTTTTCAAATCTGTCTATACTTCCAGCTCCCATACTTCTGATCCTGAACCAGTCTCCTCTTATCCCAGTATTGGTGTACCTGTGATAGAGGAACAGGATGTACTCAAAGCTTTTGACAAATTACAATCTAAATATATTGCAGGTCCAGACAACTTACCCTCTCTTGTGATTAAATATTGCAAGTTTCAACTTATCAAACCCTTAACCTTTCTGTTTAATCTCTCTCTCAAAAATTCTCAATTTCCTAATATCTGGAAATCTTCTAAAGTACGACCTATCTATAAAAAAGGGGACAGATCTTGTATAATAAATTATCGCCCTATTGTCATCCTTAATAACTTCAGTAAAATATTTGAATTTGTTCTTTACGATTATATCTACTTTCACTCACATTCAAAAATATGTCTGCAATAACACGGCTTTGTTTCTGGTAGATCTACTGCAACTAATTTAACCAGTATGGCACAATATCTTTCTAAATCTTTAGATGAGGGAATGCAGGTAGACGTGATATATACAGATTTGTCAAAGGCATTTAATCGGCTAGATCACAATCTGTTACTTCGGAAACTGTCTTACATGGGCTTTACACCTCAGCTACTGACCTTTTTCTCCTCCTATTTAAATAATAGAAGACTTTATGTCGATTATTTAGGCTCTCATTCCAAACACTTTATTGCTACCTCTGGAGTTCCACAAGGCTCTGTCCTTGGCCCCTACTTCTTTATCATTTTCATCAATGATGTTGTTGATATTGATTGTGAATGTTTAATCCATGCAGATGACATAAAATTATTCAACACGATAAGTCAAATAGAAGATTGCTCAAAACTGCAGCAGAATCTAAATAATCTACATTTCTGGTGTATTACAAACAACCTCCCAATTAATCCTGATAAATGTGCTGTTTCAAATTATTCTAGAAAGCATAATATTATTAAATTCCCTTATAGCATTGAAGGTTTAGTACTTCAAATCACCGATAGCGTTTTTGATCTTGGTGTACTGTTTGATGCCAAGTTAACATTTAATTTGCATATCCTCAACACTATTAGGGCTTCACATAAATCGCTGGGTTTTGTTATTAGGATGGGTAAACACCTCACTATTGATACTCTAAAAATATTATTTTTTGCCTACGTTAGGTCGAAATTGGAGTATTGTAGCATAGTCTGGAATTCTTCATATGCAGCCTATGTAAATATGATTGAGAAGGTACAATGTCACTTTCTTAAATACCTAGCATACAAGGAGGACTCGGTTTATCCATGTATAGGTTACGACCATAACCTACTTCTACGCAGATTCTCTATAACTAGACTTAAATTGCGACGTGATTTAAGTGCTGTGGTATTTCTCTATAAAGTAGTTAATAACTTAATAGATACTCTCTATTTATTATCTGCTATAAATTTCCGAGTGCCTACATCTACCAGGGGCGACGATATGTTTTATTTAAACACCCCAAGAACCAATGTGCTTAAGTTTTCCCCTCTGTACTTTATGTACACAACATTTCAAAACAAATGTAAATCTCTTGATATCTTCCATGTTTCTTTGTCACACATTAAATCAACTTGTCTGTGCACAGATTAACCAATTATTTTAGTGTTCCTTGCCTACCCATCATCTGCCTTTCCTTGTGTTTTGACTGTATTTCTCTTTCAGGTTATGTTTTACGGTTTTTGTTTTTTTCTTATTTAATTTTATACTTATTGTATTTACTTATTTGACATAATTTCTTTTTTAATTTTTGTATTAATGTTTTTGATTTGGTGCTTACTTTGTAATTGGGTCTAACCTGTTAAGTAGTGTATATAAATAAATAAATAAAAACAAATTTACAGACCCGTTTACCCTTTACAACACAATTTATAGCCTGAATAAATTTTTACTATATCCTAAATAAACCTTTTTTCAATACTCAAAATCATTAAATTGTCCTGTACACGTATCTTTAAACAAGTTTTTAAAACAATAAATATGCCACCAAAAAGTCAACCACATAAACACAAAAATTCCACAAATGTTTATATAAAAACAGAAATTTCAAATTAATTACCTGGAGACACCTTCACTCTTCATTGCCGTAGGAGATGACTACCAGAATCCCCTCGGCGTTGTTCATCTACTACGCTGATTGCCGGATCCACAGATCTCTACCATCTAATATTTCCGCAAGATATTCGCTTCGTCTCACAGTACCATTCCATACCCATATATCACACATACAAAATTGATTTTCAGTTTTGCTTACCCCATATATCATGCATCCATGTAATAATTTTGTCGTAATAGCCGGACCTTTTATTTAAATATGCACTCGTGCATCACATTAATAATTGGAGGTCCGCTACTACAGTTTTATACTTTCAACCGAGATGTTAATTGTAACTTTACTACACACACAAATTCTAATTAAAAGCTTTACTATTATGTTGTTCTAAATCCGTATTCAGAACTCAATGGAAGTAAAAGAGAAGAGAGCTTTAATATTTTCGCTCGGGTATTTATATTATTGTTCAATCCCCCTATCGGACCCATTTCATTTGAAAAGCCTATTTTCCAAAGTGGCTTCTTAAAATTTTGAGTGTAACCATCACTAAATTCGGCAAAATTTCTCCCGTTCTACGTGCTATGTACCTAGAACTAAATTTTTACCTTACCATGTGCGTTCTTTTCGAAAACTGTTGGCTCTCAACCAATGACACAATTTTCTGTCGTCACAAAGCTCCGCCTAACCGCTATTCATCTTTATTCTATGCATGTTCGTTGTCTCCTTTCAAACCCCACTTGAGTTACAGAAAATCGATATTGTCGACGTCCTTCCTCAACTCCACGTCTATATCTTACGTGACTTTCAATTCAACGCTTGCTTTATATTTGTCTCTATCTGTTGTATACAACCGATTGTTCATTCCACTCGCTCCTTAAGATATTTGTTACTATAGCTATACATGTCGTTTAGGAACTTTAAGAATTTAAACATTACAGGTAAAGTACAAGCTACAAATGTTAAACTAACATCATTTTCGGGTAATTATATACTTGTTGAAGGTAAAATTAACATCAACTGTGTTATAAATAACTCGTCAGTTTGTTTAGAGTTTGTAATTGTACATATTGACTGTTCAACCATAATAGGTCTACCAATCAGTCAAAACCTAGGTCTCATCAAAAGAATTCTTAGTCTGAATCATAAAGATCTTATAGATGATTTTGATGACATTTTTAAGGGTTTAGGCTGTTTATCAAATAAATGTCATATTACAGTCGATTCTGATATTATGCCTATTGTTGTTCATCCACGAAAGTTACCTTTTGTGCTGTATTGGAGATTAAAACTAGAATTAGAACGTATTTTATCATTAAACATCATAGCTAAAACGAGCAAACCTAGTAGTGAATGGGTAAATTCGTTATAGTTCAAAAGAAAAACAATTCCTTTTACATCTGTCTTGATCATCATAATTTAAGTAAAACTATTAAGCAATGCCATTAACCACTTCCCACGAAATTCACTCAAACTTGTCATAGCGAAATATTCTTCACCCCTAGATGCCTAATCTGGATTTTGGATGCTAGAATTAGACAAAGGTAGCAATAATCTATGCGTTTTTAATACACCCTTTGGTAGGTATAAATTTTAAGTTTTACCATATGGTATCTCACGTGTACCCTACATTTGATTTTCCAATGCTCCACCCAAAGGTACTGCATTGGTCAGGAAGCGAGTTTTTTTTTTACCTGGAAATTTTGAATATTCCCGAACCCTATTATAGTCCCGTAAACGTGGTACACGCGTCACAAAAAACAGTGGTAACGATATTACATAATGTGAAGATTGACGTGGAAATTTCGATGACGTCACACAATATGCAAATAGGGCGACACAATTTACCAATTTCACAAATTATAAAGGAAAAAAGTTTTAAAGAAAACCCCCAAAGGGGGCACTTACGTGAATAAGTAGAGCTTCCTTCAGGATCACTCCATGATGGTCGCGGCTTCCTACAGGATTACTTCATGAAGGCCGCGCCGTGGCTTCGCCAATATCTCTCGGGTCGTGGATCTTGAACCAGGTTGCATCCAAATTCGCTGGTCTTCTTCCTATGTAGCGGGAACGAATGGATTTATAAGGAACGATAATCAAAGCTAAGAGAAAAAAGGGATCTACATAACAAAAAGATACGATAAGATACCAGACCAACTACTCTTCTTCGCGTTTCGGAGCCAAGTCCTGACGCGTCTTTCGGAAATTTCCCACTCCTCTTTCGTCACACGCGTCGGCGCGGATCTCGCGCAACGCACTTCTCAAGTGACGGAAATACGCGCAACAAGTCTTTTAAATTTATGGCGCGAAATCCTTACCAATTTAAAACTTAATTAAAAATGTATAGTGCCGATTTTCGGCACGTAACAACTCTTGCTGTTCCACGCAAGGTAGGGATCTTTAACGTGCATGACAACACTCACACACGGGACCTCCATTTTACCTCTCATCTGAACACGGCGTATTTTTGTGAAAAATGCTCGCCTAAATTTTTCTAGCGGTCCGTGTCGAGATTTGAACCCGTGACCTTGGAAATAGTAGTCACGTGCATGCCAACTACACCACGGAGCCGCCTTAGATCTCACGTGTACCAGAAATTTTTCATAAAACTATGAGAGATTTATTTTCTGGCGGATCGGGTGTAGTGATTTACATTTATGATATATTGATTACACTGACACAATTCAAAGGCATAGTAAAACTCTGAAAACTGTGTTTGAAAAAGCACGGGAACTCAATTTAAAATTTAACATAGACAAATGTAATTTTTCCTTGTCAGAGGTTCAATACTTTAGTTATATTTTTTAGTTCGAAGGGGATCCGTCCAGATCCGAAGAAAGTAACTGCTATTTGCAAATTAGAAAGATCTAAATCTGTCACTAAGGTTCAACATCTCCTAGGAATGATTAGTTATTACTTGGATACGTACGTTGATAACCTTGTGAACAAAACTGTGCAATTAAGTATGCTTTTAAAGAAAACATTGCATGTCAGTGGAGCAGATCATCAAGTTGAATTTAATAATTTAAAAAATATCATAACCAGTATTTCAGTCTTAACATATTTTGATCATAACTGACCATTGGTCTTATCTATTGATAGTTCAAAATTTGATATTGATGCGGTTATTTTACACGACCATAGATCAATTTCTTATTCATCAAAATCTTTAACATCTTGTCAAGCAATTTACGCTCTGATCGAAAAGGAGTTATATGCGATACAGTTTGGGTGTACAGGTTTTCATCAGTATATCTATGACCATAAGGAAACCCCACAAAGCACTAGTCACTTTATTTAAAAAATCATTGTCTGAAGTACCAACACGTCTTCAACGTATGATGTTGAATTTACAAAAAATATGATCTGAATGTCAAATACACTCCATGTAAACGTTTGATCACTGCTGACACTCTTAGTAGAGCTCTAGTTGAGACATCAGAACAAGTTGATTTACTTGAAGAAGAATTACATACACACACAAATTTACTTGTCAATAACCTTGCAGTTACTCCAAAAAAATGGAATTAAATTAGCCACACAGAATGATACAGATTTGCATACTATTATAAATTATTGTCGTACAGATTGACCAAATTCAAAAAAGGAACTTCCAAATCTTAATAAACCATATTTTAATATACAATAGATGGTTTGTTTGACTTTTAAAGGTAATCTTTTACTAGTTCCCACAGCAATGCACAGTCAAATTCACGAGGGTCATTTAAGTATTAATCGTTGTCAAAGACAAGCTCATTCTATAATTTATTGGCCTAACATTAATGTCTAAATAAAAAACAAAGTTGAACAATGTAGTTCTTCTAAATATTTAGAAATAACAATGAAAATGAATGTAACACCCACAAATACATACTAGCATGAAAAAACAATGTTATATGATTCTACTCGAAGTACCATAGGTAAAGGATGAAATAAAATCTAGTATCGTTACCTGTTGACAAATCACTTTCCTGCTGATATCGACTGTTGAATTGTTTGATAGTTCTGTAATTTTGAAAGGAATATTGAAGGTTGAGTTTTCTCTTATGCTTAAACAATAGGCTGTATTTCACTATTATATGCACCACACGCTTGTACTTGTAAACAAGTGAATCACAATTCTGTCGCTAAATATGTGTGGTTGGATAGAAATGAGTTTCTATATTCCATATGGTCAACTATGTGTCCTTTAAACATGCAAATTAAAATTATTAAGCATTGCATTGTTTTCTATATTAGTTTACAACAAAAGTTTGTATTTATATAGTCCTAAAATGACACTTACATATGTTGTATTATTATTGTACTTTTGTTTTTGTAGACAAGTAACACCTTTCGACGTACTATCCAATATGCAATATCTTTAGGAGGTGACACTGATACCATAGCAAGCATGGCAGGAAGCATTGCTGGAGCATATTTGGGAGAAGAGTATATTAACGAGTATTTGCTTAGAAACTGTGAATCACATAAGGAGATGGTCGAAATGGCCGATAATCTGTTTCGTGTTACTGATAATACAGATTAATAGATAAAATGTTTTGAAGTTTACAGAATTAGATATATTTATAACTACATATTCTTCTTTTATTAATTGACAACAGGATAGTATTTTAAGGAATGTTGAATAATGCCTTTATTTAGTTAGAATGTTTGTTACAGAAATTGTACCTTCAATTCGGTTGAAATGACATGTATTAAAACTGATATACGTAAATACTTTTAAAGAATCATCTATCTGATGACCCTTTAGGACATTTTTTTTAAATAGTTGTGTATAGGGTTCAATGTGTTGTAAATATGGTAGTATTTTGAAGTGTTTATAAGATTGTTTTCTATTTATAGAAGTTCAGATAGTAAATATTCTGTGTGCTTTCACTCTGTGAGCAAACTTCAAATTTCATCAGGATTAGAATAAAGTAAGGCTCTCTGCTCTCTGTTTGTACGTTTCTGTTTGTCCGTTGATCAATCAGATTGCAGGAATAGTTTGAATAGTCATACTCTATTTTTCAACGGAAAAGTTAGTTGGAGTTGAACAATTTTCATCCCTTGCTCTGTTGACACTGTAAAGTTGTCAGTTTATTGTGTATGAGTGTGAGTATATAGGTTATGTTACAAGTATTAACAAAACAACCATAATTCTTTTTTGTATTGTCTGGAATGGTAGTCTGTTAGCACCGTACTCCGAAACATTTTTCATGCTTCGCCACAATGGTTTGGAGAAACAACAAATTCATATTTATTTATTTCTGATTTATTTGACAGATGTATATGTTCGACATATAGCAAAAAAAAACGCTTGTATAATATTTATCTGATAACGGACGAACGGAGAGCAGGGAACCTACTTCTGATTTATTTGACATGTGTTCAGTAGATAACAAAAACAACCACTTATTTCATATTTATCTGTTAACGGACCAATGGAGAGCAGAGAACCTAGCTTAAGGATATGTATTTTATAAATATAGAGCTTACATCAATTAATATAAATGTTCTTCAATTTAAGATAGAATCTATTGTGGATTAATTAGTTATTTAGAACTAACAACTATATGAATTTTCTTAAATAAGCAGACTGTAATGAACAAAAGATACTCAATAAAACTAATTTTGTGTCAAAAATGTTTATCTCAAAATTCTTAAAACAGTGCACAAATTGAACTAAATCAGTGAGTGTATTCAATGAGTATAGTGCCAAATTAGACACGAGTTGTGCAACCATGATGACTAGTACAATAAACACATGATTCACAACCTGTTATTGGCAGGAAGCAGCATAAATTAAAAATTTCTGTGACCTTTTTATTTTTTTAACGATATAGAGCTTTTTTATTGGAGTTTTTCACATGTAAAGGTAATAGTTTCAGACTTTGTTACAATAAATTATTTTGCAATTACCTAGAGGTTTGATTAAAATATTTAGGTCATTTAACATTTGATTTTAGAAACAAATCTTTCAGTTAACCGTTTTAAACAGTGTTCTTTTGGTTGTTTGTTTTATGTTTACTTTAACAATAGTGTTGAAACAAGTATTGAAATTTCACCTTGCTGTGGGCGAGTGGCTAACTACAAAATCGCTTTCCTAAAAACAGGTTGTTAGAGGAAAGGCAGTCTTCTGACATAGCTAGGGTATATTCCTGGATAGGGCAATGGGAACGGTGGTGGTTCTTCAAAAGCTTTACTCGACACAACACTCCATAGAAACTAAAATTAGAACAATAATAAAAAGGGGCTACCAAGTCTTAGGCTTATAAAAACAATATGTACTCTAAGGGAGAACTTGTAAACCCTCAGAGAAAAATACACATTTGCTGTGTAAACACGGATATCAAAAATGAGTGCGTAGCACCTGTAACAAAACAATATAGTTAGGGCAAAGAAATGATCTAAGTGGTGTACTTCTACTACCTTGCTACTGCAAAACAAACAACATATAAAATCATTTCTGTAATAAAATTTTATCTGTTATCAAACCACACTATTGGAGCTACTTGAAGACCACGTAAAACAAAACTACAAAGTAGCTTGCCGTTTTAAACTCTTTCTTATATAAAAACCAAGTTGTATTACTGTCCAAATTTTATAGGAAACACTGTAAAAATGATAACCAATATGCCATCATTAATATTTCACCTATTTGGCAATATACATTACAGAATTGTATTGTTTCCCTACTTTTGAATCCGTTTCTCCAAAATGACACAGTAAATTTAGTTTAAGTTATTCGTTTGATAAATCTGTATTCTCTTTTATACTTAATAATTTATTTACAAAATATACAACAAATATTCATAATAAACAAAAGCTTTCAGAAATCGATAGCAAATTTAATTTTAAGAAGGAATACCTTCCATACTAAATTCATAAAAATAGTTACTTTGTATATAACAACATTTATCTTCCTTTGATAAACAGATCTGTATATGCAGGCTCACAACTACACTACAAATTTCTGGACAGCATGTTAAACATCAGTTTAAAATACAATCCCTTAAAATACGAGCCAAAAAGGTATATTAAATCATAATTAAGGGGATTGATTATTTACTAAAGCTTCAGATATTAATTTTTAATATTTATTCGCTTAGCCTGTGCAATGCAAACCAGTTTTAAGTTACTAATATTACTTTAAACGTAAACATTAATACTTTGAGTGAAAATGCTTATTGCATCATAATATAAAGAAATATTTGTTAGGTTAACTTGCTCAAGTAAACGTGATACTGATCATAATCAAACTTCAATACGAAGTGGTTGCCAGAGAACACGTATAAACCTAATCGTTTACCTGGAATTGTTAAACAAATGTTGAAAGTTAATAAGGTAACACAAGAGAGCCATATGTTTTCAAATTGAAACAAGCAAATATCTTATGGGAATTTTCCAGAACTGCAAATTACCAAGAAATTAAATACTTATGCTGTTTTCCTTTACTTGTTGAAGTTACTTCCTAATTGGCAACCCCCCCCCCCACGTGTGGCATAGTAATTTTTTTAAAATCATCGTAAAAACGCTTTAATTAAAATCAAATTAGAATAACGAACTAATACTTTTACCTGAGTACCGTTAATAGAGAAAATGGAGCTTATAAGCGACCTTCCCATCTAAAAGTACAAATAAAAAATGGGCGATACGCATATCGCACACTCAATTCCTTCTAAAAATCATCTAAACTATTTCAAGAACTGAAAGAGAATGTCGTTCGATTTGACAAACTAACGAAACGACCTCGCGTTGTCATATTGAGCAAAGTTCAAACAACCATACGTTAAAGCATGAGCCTTTATTATTTATCTTAAATAATATTTGATTCCTAATTGGGTAATAATGCAAACTCTGAATAGTAATTAATATTTAGGAACTAATTACTGAAGTAAATAATTAGTATACCAAGTGTAATAGAGCAAAGAATCTATGTCGTTATGGTCATGTACAATATTTCGTAATCAACACCTGCTAATCACTTCCTCCATTATTATTAATAAAACGTCTTCTGATTTTAATAATAGCAGATGGTGCGGTTAGAGTTTTTGGTCGGTTAAGCTCGCGCAGAAAATTTCTGATGAATTACTTTATAAGTAGTGTTTCTCTAAATGTTGACTAGCGGAGAAAAGTGTGCCTAATTTTTCATTACAAAGGTATGCAAATTATTAGTATTATCTAAATAATTTTCGAATTAGAACTATCAGAATGAGAGGAACTATCTTTTTACATCAACTTTGAATATAATGCAATTAGATAGTCGCCTATACTGATGTATGGTGCGTGGTTTTAAATAACTGTATAGAAGCTAGGTGTGTTCAGTTCGTATCGACGCCTCAAGATTAATGGTTTCAAAGAGTTAAGTCTGATTACCCTTATAAAAGAGTCAATGTCGAATTTAATAACATCTGCATCCGTAGTATGTCGTTAATAAGTCTTATAAAGGTAGCTTCCAGTTAGCTTCAAGATTTAGTAATTATTAGTTTTTAAGATATTGGTTTAGTAGGATATTACCTTGAGGGAGCTCCTTCCTGTTAATTGCAAGTGACACCAAGTTAGTTTAAATATTTGTAACCTACACGAGACTCCATTAGTTTTTATAAATATGTATTTGTGGTGTTAATATTAGCATCGGTCCAATGATTGTAATAAAGGTGACCATGTTTCCTAAATGTATTTTTTTTAATGAAAAACAATGTTAATTTATTCCAGGAGACAGCTCCAAGGACGTCATTAGACTCTTATGAGGTTAAGAGTACCACTCGTACTTATTAACCCCTGAACTATGCCCTTTAAAAGTTGGTATTACCCTTTTGAACCTACCAACAATTATCTTTATGTGCATCTATCTATTTATAAACAAAAATATGCTACACTGTACTTAATGATTTCTCATGTGAATTTCTGGCAAGAACTACTCTCCTGATCTCATGTTCTTGACACCCTCTTGTTCTTTCAGGAACTTTTCCCCGGAAACCCTGTGAAATTAGGTGGCGTCCAAGATACTTCACAATTAAGACATATTCCACACACGATGGTGTAATGTATGAACATATACCACGTTGCTTATCAATAAACACAGTTGGTTGGTGGGATCGCGCACCTCAAACAGTCAGTCATGTTAAGCATGTTATACAATAATGATGTTCGTGACCCTTCCAACCAATATTTAATTACAAGATATTGTGTATCATTTTAATTTACAAATTTCCCAGAATAGTTACATCTGCACGATATTACATTGGCGACGAGGATTAAAACAACAAAAAAAAGTATCCTAAAAACGTACATGTTTATAGGTTCGTATTGCGCTGGTTTTTTGTTACACCGCGTGTTAAGTAAAAGTAGGGTTTGTATACTCACAAATCTGTTAAATTAATTGCTAGTTAATATCAAGTCGGGAATAATAGGAAATATTGGAGAATTTGATGCAGGCGAAGAGTCCTGGGATGCCATATATTGAATGTTTTGAGTTGTTTTTATCGGCAAACAATATTAGGGAGTTATCGTAAATACAACGCTAAAAATCCGTTAAAGCTAAATGTCACATGAAGGTTTAGATTAATGTATTTTATGTAGAAACACAAACTAAAGTTATCGCATCCTACTATATTACCGTATGAAAAACCTAACCTTGAATGTGTGACAGTTAATATTTAATTCTCAATTGATCTATCAATGACAATTCACAATTAAAAACTCAATAATAAATTACAAGGATACATTCAAGTTTTCAAAACTAACGTCAAATAAAACAAATAGCGTCCGATATGTTGTACACGCTATTTTACGAAAATAGCAGACCGTGGCTATTTATTTACCGTACGTAATGTCTGTGTGAATGCGCTTTTTGCTAAATTGGCAAAAATAGGGTACGATAAATTTAGCGGTGGTCATGCGATAACTCCCTATTAACGATAGCAAAAATGTATGCACGTTGGTAACAGTTGTTGGTGTAAAAACTTTTAATCTTAAGAGATTTGTGCACACCTGTCAACCCATCAAAAAAACGTACAGCCAGATAGTAGAAATGACAAGGGATCATTTATATCCTAAACTGTCGTTCATTGCCGATCGTTACAAATTTAGTTTAACCAAATCAGCTGGAACGAATCTGTTGTGCAATACATAGCCAACATAAAAAAATTATCACTGTACTGTAGCCAAACTAGAAATTGAAAAAACCCAACCAAATTCTGAGGCTCTCTTAGCGGAGGTAAATGACAGATTCAATAGGAGGAGAAATCTATTTATTTTCAATGTGGAAGAATCGAAATTGCAAAACTCAAAAAAACGAATTGAACATGATGAAAAGATGGTAACCAATATCTGTCAAATACTTGAAATCAAACAATATATTCCAGTTGCAATAATTAGACTTGGCATTAAAAGAGATAAGATAAGGCCCATCAAAGACATCTACTCTGATTCATCAATAGTGCGGACATCCTTAAGAAACGGCTCAAAACTTATTTCTTCACCCTATCGCATCTCCTCGGATCTTACTATTCAGCAAAGGGAATATCTACAGATACTACGTACCGATCTTGATAAACGCAAATCTAATGGTGAAAAAGTCACCATTAGATACATAAATGGAGTTCCATCTATTATTTCTACCACAGCTGCTAAAATAAAAAACTAATACCATCCTATTTACATCTAAAAGTCTATTACCAAAATGTCAGGGGGATTAGAACGCGAACTACAGATTTCAAAGACAATGTAATTTTAAGTGATGTTATTGCTATTACCGAAACCTGGCTAAACAATTCATATTTTGACTCTGAACTTACTTCTAACCGTTATACTGTATACCGTTATGATAGAAATATCCAAACCAGCACCAAAATGAGAGGAGGGGGTGTACTTATCTTAGTCCGTTCTACTTTATGTGCTCAAGTAATTGAAACTAATGTAATTGGTGTGGAACAACTGTTTGTATCCATACAAATTGCTGGTCAGAACATAATTATTGGTTGTACGTATATCCCACCAGCTTCACCATCAAACATATATGTATTACATTGCTCTGCTCCTCAGTCAAGCTCATATTATGTGGTGACTATAATATACCCACTTCATCATGGAGTAATAAATTCATATTGTGTAATAGTGGGGATAATGCTGAATGCCTTCTTGATACTCTTCCTCTGTTAGATCTACAACAACACAGCCATGTATACAATTCAAATAATAAGCTGCTTGACCTTATATTTTCAAACTTACAAAATGTTACAGTATCTGAAGCTGTGGAATTAATTATGGAAAAGAGTATTCATCATACTGCTATATGTATCACTTTTCCACTTAAATCGTTAAAAGAGTCATATTATGACATATCACAATTTGATTTCAATAAGGGAGATTACGTATCACTTAATGCATACTTCATCACAGTTGATTGGTCATTTGGTTCTAATAATGTGAATATAGATAATGCAGTTCAGCTATTCTATAACATAATATACAGTGGACTACAATGTTATGTCCCCAGAATACGAAGAAAACTCTCAAGGTTCCCAGTGTGGTTCAACAATGATTTGAAGTACCTTTTCAGAAAGAAAAAAGCTGCACATAAAACATAAGACAACTAGCTGTATTGAAGATTACAACGCTTTTAGTTCTCTTAGATTACAATGCAAAATTTTAAGTAGAAAATTACATAATGAGTATTTGATCTTTACTAAAAGATCAATCCAAACAGCGCCTGCTAACTTCTGGAAGTATGTGAATAATTTAAAAAAAGATATCGAGTTACCAGCCCAAATGCATTTTAAAGATCGCTCCAGCTACGAGGGTTTAAGTACAGTCAATTTATTTGCAGACTTCTTTTCTGAAGTGAACATCAATGAATGTGTTATACCATGTGCTCCAATTTAGGACAATAATGTCAATACCATAGATGTCAATGAAATTGTGTTAAGTAACGAGGAGGTTTTTGAAGCCCTTTGAAAAATAAAACCCTCCAATTAAACTGGGCTAGATGGTATACCTGCCAGTGTGTTACAAAGATGTATTTATAGTTTATGTACACCTCTAACCAACCTATTTAATTACTCTCTTATGCAAGGCCAATATCCAACAACATGGAAATTAAGTTTCATAAATCCTATATTTAAAGCAGGTAATAAAAATTCGATTCAAAATTATAGAGGAATTTGTGTCCAGTCGTCAATTCCTAAATTACTAGACAAACTAATTACTAATCATCTATCCTGGAAGTGCAAGGAGATCTTTGCAAATAATCAACATGGGTTTGTGTCACGGAGATCAACAGTCACAAATCTATTAGTTTATACTAACTATATAACACAGGCATTAGAAAATCGTTACCAGGTTGATGCACTATATACAGATTTTGCCAAGGCTTTCGATCGAGTAAACTTAAATATACTCATGTCTAAACTGTATAATGCAGGTTTTGATGGTAAGATGCTATAATGGCTCAGTAACTATTTATACGGAAGGGCAGTGTGTTAAATACAAACAATTTACATCGTACAAATTTCCAGTACAGCCAGGAGTTCCACAAGGCTCCCACATTGGGCACTTATTATTTCTTTTGTTTATCAATGACATAAATTTTGTCTTTAAGCATTGCAAATTCCTAATGTTTGCAGATGATTTAAAAATCTATCGCAGTATCATATTGCCAAGTGAATGGACAATGATTCAAGATGATTTGAACTCGCTGCACATATGGTGTGAACTTAATAGACTATCTCTTAATATCAAAAAATGCTATAGCATTACCTTCTCACATGTTATATCACCCGTGGCAACACAGTACTACATCGATGGCATCGTATTGAGTAGAATAGATGAAATTAGAGATGTTGGCGTTATATTAGATTCAAAACTTTCATTCAAACCACAAATATAACATTTAACTACGAAAGCAATGAAAATGCTAGGATTTGTATTCTGTTACTGTCAGGGATTCTCAATTGTAACTTGCAAATTGTTATACTGTGCCTTAATAAGAAGTATTCTTGAATATGCCTCCATCATCTGGTCACCCTATTACAAAAATAGTATAATTAAAATTGAAAGAGTCCAGATGAAGTTTATCAAGTTTATAGCATATAAAATGGTATTACAAAAACAACAATACAATGTTCATGATATTTTAGACATACTACAACTTATCTCGCTTCACGATAGGCGTACATTAAATGACCTACTTTTTCTACATAAAACTATTAATGGTTCTGTTAACTGCCCTGAAATACTCGAATTAATTAAATTAACAGTTCCTTCTAAATTAACACGTAACTTCGACCTTTTCTATTGTGAATGCCATCGTACTAATTATGGTAGTCATTTCTATCTAAATCGAACTGCAATTATTGCCAACAAGTTTAAACAATTAAATTGGTTTAATAGCAGTCATCAATTCTTTAGAATGTCTGTATTAGCTAATATTAAAAATAAGTTATAGATTAAGCTTGTATGTATACACATTTTCTGTTTATTGTAAATGGGGTTTCCCGTAAATGTATGAAAGTACAAATAAATAAATAAATTTGATAATCTTAATGATTATTTACGTGATCGGCTTGTAAGTGGAATAAACAGTGAATCCATTAAACAAAAACTTTTGACTGAACCGAACCTGAAATTTGATAAAGCGGTTTCCATTGTGTCCTCATTAAAAGCGCCGGAAAGAAATGCAGTCACGATTGGCTTAATTATTGCTGTGGTAAATAGCAGCATTTAAACTAAGATGTCCTTTAGAAACTAATGTTTGACACGTCATTCGACTTGCATTAAGTCGAATCCTGTTTGATTACAGAAATTTTGTACATTCAACCACTAATGAAACACATGCAAGAACTAATGTTTAATAGGCCTTGCAAACCGCAGATTTGTTGGGCCAGTGTATTTGTAGAAAATAAACTATCCCAGAAACAATACGCTGGTGGTAGTAAAACTCGACAATTATATCCTAATCAGTCGGTAATCATCCGAGACTACTGATCTACTGATAGACGGATTGCGGGATCTGTAGTAAAACAGATTAGTCCTGCAATGTACATAGTAAGATTAAAATCAGGTGTCGAGTAGAAACGACACATGGATCAGCTGATAGGAGTGGAGACTGAGCTCACTGCTATATCAAATCAGAACACAGTGGAACCAATAGTCACGGTGGTGGAGCATTTAGCTGGCTCCTCCTCCCCTTTACCTACTGCTGATAATGTTTCTAAGTCACCTGTTAACCGAAAATCCATTCCCTTGGAATTCAATAACAACCCTACTGATCAAACCGCTGTTGATGAAGTAAACATTAGTCCTCTACCTATTAAGCGTTATTCAGGGAGGGTGGGGCACCCTGTAGATCGCTTGAATTTGTAATCTATTATAATACATTAATATGTTAGGGATTGATTTGCACATTTTATATAGGCAAGTTAGTTAAATATTTAAATAGTATTCTTTTAGGTAGTATTGCAAAAAAATAGAGCGAAGGTGTAATGTATGAACCTATACCATATTGCTTATCAATAAACACAGCTGGTTGGTGGGATCGCGCACCTCAAACAGACAGTCGTGTTAAGCATGTTGTACAATAATGATGTTCGTGACCCTGCCAATCAATATTTAATTACAAGGTATTGTGCATCATTTTAACTTACAAATTTCCCGGAATAAGTTAATATCGGCAGCATTGAGTTACATCTGCGCAATATTACAGATGGAATTCGGGACCTTCTAGAAACACACCACCCATTCCACTGAGTTAATACAATCAAGGTTTTTGGTAATTTACTAAAATATTACTTTTAGCGCAGTACTTCACCGAGTTTTCTGAACTCACAACTGTACGTAGCAGGGTAAGGCTTGGTATGTGCGCTATCCCCAGTAATTTTTAATTTGTATATCGAAGAGGGAATGGATACTGTCAAATGCAGAAAGACAATTGGAATTATTATGCAGGGACAAACGATTAATATGCTCGGGCTCGCTGACGATATAGCAGTAATAGTATCTACCAAGGAAAAAAGAAGCAGCTCTTAGTGAAATGGAATCTGTACTACCAGAGAGATATGGTATAAAATGGCCCCAAAAATAAGTCTAAAATACTAGTATGTAAAGAAGGGGAACTGTTTGCGATTGCAATTAGAATTAAATTCCTATTGTTGTTGTTCCATTCCCTTCCTATAGCATGGTCAAATACTTTATCCGCGAGTGCAAGTGCAGTGTATAATATCATGTTTCTTGAAATGTGTATGTGTGTGTGTGACGATCACCTGAACTCTACTGCATACAGCCAAGCCCGAGCTGCTTACACACTGCCTTCGTTAGTTACGCACAGTATTGTGCCAGTGAGTACCACAGATTTTATAACTTCCTTTTATTTCTGTTTTACCTATTTTACCCGCAATTATCAAGTGTACCAACCCTTACAGTCCACTCTTAATACGTAACAATAGCCAAGAACCAGGATACAAACAGGAAACGAGAACTTAAGGATCTATACTATCCTAGCAAACTAAAAAATACAACATGAGAAGAGTGCAAAAGATATAAAACAAAGTTTAGCACGAGATCGTGCTGCATTTAACAATACAAATTAACTACTATGTACAAAGCCAACAAACATAGAAACAAAGAAAAGATTACTGAAAGAATATGTGTAGAGCACAGCACTGTACAGCTGTGAAACGCAGATAGTAGGAGAAGCAAACACGAAAATGATAGAAGCCTTTGAAATGTGGTGCTACAGATCTATGATGAAGATATCATGGACAGATAAAATTAAGAACAAAAAAGTTCTAGAAATGGTAGGGGAAGAAAGAAATATATGAAAAACAATAAAAAAACAGAAGATATAATATGATAGGTCACATATTAAGGCATGAGGGAATAGTACGGAATATATTAGAAGCAGAGATAGGAAAAAAAGAGGTAGGGGTAGACCTAGGTTAGACACAGACAGTCAAAGATGTAGGCTGTGGAAACTTCAGGGAAATGTGTAGGCTAGCTCTGAATAGGAAACAATGGAGGTACACTTCCATCCAGGACTAAGAACCTAATGATGATGATTGCATTACTACCATGTGGGAGTGTTGGTATCTTAAGTTGATATCGTTTAAAGTATTCAAATAAGATCACTTGTTATTTAAATATGTTAAGGCAGATCAACATCGATGCATATTTAAATTGACTATTTCAATTTTTTTTATTTCCTAATCCCTTAATTATGGTCATTGATTACTAATTGTTTGATTTGATTTGATTTATTTATCTCCACAAAACATTTTCATGTTGTAGGAAACTGCACTTATACTAATTTACAAAATTATCTTAGAGGCTATTAAAACATGTCCTAATCTAATATAATCACTAGTCCTAATTACAATTAAATGTCACAAATATCACTGTAGTATCTACTGCTCTGATTTATATGGTTTTGTCATCGATGTATTCATGCACGAGTAATATGCCTTCTGAAGCAGCAAGGCTTTAAGCACCCTTTTAAATGTTAAAAGTGAATGGTTTTTAAATCTGTTAGGAAGATGGTTGTACAATTTAAGACCCATATATTGCAAGCTGTTTTCAAATTTTCTGGTATCATGTCGTGGCACTACCAGCAATTGGCCCGATTGCCTGGTTTTAAGTGTTTTGGCGACTTCAAAGAATACATTTTTAAATTTATGCACATAGCACAGACATTCAAAGATGTAGACACATGGAAAGGTTAACAACTCTAAAGATACAAATAGTTTTCTGCAGCTTTCTTGTCTAGCAGACTTACTAAGTATGCGGATGGCTGTTTTTTGTTCGAGGAAAATTCTATATGCATGAGATGATGTACCCCAAAACATAATGCAGCAACGCATTATACTATAAAAGTATGCATAATATACCATCAAGTGTTGAATGTGACATTACTGTAAGAAGTTTGCGCAGTGCAAAATTGGCTTTTACGAGACGTTTATGAATTTGAGTAATGTGATTCTCCCAATCAAGCGAGCAATCTACAGTAGCTCCCAGAAATTTTATATTGTGAATGACCTTTATGCCAATGTTATCCATGGAAATTGTAATCTTTTTGTTGAATAATATGCAACTAGTTTTATCCAGATTTAATGTGATTCTATTTAATTCACACCAATCAGTTATACTCTTTAAGCTTTTTTGTGTTGAAGTACTCAATCCTAAGGGAGTCGTCGTCTTACAAATACATAGAGCATCATCTGCATAGAGATAACTACGTCCAAACTCAATGTTTGCTGGGAGATCATCGACATAAATCAAAAATAGTAGTGGTCCCAAAATGGAGCCCTGAGGAACTCCTTGGTTTAGTACAGCTCCCGATGACAAAGATACCCTACCATTAATACCACCAATTGCAACAAATTGTTTTCGTTCAAACAAATAAGAACAAATTAAGTCATAGGCTATACCTCTAATACCATAATGTTCTAATTTAAATAACAGTATTTCATGTTTTACGGACTCAAATGTTTTACTGAAATCACAGTATATACACCCAACATACAGCTTCTTATCTATGCTAGTATGAATATCTTTTGTTATATTATAAAGTGCTGTTTCTACACTTTGTCCTTTGACGAATCCATGTTGTAAACTAGAGATAATATTGCATTTCTTGAAGAAACTAATAAATCGGTTGTAAATTACTTTTTCAAAAATTTTTGATAGGCATGGAAGCAATGCTATTGGTCTATAATTATTAATGTGCGAATCACCTTTTTTAAACACCGGTATAACTTTGGCTGTTTTAAAGCATTTTGGAAAAATCCCTCGTTCTAAAAACAAATTAAAAATATACACCAGATTTTCAACAATTGAATACTTGCAATGTTTAATTACTGTGATGGAAATTGAGTCTAATCCAGATGAAGTTTTATTTTGAAAACCATTTATTATATCTATTATCTCATATCGATTACATGGTGTTAGGAAGATCTATTACTTTAGGCCATAACAGAATTCAATTTAGATTTTATATTTACTTCACAATTATCTTTACCTGTACTAAAATTTTGAGAATAAAAACTAAACTGCTTATTAAACAAGTTTGCTATTTGTAAAGAATCCGATATAACCTTGTCATCTATCCGAATTTTAATTTCGTTGACATTTGTGTTGCTAGAGAGTTCGCCTTTTATTATTCTCCAAGCCATTTTAGATTTATTATTCACCAATAAGATTTGTTTATGTAGGAAATTTTTTTTAGCCTGTATGATTACAGTCTTTAGTGTTTTGCAATACACAATTACATAGTTACGAAACCAGGATTCTTTAAAGTATTTACAGAGAAAAATTAAACTTCTTTTATTACAACAAGAAACACGTATACCTTTGGTGATCCATTCATTATCTCTATTGCGTTGTTTAAATTTTACCAATGGAAAGCACTCATCGAAACTCTCTACTAGTCTAGACATGTAATCTTTAACTAAGGCATTTATATTAACAGTTGTTGTTATCACAATGTTTCCTATTTCATTAGCAAATTTTATGATGTTATTATTCTTAAATGTGCGAAATCATTTGTACTCTTTTTTGACCTGTGATGCACCACTGATATTATTGAGTATACTTACATACAGTGGGAAGTGGTCTGATATTTTATAAGGTATTACACCTGATTGCAAAATATAAGGATAATTAGTATATGTTTGTACTATTTTTATTATGGTTATATTTGTAGCAATTACGCATTGTAATTGTATATTCCCTTGCTAATGTACTTGAAAAATACATATTTTAACTTTTGTATGCATTACTTGCTCTTTATAGACAAAGCTTTTATAACGTGTGGCGTTATGCTAACAATAACTTAGAAGTGAAATGACAAACTTGTTATTAAGGTACCCTGTATAATTTCAATTTCCTGTAGAACAGTGCTCAAATATGACTTGCAATTACATCTGTTACGTTCATTTTAGGCAATAATTAGTTATTTTATTTACAATAATTTTCAACTAAATTCCATGTCTACGGTTAAATAAAATCGTCGATTCGTAATTAAAAGAAATACGCTGGCTAATAATTTTCAACTAAAATCCACTTTGCTTCCAAAACGAAATTTTATTCGATAAATTAAATATCCTGTATATTTTATTTGGTAAATGCTTCCGCTAATTAAAAATAAATTCTACTTCCCAGAATTCCCTAACGTAAAGTTTACGCTATACTCAGATAGTCGATAACGTGTTCCAAGTATCCGATAATTGCTTCGTATGTGTTTTCCGTTGGAAGAATTCGTCGAATTAAAGCTGCGTATTATCCCAATATAAACTGTGTTTTTCCAAGTTAATTCTGAATAGAAATATTACTTTGAACTATGGTCACTGGCTGAACGAAATTGATTTAGTTTGCTTTCCAATCTACACAACGGAGACACGTGTAGGAATGTTCGGTTGTTTCCGTTTTTCGTTATGAAAATTTCGTGCACGCAATATGGCGTGCTTCTTCCGGTGGCCTTAAAGCCACGATGAATGGTCGTCCCTTGCTGTAGTGGGAGGCCAAGTGCGTTCTTTCTGGGTGTAGGCCCACCTACTCGTTGCCATGGACCAGCTAGTGACTCAACCCCGACGTCAGCAACTTCGAGGGCGGGTGTTTTCTTTCTCGATTTTTTACGATTGCGACCATATGGGTTGGGATTTTCAGTTTAAGCTCACGCACTCCTAAATTTAATCCGTTTACACGACAATTAGTGAATTAGTTTGAGATTTATTGACACTATATAAATGCATTACTATTTGCTTTAAATAACCAAGAGTGTACAACTTATTAAAGTGAAAATGATTTGTGGGCTTGCTGGCACGTTTGAAAATGTTGTTGCCATTAGATGTATATACTTAGTTTTATTTACCATGCTGATTTATAGCTGTTGGTTTTAGAGAGGTAATTTCACTTAATTTCTTCTTTTTGTTGTAATTCAATCTAGGGAGTAACCTAAAACTGGCAGCTCACCATTTAAAAAAAATGATTTGTTCTTTTGGTTGATATTTTTTTTAGATTTAGTGTGTAATTATTTATTGCATGTACATATTGTATTTAATTATAGGTTTCTTTTTTATGATATGTTGTGTTTGAGTATGAATAAGTGTGTGTAATTTTTCTTTCTTTATTTCAGGCCTCCCTTAATTTTTGTTGTAGGTATAATCCCCAGCCCACTCGCCGATTGAGCCCGGTCCATTTCTTTTTTTTGTTTTTTTCTAGGCTACGTTAATGTACATAGCACATCCATATTCTTACTCAAATCATAAACTGAAAACCTTTTATTTTTGTTAAAGGTATATTGTAAATTAAATAAAGGGTTGTAAATTATTTTAAAGCACAGGAATGTAAATAAACCTCTTTTGACTATAAAATTTCCTTGGGGAGGCAGGTCATGTTTTTAAGAAAGTTTTAGATTGATGAAATAATAGTGCACCCCATATATGAACTTTAGGTAGTTGGAATGAGAATACAAAAGTGTGGGATTACACAGATATGTAATATTTTATCCAATAGACTACAATGTGTCCAATTATATGGTTTCAGACCAAAATTGGAAATATATGCCTACATAAATTACACGACAACATGCACTTGCCATATGTCATTTTGTTATAAACTCAATAGCTAGATTATGCAATAATATGAAAACCACCGATAACATATGCAGTAGAAGAGAAATTAAAGGATAATGATTATATCCAATTGAGATTTGTGATTAGTTCTTTGGGAGCGAGTAATAAGTATACATCAACATGTAGAGAAGTGCATGAATAGACGAACGCAGAAGTGACCACAGAATCAGGGGTTTAAGTGAAATAATGTGAATCGAAAAGTACACAGCTACACGAAAACTTTGATGGCATTCCAGCAGGGAATAGACGGAAATCGACATGTAAAATTAAAAACTCTGCAAGTGGCAGGGTATATTCACGAACACGCGAGCACTGATATGTTGGAGAACCGTTGTGAAACAAAGGGGTAGGAGCTGATGAGTTATTCGTCAATTCACCTGGAACTTTGTGACACGTTTGTAGTCAGCGAGTTACTGCGTTTGGACCTTTACTAAATGATAAGAGGTAAAAACTGGCGGTGATAGGAAATCCTGAAATTGAAAACTGAGTACTTTATATAACGTTTTAAAAACAGTGCTACATTCTATTTCATATTTAAAAAATTTACGATCTCATTACATTAATAACCTTTCAGTCCCAATACAGCCTTCCATTAAAAAGATATGTTTAAAAAAAAAGTCACAACACCATTCATTGTGATAAATGTCATGCATATAAACGTAAACAAAACAATCACTTTCTTACCATTTTAAATGTTGTCCTTCACTGTATGTTCCATCTGTTATTGTAGGATTGAAACTGATTAGTAACACTGGCCATCATGTCACATCTCACTTAAAGTTGTTTTATGTTTAAAACAATAAACAAACTCTTGTTATGGAAAGATCACTACTGTTGTCAGTGTTGCGCGAGACAAAAGAAACAGTGGAGAAAAATACAACCTTTTTTTTGTTCTTAACAGTCAACAACAACTTTTACTAAAATGTAGATATTCTATATTACCCAACAATTTCTTAGGGTGGTTAAGGAAAATTGTTAAAAAATTGTTGATATAGATGCCAGATAGGCAGGTGTAACCGCCCCGAAACAAGAAACACACTACCAGACATATAAAATCTAAACAAAAGGAAGTACAAGGACAAACGTACTGGAGCTTAGGGGCGGGCAGCAACCTCGGCTAGTGCAGCAGTAAGTGGGCGAGGTTCCAAGAAAGAAGTCCTTCCAGCGACGGCAACCGACCAGATGTAAACTGATAACCCAAAATAGACGCCACCTAAATCACAATAAGCTGTACTCACACAAAATCACTCTGGAGAGTTCTCACGATAATAGTGAATATTCCAAACCGTACACTACTAGAAAACAAAACATAAAATACGCAACTCAGCTAACAAAAATAATCATTAGACATATAAATCACCAGCTAAAGTCATAGAATTAATAATTAAGTAAATAATAAAACAATTCAAAATTTAATCGGACTTTATTGTTATTACCTCAATAACAACTAATTATTTGCGCACACTTCAGGTTTTTTTTTTATAGAAAATTATAATTAAATTTAACTGACGAGAGTTACGACCAAAAAATATACTTACGCCAACAATAAGTGTTTGAATACAGTTCATTTACATTTCCAATGCTCCACCTATAGGTACTACATTGGCCAGGAGACGAGTTTTTTGTTTCCTGGAAATTTAGAATTTTGCCGAACCCTTGCCGTTCCAGGCAAGGTAGGGATCTTTAACGTCGTGACAACACTCACACGGGACCTCCATTTAACCTCTCATCCGAACGAGGGCGTAATTTTTGTGAAAAATGCTCACCTGCCATTTTTCAAGCAGTTGGCCGTGTCGGGATTTGAACCCGGGACCTTGGGATCCGTAGTCTTACGCTTACTACATTGATCCACGGCGACGCCAGTGTTTGAATACAGCGCTATGAGCTGTTATTAATAAAAACATGCTTTTATAATGTTCTATACGAGCAAGGGGATGGTACCATAAACCTCAATTTGTATGCTTTTCTATTAAAGTTAGGCCACGAACTAATAATTTTAGTTGGCTAAAGTTACCAAGTACATGTTATGTTAATGCTTCTATTTGAATCAAACTGTATAGTGCAGCAAACTGCAAATTAGCTTATAATTATAGTGTTTTGGTACAAACAAAATAACACGACAATAATCAGGACCAGCACTTATATAACAAGGTGTGAATACGCTTTAAGCCAAGTTGACTGTATGAAAACGATATAAAGCAGTTTCTTGAATGCTCTCACAATAGTTGAATAATAAATATTTAAAGCAAACACTTACCCCTACACCTGAAGTACGGCACTCAGCAGCTGGAATAGTTGTCCTTATCAGTCGTCACATCATCACCAGATTAAGTAGACAAAGACTTGTACCAGAAACTGCTACGGTAGTTCGTAGATGTTGCAGATAATACAAAACACGTTAAACGACGTTAACAGGTAGGCCATCATTCCTTACAAATATACAAAGAAAAAAATAAAGAAAAAAACCCTGTAATTGTTAGTTATTAAGGCCTTTAGGGCATAAGTAAGTCTGGACTTGGGTGAAATAAGACTTTTCTTTTTTGTAGTTTTGCATCGATTGTTACGTCAGGTGAATTGAACTGTAAACGTGCCTTTTTCAATTATTGGATAACCAGTTTCTATTCGTTTATATTTAATAAATTTATTATTTTTTGTATTAAAGTAATTCTTTTATTCCTGTCCTGAGTATGTTATAAATTATTAGTTACATGTTAGGTTTACAACGATTTTAATATGTATAAATACGTTAAGATACTCAGCATTTCATCGCTCTTGGGAAATGTCTGTGAGTATGCATTATTGCAGTGTCAAAGTTTTCTATTCTAACTGGTTGTAGGACATAAATCAACTGTGTAAATCCATACCAAGTGGTCCAGCACTGGTTGCTTGACGATCATCTCTGAAAAATTTGATATTTGCTGGATGAATTCCCTAATGTTTAGTGGACTCAAAAATATTTTTAAAAAATTTTTATTGTTTATTATTTAGAAACGGCAACCGTTTTTGTTTCAGATCCAACCACATTTGCAAGTATCCGCAGTTTTTTAATAATTCAGTATTGGGTTGCACTAGGCCTTTCAAATAAAAAGCATTTAGTTCAGCACACTCTGGCCTATAAACTAAAAGCATTATCACCTAGCTGAATGTATTTCTTAATATATTTTTAATAGCTCAAAGTCATTGGTCGCAATTTTAAAAACTCAATTTTTGAACAGTAGTTTTCCAAAGGAGTAATTTATCAGCCTTAATAGTTTTGTGCTATTACATTAAATAGTATAGTTACTTTTATAAAGCATCAATGGTGAAAAGCTTAACCTTAAAAAAATACACTACTTTAAAAAACGGATTTTGAATTTTTTCCATTTTTTGGCCTACAGCATTATCTTTGTTGGGGGACCTGATAAAAATCTGAAAATTGCACACTCAATAGACCTTTATGATATCAAACTCCGGTATAAATTTAAACTTTGAGATTCAATTGGGAGTTATAAAAAAATTACAAATATAACCCAAAAATACGTTTTTTAACATAGCGATTTTTAATGGAATAAAGTATATCAACTACATAATTTAAACATACTTAGATGATTATTTGTTATTTTGGAATTGATAAATACCTAACTAATTACAAATGTTCTTCTTATCGTATTAATTTTTTAGTAATATTCATTGAACATCTGAGAAATTTCTACACTCAGTTAGGCGTTAGGTTAAAAGTTCGCTTAACACAGTTGTAAATTCCAAGGGAGGCAGTTTCTTCAGTACACTTGTAACTTGCATCTAAACTTAATCCTTCTCACCTTGTTTAAATGAGGTCCTTGGTCCTGGTGACTGGCAAAATATAACATGCACTTCTTCGTTTTGACAATCAATATTATCAACTTCGGCAATCCACCTCTGTTCATCGTAAACGTAAGTTACTATGTCTTTTTTTCAAAATGTCAGTGGTACAACTTTTCCAGTTTGATGAAATTGACTATCAGGGAATGTTGATGTAAACTGGCACTTGAGCAAGTTGTGTGATGGGTATAAAATAATGAAAAAGTCGGGTGCCTTTAATCTTTTGACAAGTGTTAAATCGTTCCTCCAAGACATTGGAGAGAGTTCTTGTATTTCCTCAAATTTGACAAATACATACGTAAATCCTTTTTACCTGTTCTTTACAAAATTTAAACATTTCTTGAAGTGTCAACATCTGGTCCCCGTAGGTCCACTGCAGACTAGCTCTTGTGACAGCTCGCTTTGTAATACTCTTGACACTATCACATGCATTGTTTCTGTGGCATGATGCGAAAAAGTGTCATTCGACATCAAGTCCAAAATCTTCTTTGCGAAAGTACATGTTAATAATTTTTTTTTGTTTTATATTGACTTACAGCACCATCTGAGAAGTAGATCAGTTTGCTTATGGAAAGGCGGAGCTTGTTTATGTAGTTTATTAATTGCAATTGAAAACCATGCACTGTTGTGTACAAGGTAGTCACTTATGACATAAAAACTGCGACTCTTTAGGTAATACAACACAAATGGATGGACTGTCGCCTGTTTGTTTACCAGTGGTGCCCTTGTACTTCGTTTTGAACAACAAAGATATAGTTTTTAGAAAAGTTGGCAAGAACTAAGTATTCATCAACTGCCAAAATTTGCTTTTAGTTTTTTATAAATTGACCAATAAAATGATGCATTTTAAGATTTTCAAGTTTAGCTACCAACAATTCACAAAACTCCTAGTGGTTTTATGATTGTAACCATTTCCCTTCTGTCTTGTGTCACCTATTTTACGGATGCTATACTATCAGGTATCAAATCGACTTCTTCAGATTCTTTAAACAGTCAAGTAAAGCTTGTTTGCTTGGACAATCATGACATCTTTTTATCATACAATAGTAACTATCGATATTGCATACTAGAAGTTCTAAAAGGTCTTTATAGTCAACTCTAATATTGGCCCCCATCTATGGTCAACTTTACATTCTGGTAATACAAACAACCGCAAATGTTATGAGTGCCAGATGCTCCTGCAACAATACACCGTTTTGGTCTGAACTCACAAAATTTCGAGCTTCCAATTTTAATGTCAGGATTTTCTTTTTGAATTCAGTAAATAATTCATTTAAATTACACAATATTAACCTTGTGTCTTGGTGCCTCAGTACCATTTTCTTTCACTGAAACGTGACTTTTTTCGCTAGACATCAACGGCTATTATCGTCATCTTCATAAAATCTAATAACCTTTTCAATCGGGGTTTTCATTTATCAAATTAGATGCATTTTTCTTTTGTAATGCAGGTAAAATTCCGTTTTTTCACTAATCAAAAGTTCTGACACATTAAATTCGTCAGTAACTTTTACTAGACTCCAAGAATTAGGCAATAAACTGATAATCCTTATTTTATCCTGTTTATTTGAAATAAGACATTCAGTTTTTAGCTTATCTATCAAATCATCATATTCGGTTGGGGAATTTTGAGACGAGCGTCTCGCGGCGGTAATGCCGTGGCTGCCATGATAGGTTAAGTTACTGTTAGAAATAGATATTATTATTAAAAAACACAAATCAACACGCATATCAGAACAGTTGTTGCTAAAACTATTACAGACTGTTCTGATCTGTGCATTAAGTGATTTGTGTTTTATGTTTTTTAATAATATCTATTTTTAACTATAACCTAACCTGTCATTGCAGCCACGGCATTACTGCCGTGAGACGCTCGTATCTTGAGAGCTTTCATCTGGTATAGTACAAATTTGCTTTTGAAATGAATCTTCCAAATTCTTTTTGATTGTAGATGCAACTTTCTCAATTTTTGCTTTCAAGACAAAAGGTCTTTTTTCTTCACTTTCAATTTTGGTAGCATGCGATACACCTAGAATTTCACAAGCTGAATCTACTTTATTTATAGTTTCTGATATCACAAAATTCTTTATCTGAACTCACTAATATCCCTTTCTTTGTTAATTACAAATATTTTAGAATAACATCTTGGACACAAAGATCCTGGTCTGATATTGATAAAAGAGCTTTTATTTTTTGAATAATGATCAAACGTTTTTCTCGGAGACTTTTTGTTATAGGCTTCTTATGTTTTTTAAAAGGTTCAAGTAAGACTGGCCAAAAAGGTGAGGAAATTCTGTAAGTATTTAATTTCACGATACTTACAAGTTGATTCAACCCCTGAGTCAACTCTTACGTAAAACAATATTTTTCCTTCTTTACTATAATCTTCACTTGAACTAACTTATTCCAGAACACTCCATACACACTTTTATGACAAGCTTCTTTAATAACAAGACCAATAGAACATTGAGAAGCCATTTAAAAAGGTAATACAACTGCACACTGCAAGAACTAATAGTTAACTGGACAGATGTTGGTTGAAGACCGGCTCACGGACAAGCCAGTAGGTTTACCTATGTCTGTACAGAGTTGCAAATGCTGTCTGCTAGCCCGCTGATACAGGATTGTCTCAAATAATCATTAGTACTTTAATTTGAGGTGTTTATATAATAAATTGATTCCATTAGCCAAAATATCGCAGATGTTAAAAACATTTTTGACTCATATTTGTAATTTTTTTTCATAACTTCAAATTGAATTTCAACGTTGAAATTTATACTGGAGTTTGACATCATAAAGGTCTATTAAGTGGGCAATTTTCAGATTTTTATCAGATCCACTGACAAAGATATCACAGGACAAAAATGGAAAAATTCTAAAGATGTTTTTTAAAGTAGTGCATTTTTAAGGGTAAACTTCTTACCATTGATACTATATAAAAAGTAACTATATACTATGTAATGTAATAGCACAAAAATATAGGTTGATAAATTACCCTTTCTCTGGAAAACTACTGTTCAAAAATGGAGTTTTTTAAAATTGTAACCAATGACTTTCACCTATTAAAATTATATTAATGAATACATTCAGCTAGGTCATAATGATTTTAATTTGTAGGCCAGAGTGTGTTGAACTAAATGCTTTTTATTTGAAAAACCTAGGGCACCCCATTACTGAATTATTAAACAAACCGCAGATGATTGCAAAACGTATGCGGCCTGAAACAAACATGGCAGCCGTTTCTAAATGATAAACAATAAAAAAATTTTTAATAATATTTTTGAGTCCACTAAACATTAAGGAATTCGCCCAGTAAGTATCAAATTTTTCTGAGATGGTCAAGCAACTAATTATTTTTCTCCTGGACCACTTGGTATGAATTGACCCAAATCGAATAAACCAATCTTGTAGTGAGGAATAAGTGCTGAAACGATAGAGATAATTTACATGACCCTAAATTGTTCATTCAGTACTGTGAAATAACAGAAGTGGTTGTGCTTTTCGGAACGTAGTTCTCATGGATGTCTTCGATTTAGTACCTGTTACCTTTCCTTTAGGGCGCTACTGTAACTACAGGCAAGCACCGCGTAATAAATCTGCAGAAGAGCGGACTACCAAAAACCCCCGAGAAGTTGATTCCGCTACAAGAAGCGATAAACTGTAAATTGCTAATTAAGTAAGAGGTACCTGTAGCAAAAAACGCATCACATCCTTTAAAATTACAAATTAATACCTTTCAACATGAAACTGTAAAACAAAAAAAATTGTCCATGGTGTTAAACATTTTATTGGAATAAGAACTATATAGCACTATAAGCTTACATAAATACATTCTAATTAAAAGCAAAGTATCACGAAGGTATTCACATACACAAAAATAAAAGTTTAAAAATTTGATTAATGTTGCAGTAGATAAGTGAAAAATCAGCCATCTTAAAAATTAGTATTGCTATATATTTAATGATGAAAACATTTCTTAGTGAGAATATTGCACTTTGTGAAAAAAAGATATGTGTCATAAACATTTAACAATTTTGACAATTAAATTGCACAACACATTTAGCTACATACAAATTAACAACCAGACAAACCACTATAATACAAAATGGTAATATAATATACCATTCTCTAAAAGCTATTTTTCAATATATTTCTGTAGATTTTGCACATTCAGTATAGCATGTTTAGTTTAGTGCTAACAAACTATCAAATACAAATTTGGTTTCAATGAGCAAAATATAACATGCTTATATATCTGAGTAATGTACAAAATCCATCTGTTTTAAAAGTGCACATTTCATTTTTATTATCTAAGTTTTATCCTAGTAAAGTAATAATTAAGAATATTGTTCTAAAAGGAAGTAAACATCCTATGCATTCTAGTACAAATTTAAAGCAAAAACGCAGGTGCAATGCAGTTTGGCAAGTAAGGCATGATAAATAATATTCATTTGACTTATGTACTTTATAAGATCAAACTTGTGACATTAACGAAACATTATAATATTCTATACAAATAACATTTTAGTCTCCTTGAAAATTGTATAATGCAATAGGTTCTGCAACAAGTAGATAATCATTTTGTCTTTCAATCCCACCGATCCTAAGAACGTGATACATAATATAGGTGATTTGATTAACGTTTGCATTTGTTATCAAAAATTTAATTTTTTTCCTTTTTGGCATTGTTTCAAAAATTATTGCTAACATTAGAAATGGGGGTGTGTGGAATCGAAACTTAGACTTATTTCTAAAAATGTGCAATGTTCTTAGATTCAGAAGCTCACATCGTTTCAAAGATGATTGAAAATGGACCAATCACATAAAGTTTATTAATTAATAGTATATAAGGGAGCCATTAAAACACATACAATGTTTGAGGGCATGATGCAAAGTGGAGTGACCTAAACGTTGCACGGCACTTATAAGCGAGTATCATATACTATTTTTTAATATACCTGCATTAAAACTTAATATGTAGGTTTACACATTACTCATTTATCTTAATATTCTTAATGTATTTTGTGAAGTAGGCTGCTAGTCGTTTAGATTTATTGTTGCCATGAATATAATTGTACATTTAATCTTTGTTTGAAGTATACCTAATTTTTTTTAAAAAGTACATCATCAATGCGCAGTGCAACAACGTCGGAATAGACCAATAAGACTTTCAAGGGGCGATATGTTGATTGTCACCTGACATCAATGGCATAGTATAACCTCTGAGAGTAGTGACAGCATTCAATTAATGTGTAAACGGGAAAACTTTCACAATAGTTTAGGAATAGACGGTGCCACACACTAATATCAAAATACATGATACATGTGTGCATCCCACCTATTGCACTGCCAAATATCGACTTGTATATTGAATTGTTGACAATTGCCAATCCGACATCTGCAATTCGTGTGTTTATAATCGTTTATATCTTGCATTTTTCTATAAAAACAGTTCTGTTCCGAACTAAGTATTATAAATTGTTGATTATGTATTTAATATTCTGTCTATTGTTGAGTATATTGTTGCAAACTACAATATTTCAACTTCCAACAGCAAGGTAACTACTTTAGGTAAACTTTATCCGTGTTTTGTAAATTCCTGTATTTCTTAGATAACATTCACGATCATTGAGCAAGAAACGGTTCAAAAGAGTAGATCCCAAATTTGCAAGCCGGGGAAATGATTTTGAAGTGATGCAGTTTATAAAATAAGAGCAAGAAAATAGAGGACCTGTTATTCCACTCCTTTGCTTTAAGAAACAGGTGTTAGCAGCAACTAAAATATCTAAGCAGCTATAGTTCGCATTATGAAGGAATCTAAACAAGTAGAGCAGTCTTCTTTTTCGACATTGTCGAAGAAAAGGCAGTGGCAAAAAGCAGATCTCAATGTAGGCGATAGGAAAACCATCAGATGAGTAATTAATGATTTTTATATTATTGATAAAATATGCCCAACTTTGAATCGCATATTGGAGAAAATTAAACAATGTGGAGTAGAATTTGAGGGTGGTGTATCAATGTTACAAAAGGTCATTCTCAGCATGGGTTTTAAGTATACTACTTCAACAGAGATATATATGTTATTTGACCTTAATTTGATATTTTCAGATGGCAAAAATCAGCTGATAAACGTAATTTATTGGTGGAGTCACAAGATATTTGCTATAAACGAATTGTATATCTTAACCAGCTGATTAGTTATAAAGGTGAAGGAAGACCGACTGTATATGCAGATGAGAGCTACATCCACAGCTCACACACAGTTCCTAAGGGGACTGATAAAGGCGACAAAGGTCTGAAAAACTATTTCCAAGGGCAGACAATTGGCGTTGGTGCATGCTGGCAATGAAAATGAGTTTATCCCTAATGCGTTGTTAATGTTTACCTCAGGTATGTAAAATACAGCTTTATGTATTCTTAATATTAATTTAAATTTGTAGGAGACAAAACAGGTGATTATCATGATGACATGAACTATGCAGATTTTTCAAAATGGGTTACGACACAATTACTCCCCAATTTACCTGCGAATAGTGTTTTGGTGGTTGATAATCCATCATATCATAACGTAGCAATTGAGAAACACCCAACGAGTATTTCTCTTAAAAAAGATATGGTGGAATGATTAAGTTTTCGTAGAATTGTGCATCACCCACAAAAAACGCAGAACTTTAAGAAATTATTAAACTGTACAAGCCACACTTTAAAACATGTGCTTTGGACGTGTTGTTACATAAACATGGTCAGTCTGTGTTGAGGTTACTCCATATTATCCAGAACTAAACCCTATTGAAAAAATATGGGCAAATGTTAAAAATTGGATTGCGGCGTGAAATGTAACATTTAAATTAAGTGACGTCAAACAGTTAGCAATACAGAGGTTCGACAGTATTATGACTTCAGAATGGATTGCTGTATGTTTGCATTAAACAAAGCTGTGTAAAAATACATAGAAACGGAAGGTATTCAAGATGAAGTTAACGACAATTTGCAATTTGCTGTTAACACAGGAGAGTCTGATGGAAGCGATGATAGTGATTTGCAGTGATTTAGATTATTAAGGGATTAATTATAATTCAAACTTGAAAAAATGCTGCATTATGCTCTCAAGCTTGCGTCAAAGTTGTTTCAAATCTATTCCGATTATTATTTACTTATTACTTAATTGTTATTTTTGTTGTTTTGTATTGTTCTTTGTTACTTTGTTATTGATTGTTAGTTCTGAAGAGGTAGGTATATGACAGATTGATTATTAAAACCTATTAGTTCGCATATTAAAGGTGCAAGTATGAATAATAAAAGAAGAGAGCAAGTACTTTTGATGCAGTTGGTGAAAAAATATGCGAAGGAAATAGAATGCAAGCAGACTGATGATAGTACCATCTTAGCAAAACAAGTAGCATGAGCTAAAGTGTGAGCTGACTTCAATAAAAGTTCATTGGCACATTACCGAGATGTACAAGTTTTAAAAAATAAATACGATAACTTTTTATCACTATATGTACATAACGTATCTACAATTGTTCAAAACACATTTGACACATGCGCCTATAAATAATAATGAGGAAAATGGAGACTCTTACAATATCAGTTACATCAACAAAATATAAAAAAGATTCATGTAAATTGCCCTTTGTTATATAGATAATTTCCTTAGTGGAATCTTTAATTAATTAAAATAACTTAACGGAAATCTGCCAACAAAAAACATTATTTATCCAAGCAACTTTCTGGACACATTAATACTTTTTCCACAACTATCCAGTAATGCATTTAAGAATGGGTCAATAATGATACTCATTATTCTGTAAGTGTACATGAATTCATAATATTTTTCCTCCTTTATGTGATGTTTTGACGATTGATTGACGTCCAATTCTTCTGCTTTGCAGAGTAATACAGGTAAAAGGTGTTTTTCCAATATTGGCAAACTCAAATCAAGAAAGAACTCGTATGAAATATGCTTACAATCTTAACACCTTAGTGTATTAACTAAGACACTTCGAAAAACTTGTTCACTGAGTAATAGTAACTCAGATGATGCATCTATTTTACAATCAAGTCTCGACTTTTCTAGAATTACTACATGACATATTCTCAAATCTCCTTCACCGATTACTTCTAGTAAATATTGTAATAGTTCACATGAGTCATATTATGGGCCTTCGGCACACTGTGGCATTCTTTGCGTGTCTTGATAACAACATATTTAGGTTATATACTTCTAGTCTATCACGTGTGTGCTAAAATATGTGTTAAAGATTGCCATTCGCTTAGAGTTGCATTAAGTGAATCTAACATCAATGAATCTTTATTATCTGGATTTAATCTGCCATCAGGTAGTCGAAATATTGTCCAGGTTTAGAAGTTTCAAAAATCAATTGTAATAGGTGTGTTTGTCCAAGACATTGTGTAACAGAATTGCAAAACAAGTATTGCCTAAATTTGTTAAACCATGTGTTTTAGAAAAATTCGTATTCTTTGTATTTTCATACCTGTTATCTTTGTGAATCATCTATATCGTCTTCACATTCATATTGATAAGAACATTTAATACTTGTATCATCTATTTTGAACATATTTACATTTTCTTTTAATTTGTCTATAGTAGATTTATGAGCATTATTTTAATGTCCAACCAAATTTGAACAATATAAATCAGATACATGATATACTTTCATCCCCGTTATCTTTGTAAATCATCTATATTGTCTTAGCATTCATATTTATAAAAACATTTAATACTCGTATCATCTATTTTGAACATATTTACATTTTCTTTTAATTTGTCTATTAGTAGATTTATGATCATTACATTAACTTCCAACCAAATTTGAACGATATAAATTAAATACATGATTATTAATTAGTTCAATACAATATTTTTATTATTAGTTCTATAATTTTTATATCGTGGGATGGTTCCAGGAACAGAAATAAAATGTCTGAATTGCTACGGTGATTCTTTGTAATAGAAATTTGTTTCTAGAAACTAGTCACGCTATTGTTGAGACTTATTGGTAAATACCAAAATTACTTCCATAACAACTTTTGTTTGAGAAAATCCATCGGGCAAATTGTCAGTTTGATTGAATTATTGATACATGCCATCTACCGTAAGTTGTCAACAAGAGCACTTGGAATACTGGTAACACTTACATTCGATTTTATCTGGAAATTTTGAATTTTACCGAACCCTGGCTGTTCCAAGTAAGGTAGAGATGTTTAACGTGCATAACAACACTCACACACAGGACCTATATTTTACCTCTCATCCGAACGAGGGCGTAGTTTTATGAAAAATGCTTGCCTAACATTTTTCAAGAGAACCATGTCAGGATTCAAACCAAAAACTTAGGGCATGGTAGTCACACACATACCGACTATGCCATGGAGCTGCCTGTATACTGGTAGAAACAGCACCAACGTGAATGGCATTGTACGGACTAATTTCTGGTACTCCCAATGATTCATCTTCCGAACCAGTTTCAGTCGACCTGAGGTCAATAAATCAGGATTTGTCTTTTCAATGTTTTGGGATTCGGCTACAAATTCAGGTATCTTAATTATATATTTGTAGGAGGAAAGAATTTAGGCACACTTAAGCAGATTCACCAAAATTGATATTGAAATTACTTCCATTATGAATCAAATTTCTAGAAGTGAACACCCAAGTTTGGTGCGTCTACAATTTTTGAGAGCTGTCCACAACAATTACAGTTCCAAATAAGTGATATTATTCTGTAAGTGGTACCTCTCCCCTCTTGTGACATAATGTTTTGATGCACACTTACGATAAACTATAGATGCCTTGCTTTTGAATTTAGTATATCTTTAATGCAAACCGTTCAGAGGCAAGTGAAAGATACTCAAAAATAATAAATAATTAATTTCCCGTTAATTCCATTTGCAACCCTGAACAAAATTTCTAAGCAAGCTTGTTCATGCGTCACACTTTCAAATCTGTAAAGCCACTTAATTTTAAAACTGCTTTTATTTTCACCATTTTACTTATCTCGATATGGAATTCTGGCATAATTGCATTCACGTAAGTATTAAGCCACTCTGAGATTGGCTATGTGGCCTTACTAATTAGAGCATGAGAAATCCTCTAGAGCTTAGATTGAATCAACGTTATTTATTCAAACTTTTTAAGAAGCCACAAGATCTTAGTCACTGGACTTGATGGCAACGTTTTTCTTCAAATTATGATCCGAATATAAAAGTCCTAAGACAATATGGTTCATTAATATAATATAGAATTTAATACTTCTAAGTAAATATTAAAGGCGTGTATTACTACCGATACAACATGATTTTTACAAAATTGCATTACCAACATTGCACTGGCAATGATTCAGACAATAGCAATTTAAAAATGAAATACTTCAATTATCAACCAAGTAGAATTATTTGAACTACAAATACTCAAAAACACATGCCCATAATTTTATAAACAATACAAGTAAACTGTTGCTATTTGAATATTTAAAAACGCAAGCGTTAATCTTTTCCACTAGTTTGAATAAGAAAATGAAGATGCCATATATACCTCGACAGAAATACGATCAGTTACAAGATAAATTAATAAGGAATTATGAATTTCTATATAACAACTTGTTACTATCACATATATTTCATAAAATTAAAATCCACAACACATGAGGCTCGCATTATTTCTTAACATGTTTATAGAACGATACATTGCACACACATCAAGAAATAAATCATGCCCATTTTTCACTACTTCCATAAGTGAATACTTTGAAAAATGAAACGTGCACATACTTAGTTGTAAAAATTTTCGCTTATGCTGGCACCTATTGCAAACATTAATATACATTAGCAAACAATAAAGTGTACAATAAAAAGGCACATCTATTACACTTAAGTTAATTAAAAATATTTTTCTCCTTTAGATTCAAAATTACAGATTTTATATATAATAAGCGATTGGATGGATGAAACTTCTAAAATCTAAATAGTGAAGATAAAAGTACAAAGTTCCGCGAAGAGGGCAGTTGTAAATTCTAATGTTTTGAACATTTAATAATTTACACATACAAAGAACTAATTAAATACTTAACTTTTAGTAAAGTAGAATAAAATTCAAGTTACTATTATTACTATTTGGTATGGATTGATTAATTTGTTATAGCATCATCAATTACAGTTAATTTCAAATAGTTGCAGGTAGAATGATGTCTAATTAATAAAGTAATAAAGCAGATGTTTTAATTGGATAAAATGTTTGTTTTATATTGAAAATAGAGGCATCAACAATAAAAATTAACACATATAATAATAGAAAATCAATGTATCTACTATAGTAGGAGAATAATCACTAACAAACATTCAATAAGTATTACGTTTTACTACTATTATAAAATTAACGAATGTCTAATGCAGTTATATACAATACCAATACAAACATATAATGATTAAATTTTCAACCAAACTTACGAAGTAAGTTAGGTTAATATAATCGCCACGTCGTTGTCGCCGCCGCCGTTGTCCGTTGCCATATTCCCATAATGATACAATAAATGATATATATGTACCTTGTTTAGTTTTTTACGCTGATTACAAATATGCTATACACTATTCGATATCTCATTTAGTTTTCGAGATAATCAAATTTATTTGAGAAATATTAACAGTACAAACTAATATAAACTTTAATAAATATTTTAATTTATTTAAAATATATAATTTCCTTTTATAAAATTTCCGTAAGTTTGGTTGTAAGGCGTACATGCGTCTTAGATTTTTTAAAAATATTTTGTCCGATTTTCTGTTCTAGTTGCCACTTTGTCACTAACATGAACAAAATCCCACCCACCCATGTTAGTGATATCTTAGTAATCAACAGTGACAGACAATTTGTATTTTTTTGTTTCAGATGAACATATTGACGGGTATACAGTTATTGAGACTTGATCTACATCTTTTCAAATTATTTGCTGAACTGAACTTTCCAAACTTAATAACTTAGCAATAAATCATTCAACAACAAATCAACAAGCAAAGCATAATGAAATGGCTAGGATGGAATGTTATACACTGTGCAGCTAGATTGAGCTACAGGAATTGATACATGGGATAGTAGAAGCACAAGGAAACATATCAACAATGTAAAATTTGAGCAAAATTGTAACGTGTTGCATTATGCTAACAATAAATTAGATGAGAAAGAAACAAAATTGAATTTTAAAGGGACAGAATATATGGGTGTGCTTTGTATAAAAGATTTCGTTAATAATTATTCCTAATTAACCATGATATTTCAAATATTGTATCTATAAAAATAATTCCGATAAGAAAGTACACATTATTCTTTCAAATACATTGTATCGCAATGAAGGACGATTACATTATAAAACCATAAAGCAGACATCGGAATGTGACAAAGACTGCATATGCAGTTTCCATAGATAAAATACATTGTGATATACTGTTGTGTGACAACTTGTCTATTAAGCATAGATTTAACTCAATACATTGCATTAACCAGATGCTGACTGCAATTAATATGATTTACAGTGGGAGAAAATAAATTAGTAGCACTTAATAAAAAAGAAATATGATTAGTTATTTACAAATCGGTAATATGAAAACATTCCAAGATCTAATGGTATATAAACGTAATAAGATGGTGACCCGTGCGGTAAGAGGTCAAAATGAGTGTAATGAAGCTGCAATTGATGTTCCTGCTGGGGCAACAAAAATGCAGAATGCGATAGAATATGTGAACTTACTCTCGCATGAGTGAACGTATTTTCCATGCACATGTGGGTGTAATTGTTGCCGCTGTAACCGTTTGGAGGGTTGGAGATATAAATAGTTCCCCCATCATTAAATTGGAAGTTTGGGTTGTGTTGGCTCAACGGAAGCTCTGTTGTTTGAAGAAAAAAAAATCGAATTATTAATAACTTGGAAAACTGACACGGTCTGCACATTATGAACCTTACAACAGATGAATCAAACTATAAGTAATATTATAATATTACTTATAGTTTGATTCATCTGATTCATCTTGCTTATGCTTCTTTATAATGTATATGTGAATTTTGAATTTAAATAAATTGACATTTATAAAATAGAAAATTAATCGAACATGAAAAATGATTATTCTATTGCTAATGGTTTTCTGACTGAACAAGTGCTGATTAAATTTAAAGTATAATGTTATTGTTTTAAAATATGAAGAAATATGTATGTATCGAGTTTTAAATTATCTTGGAATGGACAATAAAATAATGGAACGGAAGAATTGTTTTCTATTATTAAGTGCATTGCCAACCAAATTGGGGTTTATAATGTCATCTGATTCATACAGGAAACTCAAAAAGTTTGGAACAAATTATTTTGTTGGATGTAATTTAATGGTCTTAGGCTTTGTTTAGTGATATGGCATAATTTAATATTTTTTCTTTAAGATTTATTTTAGTAATACCTGACCAAATTTGACGTTAAGGAATTATTTTTTTAAGGAACTATATGTGTATTTTTATGTTCATAGAGTTTAAGTTTAGATTGAATTTTATTTCAATTTATTTAGGAATTAGGTAAATCTAGTTAATTGTAAAGTATAATCAGCTACCCCAGATGGAATTTTATTTGGGAGAATCATTTTGAGAATAATTATGACAGAATTAATGTGGTTTCAGATATATTTGAGCAAAGTAAATATGAGGTGATAAAATTTAGGATACCAAAGCAAGGGAAATTTATGCAGAAAAAGTCTTCCATATAGAAATAATATCAAAAAAATTGCTGAGGCCAACGGTTTGGTGCCTCTCGATTTTGACAAAAGTAGAAAAACCTGTTAGGGTAAGTATTAATGTAACATAGTTTCATGTACTTTAGCTATTTTATTTATTATTATTACGAATTTCTATTTTCCTTTATAATGCTTCCAGGGAACATACTCCCGTACCATTGCAATTAGCCATCGCACCCTTATATTATGAGATTCCCACCCTTTCAGGGCTAATCGAAATTTAATTGACAACACAAATTTTATTCATACCAAATGCATCAGCGTGTGATAGCACTGTAGGAGTACATCTGTTTTAGTCTAGTGAGACACACAAGATGTAGCAGGATCTTATAATGAATTTTTGATATATTACCTTTCTAGATATAAATTTTTTGTAATTTTGTAAGATTTTTAAGAATTTAGAAGAACTTCCAATCTAATTTGATAATTGATATTTAAATGTTCTTCCTTAGTTAGTAAGCTTCTGTGAGAACATTGTTTAAATTTTCACATTTTATAAAGACAATTTCACGTTTTAATGTGATATGACGTTGATCAATGCAGTGTTGAAGGTACGCCAGTGTAATGGAATTTCATCACAAATAGTTCTGAAGTTCTGAATTGCAGCACTGTCAATGATATCATTAATTGTATATTTATTTTCCATATTTATTACCAGATCCCAACACTTAGACATTTGCCGAATTAACCTGTTTTCCAATAAATCCTTTCGCACAATCAACATTACTTGAGAATATTGCAAAACCAACACCTGTAGTTGCTTATAATAATCTTCAAGCTAAAGTACAATGAACAGTACTTGCAAAGAGATATTTCAAATATATCTATTGATGTAATCTTTGGAGCACCCTCCAGGGCTAAAAGTGTCATATCTCAATAACAATATATATTTGGCACAATCACAAAGCTGAGTTAAGAATAGGGAATAACCGTGGGCAGTTATAAGTGATTTCAAAATCACACCCACAGAATCCAATATATTCCCATTCTAATTTAAGTTTCTATGTGTAAGGCTTCACGATTATAGTTTCCCATGAAGCCCAGAACAGTACTTAATGATTTAAGGCATGTAAACTGCATACGTTTGCGTTCATAGGTTAAAGGTATATGGCGTGGTTAAAACGTTCCACCATGTGAGACGTGCAATGGTTAGGGTTACTACAGCTCATGAGAACAAGACATCTTAAAATTGTAACCATTTTTTCTAGTGTATAACAAAATTTCTTGATGGAAAAACAAAGCTGTATTAAGGCAATAGAAAATATGAAAAGTAAATTACACATACATTTGTAAGCTTTTAAATTTTCTTGTTTAATAAAATTTTACTGAGTGGTATAGAATAGTAACTTTGTTTAAATTTGCACTAAAATCATAACTCAACGATGAGTGGAAGTTATTGTAGTATCCTAGTGTAGGTTTTAATATTCTTTTTGGGTTTCAATTAATTATTTATTGGTAAAATTAAAATATATTACTCAAGTATAAGGAGTAATTAAATGTAGTTAAATTTGAGTAGTATTGAGAAATTTTCAGTTGAGAATACTTGAAAGTTCTCTCCTGAAAGAAAATTCCTTTGTTTTTTTGGTCGATGTTTTTGGGTGTTGTGAAGAATTGCTATTGAGCAATGTGTCATTTAGTAGATACTCTATTGTATGTAGTGTAATGAATTGTCTAAGGTCGAATCCCATGATTTGCTGGAAACTAAATATTTTTTAGTTTATATTTGTGAGAAATTAAAATTCAACACTTAGAAATTTTTTTTATAAGCAAGGCTAATAAGAAATATTAACATTTATGTTAGCAAAATTGAAGAAAATAAGTAACACTTTTGTTTCAACTACAAAATTTCTAGTTATGTAAATATATAAACTCCTTTTGAGGTTGTAAATTTCTTTTGTTTGTTCATTTCCTATGATCTCCATGCATTATATGAGTGTGGATATCTCGATTGTGACTTTTATCGATTTTGTTTCCTTTAGGACGTGTGGTATGCGGAATTACCCTCACATTCATTTATTAATCTACTAGTGCCCTTACTCCTTAAGTCTTATAGTAATTTTTGAAATAATTTTTCATATTTTTAGTTTTATCTAGTAATCCTTTTAGTCCCTTGAGTCTTCCAATAATCCAAGGAATAATTTTTCATATTTTTAGTTATACAGCAAATAATTTTGTAACTAAACCTTTATGTCCAGTACTCAGAATTTTTTCATCTTTTTTTTTAAGTAGGCTGTGTAACAATTTTTTTATAGTATATACAAAAATTCTTTATGTAAAAACAAAGCAGTATTAAGGTAATAAAATAAATGAAAAAATTTGCAAAAATATTTATTTGCAAACCTAAATAGGTTTTCGAATTCTTAGTAAGTCCTTGATCCCATATAACAACATATGATCTGTTGTTTCCTAGTTTAGTTAAAATTGCAAGGATAAGTTTCACATCTTGTACCCACAATAATATAGAAAACAATTCAGATGTTTTGAAACCTTGCTTGTAGAGTCGTAAATAGAATTCTACTATTTCAAAGTCCGTGTAAATAACTTATTGTTCACCATATATATATCAAGGTTTTCAACTTGTTTCATAAACACAGTGCGTGGTCACCAAACATTTACTGTTCTGATAAGAATTCCCCAGTTTGAATTGTCTTCATGAGTAAAGAGATAGCATCAGAACAATGAAAGCGCCCACAGATCAAGAAGGCCGATAAATCCCCTAATTTAAAATCGTTTGGCTGTTGCATTTTACACCGGCAAGCAAAGAGCTGGAGACAAGCTTGAAGCTGGGAACAACCAACGCAAAGGTAGCAGTTAGCAGCTAGTGGTTAAGGATGATTCAATTTTTGCTGAATCGTTAAACTGATTTGTTCAACGACACCCTTTTGCACGAATGATTACGTTCCTAGATGTGAACACCCACATCCGTTCTGTTTGTGAGATATGGCATTCAATTGTAGTAATCTCACTTAATAGCGTTAATTTTTCACCACCATATATTTTTTGTGAAACAAGAATTTTTCTTTAAATTTTGTTATATTCGAAGTTCTCACGAGAAGCTTAGAAGAGTTTAAACTTGCTAATACCAGAATTAGATTTATATTAAATTAGTTTTTTTATTAAATTTGTACGCGCCTGCCAGATCTAACAATCATTCAAGGGCTGCCATGTAACGAAATTTTGTTCAACTATTTAAACAAAAACAACTAAAGTATATGATAGTATTTATTTGTTAAATATCGTAATATGCAAATTATTTATTATGGAATAGATGTATTCTTTTTCTGGTAATTTTTTCTATATTAAAGACGTATGATCAATACTCCAAAAGGGTTTCTGTATTTACTCTAAATAATAACTTTATTGATTAATACTTGCTAGATACAGTGGCGTCCAACTTAAATTTAACTTGTTTTCAGTTTAACTCAGAAAATTCAACTTAGCCCATCTCTAACTCTCCCTTAGGGTGATAACCAAGTTGAAGAATACTAAACAAGCCACTGTTGTTAAAACTGCTACAAAGCAGGGAACTTTACTATCGGCAATCGAAGAGAACGGACGTGTGTGCAATTAGTTCGACGCAGTGATCCCCTTCATATCCTTATGCCTATTCCTATTACACAAAACAAACTATCTGGTGTTCTGGTGCCACGTAGATATCTTTGCTATGCCATTGTGCACACAAGAGGAACTACCTGTCTGTGACTCTGATCTAAAAAGCAAGAGATAGTCTTGGCTTCTAATAAAAACCACGTAAGCTCCTGGTTTGTTTGTTAACTTGGGGACTTTACTCGTGAGGGTAACTCTTGCAGACAAATTTGTGGACGTAATACTTTACGGCCAGGGTCATGCATGGTTGGCAACATGGGGGAAGTTTAAATATACCTTAATTTTCATTATTGTAACATACACCACTTTTAATAGCTTTATAGTTAATAATTTCATAGTTTTCTCTATTGCAATTGCAAATTTTTATTATGCTTATACACTACATCTTAAAATATTTAAATTTTATCACAGAAAGTGTGGTTTTGTTTTTCATGGTCCTGATAATAAGTGAATGCACATAATGTTGGAGAACGTTTCTGATCATTTCTACATAACAGAATATATTAAATGATAAAAGGAAAAATAAAGACTGCTAAGAGTCACACTTAGTGGATCTGTATACATAATATTCAAGAAAGATTTTTAATAAAATGGATTTATTTTTTGCAAGACTTCTTACTAATTAATCAAAAAACCTAAAATCTCTTTGAAGAAGTTTCAATTTTGATATAGCATTCAGTACTTTTTCAAAAATTTTATGAATGTCGAGCATTGAGCTAACATATTTTATGTAGATTTCCTTGTAGTTCAGTAATGTGTTTAATTTATAAATGTGTTTCATTGTAGGGTCAATGAGATGTTCAATTTCGATATGAAATAAACTGCCACCTACAAATAATCTTCACATCTCAGCTATTGTAATTTTTTTTAGATTTGATATGAGTCAGTATTTTATTAGTGTTGTGGACTGCACACTTTTCTGAGTTGTTCTGTTGGTTAGAAGCAGAGCAATATTGTTTTTTAAATGTTCTATTAAATCTTTAATTGCACATTTACTGCATGTTTGACTTTAAAAAGTTATAAACTATACACTTTTGTATGAAAAGAGGATGTATATAGCAATTACAGCTACGGCAAACAAAAATACCACGAATTTATTAAGAAAAATGAGAAAAATGATAGCTGAAAAATCCGACCTATTAGCAGAATAACAAAACTTTCCTGATAAACATATTAATAGTGTAAATGCCATTTACTTACAAAAAAAAATAACAAACATTAAAACACCCTTATCGATCCAAAAAAGACACTTTCCCCATATAAATAATTTAAGAAACCTAGTAAGTTTAACTTCTAAGATCTACTTTCCAATTTATTCAACATGAAACTTTTAAATCACACTTTACTATAAAACAAAATTTTTAGACACCAGTAACGTGCAAATATTTTTAACTGTATTTTATACAAAGTTTTTTATTATGGAACATGAACCAAAGCTTCATGATATTAAGACGCTATTAAATTAACAAACTAAATTAACAAATAAAGCAGTATCTCCTTAAAAATTAAAAACAATACAAATGTACAACAAACTCATTCATAATCCACTATATTTTGTAAAGTGTGTGCACCATACACACATTACCAACAAAAATGTTATAAAATTTCTAATTTTAATTAACAAAAACGATAACAAAAAAATTGGTTGTAAGATTTTACTTAGATGAGTGCACACACCAATATTAACCACAGTATATAAACTGCTAACGAAAAATTTACTAATGAGATATAACGAAACAAAAGAACAATTTAAACATTTATTGACAAATTTAAAGCTACGTATTACTGGCAACTAATGGCACTGCATAAAATTAAATTTTAATAATGTTAGAAAACTTAATTAAGTATACAGTTACCAGAAATGATTTTGCCACTTCATTCTGTGTTGTTAAAATACTCTGAAGCATTTCCACGGCATATAGGACATGTTCTGTTGGACTGGATTATAAAAATAATGTGATCAAAAATTACCGAAATTCAAATCTGAAAAAAACAAAGAAAAACTTACCCGAAGCCATTTATCAATGCACTTTGCATGAAATTCGTGTGAGCATGGTAGCACACGCAATAGTTGGCGAGCTTCAAAGTCACAAATGCAAACAACGCATGATGTTTGATCTCCTTGATGAGTATCTGCATTGAATTTATAACTGACAAGCTGCTCGATTTCTAATTTTGCCAAACCACGTGGTTTAGCTTCTCCCAATCGTTCTGCGAGGTTGAGCAATGCTTCATAGTTTTCAGTTTCTGTTGTATCGAACCGCTTAAATCAGTTTGGTTGAATGGTGAAAGAGGTGCATTAGAAAACATAGCCCTATAAAAGTAAATCAAAATGGTTACATAATTACAAGCAAAAAGAATATAAATATATATTCTATGATTAAAGTCATAGTAAGGTGATATTATAGCATATGACAAAGATTTCATTTTATGAAAATGCAAAAAAGAAACGATTTATTTAGCCATTTATTGGACATTAGCAACATATTTTTGAAATGCACTGTATAAATGTGTATTAGTTACGTTTAATGCATAAGAGCATGGTTCTGAAAGAATGTTTCATTCATATTTAATAATTGAAGAATCATAATTGTCTTAAAGGGTTTTCATTTATATTTAACAACCAAAGATCATACGAATGCTTTAATTTCAACATTTATAATTATTGAGAAGTTTAAACCTTTAAATCGAAGTATATCGAATAATAAAATGCATAAGAAGCACATTCCATATCAAATTTATTGGAAAACAGCCAATATATTCTCAAAAATACACTAAGAGATGAGTACATTCGGAAATTGCTGGAAGGTTACCAGAAAGATGATGTCAGAGATGGGTTGGTCTATTTAAAACCAATGCGCATAGCAGGAGGAAGTTCAGTACCAGTTGAAACACAGACACAAAGATTATATTGTCCACAGTCTAGATACGTTATGTAATTCATTTCGTACATAAAATAAAAAATATTTGACAATTATTTTTTAAAGAATTTACATTCCACGACCGTATGTTCAACAGTGCAGCTCATAAGTGAATTCATTGATATAAAGTATGACTTCGGAAATAATAATATTAGCAACAAGTTATTAACATCAAAACAGGTATTGTTTTCTAAACATTCCTCATCAATTTGCTTTGTAATTTAACCTGCATTTAGAAATACATGTACTATACTCAATAAAACTAAACTAAATAAACCTAACCCAAACCAGTTACAACTACCTGATATGTATCCTTTACCAACAACAACATCCTCAACCATAAATCCATCAGACAACAAAAGAAGGAACATATTCCAATGCACTAAAATCCAACATAGCAAACAAACATGTGCGAGCAGTTTCCCTTCAAAAGAAAATGCTATTATACTAAATTTCTAATCAAACACAAAGCTAGAAGATTATCTTAATGCAATCATCAAAATAATAGATCCTAAAAACATAACATTTGTATCAAGAATAGCAAATAAGCGGATCTGTATTTATTTGACCACAAAATAAGACACTGACCAGCTTATAAATAATCGCCCTATAATAACAGTAAATAATATAGAAGTTGAAATATCTAAATTACTAAGGCAGACAATAAGGGTGGTTACTTCAGATGTTAGCCCATCCATACCATACAATATAATAGAAGAGGCACTTATAAAGCTAAATATAACTTTAACAGGCAAGATGTCATTTATAAAAGCTGCTGTTCGGTCTCTTTGTCGCACGTTGCGTGGTTAATTTTAAGTTACTTCAAATTCGTAGTTGTAAATCTAATTGTAAAACTGTCATCCCTTGTTCCCTTATATCCTGCCATAAAAATTCCCTGTGCATGTGTGAATAAGTTGGACAGAGTAGTGAACAAACACTTTCTTATGGATATCGAAGCAGAACAGTCGTCGGTTTTTTCGTTCGGTACCATAAGTTAGTCAAGTGCCGCAGCTTTATGTGTGAAACCCCTAAAAAACGCAGTGCAAGTGTAACGTAACATAGACTCAATTTCGCATACAGTCCACTTGGTTGAAAGAATAGGAGCTGCAGCTTAGAACACCAAAACACCGCGGAGGTAAGTCGATGTATAAATTTATAAGACCCCCCGCGCGTGAACAAATGTTGGCCTTCATCACCGGATTATTCATTAATTAATTAGTTCCCATCCTTTAAGCTCCTTATACTTAAATTTATAAAATTGTCGTAGTTTTATTATGGTTAAACGTGTTACACAGAGAAGAACATCTTGCTTGCAAATTGAATGATAAAAACATCTGGTTATAACGGTAGATTTACAATACATTCCTTATCCTTTGTGGCAAAGATTAGGGTCGATCGTCGGTGTCTTTTTATGTAAACTATTTATGAGGGTTATTGTATCCTAAATCTTTACCTTATCTGTCATTTCAAGTTGGAGCAACCATTCGGGTTCATGTAACTTGTATAACAAAGGGGTTGAAATTTATTTGAAACCTTAAAAGCTTTGTCGGGCGAGCACTGTAGTTAGTTGCATTTTTCTATTAATAATTTAATTTCGTAGATGAATTAGTAATTTAGCGTATTCGAGTTACGCATTGTTTTTATATTAATTTTTATTGTCCTTCATTAATCATTAATCAAATATGGTTATATCAATTGATAAAGCTATTCTTGAAGCTAAATTTGTAGTTAAAAGGTTGGATCATATATACAGTAAGATCAACCAAACGGAAAACGTATCGATTGCTTTAATTAGAGCGTCGATTAAAAGTGTCGAACAGATTGAAACGCTTTTCAAATCTTTTTGCAAGGATATTTTCTTTGATGAAGAAAGTGAACAATTGGATGAATTCTCGGCCCTTAGAGTGAAAATCGATGATTATCTATTAGATATTCGTATTATCGCTGAACAATGCGAATTAGATCGGGTAGAAAATAAGCCAAAGGTGGAAAATATGAATAATTCTTTTTCGTCAAACTGTGGAATTCGCTTGAAACATCTTTTAGTCCCACGCTTCTCCGGACGCATTTCAGATTTTGAGAGTTATAATGCAATTTATAAGCGGTTGATTCATGATAATGTCAGTTTGTCACCCGTTGAAAAATTTTGCCATCTCGTTGATACATTAGATGAGTCGTCGCGTGCATTGATAAAACACTTGCCATTAAATGATTACGCATACGAGGAAGCCTATAAAATCATTACTAATCGTTTTCAGTCCAAGAGGTTATTACTTTCAACATATTTTAATACTCTTGAAAAATGCCCTAAGGTCAGTTCCTCAGACTCGCATGCGGAACTCCGGCAATTAATTAGTTGTTTTGATGAAAATATATTCGCGTTAAGGCAGATGGAAATAGATTTATTAGACTTCATGTTGTTTAATCTGTTATCGAAAAAATTAGATACAAACATTTTAAAGCGTTTGAATTAGGAAATAATGACGAAATTCCTCGTTCAAAGATTTAAGGTCGTACATTGAAAAACAATGTAAAGTGTTGGAAATAAATGACATTGCTTCAGGAACATGCTTAAAATCTTGAGATTCCGTTAAAGAAAGAGAAAAGGAAGGTTTGTTAGCACTTCGCTAAAACTTCTTTAGTTGGTACCACCAATGATGTTAAAATTGTAGTTTCTGTCAAGCTGTGCATCCTATTTATAGATGTAAGCAGTTTCTCGATAAAACCCTCAAGAAAGATTTGAGGTGGTAAAGCTTAAAATCTTTGTATTAAATGTTTAAATCCTTCACATTCGATGAAAAATTGTACGTTAGATTGGTCGTGTAGAAAATGTCATCAGTCGCACAATTCGTTGCTTCACTTCGATAATCAAGAAAAATCGGTGTCGCCATCCCAACAAACCCATCGTCAAAGGTCAGCGTCTCCTCGGAGAGCGGCGCCTAGACTTACTTCTACTAGTAGACCTAGTGAAGACAATCTGTCGTCGTCGGTTGTGCATGAACAACCTGTCACTAGTTCGTTGATTTCGACGTCATTAGAACACACAACCACGCTGTTAGCTACGGCAATGGTGTCGGTGCTTGATTATACAGGAACATTGCAATCTGTTCGTGTAATATTAGATAACGGATCCATGGAAAGTTTTATGACTGAAAGGTGCCGGCAAAAATTAGGTTTAAGGAAACGGAGAGCCAATGTCACTGTTCAAGGACTTGGCTTGAATTCGTCGTTGGTGTCTGGTGCACTATCGTGTGTAGTCAGCCCTCGAGCACGGTCTCCAGCATATGGAATTGATTGTTATATTTTACCTAACATTTGTAATCAATTACCTTCGCGTCGATAGGGGTCAAGGAATGGTCGCATACTCGAGGTTTGGCCTTAGCTGATCCTAATTTTAATGTTCCTGGTAAAATGACATGCTACTCGGAGCGGAAATCTTTGCTCAGGTTTTGTTGAACGAGTCTCGTTGGGGTGTCGCATAACGAGCCAGTTCCTATTAAAACAACCTTTGGTTGGGTTTTAACGGAAAGGTCGTTTCCCGAATAGTTCTATTACGCGTTGTGTGCTTTCGTTGAGCCCTTAGACAGCGACATTCGTCGATTTTGGGAATTAGAAAATATTCCCTTCAAAAAACACATTTCTCCTGAAGAAGAAAGGTGTGTAAATCAATTTGTGGAAAATTATAGACGTAACAAGGACGGTCGTTTTGTAGTGTCCTTGCCCTTTAAAATTTCGGAACCCTCATTCGTGGGTATGAGATCAATTTGTATTAAAAGATTTTTGTCGTTAGAACGTCGTTTGTTAAAAAATCCTGAATTGTATTCAGATTATAAAAAATTTATGGAGGATTATTTGACAAGCGGGCACATGGTTCAAGTGAAATCGCCTGAAGATTCGTCGGGTCATGAGAAAATGTACTACATTCCCCATCATGCTGTACATAAGCGTGATAGTACTACCACCAAATTGCGGGTGGTTTTCGATGCTTCGTGTCAGGATCAATCTGGAAAGTCGTTAAATGATAGCTTGGGTATTGGTCCTGCTTTGCAAAATGACATTGCAGTTTTGTTATTGCACTTTCGTGTACATCCTATCGTAATTACGGCTGACATTAAACAAATGTATCAGCAGATTTTGGTTAAAGATACTCATCGTGATTATCAACGTATCGTCTGGAGATTTTCTCCGTCAGATCCTATTATGGACTTTAAATTAAATACTGTAACTTATGGAGTTTCGTCGTCGCCTTTTTTGGCCTTGCGTACTGTTCAAGAATTGGCAAGGTTAGAGTCGATTAATTTTCCTTTCGCGTCATCGGTATTGGCGAGCGTTACCTATGTTGATGACTTAGTCACTGGATGTAATTCGATTGAAGCTGCTGATCAATTAATTGGTGAATTGAATAGTATTTGCTCCAGTGGTGGTTTTCAATTAAGAAAATGGAGTAGTAATTGCCCGGAAGTGATGTCCAACTTGAGGGAGTCCCTGTCCAGTTCGGACGCAATTACATTTCAAGATAAAGATAGTGGTTCAATAAAAATTTTGGGCCTTTCGTGGCGTGCTCTTACAGATGCATTTTTATACAACTTAGACGTTGAAGAGCGCACTTGCACTAAGCGTAATATTTTGTCGGCTATTGCAAAAATTTTTGATCCTCTCGGTTTGATAGCACCTGTAGTACTGTTCGCTAAACGTTTAGTTCAAGATCTTTGGCTTTTAGGTCTCGGTTGGGACCAAGAGCCTCCATTAGAAGTCATACAAAAATGGAAACATTTTTTGGGTGAATTGCTAGCGGTTTCGAATATTGAGATTTCGCGTAACATCGTATGTCATAATTTTAAAAAGGTGGAGTTGCATGGATTCTGTGATGCTTCTGAAGCCGGGTATGCAGCTGTCATCTATTTCCGTTCGTTCGATCTAGAAGGTAATATTACCATTTCATTAGTATGCGCAAAATCGAAGGTTGCTCCTACTAATCGCGTTTCATTGCCCCGTCTCACATTGTGTGCGGCCGTACTCTTGGCAGATTTAGTAGATTTCGTCAAAAATACTTATAAAGATATTTTATCATTTAGTAATATTTTCGCGTGGTCAGATTCTACTGTTGTTTTGTCTTGGATTCGGTCTTCCTCGCATAAGTGGAAGACATTCGTTAGCAATCGTATGTCGCATATTCAAGAACGAATTCCTCCATCTTCATGGTTTCATGTTAAGTCCCATGATAACCCTGCGGATTGTGCCTCACGTGGACTTTTGGCTTCAGAGTTGGTTCATCATCCATTATGGTGGACAGGACCTTCTTGGTTAGTGCGTCGTAATGAAGAATGGCCAGTAACATCGCTGCCAAAACTTATCGACTCATCTAAGATGGACGTCGAATATCGAACTCTGTCGTTAACAGTCGTTATGTCTGACAATTTCTTAGATATGTTGTTGGATAAATTTTCAAACCTGCAGAAAATTTGTAGGATTATTACCTGTATTCGTCATTTCATTCGTAATGTTCAATGTCCAGATTTGCGTTCAAAATATTCTGATGGTTTGTCTCTAGCTCAGCAGCAAGAGGCTATACATTTATTGATTAAAAGAGTTCAAACAAATGTTTTGCTCAAGACATTGCAAATATTAAAACTGGAAAACTTGTTAGTAAACAACTTCGTAGCCTTAGTCCGTTTCTAGATAGTCATGATTTGTTGAGGGTGGGCGGTCGCCACGTAACTCAGAGTTGTCGCATGATGCAAAATTTCCAATTTTGCTTCCTCGGTCGCATCGGTTGACTGAACTTATTATATTAGATTGTCATGAAAGACATTTACATCCTGGAAATCGAACAACACAATTTTTACTAACTCAAAATTATTGGATCTTGTGCGCCAAGAGAGCTATTCGGCAATGTCTGAAATCCTGCATTCGTTGTTTTCGTGTAAACCCTGTGGCTTTATGCCCCCCCTATGGGGGATTTACCAGCTTCTAGGTTAACTCCAGGTAAGGCGTTTTTACATACAGGAGTCGACTTGGGTGGACCTTTCTCTGTCACGATGAATCGATGTCGTGGCGCAAAATCATTGAAAGCGTACATTTGCTTATTTATTTGTTTCAGCACTAAAGCCATCCATTTGGAACTAGTGTCTAACTTGTCGACAGACGCTTTCTTGGGTGCTTTACGTCGATTTATTGCTCGAAGAGGCAAATGTATTCAAATCCATTGTGATAATGGTACTAATTTCGTTGGGGCCTCTCGTGAAATCTCTCAGTTGATGCGCCATTCGGCAGGCGTTGAGGGAATCGAATTTGTGTTTAATCCTCCTGCTGCTCCTCATTTTGGTGGGTTGTGGGAGGCCGGGATTAAATCGGTAAAATCCCATTTAAAGAGAATTATCGGTGAACAAATTTTACGTATGAAGAATTCTCGACGGTATTGATTCAAATCGAAGCGATTCTCAACTCACGTCCACTATGCGCACTGAGTTGCGAACCGCATGATTTCTCGTATTTGACCCCGGGTCATTTTTCTTACTGTTAAACCAGTTTCGGTATTACCATATCCAGATTTGTTGTCCATAAACCCCTCTCGTTTGAATCGCTAGCAATTGTTGCAGCAAATGCAACAAGGGTTTTGGAAGAAATGGAGTGCGGAATACCTGCACACGTTGCAGCAGAAAGGTAAGTGGTTAAGGAATTCCGCTACCTTACCTATTGATTCGCTTGTCCTCTTAAATGAAGAAAATAACCCCCCTCTACAGTGGCGTTTAGGAAGAGTAGTAGATGTTCACCCTGGTAGAGACGGTATCGTTCGGGTAGCTACAGTCAAGACATCCCAAGGGTTAGTTAAACGCCCCCTAGTGAAACTATGTTTACTGCCAGTTACTTGATATTTAATGGTATGTACACATATTCACTTATATAAGTTTGTCGGTTAGGTTTCTTAGTTAATAGTTCTAATTATTTTTAAATATAAAATAAGTTAGTTCATACTTATTTTGGTGGGCGGATGTTCGGTCTCTTTGTCGCACGTATGCGTGGTTAATTTTAAGTTACTTCAAATTCGTAGTTGTAAATCTAATTGTAAAACTGTCATCCCTTGTTCCCTTATATCCTGCCATAAAATTCCTGTGCATGTGTGAATAAGTTGGACAGAGTAGTGAACAAACACTTTCTTATGGATATCGAAGCAGAACAGTCGTCGGTTTTTTCGTTCGGTACCGTAAGTTAGTCAAGTGCCGCAGTCTTTATGTGTGAAACCCCTAAAAAACACAGTGCAAGTGTAACGTAACATAGACTCAATTTCGCATACAGTCCACTTGGTTGAAAGAATAGGAGCTGCAGCTTAGAACACCAAAACACCGCGGAGGTAAGTCGATGTATAAATTTATAAGACCCCCCGCGCGTGAACAGCAGCATTATCAGAAACAAAATTTAAACACACTCTAAGCTTTCCTAGACAAATCTATGTTAAACAAACCACAAATTTAAACATCCCAGAATCAATAATAGTATTATTTGAAGAAACCCCCTACAGATTATTTTTATCTGCAGAAACATACTGCTACACATGTAAACAAACAAGCCATTCAACCTCAAATTGCGAGGAACACAATATACAAAATGAAACAAAACAACCTGACCAAATGACAAACCTAAATGAGACAATAAGAAATAAAAGACTCAATCAGTCATCTGAAAGTACACCTACAGAAGAACTAAATGAAACACAGTGAACATCAAATAAGAGAAGCAAAACAAAAGAAAAAACAAGAAACCAGCCAAGAATCAACACTGTCGAATTTATCACAAATCAAACAAACAAACGAAAAACAAAAAAAAAGATACTATAACTACAAAAAAAAACTTGGAACAAATTGCATCCCTAAAATATACAACGATAAAAGAAACCATAGAAAGTGAACCAGCCAAATACATTATCTCATTTGACAAATTTCAGGACTTTCTGGAAAACACTATCGGAACACGAAAAATGCTACAATTAAGTAAAAACTCTACCAAAGATACAATCCAACTTATACAAATGATGCATGAAATCCAAAACAATACTGATGACAAAAAAATAAAAACAACAATAACAAAAATAACTAAAACATGGAGAAACAAGAAATTGAGTCAGTGGATAATCAATAACATAAATATCATCCAATGGAATTACAATGGACTTCAATCCCAAAAGCTGAATTCCAAAAACTAATTGAAGAAACACAACCTCATTACATATGCTTACAAGCAACACGTTTCAAAGAACATCAAAACATAAATACATACAATTTTATACAATATCGCAAGGACAGACCAAACACACAAATTGCTAGTGGAGGGGTGGCAATTCTAGTAAACGACAAAAAACATACCAAAATTAAAACCTTCAAAAGATAAGACAAACCCAGCAAACTATCGGCTTGTCAAATGTATTATCAAAAATAATGCAAAAAATGGTAAATAAAAGGCTAATATGGTATATGGAAAATAACAACATATTAAGCAATACCCAAGCTTGTTTTAGAACAGGCAGAACAACAACAGGTCAAACACTTAAACTAAAAATAGAAATAGAAACAGTGTTAGAACTTAAACAACACCTGGTGGCAATATTCTTAGACTTGCATAAGGCATATGACACCACATGGAAATATGCGATAATACAAACACTAATAGAACATAACATACAAGGAAAAATACTACTCTACATAAAAAAAACTTCCTGAAAACTGCTTTTTCCAAATCAAACCAAATGGATGCCTATCAGAACCAAGAACATGGAGTTCCACAAGGAGAAGTGCTTAATCCCATACTATTTCTTCTAATAATAAACAAAATAACAAACATTGCGAAGAAAAAATATATCAAGCAAAGCTCAGTGTCATCAACGATTTAAAGAACTAAAGGAACAATACAAGAGACATAAATTTATCTACACAGATGGGTCAAAAAACTACAAACATTTAGCTGCGGCTGTACTCAGCCAAGACAAACAAATCCAAATAACACTACACCCATACAGTAGCAGTTATACAGCAGAAAAAGTAGCTATTTTAACAGCCATCCAAAACATAACATCAAACCCAACACACACCAAATATGCAATATGCATAGACTCTTTAAGCACTATTAAATCACTCGAAAAATGGTACACAACAGATCCAATAACGAACAACATACATGATGCTCTACACAAAACAACAGAAGAAACCGCAACTGAAATAATACTGATTTTGTCTCCAGCCCACGTTGGAATCCAAGGAAATGAAGCAGTAGATAAGTTAGCTCAACAACAAATAACTAATACCAACATCCAACTCAAAACTCCAATAACAGATATCTATACAATTATCTCAAACAAAATAGACCAACAATTGGAAAGAAAACTAGAAGAAAACCCAAAATAACAAACTTAGACATATAAAACCAAAAACCGAATCGTATGCACATATCCTAAAATCAAGAAGACGACAAACAATATTAACAAGATTAAGAATAGGGCACACTGCATATACACATACCTACTTGATGACAAAAGAAGCTCAACCTATACGTGAACAAAGTAAAACAAACCTAACAGTAGAGCACATCCTAACGAATTGTGAAAAAGCAAAACAGACTCAAATACAACATATAACAAGATGTACAAACTATCCTGAAAGGCATGCCCAATGTTGTACCACTGCTGAATTATCTTAAAGACATAGAAATCCTAAATCGTGTATAAAACATACGAAGATAAACTGATACTGTAGCATAGATTATAAATAATACTTCCAACTTCTGTTAGTAACTGTAAAGGTGGAAGTGGATAAATGTAAATTTTAAAAAGCATATATTTTAAAAATGCAAGTCTACAATTTAATGCAAATTAAAAACAATTTGAAGACTGGAGTTCAATCATAGATGTGAAGATTAATTTACAAATGGAACTTGGACTGCTCAAAACCTTCTTAAAAAAATAAACTAGAACATTGGTATTGATTTATAAGAATTGGGAAATCGTCTTATTTGAATTTTTAAAAGTGGACTATGGTAACGTAAAGACAAACCATAGAAAAAGGACACTTGGCTGTAAAGACGCCAGATATATAAAATATTTTATTTCAATTGAGCGAAACCTTGGGATTTAACAAAATGTGATAAAAAGTTCCATAGGCATACATAAAATATTCATACATACATAAAGTATTCATCAGAATGATGAAAATAATTTAAAAAAAAAAGTTAGCCAAGAATCGAGCTCACACTATTAGGGTTCCGTACCAATACTACAGTGGGCAATCAATAAACCAAATTAAGCGGTTTTTAATTTTTATGTATATTTAAATCTTATCCAAATTTAATTGTGATAACTGAAAAATGAATATATTGTCCCACATTGTACTGGTACATTAGTAAATACGTTGTCTATTACTGTTTAAAAAAAATTTCCCAGCAACTATTACTTTGTCAACAAAACCTGCAAGTTTCCGATAATCTATGACTCAATAGTTACTATCCCTATTAAAATCAAAATTTTAGCTTTGGAAATGTAGGAGAACAGGGGAGAGGGGGGTCATTTTGGCACATTTTGAGCTATATCATGAAGACTACTGGACCAAAAATTAGAAAAAAAAAAATTTTAGAAGCCTTTTAGAATCCTCTTTCAAATGAAACCTCATACGATATATTTGTTAAAACTTTATTTCTTTTGACCAAATTAACCCCCGCTATTTTAATCTAGCAATTTTTTTTTCTATTTTCTGACTGTCGATATATGTTCGCACCATAAAGACCTAGCATTGTGCCAAATTTCAAATTCCCACATAACATAGTTTTTGAGAAAAACCTCCACGACAGACGGATAGACGTACACGAAAGTGATAAAGATTCCGTTATACCTTATAAGGTAAGGAACCCTACAAACATGCTGCATTGACCGAACAAATTAGCATATCGCCCACGGCTTTGCACTGGCTGCGTATTTTATAATACTTTTGTAACTTTTAATATATTATGCTAAAAGATTATTAAAACTTTTTTCTGTATACCTATACTGTGAACATTTTAATATTTATGATTGCGGGTTCCACAAAATAATTTTATATGCACAATCAATTTGAAGCTCCTTCGACTTTGCTGCTTGACCTAACTCCATGTTCTCATGTAAAACTATAGCATAGAGAAAATGTGGGATCAAAAACGCCACTTATGTTCAATAAATATGGTTTTTTACATATGAAAAAAATCAGTCTGAATGCTTCCGCCAAAGATACCTCGATGGCTATAAAAACACGATTAGCTATTTTTCACTCTATACAACTATAAATTGCAACAAAAAAGGACTGAATAAAAGTTGCATTAACTCAATATGCAAAGCTTCTACATACACACTAAAAAACAGAAAAGGCATTGAAATGTTTTGCATGGTCAACGGTGAAAATTTCTACAGAATCAGATACGACAGTTGAATCGATCCTAAAATTTTATTAATATAATTAAATGTGACATTGATTTACTATAGAAATAAGAAAAACCCAATAATATAAACTTTTTAAAGTTTGATACGAGATACAAATCCAATTAAATAGGAAAAAAAATTGTGCAATAAGGGGATCAACAAAATGTCAGAAAAAATCACCGACGTGATTTTGTTTCTGAAACATTTGGAAAAAATTTAATTTTCGAATTTCTACTTAACTTTTTATTGGCATATTATTAATGCTAATGCAGAAACAAAAATACTTCTTGATAAGATCCTTTTTACCTTTAATATGGCATGGTCAGTATTTAAATAAGAAGTTTCCTATTTTTACAATTATCAACTTTTTTTAGATATGGTTCTGATTTTTTGAGAACAGAATTTTAAGAGTTTTTTTCATTACAAATGCAGTAATAACTTTTTTAATCAATAGCCTTACAAAATGGTTCAACAAGTTTTACAGCAATCTCCAAAGATATGTAACATCTTACAGGTTCATCTACAAACAATAGATAAATATAGGATTCACAATGTTAATTAAGCAAGAAGTTTTAAAATCCATAATGGCACCTTTGACTTATTCTAGGAGAATTACTTTGCTTGTTAGGAATTTAAAATGAAATCTATGACATATAGTTTGAAATTCTTTTAATTTTAGAATAAGTTAGTTATGTCAACCAAACAGTCGCCCAGTATGTAGATTATTACCCCTGTTTTCACAAACAGTAACAATAAATATTTAAAACTAAAAGATTGTTCAAATACTACCTATACAAAAATAAAATATATTGAAAAAAATATTGTATCTAATTGTTGTAGTAGTAGTTAGAATAAGGTGAACTACCTTAAGGTGCTTGTGCAAGCAAGAGAGGGAAGAATAAGTCCAAACTGGAAATCTTAAGGAGTAGTTAGTCGTTAGTAGTTAGTGAGTAAAGGTAGATGTTTAAACCACAATCAATGTAGTCAAATATGTATGTTAATCATTTATGAAAATAAATAATAATAAACATAACATGGCCCTGCAACAAAACTAACAATAACAAGTAAACTCACAATAATTCAAAATGCTTTGAACAATTTGTAAAGAAATGGCGAATAATGTACTACCCAGGTTAGAATTAAATAATAGTCAAGTTGCAGAACAGTGGGCTCAATGGAGACACAGCTTTAGCATATGTTTTATAGCAACAGAAGCAAATAAAAAAGAAGAAACAATTCAAGTCGCTCAGTAGGATCTAAAATTCAAAAAATTTACACAAGTTTAAATTCAAAGATGATGAAAAGGATATACTAGAACCAGTAATTGAAAGATTGAATAATCACTTTTCGCCTTGGAAAAGTAATATTTTTGCGATACAAATTTTTAACATCCACGCAATCGAGTGGAATGAGAATGGAGCAATTCATTACTGATATTAGGCGGCAAGTGGCAAGTTGCAAATTTTACTAATTAAATAATGATCTCATAAAACTTATGCTCATATATGCAACAAATAATCAACAAATAAGGCACCGGTTGCTGTAAGATTTGAAAAAGGTCATCCAGTTGTATTCCATAATTGAGCAGTCAAAATCGCAGGTGGAAACAATGGAAAAACGTCACAAATAGTCAGGTAATTCTTAAACTGACAGAATTTCGCAAAAACAAAGCTCCATAGGAGGGTTGGCAGTCTGGTTCAGTTAGATAACAGCCAAATCAACAAGGTCGATTTAGCGAAGACGACAAAGGAAGTTTCGGGACATCATTTTGAGGGCGAGCCACATAATCACAAAGTAGGAGGTCGCAAATCAATAATTGTAAGTGGTGTGGCTCAATCACGCAATTAATAGATGTCCAGCAAATAAAAAAGTTTGCAGAAAATGTAAAAAATACAATCATTTTGCAACAGTATGTGGAAGTGAAAAACAAGTTAGTAGTTTAAGGCTGGAAAACTATTCTCAAGGAAATGTTGTTCATGAAGGCATCTTAAATAAAGGAGAAGGTAATACCAATTCTAAAGGGTTCATCCTAAATGATATGCCTTTGTGGATAGACAACAATAAACACAATTAAAATGCCATTTAAAATAGATACTGTGCAATGATAAATATTCTATCTGTACAATACATTCCTTTAAATATTCCTTTTGAACAAATAGTCAAGGACCACACTAAAATCTTATACAGGTGACACATTACCACTTTTAAGGGAATATAGAATAGAATGTAAATATAATAATAGGGCATTTGAAATTACAGTTTTGTAGTTAATGACAACACTGAACAGATATTAGGGTGAGTAAACTCAATAAACCTGAAATTAATTGTAACGAACCAGAAGCTCAACCAATTAGGAAAGAAAACTTCTGTTTCACAATGATGGAACGAGCAAATGAAGATCGTGAGTTTTTAAAAAGTATTTGTTTCACTAATGAGTGCACATTACGTACAATAAACCAAAAAGACAAAATTGTAGAATATGGGTCATGGAAAATCCTCACGTCTTTGGAAACTAAAACACAGTATTCTCAAAAAGTAAATGTTTGAGTAGGTATTCTATGTGTACACTTTATTGGACCTTTTTTCATTAATGACAACTTAACATCACGTTTCTTAGAAATATTGAAAACGTAATCACACCAGCAACCAATCAACGATGTAGTTCGAAAAGACAAAGAAATTTGGTTCCAGAGGGATGGTTGCCCAGTTCATAACAGCCAAAACGTTATGCAAGTTTTGTAACAATAGTTTAATGCAAAGTTATAGGCAGAGGATAGTAAATTGATTGACCTGCATTGAGTCCAGATTTTTCTATAAACGACTTCTTTTTGTGGGAAAATATGAAATAGAAAATCTATACATTTAGAAAATTGAAAAATCTCGATTAGTTGAAAGATGCAATCAGAAGTCACTGTGCTAGAATAAGTACACATCAGTTAGCTAATGTGTTACAATAGTTTTGCGACAGATTGAGATATTGCTTAACTGCACAAAGTGGTTTATTCGAGCATTTTGTATAATAAGTTTAAATATTATAGGTTAGGGTATTCCATTAACTGTTTATAATAAAAATTATTTTGTTTTCTATTGTCTTTTTCAATTAGTTACTTGTGTACCTAATTTAAAATAACACTAATAGATTTAGAATCTTTTTCTCTACAAAAACCTATTTACACTTTAGCTTTAAAATAGAGAAGAAAATATTTATATAATAAGAAATTAGCATTGAAATCTCTGTGTTGCGTGATATCATTCACCATCCTGTATATCCATGATGTAATTATAGGGGAAAAACGAAGGAAGAACATGACAAGATATTAAATGGAGTTTTAAAAAGAACAAAAGAACATAATGGTAAATTTTAAATTAATCCAAATAATTGTATCTTAGTGTTCTGAATTAAATTTAGGAGGCATTATTTAACAAGTGTAGGTATAAAATTAGATCCCGACAGGTTAAAAGCTATACAAGAGTTTCAGGAGCCTAAAGACAAGTACCTGTTAGGTATTACAAACTATATGTGTAAGTGTTGAAAATTTTTCTGAAGAAACAAAAAAGCTATAAGTAAACTCTTAAGAAAAGATGTATGGTAAGATCACCATAGAGCAGCATTCGACAAACTTAAACAAATTCTAACAAAAAGTCCGGTTTTCAGGTATATCGACCCATGTAAAGAAATAATAATGTCTGTAGATGTCAGTCAGAACGATTTAGGGGCATGCATGTTACAAGAAAATATACCTGTTTCATACGCATCCAAAGTTTTAAGGGAATCAATCTCAGGTACAACAACTCCAAATTACAAAAGAGCTATTAGCAATCTATTTTAGTTTAACCAAAGGTTTTGCAAAGCCAGTAAGTGTCGAAACGGATCACAAACCTTTAATAACACTAATTAATAAACCTTTAAATAAAGTAGCAGCTTGATTACAATGAATAATACTATATCTACAAAGATACAACTTTATGCTCACATACAAAAATTGGCAAAGATCTCTTAATAGCAGATGCATTATCGAGAGCTTATTCTAAAGACGCTGCGAGTAATGATTTAGATTTAAAAGATCGAATTTGTGTAGTGGTCGAAGCTAATATCTCTGAAGAATACCTATACAAAATTAAAGTGGCAACTAAGTCGATCCAGAAGTGGAGCAATTACATATAATAATTGCTAAGGAATGGGCAAAAAATTGTAAGTTATTAAGAAATTGTGTTACGTCATATCTTAAATATAAAAGTGAATAAACAACTCAAAATGAGATAATCAATAAAAATAACAATTGTGCAATACCAAACAGTCTTAGGAAAATAATACCAGAGAAAATTTATTACAGCCTCTTAGATTATAATAAATTTGTACAGCTTGCATTAGAATCTATATTTGGGCTAACTATTTGCAATGAAATCAAATCAAAGATAGAAAATTGTGCAATTTGGCAAAAATATGCAAATTTGCAACTCACAGAACCGTTACAATCGTACGAAATACACTCACACAATCCCATCGTACAAAGTAGGTTGCAATATATATGAACTTAGGAGAATAAATTATTTAGTAGTCATCATCATTAGGTCTTCAGTCCTGGAACTGGTTAGACGCGTTCCATCATTGTTTCCTATTCTGAACTAACCTACAGATTTCCCTGAAATTTGCACAGTCTGCATCTATCACTATCTGATCTAGGTCTACATCTACCTCCTTTTTCCTATCTCTGCTTGTAATATATCCCATACTATTCCCCAACAATGCCTTAGAACGTATTCCACCCTTCTATTTATCTTTTTCCCCAGATATCCTTGTTCCCCTACTATTTCTATAACCTATTTGTTATTATCTTTGTCTGTCCATGCTATCGTCCTCATACATCTGAAGCACAGCATTTCAAAAGACTGCTACCGTTTTTCTGTCTGCATTTCAGACTGCCCGTATTTCATATGCATACTGTGCTGTGCTCCACACATATGATTTCAACAATATTCTTCTTGTTCTATGTTTGTCGTCTTTCATCATAGGCGCTGTTCTTTCTTGTTAGATGCAGTTCGGTCACCTTCTATTGTTTTACAGTTATATACCCTATTTCTCCGACCTTCAGTGATTGTGAAAGGAGGTAAGCAGCTTGTGGCTGCCAAGTTCCCCCAACACTTAACCATTTACCGATTTAATATATTTTCCAATATATCTTTTCGCACAGTCAACATTAGTTGCAAATATTTCGCAACCAACAACTAGTTGTTTATACTAATCATCAGATTTATCTGCGCTTATTTTTTCGTCATTAGGTTTTCCGTCTCAAAACTGGTTCGACACGTACCTGCACTTATTTATATTCTGAGCTAGCCTACATAGTTCCCTGAAATTCTTACACAGCATGTGTATTCCGCTCGTTCCCCTTCTATTGTTTTCTAATTTTATGCCCTATTTTATCGAGATTCAGTGAAGGAGGTTAAGCAACCTGTAGCTACCAAGATCCCCCAACACTTAGACATTTGCCGAAATAATGGTTTTCCAGTAAATCCTTTCACACACTTAACCTTATGCGAGAATATTGCCCAACCAATTCTTGTAGTTACTTATAATAATCAGCATGTTTAAGCACAGTTATCTTTTCGTCATTAGTTTATCCATCTTGGGATTGGTTGGATGTGTACCTCCATTGATTTCTATTCTGGGCTAGCCTACACATCTCCCTGAAACCCCTACACCCTACATCTTTTACTATCTATGTGCAGTAATCTAACCTAGGCCTGCCTATTCTTCTCTTTTTTTCCATCTCTGCTTCCAATATATTCCGCACTATTCCCTCATGCCGTAGTATGTGGTCTATCATCCTATCTCTTCTATTTTTTACCGTTTTCCACATATTTCTTTCTTCCTCTGCCATTTTTAGTACCTCTTTGTTCTACGAGCGTCTCGCGGTAGAAATAACGCGGCTGTAATGACAGTTGTAAACAGATTGAGGTTACGTCATTTTTTTGTTTACATATAGTGAATGAGATCCATGGAAATTACCTATTAATTTTGTTTATCGTGTTATTTATAAACGAGGAGTAAAAATGAATACTTGCGAAGATTGTGGTTTTGAGTTTACACAAAAGATGAATTTGTATGCCCATTTAAGAAAGATTCATGATTATGAATATAGGTACTTCAACTAGTAAATTTTTATGTGATACATGTGGCAAATCCTTGACCAGTAAAGTAACTTTACGTCGTCATTGCAGAACTGTTCATAAAAGTATTCCAATAATTCTCAACTCGTCAAGAATCAAGTGCTTTTATGAAAATTGTACAACACATCTAAAGGGATATAAAAAACTTCGACAACATTTGGTAAATGAACATCAAATTAAAACTAAACTTGATCAACTACATTTTAATTCACAATTAGGTTTGAAGATTATTATGCAAAGTGTTAATTATATACTAATTTTATTCTGTTGGACATACCAACGATATTGGTCGAGTTTTTTTAAGTAAAGAGAGTAAAGCAGAAATTGCAGGTATTTTCGAACATAAAGTTCTAGTTTGAAATTTTACAATTGATGTGTTTCAGGAAAATTAAAGGAAGGTATTACATTTCAACATATATTGGATGATGTTCGTGATTTTGCTTTAAAACAAGAAAATTCACATTTTGTTGTTAGAAACAAAAGATATGCATAATATTGTTAGGGACTTCAATATTGAGTACGGTATGAAACATCACCTAAATGATGCAATTAGCGTACGGCTCTGGGTAGAGGAGATGAACTTAGGAAGCGACTGCCCAGTGTTATATTATAAAAGCCAAGGTGTAGAAGGAAACCCAAATGACTCAAAAATAATTTTAGATGTTCAAGATTTTGCATTAGTCATAATCACTTCTTTTCAACGTGAACAGTTGCTTAAATCTGGGAATAACAACGTGTGCGTTGATGGTATACACGGTACAAATAGTTACGATTTTCAGCTCTACACACTAATGACAGTGGATGAATTTGGTTCAGGGTGCCCAGTGGCATTTTGTTTTTCAAATAGTGCTGACGAAATGATTTTCAAGTTGTTTTTTGGAAAAATTAAATCAAGAGTGGGTATTATATCAACTACTGTTTCTATGTCTGATGATGCTACAGCATTTTATAATGCATGGTCTTATGTTATGGCCAAGGTACCTCACCAGTTGCTATGTACCTGGCATGTGGATCGTAATTGGCTCACGAATTTGTCAAAAATCAATGGATGGATTGAAAAGAAAGTACTAGTATATACATCTCTTCGTGTTTTATTACAGTGTGTATCTATTGATGAATTTAATGACATTTTAAATCAGGTAGTAGAAGATCTTTATGACGATGTTGATACACAATCATTTGCTGAATATTTTCATAATACTTATGCAAATCGTCCAACATCTTGGGCATATTGCTATCGATTGGGTTTAGGAATAAACACTAACATGTATCTTGAATCGATGCACAAAGTTTTGAAGTATGTGTATTTGGAAGGTCGGAAAGCAAAACGTTTGGACAAAGGCATTAATGCAGTAATGAAAATTGCTCGAGATAGCTTGTTTTAACGTATAGTTAAACTTGCAAAGAATACTTCCAATGACAAAATTAATAGAATTAAAAAAAAGTCATAAAGCAAGTCTAACAATTAAATCAGATTTTATTAGACGTCTTGAAAATGATAAGGAATTTTTAGTTACGTCGTCCACTTGTGCTTTTCAACAGTATCAAGTTACTAGAGTAGATGAGGCCTGTGAAGGTTCATGCCTAAGTTGTACAAAGTGCAGCATATGTGTTCATACATTTCAATGCACCTGTATTGACAACATGATAAAGCTTAACATTTGCAAACACGTACATGCTTGTGCGATACAGTTTTACAAATCGAATCTTCACACCTTTGCATATTAGTAACGTTAATGAACTTTTCAGCAGTAATATTTTACATGAAGCAAAATCTTCAAAAAATGATATTATTAAAAAAAAGCTGAGCTAATAATAGGCCTATGTGAGAATGCTTCGTTAACTGACGACGAACATCTGCGTATAATGAGACAATTTGATAAAATCATTGACACATTAAATAAAGCAACATCTATTGATCTAAAAACTACAGAGGAGATTAATATTAATAAAAAAGTTGAACATCAGGTGCGGCTTTTTTCAACAAAGAAGAAATCAACAAGGAATAATGATCTTAAAAAGCCTACCCTAACAGAAGAAATTTTTATTAAGGATGGTTTGGTTAATAACTCAAACCTTAATATTAATGTTCATACAAGATTTGATCATACATCACCTGATTTTATGTTAAGATAAGACGGTGTATTATCTCAGTAGAAAGTAGGTTTAATTAACACTAAAGCTTATAAGGTTAGATTTTGTTCTGCTTTCTCTTGTTTAGGAATAAAATCCGATGGGGAAACCACTCGCAGAAATACATGTACAAATTACTGGAAATCATTACAATCCCAGCGATTTTGATGGGGAACCTACAAGTACGCGACTAATATAATTTAATACTCAGTGTTCACTTTGTTTTTATGTGTTACAGGCGCTGGTAAGTTATTGTAATTTCGTCAATTCTGTCGGATTGACTGTTCTTAAATTTACAGTGCAGTGTTTTAGTTTTATTTTTAGTTGGAGTACCAAAATAATATTAATTTTCTACCTTGTTTTTTTACATATTTTAGTCGACTGACAGTGCAAACAAAATTCTCGACAAAATAAAATTAGTTTCTTTCTTAATTAATTTAGGTATTTATGTAGAATGTATATGGGTACATAACTTTACTTTTTAAAAAATAAAAATACAATTATTGAAACCTCAAGCCTCTATTACTATTATTAAACACATTTCAATAAAGTAATTAATAATTTACAAATCAAATTAAAGAAATCCCAGCAAAGTACCTTTAAACTGCATATTGACACAAGTACGAAAGATACCTAGAATAGCAACAAGTTAGTACAAAATAGCAAGTTGTTTACATACAAGAGCTAACTTATATAGATAACAATCGTGTAAAGTTAATTTCCTTCATTGCACTAAATTTAACTTCTTTTTTATCCAAAGTTGGTTGCTTATAGAAACTGGTCTCTTATATTCAAATCATGAAATTTTCTTAAGGGACCATACAAAGTTTTATTTTACGTAAATTCAGAACCACAATCTAGGCAAATATTCATTTTTTGCTTCTCCTATATAAATAAGGCGATAAACAATCAATTTAACATTAACACAGACCTCATCCAATTTATGTAAACACAAAAATTACGTAACCTCAATCTATTTACAACTGTCATTACAGCCGCGTTATTTCTACCGCGAGACGCTCGTTTTGTTCTTAGCTTTGTCTGTCCAAGATATCTTCATCATACGTCTGTAGCACCACATTTCAAAGGCTTCTACCTTTTTCTTGTCTGCTTCTCCTACTGTCCAGGCTTCACAGCCGTACAGTGCTACGCTCCACACATATGTTTTAAGCAATCCTTTCCTTGTGCTATGTTTGTGGTCTTTGAGCACAGTAGTTGATTTTTCTTGTTAAATGTAGCACGACCTTGTGCTAATCTTTGTTTTATATCTTTTGTGCTTTTCCCATCTTGCGTTATTTGGCTTCCTAGGTAGCCCTTAACCTCTTGTAAGTTCGTGTTACATACTTGTATTCTTGTTTTTGATTTATTTTCCCCACCTTTGCATACTAGAACTTTAGTTTTAGTTTTGTTAATTTTCAAACCGTATCTCTCTGTTAGAACCGTTTCCATTTCATTAAGAGCAGCTTCTAACTCTTTGTAACGTGCAATTTTTATAGTTTGAACATTTTACGCTCTACTCAATTCTTAAAATACATCGTTTTTGGATCGCTGTTTGTATAAAGTAAATACTTTCGAATAGTTTTCAGATTGGTATGCAATTTAACTCGCGGGTATTAATTTTAAAAGTAGATTAATTAAAGATAGATAATTTGAAGGTTGATTTTCATTAACAAATAAATTGCAACGAAGTTTTAAATTGGATTATTCGTAAATTGCTTTCCGGCTTATCGAAAATGATAAACAACTGTAATTAGTTATTAGATATGATGGGGCATTCACGTTTTGTATGTGCCTTATGTGAATATACAAGTCTAGGAGTCGTCAACCAGAGTTCATGGTAACAACGAGTTTATATAAACAGATTAGAGTGAAGAGTTGTAGTTTTGTGCTTGGTTGCTGTGCATTAGTTACGTTGAAAATACGGTTTCCTCTTTGCTTTTGACAATAGTGAGAATTAATGCGGGACTGTTTCTTTTTGCCTTCATGAACAAGCACGACGCGATTTAAGTTGTATATTACCTGTAGGCAGTGTAGTTCTGATTGCTTTGAGGGAAGGATGCTATATAGACAAACATGTTTTACTCAACCACACGTGCTGTTACCGATTGTTTTCTTAGTTGAGTTTCTTTTTGAAATAACGGGTGTACGGAACATTTGCTGGACGGATTTACTTAGTGATTACGCGTGCTTTCCTAATTGTGTTTTTAGTTGAGTTTCTTTTGAAATAAAAGTTGTAGAACTTGCTTGCTAAACTTGACCGATTCTTTTAGGATTACTGTGTGTGCGATCTAGTTTCGTGGTCCTTGTTTACCAGAGTAAGTGCAATAAACTTATACAGAATTTTTAAAGGAGCCACTTTAGTCAGGTTTGAAACTCCCTTTTTTTAACTCATTCCGTATTATTGATACGTTAACTTTACCTGGCATTTAATAATAAGTAAATAAAATATGAACGTACATTTTTTTTAAAGACGAGATTGTGAGAGTGACCGTGTTTTAAATGTTTCACCGTATTCAAACAATGCCTTTACCAACTGAAATTAGCTTAAGAAGTTGACGAAGTTCTTTCTGCTGAAGCAGATCTGCAATACGAAAAATTCTTGACGGATGTTTGGATCGGAATTATACTAACTTTAATTGTTCTTAGTTGCATGTGTTCCTGTCTGTTGTACCACAAATTCCACCCCCGCGAATAAACTGTGAATCTTTGCCAAGCTACACCAGTGCATCCGGCTGACCAAGCTATCAGGAGGCTTTCGATCAGTTACAGAAAGTAAAAGAACAATCTACAGTTGATAGTAGTGTCAAGTTTCAAGTTGATAATGGGATGGAACCATGGACACCCCACACTCCACCTGCAAGGCTATCAGTAGCCGAATTAGTCCAATTCTATAGACACTCTTCCGGTGCTCCTGGTTGCGTAAGTTGAACTATTTCATACTTGTGATTACTTTAAATATCTATCCGTTTGTTTTGCAATATTCTTTGTCGTGTTGATACCTTTTACAATGGACTTGCATGCTATTTTAAAACATAAAAAAAAAGAAAAGAAAGAAAGAAAAACCAATACTACTGAATTACTCATACCAATTGTGTCTTACCTATTTATTTACTGAATTACTCATATCAATTGTGTCTTACCTATTTATTTACTGAATTACTCATATCAATTGTGCCTTACCTATTTATTTTTTTTAACATTTTGTCTGATTTATGTTTAATTGGTGTGTGAGGAAACGTTTCTGCTACTCCCCAATATTATCTCACTTTGTACTAAACATTTTTCTGTATTGCTTTTACTGTTGTTATATTATATAGTTTATCTAAACAGTTTCTTTTATTTACATTCTACAAAGTACTGAATAACTTAGACGTTTCATTGTTGCTATGCTTATTCTTTATTTTTCAGGTTTGCTTAACTAATTAATTTTATTGCAGGTATTATCACTAACTCCTTACGGCCGCGTACATGGTATGTTGGTCTGCTTTCTACAACCCCCCCCCCACGGGGGAGCACGGTCATTTTTTTTCTTTGATTTTCTTTTTGTTACGCACGGCTACGAGCCAACGTAACATAACTTTGGCGCCCAACGTGGGAGCCACGACAAAAAAAAAACCTAACATCTTTCTTGCTAGACGCTAATACCGCTATATCATCTGCAAATCTAAGCATATCAATTTTTTGTCCCTGCATATTAATTCCAAATGTCTTCCTGCATTTCACAGTATTCATTGCCTCTTCTATGTACAAGTTAAAAATCAATGGGGATAGGGCACATCCCTGTCTCACCCCTTTCCTAATGTTTACTTCTCTACGTTCCTGCTTTAATCCTATTACAGGTGTTTGCTCTTTATATAAGCTATGTACTATTCGTCTATCCCTATAACTCATTCCAATCTTTTTGAGTATTTCAAACATTTTTTCCAATTTACATTGTCGAATGCTTTTTCCAGATCTACAAACCATGTATACACGCTTTCCCCTTTTTCTATTGTTTTCTCCATTATCACTCTCAGAGCTAAAATAGCCTCCCGTGTTCCCCTGTTTCGCCTAAACCCAAATTGGTCTTCTCCTAGTATTCCTTCCGTCCGTTTTTCCATTCGTCTTTGCACAATTCTAGTTAATATTTTTGACACGTGTGCTGTCAAACTTATTGTTCGTAAATTTTCACATCTATCCGCACCTTTCTTTTTTGGTGTAGTTACTATGATGCTACGTTTGAAATCTTTGAGTATCTCGCCTGTCTCATACATATAGCTTACAAGTTGGAAGAGACGTTCTGTTACTGCTTGTCCAGCGGCTTTTAGAGTTTCTGCTTGCACCTTATCTGTACCCAGTGCCTTACCATTTTTCAGACTCTTTAATGCTAATTCAAACTCATCTCTAAGTAAAGGATATCCCAGGTCATCATTTTCAATGTCTGATTCCTGTTCTAATGCAGTTAGTTCTTCTCCTGCATATAAATTCCTTATATATTCTTGCCATCTACCCACTTTCTCTACGTTTTCTATAATGACGTTTCCTTGCGCGTCCCTTATATTTTTGCTATACGGCTTATATCCCTAAAATTCATTCTAATTAATTTGTATGCTTCGTCCGTCTTTCCTATTTCCATCTTCGTTTGTACCGCTTTGCACTTTTTATCAATCCATTGTTCTTTAGCTTTCCTGCATTTTCAAATAATTTCCCATTTTATGGCTTTGTATCGCTGTTTTCCTGTTTCGTCTGATTTATTTTTGTATTTTCGTCTTTCTTCTATTAAATTCAGGATATCCTTTGTTATCCATGGTTTCTTATTTTCTTTTTTGTGTATACCCCAGAATATCTCTGGCCGCCATGTCTAGGCTGGATTTAATGTTATTCCATTCTGTTTCTACTTCCTTAGTATCAGATATTTTCCCGATATCTTTGAACAAATCATTTGACTTTTTTTCGAATCTTTCTTGAATATCTTTGTCTTTTAGTTTCTCTAAGTCCAAGTGCCTTTTTCTGTTTCTTTTTTTCACATTCTTAAATTTAAGTGTGGCCTTCATAATTACGATGTTGTGGTCAGTATCTATATCTGCTTCTGGGTAGCTTCTACAGTATTTTACTTGATTCCCAAACTGTTGTCTAACAAGAATGTAATCTATATGATATCTTCCTATATCTCCTGGCATCTTCCACGTATATCGTCTTCTAGCATGATGTTGAAATAATGTGTTTGTGATAATTAAATTGTTCTTGTTGCAAAATTCTACCAGCCTATTTCCCCTGTCGTTTCTCGTGCCTCAACCAAATAAACCTACTACCGCTCCTTCCCTACCCTCACTAACCACGGTATTAAAATCCCCCGCAATTATTAAATTTTCATGTCCTTTTACATATCTTAATGTGTCTTCGATATCTTTGTACATGGCTTATACCTCTTCGTCACTGTAGCTAGAAGTGGGCATGTATACTTGTATTATTACCGTGTTTACCGGTTTAGATTCTAATCTAACCATGAGTACTCTTTCGTTCTTTTGTAAGTAATTTTCTACACAGATCCTATCTTTTTCCGCATAACTATCCCCACACCCAAATTTCCGTCCTCTGCTCCTGTATGAATTACCCTGAAGTCTCCACTCCAAAAATCCCCCGCCTCTGGCCACCGAACTTTCCGATCGCATCCTCCAAAGTAGTCCCCTCCCGGAGATCCAAATGGGGGACTATTTTAACTCCGGAATCTTTTACCCCAGAGAATGCCATCATGTTTGTTACAATTTAAGTACGCTGTGTACTTAGGAGGTAATGTGGTGGTTTCCCGTTGCCTTCCACATCGCGGTAGTGTGTCTTAGACTGCCATACCGACCCCTATAGTCTCTGCCAATCTAAGTACCGAAAGAGCCGCTGCTCTCTTTCGGGGACCTGTCTTAGTCTGGTTCCTCACTAACGACCCTACTACTTTGGTTGGACCTGTAGTTTGACTCTTTAGCTCATTAGAACACGCAAGCAATTTCACCTGTTCTAGTAATTTAGAACTTTGGCAAGGTGCAGTGCAGGTACATTCGAAATGGTATTTAGTAGTGGTAGACAATTATTCAAAATTTGTTAAAATTAAGAAATTGATTAATATTTCTAGTAATAATGTAATTAATACGTTTAAATACTTTTTGCAAGATTTGGTGTCCCCAAATACTTGATTAGTGATGGAGAATTCAATTTATCTCCAAACAATTTCAAAATTTTGCGGAAGAATGACAATTTCAGCATAATGTACCTTCACCAGTCCAATGGAATGGGATAAAGACACGTATAAACAATTTTAAAAAAATTATGAAGAAGGTTATAGAAGATAATGGATCTGGCACTTCTAAAGTACCGAAATACACCTATTTTTGGAATAATTCGTCAAATGAAATATTAATGTTGAGACCTACTCGTAACTCTTTGCTTCCCACAGCAACTAAAAAATTTAAATCACATTTAGTTAATGTAGCACAGTATAAGGGTCACATTAAAAAGAATAAAAAAAGTAAATGCAAAATTACAAGGACAAAAGGGGGGGAGGAAGGGATTGTCAATATTAAAACCAAACACTAATGTGTGGGTACAATTAAAACTTCAAGCAATCAGGCAGAGTTTCAAGGAGACCTTGCGAACCATAGGTATAAGGTTTCAGTAAATAATGATAAACACTACGATATCCAGAGAACAGTGTCTTGGTCAAAAGATCAAACTGTAAAAGGTAGGGGAGGTAGAGCAGATGCAAACTCATTATAATAGTTTGAAATTTCCTATGTTAATTAATTATAGTGATGAGGCAGTACAACCTGCTGTTGTATATAACAATCAGAATATCATAATGAAAGGTAAACAATCACGCCTTGGATTAGCAAGAAGAAACACAAGCGATGCGGCAGCAGGTGCAAAGTATAGTGAAACCGTGACATCTAAAATGGGATATTAAATGATTACTTGGCATTATGGTCGAGTCATAGTTACTCCTTCATGAGGACAATACTAAGTAGACTAGGATTAAGTTTTTTAAAAATTGTAAAATATTGGTTTCCATTAAAAAGGAGACATGTAGTAGTAGTTCTGCCCCGACACGGTCCGCTTGAAAAATGTTAGGCGAGCATTTTTCACAAAAATACACCCTCGTTCGGATGAGAGGTAAAATGGAGGTCCCGTGTGTGAGTGTTGTCACGCACGTTAAAGATCCCTACCTTGCTTGGAACAGCAAGGGTTCGGCAAAATTCAAAATTTTCTAGGTAAAAAAAACTCGCCTCCTGGCCAATGTAGTACCTTCGGGTGGAGCATTGGAAAAAAAAATCACATGTAAAGTAGTAGTTCTGCCACTAGAAGGTGCTAGTGCAGACAAGAGTAGGAAAAACGGGTACAGGACATGTATTCAGGAGTAGTTAGTTGTTAGTAGATGGTGAGTAAATATAAACGTTTAAGCCCCAACCAATGTTTTCAAATATGTATGTTAATCATTTATGAAAATAAATAGTAATAAACGTTGAAAACATAAACTACATTTTGTTCGTACTGTTTAACACGTTTAAGTATTTCCAATAACTTAATATATAAAAATATTCAAATAATAAGATACAGTTGTTGTAGAATACTTACAAGAAATGCAAGAGGAAGCCCGAATATTGGGTAGATGTCATTAATGTATTACTTGGGTGCCAACGAGAACGTTGTAATCTTGCAGCACGCTGTTGACGAGAACGCAAGTGTAATAAGTCTAGTTGATTAGTACGAGAATCAGCCGGCACAAACAAAGGAGTTTGAGAAGGTACTTGTAAAGTTGGTACATGTACAGAAGCAGCTGGATGAAGTGTTGTATGGCTGTGGTTATGATGTTCATTCATCAATTCCAAATCAAGCACTTCAGACCGCTAATATTGCAGTTTGTTAATATAAAATATTTTAAAATTTATTTCAATAACTAACCTGTGTTGGCAGATGTTGATGTGGTGAATGTGTATAGTGTTGATTTGTAACTGGTAATGGATTTGTTGCAGAAGGGAAGCTACCATATCCATGGTGAGATGGAGGTAAACAGCCTGGATACTGCTGAGGCAGTAGTTGATGAGGCTGATAAATATTATGAACATGACAACTATGAAGATGCGGTGGAGCACTTGATGGCGCAGAGCAAAGAGATATATGTGGTGGAGCATAACTCCAGATAGCGTCGTGATTCATAGGAATGGTCACTGGTACCTAACCATAAAAAGAATACAAAATTAAATGTTAAAAATTAATTATATTACCTGATTTAAATCCATAACAACAGCAGACTGAGGATGTGCATGTGCAGGAGGTGGACTTGGCAAAAAAGGTGGAACGGGGTGCTGGAACTCATTACGCTCCCGATAGCGTTGACGGCGAATTGGTGGACTACCATGCATATGATAAGGCTGAAATAAATATTTATTTCGATAAAGCAAGATTAATTAAAATATTAAATACCTGAATGCTGTGATGAGCAGGTGGTATATTATGTTGCCTAGAAGATCGTCGGGGAGGAGAAGGAGGTTGGGAATTAAGTTCAATGTGGTGACCGGACCGTGACAATCGCCTACGTTTCCTAGAAGGACTTTCACTTTTTATACTTTCATCGCTACCTTGTCTATAATACTGTGGTGAATGCTGTTGCAGATGTAAAGGACTTACTCGTATTTCTGAACAAAAAGAAATAATCTATAGTTTACTAATGCATTCAATTTTGTAAATATAAAATGTTTAAACTGTTGAGTCCATTAAATGGTTAAAACTGAATTTTTAGTTAGTTTAGGCCCTTAATCAAAAGTTACTACATAATTAAAATTTTCTGTAGAACTGGTGGGTGATCAATTTATGTAGAAAAGATTGTGGCAATTGGGAAGCAATATTGGTTCTTATAATAATGTCAGAAATGAGACTAAATGCAAAAAAAGCTTACGAATGAAATATCTTATTTAAATATTAACAAAGGTGAGGAGCAGTTATAATGTACAATTTGAACAAGCAACAACGGACTGTGATTGCAATAAATAATAAGAAATAGAAGATACTGCAGAATGAGGTTAGACATAGGTGCATTTTATCACCTGTAATAATCAACTTATTCACGAAGAAAGCAATAAACAAAATTAAAACGGATTCTAAACTAAGGATTAATATAAAGAAAGAACAATTCAAGTGCTTATGTATACACAGATAGCAGTAATTACAGCTTAAAACAGAGATTTAGAAATAGCATGACAAAAATATTAATGCCAAATAAAGATTAATAAAAATAAAATCACAATATGATGAAAAAAGGAAACGGCAGGTAGCAGAATTTTGTTAAATAAGGAGCAAAATACCAAATCTTAATCATAAATACGAAGGTAGAAGAGAACAGGCAGCTGCACTTTTGAAGAACAACACCAATTACTTGGATGTTTTTAAATGTGAACAAAAATAAATAATACCCTTTACCACAATATTATTTAGAAGATCTAGATATTATAATCATTATTGAGGTAAAGGTATAATTTGTTATATATAGTAATTGTTATCGCAGCAACTGTAAAATGTTGTGCTGTAAGAGAACGATATGGGTTAATTACATAAATAGTGTAACAACTTAAGTAGTTTTAAGAAAATAACAAGAAGATAGAACCGATGAAAAGGTATACAAAAGATGGATATATTAATAGATATTATTTTAGGACATGGGAACCTGATACAATTAGTAACAGAAGTTAGGACATAAGAAAATGGAGGCATATGTTTACAAATATTACAATGCATTGGTCAAATAGCACGAGATGTAAGCCTACCACTCAATGACATCTAGAACAAGGTCAAGTATTGTAGTTTCATGTAACAAGAAAATGGGTTAATAAACATTCTAACTACAAAGCTGCTCCTAATAAGTCTGAAGATTGATAATCTATTAATCGTGATGATGATTGTACTAAGACCATTACACTTAAAACTACCTTTAAACCTATTTGCTAAGTTCATTAATTTCCACTAGCAAATTTGTAAACTCAAAAAGATTGTTTTAGCATAATTCTCTGTTAAAAATAATATGCTTAACGTAATAGATAACATGGAGCACTTCTATTGGGACTATACAAAATTGAAGATTAAAATAGTGTAAAGCAGTGATTAGTAGTAGTAGTATAGTCTATTCATTTAACTATAGGATGACGTTAAATGTTCTAATGAAGTGTTGGTAACTGTATGCAAACAAATACCTAGATTTGCATTTGAAGGATATTGTCATTTAACACAATAAAGGTTATCAGTTCAGTACAGTATTACCACCAATTCTTCTTGCCAATAGGAATATTCCTATATCTTTCATTAAATATATTATAGTTTAAGCTAACATTGGCAATGTTGTATTTTATTCAGTTGTGACATCATCCTAAAGTTAAAGCGAATGGACTATAGTAGTAATAGTAAACTAGGGAACTAGGGGAACAAAAGTCATTCTGCAAATAGGTCATCCCCCTGACCAATCAAGTTCTTCTATTCATGCCTTACTCGTCTCTTTAATGAAGCCACCACATATGAACAGGGGAGGGTAGATCGATTATTCCAGGTTCGGGATACTTAAGCCCAGGACCCCCATGTCGTAACTTTCTATACCTCGTGCACTCTCACATATAGTGGGCAGCTGGTTCTTTGTGCCACTTGCAAATTGTGCACCTAGACTCTACTTCAGTACCCGGCAGGGATAGGTGTTTCCGTAATTTGAAATGGTCAGTAAGAGTTCCCACCAACATGTTAAGTTTAATAACCATGCCATTCTTGACTGTTGGACCTGACTATCATTATCTTTGACTGTCTACGGCACCTCATTTTAAACCCTTCAACTTCTTAAGCATCCAACGTTTTAGTTTGAACGTCATCAATTTCCTTGTTAAGCATACATTCAGGCACTACATATGGGACTCCTGACCCCTGCTTAGCCAATCTAATCAGCTTTTTCGCTATCCTGCATACTTTGGTGTCCTGGAACCCAGTAAAGCTGAACTTTCCTCCGAGTAGCCAACTCCACCAAAGCATCTTCACACTCCTAGACTATTAAGCAGATTATTTGGAGTGTAGCTAGACTATCAAAGCAGATAATAATCCTCCGCTCTTCTTTCTCTCTTACATGGTGGTTTTCAGCCACATTTAGTATTGCATATACCTCTGCTTAGAAAACAACTGTATATCGACCTAGAAAATAGCTCAAATGCACTACCTTACCTTCAAAGCATTTTCCAGCTCCGGAAAATCCTGTATCCCATATACGTAACCAGTCAGTGTAGCACATCACAAAGTCCTGAAGGAAAGGAACGTCATTGTGATCCCATTTTTCCCATTGAGAGAATTGTTGAGAATGAATTATCTCTGTAGTCTTAATCTATCCTCTGTCTCCTTCACTTATAATGGTGGAACACCCCCCATGTTATGCCACCTCGATGTATTTGTAAGTCTGAGATTTGTTGCTTTCTTCTAGATCCAGATGAAGAGAGCTGGAAGCACTTGCCAAACTCCTAGTGCTTTGATCGTTGTTGTTCTTTGGATTCTGGACAAGACGAAGGAAATACTAGCAAGTTGAGTCTGGAGTCACCATACAAATACCATGTACGGTCAGTATAAAACTTGTCGGGTTATCTCGCAGCTCTGCCAATCAATCGATGTAACTGCAAGAAAGTAGCTACTACTTTCTATGTTGCTCTTTCCAGGTGTTTCCTCTAATTTAGCTTCTGTGCCTCAGCAGTGACCTTACCCAGTTTACCACAACACTCGAACTTTTTTTGGTATAAAGGACCCACCAGATTGTATCTATTCGTGCTTTATTAAAAGCTCTCTCTGTCAGAAAAACTGCCAAGGCTACTTCGTTAACATGAAGAGCATTCACCTTGTGTACCACCATATGTAGGGCTTACTCTGTTGACCTATCACGCAGGTAAAAGCATGTCGCACAAACACCCCTTCCACCAAAACTCTATTGACTAACATTTCTGTTGTTTTCAAGAGCAAGTATCGCAAACTTATTGACCTAAAAGAATTGGCATGGGTGTAATTGCCCCTATCTGCTCAGGAATGAACACTACCCTGTCAACATCCATAAAGATGGAATGTCACCCAATGCCAGACAGTAAAGATCCTTACCGCTTGAGGTAATAATAACAGTGATTGACAAACTTAGTATTCCCATGGACAAATTCTTATAGCAAAAACCGGACATGAACCCTTTCCAAGTTAAACACCTCTAAACACTGCATAATTCAACTTTAATGTCTTGTGCAAATGGTGAAATAAAAATGAAATAAAATCGAACAACTCAATATTTTAAGTGGTGTTTATTGATATTACAGTTTTTGTTTTCAAATACAAAAACACATTATTTTCTTTTTCAATGAGATAGGTGAACCCGATGCAGTAATATGAGATTATTTATGTTCAGCTCTATGTTGGTAAGTAACATTCAATGTCTGCATGAACACTGACGTCCAGTGAGTTTCTTTTTTTTATGATAAGGCTCATGGCTGCACTTAATCCTCGTTCTACTAAATAGGAACATGAAAAATCAATCAATATCTTCTGTACAGTGAACGATAATGCAGACTATAAACTTGGTTCTTTGCTTATGTAACCAGTATTTGCTATCACAATTTTAAATAAAATATTGGTTTCAGATCCACATATGCGGATAATTCAATATATTGCTCCTGTATTAGTACAGATTCATCAAGTTTGTGAATGTACTTGCAAAATGGTTCAACACCTAATGATGAGCAAGTGTCTTCAGATCTTTATCTGGTGTCAGCATCAATAGTCAGATAATGACATAAGCACGCAGATCTTCATTTCGTTTTTCAATTTTAAAAGTCTTGGAAACTGATGAGAACATTGTCCTCTCCCCAAGTTCTGTTTGTATAGAAGAAGTTATGCAAAAAATACAGATATACTTTTAATATTGGTTAAATTAAATTGATCACCTTCAACTTCAAATTGGTTTCCTTGAGTTTGACAAATAAGTCAGTCAATTAAGTTGTCATTATTTAAATTAATTAATTTGCATTAATTAATTTACAAACCATTGTCTTTACTTTCCAGGAATTCCATCACCGAATCAAAGAAATGCATAAAATCCATCCCAACTTGTACTTTTAAATAACCAATGAACTTTTCCAAACAAAGTTCAGCAAATGGTCTCTCATTTACTGCACTTTTTATCATTTTATTAATTGCTCTAATGACATTATTTCGAGGGATGTAAGCATTCAGTAAAATTTCTAGCAACTAAATGTAGTTGATGAATGACACAATGTACAGATAATGCATTGAGTATAGTCTGTTTTAAGTATGCAAGAAAGTCTCTATATCATCTGCTAATGCCAAAATATGCCATCAGTAGCAACTGAGGAGATATTACTTAAAAGCATAGCAATTATGATATTGTCGGAGGCATTCACGGCCGGAGTCATTATAATTATTTATGGTTCCGGGTTGGGACCGTGTCATTTTATAAATTAAGGTCGACGTTTCGTCCACTTTTGTAAGGGGCTTCATCAGGACAAGAAAAGAAAATACATAATAAAAAATAATAAAGATAAGAATAATAATATTAAATAGACAAGTTAAAGTGTAAAGTGAAGAGTTACTCCTGAACTAGCAGACTCACTAGCCCATAAACCTGGTGTCCCCTTCCGTCCGATAGTTAGCAAAATTGACTCGCCATCTGGCAAAATACCTAGCAAATTTCTTAAAACCTTATTCCGGTAACACCCCTACTGATGTTTTAAACTCCACTCATTTCCTAGAACTAATTGCAAATATTGAGCTGGGCCCTAATGATATACTAGTCAGTTTTGACGTAACATCCCTATTTACCTGTCATAGACACTGTCTCCATTATTAAACAACTCCTACCTCAAGAAATCCGAATTTGAGTACCTGGCCACGCTCATTGAAAAATGCTTAACTTCTACCTATTTTGTTTTCGACGGACAATTTTACAAACAAACTTCGGGCACACCAATGGGCTCACCTCTATCCCCTATTGTGGCCAATATATTCATGGAGTCTTTGGAATCCATGACTCTAGAATCCACAGACCTTAAACCAAAAACTTGGCTCCGTTATGTAGATGACACTTTTGTAATCTGGCCCGATGGGCATCAAGCGCTCAATAATTTTCTAGATCACATAAACAATCAACGTAAAGATATTAAGTTCACTATAGAAATTGAAAAAACCCGAACTCTGCCATTCCTTGACGTTCTGGTGGAGCGCCAACCTAACGGACGACTAGGTCATTCCGTATATCGAAAACCCACACACACAGACAGGTACCTACATGCGTCGTCACATCATCATCCCTCACAAAAATCATCGGTAATCAACTCTCTAGTCCATCGTGCAATAAGATTTCACAACCAGAACACTTATCTACTGAACTGACCCATCTTAAAACTGGTCATAAAAAACGGCTATCGTAACTCAGATATCGACAGAGTAATAAACCGGCATCTGCATCCTACACGAACCCCCAAACCACGCTGTAATTCCGATACACGATCTTTAGCAATCCTGCCATATATACACAGAGTAAGAGACCGAATTGGTAAAATTCTACGTAAACACAACATCAAAACAATCTATAAACCCACCAATAAAATTTCACAAATATTACCAACCCCAAAAGATTCCGAAAATAGTCTTAAAGCCCCCAGGCGTATATAGTCTACCTTGCAGTTGAGGTTTAGTATACATAGGAGAAACAGGACGGTCAGTACAGACTAGACTAAACGAGCATAAGCGAAGCTTAAGAACAAGCCAGTACAATCGCTCAGAGGTAGCGAACACTAACATGAACAAGGCCATACCATTAACTTTGACAAGACGAAACTAATGGCCAGAATTCCATTTTTCTACAATAGAAAAATTAAAGAATTCATAGAAATCAATAAAAATTCTAATAATCTAAACAAAGACGATGAATACTACCTTTCCCCTATTTGGAAAATAAGCCTATGTTCACAACAGAGGAACCGTGACATTCACTAATTCTCTACGACACTCCTCTCTATTCATGATCACTCATGCATCAAGTTCTCGCCCTATATAAACTACCACTTTTGCTACTTTCACCAGTTACTTCGCCACAAGACACCTTTTGGCTTTGAATGGGCTAGTGAGTCTGCTAGTTCAGAAGTAACTCTTATCTTTACACTTTAACTTGTCTACTTAATATTATTATTCTTATCTTTATTATTTTTTCTTTTCTTGTCCTGATGAAGCCCCTTACAAAAGAGGGCGAAACGTCGACCTTAATTTATAAAATGATACGATCCCAAACACGGAACCATAAATAATTGTATAGCAATTATATCACAAAATATTTTAATTCATTACGTATTGTTTCATCTATTCTACTAGTTTTCAAACATATGTCCAATAACAGTTCTTGGGACACTTTTACTTCTACAAATCTTGTATAAACTAAAACTAAAGCTCAGTTTCGTGGCAAAGTTGATCCATAACGTTGTATAGAGAATTTAGTTGTTTTTAACAACTAACATAAAAAAACTAACATAAAACTAACATAAAAACTAACATAAAATTTTCTACGTACTTAGTCATTTCGGCAATTCTTTCTTGTATTATATTATTGTTCAGTGGAATTCTTAAAATATCGAAAGCTGGTTTATGCAGCATGGTGCAATTATCTCGCTTCAGCTGTTTGAATAAGTTCCTTGGCAATGGTGTAAGGCTTTTAGAAATTTGCAAACAGTAAAGAAATATTATAAAAGGTATGCAATCTATCATCATATTGTACAGATGGTGTTGCAATAATGGCACTTTCAAATTTGGCCGTTTTAAAGAAAGTCATAGCTTCATCTTATTTGTTGCTATAAACATTTGTCAGTGTTACTTAGGTTTAGAAAGTTTTATTGATTTGTTTATAGTATAGCATAGTATAGTAAAGAACAGGGCATAGTATTATTTCTAGGTAACACAATAAAACCATATTTTGAATACTAACTTTTTTCTTCAACTCACTCATACAGTCAACTGTTAAAAAAAGGGCACAAAGCAAAGTTAAATAAATAATAAAACACGATGTTAATACTTTGTTTTTTTTTAAATGGAAAAGCTCCACTCGAGTCTAATGAACTCGTCTAGTTTATTATTTTTAAATAAAAAGTTTATTTATTTATTTATCTACGCCTAAGCTTTTACAATATTTATAAATAAACACATATATACACATACAATACATGACCGTATATAACTTCAAACACTCTCACATAATACTTTTCGCATACGAATTTTTAAGCTGCTTAAATGAAGGACCAAAAATGTCTATTTCATGATAATATGTGTTTGTATTCTTTATAATTCTATTTATTGGTGAGTAGAATCCATATAGTGTGAGAGGTTACTTTCATGTACACCATAACATGGTCATCGACTTTTTTTTAAGCGTGAAAGTAGGATCTCTACGAAGTAAATGTGTGTGTGTGGTCATCTCCTAGCAATTGCAAAAATTTTTTTAGGTAATTACTTTAATTTAAAATTACAGTGACAGCTCTTTTATCAACTTTTACAATTGCACCCTACCCTTTTTCCAGGTGTTTTAAAAAGGATAGACGCACGACAGAGCATAAAAAAAATTACACTCTGGCACAGCTAGCATCGACCGTTGAGGTTGCAGAGGCTGCAAGAGACCTAAAATCTCGAAGGGGAGAAAATTTGTGAATTAATAACTGTAAATTAAACAACTGTGAGAAACTATGAAAAGTTATATAGTGTGTTTATTAAATTTTATAGAAAATAAATTTTTGAACAAAACATAAATATTCTATGAAGTCATATAAAATGAAAGGATCAGTAAAGATTATGATACATGTTTCTTTTTTTTGCAACTAGTCAATGTAGGTACATAAGTCTAAGAGAGTTTTTTAAATATGTGAATGTAACATATAAAAAGTCAATAAAATATTTAACGTGAACTAAACGTTCAAAAATACAAAGAAAAGTATCTTGTGCTTTTAAATGCGTAACGAAATTAATAAATGTACGTTACTACCATAAGTTTCATGAAACGTGTGGCTTACATTTGGACAGTATGCGTCCAGTAAGACTATGTATAAAAAGAATTACTATTTGTGAACACCAGATAAATTATCTGTAAGATTTATATGTTTTACAAGTGTAACATAAAGAGAAAATTTAATATTGTATAAATCAGTTCATTAAATTTTGAGTAGATAAATAGTATTTTAGTTTGTCATACCTGACATGTGCATTGAATAACATATTTTTGTTACCCTGATATTCTTGAACGGAACATCTGTAGAAATCCAAATCACATGTGTAGAAACTGCAGGAGTCCCAGGTAACATCAAAATTAAACAAATGGTGAGGTAGAATTGCTAGCATACAAACAAGTTGAAAAACATTATTCTGTGTTAACTTCATAGATCCATATTTAACCAAAATTTAAGAGAGTAATTAATAAAACTAAAATGTATGTTGCGGTAGCTTAATTTAAATGTACAACGCCATCGTCATCTCATGGTCAAACGACAGCAAAACACATTTGCTTCTTTACTGAGCGTAAGGTGCAAATATAGGAAAACTGAGGGTGAGAACGACCCTAAAATACAATATGTGAATTAGTTTACACGCAAAAAGTCAAAAGAAATTAAAATACATCTGTTAATTTCTTACCATCGGAAAAGCAATCCGTGGGATTCGCAGCCCATGAAGGAAGGAAACGCTAGACAAGATAGCTGTAATATTATTTAAATGATTACACATCTTTTATTTAACAAAATAATACATACTTGATACGACCTCATGGTCAATTTTATCACCTTGAACTCAAAAGCGACCTGTTGTGCACAAGTCAAGACAAGAAATGAAACTTTTGTCAGAACGTTTTGACAGGCAAACAATCTGTCTCAAATATCAGAGCGGGTATTTAGGATTGTAAGGAAAGAAAACTATAGAGCTCTTCTGCAAAGTAAGTGTGAAATTAAATACCAAGAATACTGGATTGTAGGCAACTTTACAAACAAGTATGAATATTAGAAAAACAAACACGGTACTTTATAAAGTACTATAACCTTCTTATATTCTGAGATTATAATAAATCTATTAAAGTAAAAGTGTATATTAAGGTTCAATGGACTTTTTAAAGTAAAATCTGAGGTTTAAAGGGAGAGATAAATCAAGCTGAAACGTGGCGTTTACCATAGGTAAAATGACATGTTTCACAATAATAATATCTGAATTTTCTTTAAGAAACTTCTTTGTCTCGTTGTACAAAGCTAAATTACCACTAAACTGGGTACACGTGTTAGTTTTCTATTGTACTCACAATTTCTAAATAGACCTCGTCATCCGCGACGTCACACAAGTACTAACTATTTATGTATATGTTTGTCAACTTAATACCGTACAACATTTATGTTATAGTTTTGGTTTGAATAATAGCAAATTACTACGCTGCCAATAATTTTAAAACCAAATATTAAATGTCGACGTTTAAATTTTAGGTTATATGCCATTCCTTGTTTAGTTGGTTTAGTTGGCTTTTTCATAATGGTGCCGTAAGCCATACCCAGCAAGGCGTGGAATAAGAACAGTTAGAGCACACAAATTGATGGAAAAAGGTTGGTGTCATATCTACTTATCCTTAATGCAGTATAATGTAATTAGTCTTTTAGGAACACAGTATTACATGCCCGAAATGTTAATGAATTACTAAATGGGGCTGAAATTGATTTTCTCTTCTTCCACAAAAAAAACTAAATTACTATTGAGAAGTGACTGAGCAAAATTTGGAAAAATCATTTGCAATAATTTTAGAAACATGTCGTATTGTTATACTTGTTAAATAAAACATATAACGGTTTCTAGAAAAAAGTAACATTGTAGAGCGACTTACTAAATAAGCAATTTCTTACGGAACTAATGATTTTAAGCAATGTTTATTTAACTTGTCACGAGGTAAGTAAAAATGTGTTTTACAACACCAGTATTTATTAAAAATTTTAGGCATAAACCGCCAAAAATTTTTAAAGCGGATTTACTGGCCGAACAATATGGACATAAGGTGTTAAGATTGCCACCGCATCACTGCATATTCAATGCAATTGAAAATGTATGGGGTGTTAGTAAGAGCTACTACAACCGTCACGCTGGAAGAGATGAGAGGTCTGTTGAAAACTGTTTACAGATGTGGAAAGAAGCATTAGCAAAAAATAATACCATAGATTTGGGCACATTCGATAGAACATGCAGAAAAAATTATCAAAGATTGGTGGAAACGTGAGATTAAATTTGATCAAGAAGATAATGCACTTCTAATTATTAACATTGGTGATGGCGATGACAGTGATTCAGATTTGCAATCAAATTGAAACAGTCAACCAAACACATGGCTACTTAGAATTAAAAAAACCTTTTTACACGATGTACTTCTAATTTAATTATAACTATCTTAAACTTTATGTATAATAAACAAGTACAGCCATATATATTTTATTGTTAAATTACAAGCTTTTAATACTCTTTAATTTCTTGAGTGACTTGTTTTTAAAATATGGGTTGCAAATTCATCTTCAGGATATTGGATTTTAGGTATCCTAACAGCTTCTACAGCTTTCAATTTCAATGGATGTAATAAATACAGTGGTGACGAACTGGTCAATACTACACTAGCTTAAACTTTAGAGGTGCTAAATACAGGTAAGGTCAAAGTCTTTATATTACACCAATCTACAAAAAATGGTAAATTGTATATCGAATTATTTGTTTCAAACTACTCAGTTACCTGCAACAATTATGGTCTCGAAGAGTAATAAAGCAAATGCCTATTTTTTGGAAGATTTTTGCCCCTACATGCTTTTGTATATTTAACAAACTGCTGTTTATATCTTTAAAAATTCCATCGAAATGATTAGTCGTTGAATCTTTTGGTTATAAAGTTTTCTTTTTTAGCTTATGACACTGACTGTGGAGATAACTTGCAATTTTGGATTTTTACTGGGAACAGTAATAATCCTCTAAGTTATTCTTTTTTTGAATAATGGCATACTTCAACAACAGAATTCAAAGTTGGTTCATTTAAAGCCTTTATCCTTATACATTGTTTTATTTGTTGGAAATGCTTTAAAAACATGCCGTATTCAATCCAGTTGCATACTAATAAACAGAAGTAAATTGATCACCACAAATTTTAGGATAATTTAAAAGTGTTAAATCCTTCGTTTGCATTGTACATAACATAACTTTAGTTTTTGTAGATGGTTTCAGGAAAATCTAAAAGATTACTTTAAAGTGATATATCTTAATTATTCAAAGTTAATGAGAATTTTACTTACAAATGGAATTGTAATTTTGTTCCGTTTCTTTTTCGATTTGTGTAATCAAAACGTTTAAATTATAATTCCAATGACAACCTCTTGTATAACTGTGGTTAATATTCCGCGTCTGGTATAATATACTAATAGCCATAAAATTAGGAGCATTAGAAATACGCAACTATATTTAAAATATGTTCAGTGGTCAAAATATAGAAGTAAATAAAATATATTGTTAATTAATGACTTAAATCTGTAATATTGTCGATAAAAATTTATCCTAAAAAATACGTTTTTAAAAACTAACAAATCACATTCGTCATCTGCTATTAAATATTTTCAATCTCTGTATTCTACCGATGGGGCTATTATAGTCATGTGGCAATAGGATTTTGATACTGGCATCGTCGCTACAATTTGACGTCACAAATGGTAATGACGCAGGTCTATTTAGAAATTGCAAAGACTATACTTAAATGCATTCAGCAATGTGTTTTTCCTCATCACATCACAAACAGATGAAGAGATCTTATAATGCACTCTAATCATTGTTTCAACACCAAGGTAGGCAACTTTATGGTCTAGTATAAGACTTTCAAATTTGGAAATTGAGATTACACATGACAATCGCATGTTAAACTTTTGCAATAGAAGCTGATTGAGTTATAAGGTTGTTCAACACTTTATAAGAGAGGCAAACATCATAGTAAATTCTTGTTTTTTAAGAGTATGCATTCCGAAATACAGTAATAACATGTTATAATTAGAGCTGTTGAAAACAACATTTTCTTTGAAAAAGGGATATTTAATAAATCGTTTCTGAATGTCCTCAAACCTATTAATGTGAATCCCATAATAAAGGGACCAAAAATAATACAACAATAATCAAGAATACTTCTACCAAATGAGTTATATAATATAATTAATGTTTTAGAATTTTTAAAATGTCTGGTTAACCGCTTTATGAAATCTAGCATTTTGTTGGCTTTTGCAATTACTTTATTATAGTGCAAATTAAACATCATTTTATCATCTACAATCACCCCACGATCCTTCACTGAATTAACTCTGTTTAGTGTGAATTTATTAATATTGTATTTATACTTTTAAATACCAAAGAATTTCCGACTAAAACAAATGGTTGTGCATTTCTGCTTATTGATACATAGTGCATTACTTAGACACCAGTCGAAAGTCTATCTAAATCATTTTGCAATTTTTACAATCAGCCAGAGATTGAATTTTGCGAAAAAATTTAACATCATCAGCAAAGATTAGGAAATCGGACATAAGAACTTTACCAATATCGTTGATAAACAACAAAAATAGAAATGGTCCCAAATGAAAACCTTGTGGTACTTCAGAGTAACAATACATATCTTTTGATATAAATCTGTTTATACGTATTTGTTGAATTCGGTCCGACAAAAATGACGATTGATATTAAATTAAGGAGAGGTAGTAGTTCAAATCAAAACGAAATCGCATTTTGCATGTCATTTAATTAATACTTTTACGTTGTTATGTGTTAAGTAATTGAACCCGTAACATCCTTTTCAATTATTGGGTAACCAGTTTCCACTTTTATATTTATTAAAGTTACTGTTTTGTCGAAAAGTTTCCTGTATCCCGTCCTGTTTATAAGTTTATAAGTTACTAATTACATTGTAAAAATAAAATGTTTCAATACGTATAAATATGCGAAGATACCATCTCGAGGGAAAAATGATGTAAAGTGTATTGTACCTTGAACTATTTCTGCCGAGAATTACAAACTTACTTTAGTACCGGAACTCAACTAGAGTAGTTATGCTTTGGTCAGAGTGCCGTCAAGTGCAAGTTTTTCGATGTAGTGACCTAATTATGATCTCTGTCTATCCTCACCTTATCCTTTTAGGGTGCTACTAGAATTGTAAGACCATGTGACAAAAAACTGCTTAGAACCCGGACCGCAGCCTGCTGAGGATTCAATTTCATCAGCCAAAAAGTAAAAACCGGTTACAACCTTGGTAAAGAAATTTGCATGTCTAAATAATAAAATTTATTATGTAAGGGTTAAATGGTTATTGAGGGTGTAGCAAGGGTTTTTGCTTTTATCAAACAAACTGAAAAAATGAAAATATAGAATAACAGTCAATAAAAAATCACACTACTTACTTAAATGATGTTAGTGCATAAATACATTAACAACATTAAAAACCATCCTAAACATGGGAATGACAAGTTATTGAAATATAAAAAGAAAACCGAGTACCCACAAGGCTCTAGGCATTTTTCTCAAAATATAATCTAAAAGTTAATGTACATGTTAAACAATCAGCATAAATGAATTAGTATCGCAAACAAGTTTGATAAAAATAGGTGTATGTACCACTTGAGACGTATTAAAATGAACAAAACAAGAGCACGAGGTGTCCTTCAAGTTAATATTAATTAGTTGGTAATTTCTTTGCAATAGTGTATCCATTTCATAGATGGGAAATTTTGTCCTGTCTAAAGTTTATGAAGTTAACTTCGTTGTATATATAGTATACCTCAAAAAAGTCTTATTTTATAGTTATGTTAGGAGTTCAGACTTTAGAGCACGTTGGGTGTTACTGACATGTTGAGACATGACACAGTTTGTCTTTACCCAATTTTGCATCAGATCTTTGTTATATAATTCGGTTTTTAACCAGCGGATGGTGTTCCCCTCAAAGGCTTTATTACAGAAAAAGTTATCTTATAAATAATGTTACTCCTGACTGATTTATTAGTCTCGTCTTTCAGTCTGTGAAAAAATTTCTTATAGATTTTTCATAATTGTATGCTATATTCAGATTAGGTTGACGTAAAATTTTTGCTAACTAAGAAGCTAAAGTTTGTACAAACGAAAATTTTTTGAACATCATGATACTTGGTTTAGGTTCAGAATTGCCAGACTGGATGTTAGTATAAACTAATTTTTTGACAAGTTTCAATTAGCCATTATTGAAAAGGATAGTTTCTAAAGCTTTGAAATTTTTCTTTTTTAATTGTAGTTTTGCAATCACTAGTGGTGTATTGATTTTGTGGCCATAAGAATGATTAGAGAAATAATTGGCAGATCTTCCAGAGTTAGTAGGTTTCTTATACCAGTCAAAAAGCAGCTTATTCGTTGAATCATGGATGACCAGTATCTCAAAATGGAATTTTGCCTTCAACTTCCAGTTCATGAGTAAACTTAAGATGTTCATTGAAAGTACTGAAATAGTCTGAAATATGTGCAATTTCCTCAGGTGGAGCTGAAGACATAAAATGCCATCAGCATATTTCACCAAGAAACACAATGACATTTAAATTAGCTATGGCCAATTCTAGCAGATGATCAATTACAATTTTAGCAATAATGGGTGATAGTAGGGAACTCGTGGAAAATACCAAACTTTTGCAGGTAAAACACATCTTGAAAAACAAAGTAAGTGTTCTTAAAAATTAAAGTAACGGAGGGTATAGAAAGTGAATAAGATGGCATGTGATTTGATGTCATCCTATTAATTGGAAATTAAGTCTAACGTCATATCTAACAATATATTGGTGAACAGGGAGAAGACAACCAATGATAGAAAAATGTGATTTTCAGGCAGTTGGAATTGATGAAATTGGTTAAACAAAGTAAAAGTATCTTTTGTATTATATATCCTTGGAGAGGAAATGCTGCTTAAAAAATTTTTGAATGAAGACCACTAATTGATACATTGCATTATTCAGTTGAAATTATTGGTCGAAGCAAACAATTATCTTTTTTGATTTTTGGTAAGCCATAATACTTTCCCAGTGCAAAATCAATTATGTTCAGCAGCTTTGGGGAGGTGTGTGTTTGTGTGTGTGTGTCTAAAATCTGGTATTTTAAATATACTTTGATATGATCGACTTTTGTTTTAACCATGAAAGTATAATCTTTACGAAATAACTGTGTGTGGGGTCATCTCCTAGCAACTGCAAACCTACATTTTACCTCTCATCCGAACAAGGGTGTATTTTTGTGAAAAATGTCGGTCTAACATTTTTCAAACAAACCATGCTGGAAATCGAACCCAACACCTTAGGCATAATAGTATCACGCATACCAACTATACCACGGCGCCACTTACCTTGGCTACAGGGCTAGGTAAATCTTTTGCATATTTTCTAAGTGCTTTCTTGCGTGTAACTTTATAGTCATTCACGGCAAAAAATTACATACTAATTCAGACCTCTGGTAACTGAATAATTGGCGCTCCAACTAATGGGCAGCTCTCCATAACATAAAATGTTTAATGTTTGGTAATTAAAAAATATTAAAAGTTGGTTCTCTCTCTGTAATAATAAAATTTTTTACCGAGTGCATCATCAATAATTTATGCTTGTTGTGTAGCTATTATCCAAACTAATAGAACATCAATTTTACTACCAGACGAATAAACATCTTTCAATTTCACATTTAAATGATACATTCCTGTTGTGAAACCCTTATAGATTTTGACACATTAAAATATGCTGCCGGCGACATCTAGAGACTTACATATATACTTTACTTAACCTATTGCATAGCACCTTGAAACAATACAAAATATCAGCTTTCTTGTGTTAAGGATGTGTTTCGTTAAAACAATTACTAATAATTAAGTTTAAATAAAGTTTAATTCAAATTATGGTTGCGTAAATATCTAATGGAATTTTACGCCTATGTGAAATTTTTTTTTATATAAATGACTAATTTGTCATTGCCAATAAAATGTTTATCACTATATTAGTTTCGTTTGGGTAAGTTTTATTAGGTTACACATTCGTATTTTGTATTAACCTACAAAACGTTTGCAATGTAGTGATTTTCATGGAATTATTTAATATTTCAACGCTCAATAAATTATTCCAGCTTGAGTACTAAAACATTTTATATTTAAATAAACTTGTCAAAGTTTCTTTGTCAAATGTGTCGCTTACGTATTCATAAAATTAATCTAGCATTTAGTAGTTTTTATTTGTCGAGTTGTATATAGAAACGTGTAAATTAATTTTTTTAAAGACTTTTTTCAGTAAATTAAATTTAAACTTTTATACATAATACCAAATCTATCTAAAGAGTCTTTAGTAATTTTTCCCTCTATCTAAAATCGTTTTAATAATAAATATTCCTACTTTTCTACTCAACATATCGATCTGTTTTAATTATACAAATTGATAACTAAAAATCTTGTTTTAGAAGCAAAAAAATGGTTCTAATATCGTTCAATTAATAAATACACATAGATAACTGTCCTTATTAACTGCAATACATATTTATAACTTAATTTCCTTTCTCATTTACAATACCAATATGAATTATGCGAATGCAAACCTAGATCAAATTACCCTTGCTATTCTAAAACTTAAAATGCAACCAAACATTTCTTATCTAATACAATTAAAAGCTTCCCATAAAAATACTTCCAATTATACCTTATACCTTATGTAAATTATATCACATAGTACCTCCATTAACTTATAAATTACATGATTTCAATAGTAAATTTTAAAAATCGTGGTACATAGAAGATTTGCAATCTTTTCTCTTTACTTTTAATGAGTAACGAGTCATACCAGTCGTCTTACCTTTAATTATATAAATATACCTTGTCTTCTCTATATTTAATTGAATTAAATTTTTGTTGTGGAGTTACTTCTCTGTATAAATGTATCTTACAACTGAACTTTCATTTCGTTAACTTTTACTTTAATCTAATTTATACCTTTTAGACTTGTTCTATCATATACTTAAATGTATCCTACTCTTGAACATTCAATCCTTGCAAATCCTTTCATGTGATAAATGGCTTATTTATTTCTAAATTTGAGATCCCTCATTCCTAGTCACCAAAAATCATTTTAATCGTCATTACTCTCAAATAATTCTATTTCCTTTCAATTTTCGTCTTTTACCGTATTATTCCACAACCCAATATATTCTTTTATCATGGTTGACATATTTTTCATTTGAACAAATCGACAGATATTTAGGACTTTTACTAGCTGAGATCGATTTGATGCTTTACTTTTTGAGCACACATAGCAAGCGTAAATTAAGCCTCTACAGTAGAAAGTTGATTTCCATGTTTGCAAACACAAGAAATTTTTATTCAATGCGTTTTCTTTTGCATATATTTCAATCGCTTGTTACAAATTCTGTTATCAATCATAGAGACGTTAATGCATTTTTTTTTGTTTCTTCCTGGACATGTTGGTGGGGAACTGTCGCCTTTGTCGTTTTAACGTTATTCCTTTTTGTGTTAATGTATTAAAACTTTCCTAGTTTTAGCTTTGATTAGCTGTCTATCGTACAATTATTTTAGTATATCAACAGTAGTTATTTGCTTTTGAAATTATTGTTTAGGTATATTTAAGTTGTCTGATTTTCTTATCACAGTGGATGCGCTCGGTAGGAAGGTCTTATTTGGAACATAGTTGCTTTTAATTATCAATGTGTTGGAATATGGCTTATCTTATCGCTAACATTGCAGGTAGTCCCTAAGACTGATGTTTTAAAAGGCTTATGTTAAAATTACTTTTTCTAATCCCCATATCTCCATTTTCCACCTTGGTTTTGCTTCGTTGGACCATCACATATGAGTGGTGCACCCCACTCGAGTCTGCTGACTACACTTTGGTTGGTGAAGTAATGCTTCGCTATCCAGTTTTTTCCATCGATTTTGCCCAATATGAGTCCTTCCATTTTCTACCCAGTTACTATAAAGCTTCAAATATCTCATCTCCCTCCTTATATCTTTTCTCTAGCTTCTTTGTTGCATTTGTTGTAACAGTTGCCAACTATCTAACTGAAATATCTTTGTGTCTAATATGCCAGGATCTGGTATAACAGGATACATAAGCTGGCGTCAGAACTGAAAATCATTGTGTCTGCACTCATTGCACATAATGAGCGTGAGTTAAGCTCCGCTTCAACTTGTACCAATACTGTAAATATTTCTTCCTATGTCAAAATATGATCACCTACTACACAATATAAATGATCTTTTAACAGATTTAATTCCAGACTGCCAGATACCTTCAAAGCGAGGTAACAGGTGACAATTCTAATGAAAACTTCATCATTTCGCTCAAGCCCAATTGCACCAATAAAGTTTGCTCAACAATTACAACATAATTTCAAGCAACCAAGTGCCGCAGTGCTGCTGTAAATGTTTCTGAAGACAGATTCGACGCCAATTTAAAAAAAGGCCTTGGTACCCAAGCATACAAACAAAAAAATATAAGCTTTAGTGGTCTTTCCACCTCTAGTTCTATTTAAAGTAATGTTAAAAGGTCTACCGTAATTAATCGAGTTACGAAAGGTCTTGCCTGGTGTGATTCAGAGAGGAGGTAAATTTCCCATAGAAGGTGATAATAAGAGAAGATCATTCTTAAAGCATCAAACACAAGTTTTTAAACAAACTTTTACCGCTCCCTTTGCTGCAAGATCAAAAAATTTTGAGCTAACAAAAATAATGCAGTGCAACCATCTGAATGTAAATGTTTGACATAACAATCTCTAATAATGAGTTCTGTCAACTTTAGCAAAAGTAAAGGAAATTTAGAATCAAATTCCAAATGTGAATTTTTCAACCTGCGACCCACCCTAAGCAAACCCTACTCATCAAGAAATGGGCTTAAAGGACACAATTACTTGCACATGGGTTTTTTATCCAGACAATTGCTAATATCATTAACAAAGGTCCCGTACTGAACATGTTTCACCAGACTATGTAACAAAGGCTGCAATTTATAATGCAAAATGTTTCCAACCATGCGCTCTGCATGATCAACCCTAGGTTACAAACACATCGTCTACAAAATGAAAGTAATCATAATATTTTGTTGAAAATTTATTCAACAATCAAACACATTTGGATAGTTACGAAAAAAATTTTAGTAACCCCTTTTTCCATTAGCAACGCATCTTCCATTTCGAATGCCCCAAAAGAAGTCAAATTTGTGTAACAAATAACCAAGGAGGACCCGCCCACAATAAGGAATGATTGAGAAGTTCCGATGCAAATAATCCACAAGATGTGCAATCTGCAAGATTATTTTTTGATTCCATATGTTGTCATTTTGCCGGTGCTACAAAGGTTTTCCATCTATTCAGTTTTGACTGAATCCAAGACAGTAAAAACCTTTGAATCTGACCAGGTAAAAATATCTGCAAATTTCAAAATATTTTTAAATGTTACGATGACAAAATTAATTAATTCTGACAATAACACTGCAGCATAAAGTTCTAATCTTGGTACTGTAAGTTTGCTAAGAAGTGATATTTTTAACTTAGTACATGCTATAGAAATGAAAATGTTATGGTCTATGGTAAAACAACGAAAATACATTACTGCGGCAAAACCTGTTTCGGATGCATCACAAAAGCCGTGTACAACTATTCTTTGCAGGTTTTCCCTAATAAATCGAGGAATTTCAATATTTGATATTTCCTGTAAATCTGATATAAATTTTTATCATTGTGAACGAAATTATCATTAGCTTCTTGATCCCAATCTAAACCCAATAGCATTAACTCTTGGATGGATAGTTTAAGATGGGGATAGAAGAGCGAAAAAAAAAATTCTTTCTATTTCCGACAAGATATGTTTGGTGCATTGCCGTTCTTGAACGTGAATGGTATAGGCAAGCCATAGGACGAAGGTTGCCAATGAAAGTCCAAAATTCTTAAGGAAGTTAGAATTATCTTGAAATGACAATGGTTGCGATAGATTTACATCCAACAACTCTAAAAGAACTTCAACAAAATTACTACACCACTATGCAATCCGAACCCTATATAATTACAAAAGGTTTTTAATTCAACAAAGAGTTGTTTTGCTCCAGCAATCGACTCACAACCTGTCACTAGATCACCTACATACATATCTTCAGCCATAACCTTAGCAGTGAGCAGAAATTTTTTTGCTAGTTCTTGGATTGTACATAATGCTAGAAATGGCGATTATCTCAAACCATACATAACCGTATTTAATTCAAAAACGAAAATAGATTCCGATGAAGCAAATCTCCAAACAAAACATTGATAACAACACCGACTTTCCTTTATGAGAATTTGTCTGAACATTTGCTTTATATAAGCTGATGAAACGATACAATGTAAACGGAAATTTAACAATAATACACATATCCTACTGCAAAGCAGGTTTATCCAATATATTTTCATTCAACGAATTACCTAAACTATTCTTGCAGGAGCCATCAAACACGTCTCCCAATTTAGTTGTAGTACTAGCCGCTTTATGTACCACATGGTGTAGAATATAATAAGATTTATTGCACGCCAAGGAATCCACTGAAGAGGTTTTGATTTTAGTCTTATGACCACTATCAACATGGGCTGTCGTAAATTCTCTGTAACTAGAATACAACTTCAAATCTTTTAATAAACGACATTCTAAAGTATAAAATTTACGAACGGCAATTTCTCTAGAATTGCAAAAAGAAGGTTCAAAACCTTTTAATGGCAGAGCTACAACAAATCTCCATGTCTCATCGCAAAAATAATTTTTACTAATTCTTGTTCACATTTCTTTTCCTCATGGGAAAGATGCACTGCAGAAGGTATGTTCTCTAACTCCCCAGATTTACAAATGTCCATATCCAGTGGTTCTACCATTGCACAAAATGAAGTAACCGAATGACTAGGAGATACAACCTTACCTATTAATATTCACCCCTCAAGTGGTATGAATAGCAACAGGTTCAAACGCATTGCTCCAATGTGAATGATTCTATATAATTTGAGCAAATATGTCTGCTTCCAAGAGCAATTCAATTTTGCTAAAGAGCATCAAACTTCAGATCAGCCAATTGTAACCCTTGAACATGTAATTATTATTTATTGATAATTTCGTAGCAGACAAACGATCACAAATCGTAGATAAAATAAAACATCCCATATTATAAATGGGTGTGGATGATGCAAACGGACTGACAATGTACGATACCTTACCAGACACCGATGAAGAATTCAAACTTAGTCCCTGAACAGTGATATTGGTCTTGATCTTCCTCAAACCTAACTTCTGATGACACTTATCTATTATGAAGTTCTCCGTACTTCCATTGTCAATTAACGTTCTAACTGGATGCAATTAAGCTGAATATTCTAGTACAGAAACTACTGCTGTATTGACATTCTCTGAAGAGAAACAGCAGTCTCTGAAGATTTTTAAAATGTAATAAAGTATTATGTTCTTTGGCAAATTCTTTACAATTTCACTTAAAACAACACTTTTTCACTGAATATGAATCACTTAAGCAACGAATGTTGTTCTTTTTCACAATCTCATAGCGATCTGTAAGGGTTTTGTTTGTATTTGTAAGATGCAAATATTGACACAGAATACACTTTTTATTATTATAAGTTCTAACAAATGAATGCTAGGTGCTGATGATGCACTAAAAGATTTTCTATTATCTGAAGCACCAAATTTTGTGCTTTCGTGAGTTTTCAACAATGTCTCCAATATTTCACCGTTTTATAGCACTGCACTGTCTCAAATTCTTAAATGTAGGAATTTCTCCATTATTTTTCAATTTAAACCTTTTTACAGTTTCATTATCTAATTTCTTAGGTAACAGATAAAATGAACAAAATTCCACAAATCAATTTCCAATTTTTTCAATACGAATTGATCGAACCAATTTTCGCACATATTCCAAGAGCATTCCAATAAATAGCGGCTAATAATCTTTGACTAAAAATGTTTTAGCAAAATGTCACTTGCCTTTTGATACGAATCATTCTCGATTACAATATGCTTAATCAAGGCATGTGCACTTGAATCAATATTATCCACGAACTACCAGTTTTGAATAGTTACAAATTATCAGTCATTTACCAATTTTTGCAATACAACATGAAATGTCTCACACTCAAAAATTTTTCCCAAAAACAAAAACATTTCCACTAGTTGGAAATGTATATACCATATTAACGACAGGCTTACTATCTTTAGGAAATTCGGCTTTAAATTTTACTGCAAAAATTAATTTCTGTTAAGAAGTTACACACCAACTCTCAAAGATCGATATTCTGTCACTTTATCCGACTCCTCAGACAAAATAGTCTGGCATAAAAATTTGAAATCTGCTTCTATTTCTATCGCACAATCCAACCAAACATCAATAATACAACTATTAATTTCAGATTTTTCAACTTCTTGCATCTTATCGAAAACGCCACTCAAACTACTCAGAACTGTTGTTGCTTCTCAAATGAGTATTTCCATTGTAACACTCTTTTTGAAGACACCAATTAAAACCACTTTCAGGTTATATACAATAAATTAATTATGTATTACAATCCGAAACAACGAATTACCTTTATTTCTAAACATTCTGTATATACAGATGCTCTTATAAAAAAAATACACGAAAGGTAACCAATATTACGAACCAACAAATAAAGCAAAGTCTTGCAAGTCTGTAATACCCGAAAAATACAATCTGACCTCTTTAAACAAAATTTGAATAATTAATGCGTGTTCCACACGAACCTTACAAAAATTACTCTACATGGAACGAAATAACAAAAATGTATTTGTGTGTGAAAGATCGACTATCTCTCCGACACATACGACCAATGCGACGAAATCTTATTTGGTATACAAGCGCTAAATTTTATTCCCAATACAAGAAAAACTCAAAGATTCTACATTTAATTGAAAGCGACCCTTTCTTCGGTGTAAACAAAATAATGGGATTTTGAATGTTAGGAGATTGGCCAAGAGAATGCAATTGCATTAAAACAAATGTTCATAATCTCTGAAATACAAACCAAATGTTAATAGTGTTATGGTTGTCGCTAAATCATAGCATAAAAAAAGGAACATACCTAGTAGTATCCTAAAGTATAAAGAGGCACTGATTCGACAAACAATGTCTAATGGACTGTGATACAAAAATGAAAAATCTGTGCTATAAATAATAATAATAATAATAATAATAAAAGAGTTTACATAATTACCTAATATAAATTCCTTATGTACTTGTAGATATATAGTTTGTACGATTATATCAAAATTGTAAGAACACGTGCAAATCCACTTTATTTACGTGACACTATACAATGGTTTGTTTAATACACAAAAAATTGTTTACGTATTAGCACAATATCGTTTTCCGTTTACATAAGTTCTCAATGGTAAATTCTCTCAAACTGCTTACCTTTTAAGGATTGTAATAGAACACAAAAACTAATGTCTAATAGCACTTTATTAACATGTACCAGATTCATGTCTTTGGAATGCAATTTTTAGGGATGTATATTTAGGAAAAATACTTGCCAGAAAGGGTACAGGACCACAATCAAATTAAATGCAATAAATCTCGCAAAATATTTTAGGAAAATCAAACATTTCAGCTTAAGGCATCTATGTTTTGGTTGTTTTTAATAAACTGTATTATTTTTAACCAATCTTGTTGTTTTCAAAAATTATAGAACCCAAGATTAACTGCTTGTCTTGATAACTTATAAACATAAATATAATAAACGGTGTTATATACAAACCATTAATTTACCAGAAACCCAGTAAAACTAATTCTACTTAAATATTCGTATAAATGAATTGATTTACAGATTTGAATATTGAATAATAACGCTTAATATTATTAAAAATCAAGTCAAGAACACAGTATGAACTATGATTATTTTAGTATTACTTACTCATAAAATTGTTAAACTTTCCAAATGATCGAAGTTATTGTTGAGACTATCTATATATGATCCAATAGAGTAAAATAAATAAATTATAATCTATTATGACATTATTCACCATTCGAACTACTCATATACAGATTATTAAATAAATAAATTTAACGTTCTTGATATTTAATTGCTTTCTGTTACCGGCTTAAAGTATGTTAGTTTACTTTAAATGTATGTAACACTATAATAACCAATACATATTAAGTGTTTACTAACCTCTGGCATGTCTCCGTAGTGTGTTTGGAAAATCAATTCGCTGTAAACCATCATTTACTGTTGCAGCATTGTCACAGACATTTACATGTAAAGGAGGCGATATATGTCTTCGATCTGGTAAGCTTCCATGATGTCTCCTATCTGCACCATGCTGATATCCTTGATTTATTCTACGTTCTTGATTTACTGCAGGAATGTGCCAACGATCTTGATGCCCTTTATTATAATTTGTCATAAATGATTCAATAAAACACACATTTAAAATTGAGCATGTTCCTTTTAAGAGATAAACAGAACAAGTATTATATGAAGGTCAAAACTTTTTGTTTATAAGTTACACCATATATAAATGAACAATTATGATAAGCTTAATTAAATATATATTAAAATATTGTTACCTGATGCTTCATTAGTGAAATGCAAGTGATTGTGACTATTTCTAATTGTAGGACTCAGTGGCTTTGGATATCCATGCACATAGTTTGAATCTTTGGGACTGCCACTATTATTCATAGAGAACTCACTGAAAGATGACATAACCTATACTAATTTATTTTTAGCCTTGACAATTAACCATACCCTCTACTGAAATTATCATAATCTCTATTGTACTCCTTCTGATAGCGATTTGACCACCTTTGCTGACCATGTGAATGGTTTGAACGACTAGAATGGTGATTGGAACTATGCCTGTTGAAGGAGGAAGAGTTCCTTCGAGGCTGTCCATGATTGTTGGAATTCATGGAAATGTCTAAAATTTAAGCAAAAATTAAAATGTAACAAATAGGAAACAATACAACCTTACAATTCAACTTTGCAGTACTAATACCCTGGCAAAATTGCCTTTGTAATCGTACTCTATTGATCCAGCAAGTATGAGCTAAGCACACTGACAAAACCAAAACAACTAGTGTCTTTGGAATTTAAATATACATTTGCGTTTTCATTAAATCAGCCAGTAGTTAAACATATTTCTTGTCAAATGCTTATAAATACAGATCAGTATTTGCTTTTCACCAGATGGAACAGTATTCTACTACACTTTTCACTTTGTATTGTGAAATCAACATTAATTCACCTCAAATCTCTCCTCTCACATGAAAACACCAACACAAAAGGTAACATTGAACTGCGAGGTCATTGGTGGGCGAGAACTTACATAAAAACCCCATTTCTCATAAAAGGAGACACTATTCATACTGAGCATCTATTATACTATGAATATTTATCATAGTAGAGACAAAAGAGAATTCCATACATAATTAGCCCATAAATCTATCACGCTAGATTATTCATTGTCCACAAACTGTATAAAATCAATAGGTCTAAATAAGTTTTAAAAAAACGAAATTTATTTGGTATAGTAGGAACCACGAAAGAAGTCCTCTACGTCATTGATGTCTAACTCAAATTAAACGTATGTTAAAAATTATTTAATAGCTTAACTAATGTATATGATAAAGATAGTAATACGATTTGTACGTGTTTTAAATAAAGACATACGTGAACACGTTCATCTGGGAAAACGACAGAGAAGAGTACGTGCCGTATGTTTTGAACTTTATACTTAACGACATAACCTTTGGTAAAATTATGCCTTCTCTTTAAAATAAGATATCTTTCTTAGTTTTTTGTAAATGGAATATACTTTTTAAAGTTTTAAAATCGGAATATTTATTGGGTATTTATGAACTAGATGCTACATTGACTTAAAATTTTCAACTTAATTCGTACGAATACAAGTGATGACGCAGACGACTTCTTTCGTGGTTTCCACTATATAGTAGGAACCACGAAAGAAGTCCTCTACGTCATAGATGTCTAACTCAAATCAAAACATACGTTTAAGATTATTTCAAAGCTTAACTAATGTATATGCTAAAGATAGTAATACGATTTGTACGTGTTTTAAATAACGACATACGTGAACACATTTATCTGGAAAAACGGCAGAGAAGAGTATGTGCCCTATGTTTTGAACTTTATATACTTAACAGGCTAACCTTTGGTAAAATTATGCCTTTTCTTTAAAATAGGATATCTTTCTTAGTTTTTTTAAATGGAATATAATATTTTTAAAATTTTAAAAGCTTGACGGAAACTTCCGAATCGGAATATTTATTGGGTACTTATGAACTAGATACTACATTGACTTAAAATTTTCAACTTAATTCGTACAAATACAAGTGATGACGCAGACGACTTCTTTCATGGTTTCAACTATATATGAATTGTGTCAGTATATGTAAATACGAATGCTGCTTAGACATTGCACTTTATTATGTAATTCAAACAATACATCAGAGTTTTGTTGTAGATACAATTTAAAACATGTATATCACGGGAGGCTTTGTTAGCTCTGAGGGTGATAATGGAAAAACAATAGAGAAGGGGAAAGTGTATATATAGGGTTTGTAGATCTGGAAAAAGCATTCGACAATGTTAAATGGAAAAAAATATTCGAAATACTCAAAAAGATTGGATTGAGTTTTAGGGATAGACGGATAGTACATTGCTTATACAAAGAGCAAACAGCGGTAATAGAATTAGAGCAAGAAAATAGAGAAGTAAATATTAGGAAAGGGGTGAGACAGGGATGTGCCTTATCCCCAATAATTTTTAACTTGTACATAGAAGAGGCAATGAATACTGTCAAATGCAGGTAAACATTTGGAATTAATATGCAGGGACAAAAGATTGATATGCTTAGATTTGCAGATGATATAGCGGTATTAGCATCTAGCAAAGAAGAATTAGAAGCTGCTGTTAATGAAATGGAAACAGTTCTAACGGAGAGATATGGTATGAAAATTATCAAAAATAAAACTAAAGTTCTAGTATGCAAAAGAGGGGAAAATAAATCAAAAACAAGAATACGAATAGGTAACGAGAACTTACAAGAGGTTAAGAATTTCTGCCACCTAGGAAGTCAAATAACGCAAGATGAGAAAAGCACAAAAGATATAAAACAAAGATTAGCACAAGGTCGTGCTACATTTAACAAGAAAAAGCAACTACTGTGTTCAAAGACCACAAACATAGAAAGAAGGAAAAGATTGTTTAAAACATATGTGTGGAGCACAGCACTGTATGGCTGTGAAGCCTGGACAGTAGGAGAAGCAGACAAGAAAAAGGTAGAAGTCTTTGAAATGTGGTGCTACAGACGTATGATGAAGATACCATGGACAGACAAAGTTAAGAACAAAGAGGTACTAGAGATGTTAGGGGAAAAAAGAACTATGTGGAACACAGTAGAAAATAGGAGAGATAGGATGATAGGCCACATACTAAGACATGAGGAAATAGTGCGGAATATATTAGAAGCAGAGATAGGAAAAAAGAGAAGTAGAGGTAGACCTAGGTTAAACTATTGCACACAGATAGTGAAAGATGTAGGCTGTGAAAATTTTACGGAAATGTGTAGGCTAGCTCAGAATAGAAATCAATAGAGGTACGCTTCCAACCAGTCGCAAGATGGACAAACTAATAACAAAAATAATAACTGTACTTAAACATGGTGATTATTATAAAGAACTACAGATATTGGTTTTGCAATACTCTCAACTAATGTTAATTGTGCGAAAGGATTTACTTGAAAACTATTAAAACGGCAAATGTCTAAGTGTTGGGGGATCCTTAGCAGCCACAGGCTGCTTAACCCCCTTCAAATATCATTGAATCTCGGTGAAATAGGGCATATAATTAGAAAACAATAGAAGGGAATTGAGTTGTATATACGCTGTTGTGAGAATTGCAGGGAACGGTGTAGGCTAGCTCAAAACATAAATAAGCTGAGGTACAAGCCTGACCCGTTTCAAGATGTAAAACCCAATGACGAAAACATTAGTGCTCTTAAATCTGATTACTATTATAAACAACCACAGGTGTTGGTTGTGAAATATTTTCAACTAATGTTAATTGTGCGAAAGGATAAATTGGAAAAACTATTAATTCGACAAAGGTTCAGGTGCTGGGGAACTTGGCAGCCAAAGGCTGCTTACCCCCTTCACATACCTCTAAATATCGGGGAAATAAGGTATATAACTGTAAAACAATAGAAGGTGACTGAACTGCATCAAACAAGAAAGAACAGCAGCTATGTTCAAAGACAACGAACATAGATACAAGAAGAAAACTGTTCAAAGCATAGTGTGGAGCACAGTACAGTACATCTATGAAATAGGGGCAGTAGGAAAAGCAGACAGAAGCCTTCTGGAATGTTGTGCTGCAGACGTATGAGGATGGTAGCATGGACAGACAAAGTTAATAACAAATAGGTTGTAGCAATAGTAGAGGAATAAAGATATCTGTAGAAAATGAAAAAAATAGGAGAAATAGGACAGGATACGTTCTAAGGCATTTCTGGGGAATAGTACGAGATATACTACAAGCAGAGATAGGAAATGAGAGGTAGAAATAGACCGAGATCAGACTTTCGCACACATATAGTGATAGATGCAGACTGTGCAAATTTCAGGGAAATGTGTAAGTTGGTTCAGACTAGGAAACAATAAGGGTACGCGTCCAACCAGTTCTAGGACTGAAGACCTGGATGATGATGATGATATCTTTTTGTAAATTTAAATAAATTTTTTCATTTAAATAAACAGGGAAACACAGGAGACCATTCTAGCTTTAAGGGTGATAAAGGAAAACAATAGAAAAAGACAGTGGCGTAATTAAGGCCCCCGCAGACCCCTCAATGCGGGCAAACATAAAAGGGTCCCGGTCCGGTCCCAGCATCGTGAAATAAACGTTGTCGAATTCGTTTAAGGATTATTAAACAGAAACAAGGACTCCAGTGTTTTATTTATAGTTATACTTACCCACTAAAGGCCTACGAAACAAATCAGGATTCTTATTTTTATATAGAACGACTTGGTTATATTATCTGTTGTATTTATAAAAGTGGACGCTTTGATGCAAGAATCAAGCTAAGCTAATCTTATATAAGTTTCTATTCATATATCGATAATGTCTAATCAATGGACAGGAAAGTGTTGTTCTACACTGGAACAATGGTGACTGGTTCTGTTTTTGTTGAAAACCGGCTAGCTAATAAGAGTGTTATGATTTTGTAAACCTACAACCTACTTAAGATGTGAAAATAGAAAAAATAAACCCCTTAAAATAAACATTTCTTTTCATAAGATTATAATAAGAAAAGCTGAAGCGTTTCTTTTATATTACAGCAGTATTAAGTATAGAACATGCACATACCCACAAAATTAATTTGGAAAGTTTAGTCGATAGGTTTCTTTTGTTAAAATTTAGGTGATTTGGTATGACTAAATAAAAAAGTTTTATATGTATATAACCGCCAAAGACAGCGATTTCTTTTTTCTTTCATATATTTACTTTATTTTAAATTATATCTAGGGGCCCTCTGTTATTTTCGCGGGAAGGCTCCTCATTCCTTAGCTACGCCACTGGAAAAAGGAAAAAACGTGTATAGGGTTTATAGATCTGGAAAAAGCATTCGACAATGTAAAATGGGAAAAATATTCGAAATACGCAAAATTAGTAATAGGGATTGACTGATAGGGCATAACTTATACAAAGAGCAAATGGAGGTAATCGAATTAGAACAGGAACGTAGAGAAGTAAATATTAGGAAAGATGTGAAACATGCATGTGCGCTATCACCAGTTAACCTGGTTCCCTTCCCATAATTCCTCAAATTTGGTTGCAATTATTGCCGCCAAAATGGAATCGCTAACAACTTAAAATAAACCAAAAGCGTACCTGTTTAATAGCTGTAACCAAAACACCCTTTGCTCGTCCTCAGGTGAATCCGGGTGGTGTGGAATTCAGTTTTTATGAATAACACGTGTGCTGGCCACAAAGTGCGATTAACCTACACTTTGAAAAGCACAAAACATTTATTAAGATAATTGGACAGGTAAACGATGCAAAAGAACAATTTTCCCGGAATTAACAGGCATCCGCGTTTCTTCCCTCGAAATTGTTCGATAGACGGTAATTAAATTCCTTATTTTATAACGCGTCATTTACACGAACTTGTTGGTATCCCCTCCACAAAACATCTCTAATTGGTTAAGCAAGCTGACCACACATTCCTTCTGCCTGATAAATGCGTACTTGGCACGAATACATGCAATAAATTAAGGATTCCTTACCTTTGACTCGTAGGTAGTTATAACCACAAACCTTACATGCAATAACTTAATTAAAATAAAGATGGAAAGAAGCTTTCCCGTATTGGATTCAAAAATTCCCTAATCCTAATATCAAAACGAAAGCTTTGTGCGCCACAAACGTAACAATCGCATCAAATGCTCGAAAAATATAAAAATAAAAAGAAAAGCTTTCTTTGTACAAGAGCTCATATACACGGAAAACTTAAATTAACTAATATCTGTAGGCGCACATGGTTTTTGTACCGGTAGCAATACTTGTGATACCAGGAAACTGATATAAGTAGCCACCCGATATTCCGGCTACCTCATCCAAGCGCACAAAGGTCTTGTCTACTGCTATATCAATCGCACAAATTTAGTCGAGAGTATGAGAGTCAATTACAAAACTAACACATAACTTACTATAAACCTAAATACAAAGTTCGTTTTTCTTCACTGTGTATTAATGCATACAAATTTTTATCAATATCTTTAAGATATTATCTTGAGCTAAAGAAATTTCTTGCTGGCTTTAATAAGATACAGACACAATATATTGCAGCAGTAGAATCGTTTAGTTAACAAATTAGCCCCTGCTATTGTACTAACGATACATAATTCCTTAAACCTATCATACTAAGTACAAAATAAAAAAACAAGTTAGCTCTTTTCTTTTTTACAATCCTACCTATGGTCATAGATAGATAAGGTAATATCTAAAAGGTATTCTCCAAAGAGAAGGATATAAATAATTTACCTGCCTTAAAGCAATTGTAAGATAAAGCAACATCTCAGAGAGAAAGATAAATACTTAACCATTTAGAGTTTAGAGTATTGTTTAGATAATATTTATTCACGATTCGAAACGTTAACCAGGTAAGGTAAAATCTCAGAGATATTTTCAAGAAAAGATAACTAACCAACCATTTATGGTCCTATATTAGTTTGATAAGATCTCCAAGATAACTTCAAAAAAAGATCAGTAACAAATCCTTTGTGGTTAGAAATATTAATTAGTTGAAATATAATAATCAAGATATTATCAAAGAGAAAGACAAGTACTAAACAATAATAGTTTAACCAACCAATAAGATAAAATAAGGTCTTAAGAAAAAATTTTGAGAAAAGATATTGTAAAAATTGGGTTTTGGTTTGGAGGCCCTATACTGGCCAAGGTACTCCGGCCTTCCTACAAATATAATAACAAAAAAAGTGACTTCCAAGGAGGTTGAGTGATTCCATAGGAACCTGAAAAGAGCGACACTGATGCAAACGAACAGCATATGTTACATGCCAAAATTGGCATTGTAAGTTTTTAAATTTGTAAGTGAATTCGTGACAATATTTTAAGACTTGTGCGTGCATCTCCGTCACTTTAGATAGTTGCGTCGGCGCCCGAGAATGCGCAGACGCGGAGTGGGAAGTAAGTGGTGGTTTCTGGCACGTAATGGACTAGTTAACGAAACGTCGAACAGGGTGGTTATCTGTGTGTGCCTTTTATCTTGTTTTCTCTTTCAGGTAATGTAGGTTTCCTTTTATCTCTACCTGATATCGTTCCTCCTAGCTGTGTCCTGTCGTACCTCTACACAGAAGAGAGAAAACAAATTAATCTGGTTTCAACGAGGGGCAAAGGCCGAACCACGCCCAGCAACGCCCAACAACGCTCAACCAACGCCGAGAGCCCGACGCCAGAATAGCTGAAATGCCGTGACGAGTTCTACATTTTACGTGAATACCTTTTATATTTTTTCTTTGTATGTGATAATAATTTGTGGCGTAATAACGACGTAACACTTTATTGCGCAATATTAGTCAAATGTTTATTATGTTGCCAACTGTCGTAGTGGCTCTTATAAATTACGCGCGGGACTTTAACGAGTACACCTTGAATAGACAGCTAGAGTGTAATACATAAAGGACCAAATAAAAATGGGAATGCAATCCTTGCATCCCTGTGACGTTAGGAAAGAATCAGCCCGCAGGCCAAATCAAATAATCACAACAAAAAAAGACAGTGGCGATACATAGCTAGACGGGGGTTTCCTACACCCATATCCCAATGTCGTGAGACAACAACCCTCTTACTATGCATCGACTTAGAAAGTAGAAGAAAAAATAGAAGATAAAGAAAATATAAAAGAAAGAGATGGGCTATTTGGAGCTTTATAGCAACCAAGTAGAAGAGGGAAAAAGAAGGGGTCGCATCGAGCAAAAGTGATAGAAAAAATGGTGGATAGCGTATCACTACTTGATCAGCAAAGTGTGGTCAACAACTCGGAGTGAGATAGCACCACTCCTATACGAGGGACGGTTGTCGTGGAACTAAAACAGGTTCAACAGAGGAAAAAAATAAGGTTGAAAACGAAAATAGAGAAATAAGGAAAAGTAGAATTAAGGACAATCATATTAGAGAAAACATAGAGAGTAGGGAATGTTCCTAATCGGTTTGAAGGATCGCCTGCAACGTTTGCGATAAAATAAGCCCTATACCAACACATCGATAATTAAAAACAACTAGGCTGCAAATCACACTCAGATAGATCATCTTCCTACAGAGCGTATCTACTGCGGTAAGAAAATCAAACAAAAGTAGCACTACAAACTTAAATATACCAACACTGTAATTTCAAAGACATAACTACCTTGGATACGGCAATAATTGTACGATAGATAGTTAATCGAAGATAAAAGTAGGAAAATTTTGAATACACCAATGCAATAAGGAATAATATTGAAAATCACAAAAACCACAACCTCAGAAAAAAACAAAAAAATGCATTAACGTCTCTATGATTGATAACGTAATTTGCAACAGATGATTGAAATATTTGCGAAAGAAACCACATCAAATACATCTTTTTTGTATTCGCAATTGTAAAAATCGACTTTTGACTACAGAAACATAAATTCCTATGGGAATTTAAGGAGTAAAGCTGCAAACCGAGATCTGCTAGTACAAGAACTAAAGATTCGTTGAGTCGTTCAGACGAAAGATGTCAACCACGATAAAAGAATGCACTGAATTATGGAACGATGGCAAGAGAGACGATGGAAATTGAAAATAGGAGAAATAGGGACAAATAAACAAATTTTGTAACCAGGAATGAGGGATCCATTTAAATGTACGATAGGATAACTCAGAGGTTATAAAATATAAGTGAATAAAATATAAGTTTAATGATAAGATATATTTATGCAGGAAGTGAACGTCAAAAGAAAAAAATTGGTTGAAATAAAGGTAGAAAAGAGAAAATATATTTAGATGAAAGTACAAACATAAGTATGAGTAAATACTACTTATTAAAGGCAGATGAAAATGGTTTTAAATCTTTAACATGCCATCGTCCTTGAGGTTTGTCGTTTGAGTCTTGTAGTTCATAAATCAATCGTGAAATTACGCGGGAAATTTTCTGTAATGTAAATTTAGAAGCTAGTTTTGCAGAAAAATGTTTTGTTGCATCAGATAAAACGTGATTTTTCTTCCATACTTGTTCTCCCAAGGCAAAGGAAATGTCTTTTTTGCGGAGGTTGTAATGACTTTAATTTTTTTCATAAGGTTTAAACAATTGTATTTTGACATCGGTAAAGATATAAGGTAATTGTTATTGATCTTTGTCCAACGTATTTTTTCATCAGATTCAATTGCATCGGTATTATCATGAACAGAAATTTAATAACTGTCATCAAGTGGAGTGTAACATCCAAAAACTAAAACTAAAGGTGAAAATTGAGTAGCTCACGCTTGAAGGTATATGATGTTTATGCAATTTTAAATATATTTTCGTCCCATTTAGTATGATTGGATTTATAGGAAGAGATAGCGGTAATAATTACACAATCAACACATTCTGTGTGATTTACTAGAGGATGATATCTGGGAATAAACCAAATTTTCTTAACATTATTTTAGCGTCACAAAGAATAATTTGTGAAACGTCGAAAATAAGGAAAATTTGTTGCTTAAAAAATCCCATAATTTCAGAAGATGTAGCCTTTGCTAAAGGTCGAACGAAAACAGATTTGAAAAATCAATCTCCCAACAACCAATAGGTATTGGTTACCCTTCTCATATCGAGGAAGTAGTCCTAATAATTCAAGAAAAATTAATTGAAATGGAAACAATACTAACAGAAAGGTACGGTATAAAAATTAACAAAATAAAACTAAAATACTAGTACGTCAAAGAGGAAGAAATAAGTCAAATATCAGAATACAAATGGGAAACGAGAACTTACAAGAGGTTAAAGATTTAGGCTACCTAGGAAGCCAAATAACGTAAGATGGGAAAGTGAACAAGATATAAAACAAAGATTAGCACTAGGCCGTGCTGCATGTAACAAGAAAAAGCAACAACTATGTGCAAAGACAACGAACACAAAAGAAAGAAAAAGATTGCTGAAAATGTATGTGTAGAGCACAGCACTGAACAGTTGTGAAACTTGAACATAGGAGAAGCAGAAAAGAAAAAGATAGAAGCCTTTAAAATGACGTTTTACAAACGAATGATGAAGATATCATGTACAGATCAAGTTAAGAACTAAGAGATTCTAGAAATGGCAAGAACAGAAAAAAATGTGTGAAAAACATTAAAACATAGGAAAGATAAGATAATAGATCACATACTAAGGCATAAGGGAAAAGTAGAGATAAGATAAAACAGAGGTAGAGGTAGACCAGCTTAGACTATTGCACACAAATAGTGAAAGATGTAGGCTGTGGGAATTTCAAGGAAATTTGTAGGTTATTTCAGAATATAAATCATTAGAGGTACATGCCCAACCAGTTCCAATACGGAAAGTGTACTGATGAAAAATATAATTGTACATTGTTACGCTTTATTTTAAAGCTCCAAAATAATATTGTATTAATTTAAGTTTAGGGTTTTTTTTAAACTCTGCGTGTAGAAATTCCCCGCAAACAATAATAAGAACGCTAACCCATGCGAAAACCATACCAAGATGTGGTTTACACGGATATTTTGTAGATTGACTTATCTTTGTGGTCGCCGAGTATGCTGACAGATGATTCTCACGTTGAAACAGCTTAGTTCCCACCAACGCGCATGAAAGTGTGTCAACATTAATTGGAGGGAGGTAGACATTTTACTGGGAAATGTAGGAAATCTCGAGACGCTTTCTTACCGCTTTCCGTAGAGTGCTGACGTGCGGGTTCTTCGACTATCATTCTAGTTGTTACCCCTTTCCACAGCGCCCCTATATCGTATCGACGTGGAGCAGCAGCCAAGCAGCACGAGCAGCAACACCAAGCAGCCATAGAATCCGCCTATAGGTCCGAAACCTCCACATCTGTATAGGACTACTGGGTTAAGTGTTTTGCGAATTTTTATTACCCGGGATTTTATATCGGAATGCGGGGTTGTTATAACGTTAACCTGATGATTATTATAAACAACTACTGGTGTTGGATTTGCAATATTCTCAACAAATGTTGATTGTGCAAAAAAGTTAATAGAAAATTATTAACTCGGCAAATGTCTAAGTGTAGATGGATCTTAGTAGCTGTCAGGTTGCTCAACCCCCTTCGCATACCAGTGAATATCAGTGAAGTAGGATATATATCTAGAAAACAATAGAAAGGAGTGCCGTACTGTATCTAACAAGAAGAGCAGTTGCTATGTTCGAAGACAACAAACATAGGAACAAGGAAAAAATTGTTGAAAGGATATGTGTGTAGCACGGCACTGTACAGCTATGAATTGAGCATAGTAGGAGAAGCAGACAGGAAAAAAACAGAAGCTTTTTGAAATGAGGTGTTTCAGATGTATAATGATGATAGTATGGACATATAAAGTTAAAAACAAAGAGATTCTAGAATTCGTAGGGGAAGAAAAGATATCTGTGGAAAACAAAAAATAAGAGAAATAGAAGGATATAAGACATTCTAAAACATTTGGGAAGTAATGCGGGATATGTTAAAAACAGAGATAAGAAGAAAAAAGGTAGAAGTACACCCAGATTAGACTATTACTCAAAAATATAGGTTGGGCCTTGCTAATTGAGTTTTTAAAAACCATTTATCATTTAATTTCTAACGAAATAATACAATTAAGAAACACTATACGTTATTTATTTACTTATTAAATCACAAAAATTAACATTTATATTCAACAGAGAAACAATGTTAAAACTTTAACTGTTTGAACACTTATACTCATCTGTCACATCTCCCATTAGTTGCTCACGGCTCGGTGTATATAAATCAGAGCCCTCGAATCTTACTCTCATTAAGTAATTAACCAATTCTCAACAAACACTTTTACCAGTCACTTGTGTCTTTATACAGGGTGGCATTAGTTTTATGTAATTAAATTGAGGTGATAGAGATAGATTGGTTAAATGTAATTAAAAGTTTTAGGACTGCTGTTTTGTCATATGTTTATAAGAAATAACTTACCTATGCAAGTCCTTGGTTCGTATAACATCCTGCTATCGTAATTTCAAATCAGAATTCACGAAACTACAACGCGACAAAATATTTCTAATGATCTACAACCAATTACAATAAAATTACAACACAGCGTTTAAGTGTTTTACCTACGCAGATAGTGAAACAAAAGTGACAAAATCAATCAGGAGAAACACCTACGCATTATGTAGCTCTGGTTACGAATTATTTCAATAAAAAACAAAGTCAACTTAAAGTAGGTTCACATTATACTGCAAACAGCTGAATTGCAAAGAACTTAAGACAGCGGGGTCAGAAACCCAATACAGTCAACCAAATCAGCATCAGAGTATACCATTTTTGTTTAAAAAACATTTAAAATTATTTGGATAGCAGCTAAAGTGCATTGAGTTATTTCGTCTAGCAGCTAAAATGGACTCTATTTCACTAATTTAAGTTTGCAGGTCACAACTTGGTTGGTCGACTCTAAAAGATGATGTTATTATGTATTTGATTCGTGACATAGTTAATATTGCAGTGGTTTTAAAACATTTTTGATACTTTTTTTGTGTGTTCGTTTGTAGCTTAACCATTTGTTTTAGACTACCGATTTATTAACAATTTTTGTTTGTCTTATAGGTCTCTACGCCCCCTTTAAATTAATGACATAAAACTAGTGCCAGCCTGTATATCAATCAATTTTATTCATTTAGTTTGCCTAAATATTCCTTAATCTATTCTTGCAACCATTACGTAGTAAGCTAGATTGACAAGTTACAATTATCATCTGTCTTGTACCATATGTCGCCCTGAAGGGTCAAAAATCAATCAGTCATCTCTTTGTTCTTTTTGCTTACTCTTATAGTCTAAAAAGATACTTAGGTTTAAATTTATATTTGCTTTCGCTTTAACATTGATCTTTATAAAATAATATATTACACAGTCTCTAAGGCGTAACTTCCACATTATCCTTATTTATTACTTACCACCTACTGGGCGGTCATAAAACAAAAATTCTAAGTTAACACTTTCACTTTCACATAAATCTTTACATAATAGCATATTACACGTATCTATGAACTAAGCTTTCGAATATCCTATTGTAATGCTACTTATTGAGAGATTGTAACTCACGCAGATAGTGAAAGATGTAGGCTGCCGAAATTTCAGAGCAATGTGTAGGTTAGCTCAGAATAGGAAACAAAGGTGGTGCGAATCTAACTAGTTCTAGAACTGAAGACCCAATGATGATGATCGATAAGGTACTTTTTAAATGCACCCATCAAACCAAGTCGAGCTTCTAGCTAAATGTTAGATGCACCAAAGATTTTACAATTTTCAATATATCGGCAAACAGGTATCCGGAATTAAATTAGAAAGATGTAAAGCAGCCACAACACGAGAAAAGGCGTCAAGTATGATATTTTATTTGCCGGGTTGACAGCGAACAGTAAAGGTTAATTGTGAAGTACGTAAACTCCATATGGCCAAGGGTCTAGCCGGTTGCTTTAAATTATTTAACTAGGTGAAAGCGGCATAATCGGTAATAACTATAAACAGGGTTCCTTCAACATAACCCCCAAAATTATTCAATTCCGAAAATTACTCCGAGAAGCTCCAGTTTGGTAACAGAATACTTTTGTTCAGTAATAGTTAAAGTACGACTAGCATAAGCAGTGGAGTATTTTAGAGTATATTTTTCTTGAAATAAAATGGCACTTACGCCAGTAAATAAAGCGCCAGTTTATATATAAAACGTTTCGTCGAAATTTCGTGAAATTAAAATATGGGTAGAGGTAATTAAACCTTTTATTTCTTAAAAGGCTTTTTGTGCTCCGGAAGTATAATCAATAGATCGCCCTTTCTTTTTATTTTAAATTATAGCAGTAATTGGGGCAGATATGGTAGATAGGTTAGGTAGAAAAATACGATAATAAGATATCATTCCAATTAAACGTTTAATTTTAGTGACATTTGTAGGTGTTTTAAAATTGGTGATGGCATTTATTTGCGTCAGCTCGTAATCTATTTTCATCTACAATAAACCCTACAAAAAAGAAAGATGAACAACAAAAGTTACATTTCCCTAGTTGACTTTAAAACCAACATTACCTACTTAGGCTATCAGCTACTTCATTTAAAATCAAGATTTGTTCTTCAAAAGTATTAAAGATGACTAAAATATCATAAAGATTAACGAAAGCTTGCTCTTGGTGCAAAATTTGACCTAGTGTTCTTCATATAAACCTTTTCCAGGTACGCAAAAAGAAGTTTTTTTGACGAGAGAATTGCTCGAAAAGTATTTGATAAAAAGTTTGTTTAAGATCTATTGAAGATATGTTTTTATCGTTACGTAAGCAGCTTAAGATAGAATCGGTACGTGATATGGATTACTAGCAGAAATTGTAACGAAATTTAACTAACGACCATCAAAAGAAACGCGATATTCTCCATTTCTCTTTCCATCTTGCAAAATGGGACTACTCCAGGGAGAAGAAATTAGAACTAGTTCCCTCAGTATTCGAAATTGGAGAAGAAAAATTATTAGAGTTACGAGAGAAATCACTACGGTAAGACAAGTTTGGTTGAGAAGATTTTGGTTGGGGTTTTGCTGAAGGATGGCATTTTTCCAGTTGTAATTTTTCTTCTTTACGACAAAGGTCTTTAAGGTGAGAGATAAAATCAATTTTTTGAAGAGCTAAGTGTTCAGAATAGTAGGCATTTAAATTACGAATTAATTGAGTCAGAATTTCCATTTCCATCAAGTTTTTTATTTAATGAGTTGAATGATATTTGTACTTCTACAATACAAAATACTACGTTTGCATTCGGAGTTTGGAAACGAGCCCGAATTTGAAATAAAATTTCCTGGTAATTATTAAGAGTAGCATGATCTTTTTTAAAAGCTCTACAATTCTGGCCAACTATAGATTTGGTGTCGAATTTTACGGAACCAAGCTAAGGCACCATCAGAGGATAATTTAAGAGCACTTTTAAACAGTTGTTCGGTACAATTTTTAAAGATTGTTAAATCATCGATCCTTTCGAGAAAGGAATCCAAAATCTTTGAATTATACCCTGAAAACGTTAAATTTCATTTACATACACTTACAGGCTTAGAGACTTCTGTATTTTCTATAGATAAAGATAAGTCGTTTAGATATAAAGCAGTTACAAGAACAAGTACAAATCCTTCGATAAAAAGTAGTTCGGTCATGAATTCATTTTTGTTTTCTTCAGTTTCATTAGAGTTTAAAAGAGAGAATAAATCGAAGCGCTGTTTTAAGTGAATTAAACGTGAGCGAATTTGCAATAATTCAATTTTGTGGACGGGGAATCGGTGGAATATTGTCCTAAGAAACGGTAAGTTCTTCTACGTTTTTATTAAAATCTAAATTCATGAAATGGGAAAGTGGTATATCTTTCTTTTCTTAAATAAGCACCGTTTTAAGTTGTAATCTGCGCTAATTTTGGGTCTTTGCAGATAAAATATTACCGAAGATATGCTACCAAGAAAGTTCTTTCGTTTTCAAATGTACGTAGTTCATATTGCTATCACAAATAATAAAGAGAATTAAGTTAAGTATAAATGGTACAGTTAATAAAGACAGTTAGCTACATTTATTTATTAATTAAGCAAGATTTATACAGAGTTTTTAGTTAACAATTCATATAATTAAAGCAGATCAATTTCATTGTAGAAAAATTGGAATATTTATCATACAAAGACTTTTTAATAGATGGAAACTACTAAAGACACTTAGATAGATTTGGTACTATTTCTAACAGGTTAAGCGTGAATTACAAAGAAATCTATGTGTTTAAATTAGCCAAAATCACTAAAAAGTAAATGTTTTAAAGGTTAATTGCGAATATATATGCTAATTAGACTTACCTAACAAGTTTTACTGCAAAATGACCATTTTTCGGCAACGCAAATTAAACGCACGTGATTTATATAAATTTCGTTTTGAAATAAGTGCAAATCTCGAACATTTACAAAATTGCAATTTCAATTACAGTGTATTAAAACTCTTTCATTAATAATTATTTTAACAAAACACGCGGAAGCTTTTATGCAATAACTTAACTAAAGTATATAAATAAGCCGCTAGAGGTCGCCATCAATGTATTTTATAACGTCAAACTCAACGAAGGTTTCACAGTTTTTCATGCAAGATTGAAAGACGTTTTTTGTTCAGCCGATAGAATTTAAATGTTTTTAGCTTAGACGGTAGCTTTACGAACAATGTAAAATATGGATGACGCAATCGGTAAAAAATCTAATTAGCATACAGAGAGCCAACTTTTCTATCTTTTTTTATTTTTAGTTAACAAACATTAAACATTTTATATGTAGAAACTGCCCCTTTGTTGGAGCGTCAAATTTTCCTGTTGACACCAAGTATTACGATAACCCAGGTATAATTATTACCCCTCAAATTTGATTGTAATCATTCCCGTCAAGCGGGTATAATTAACAACTAAAAATAAACCAAATGCTTACCTGCTTAATAGCTGAAGCCAAAGGCACTGTTTGTCAGTCATCAGGGGATACAAATGGCGTATGAATGAGTTTCTAATATTTAACAAAATTTTAACGGCGAGGTGCATGAACCTACACCTTTACGGAACGCAAGATATTTATTAGGTAATTAAGGAAAAGTAAAGGGTGTAAGCGTAACACTTCGCCCGGAATTAATACAAATCCGCATTTGTTACCTCGATTTTGTTTAATAGACGGTAATCAAGTCAAGTATATTGTTTTAATAATGCGTTTTTTACACGAGTCTGTTGGTATTCCCTGCCATACCACGCTTCTCATAGTCTAGCCGCGCTGACCACACCTTTCCCTGAGAAATTTGTGTTTGGCACGAATACATGCAGTAAATTGGGGGGTTATTGTCCTCTGGTTCGTGAAAAGTTATAACCACAAACTTTACATCTAACAACTTAATTAAATTAAGAATGGACAAAAGTTTTCCTTTATTGGATTCAAAAATTTCGTAATCCAATTATTAAAACGAACAGTTTGTGCGCTACTGACGTAACAAGCAAGATCATATTACAGCGTATGATAAAGATTTTACCTCATAAATTCGATACAATGCAAAAAAGAACCAATTTGTTTAGACATGTATTTGTATTTGTGAAAAACCCTGTATAAATATATTAATTATGTTTTACGCATAAACGAGTAGTTATTAAAAGAGTTTCATCCATACTTTAAAATACAAGGATTGCGTTTTATATAAATTTACGTTCAAATGCATAAATGCAATCTTAACGCATGTCGATTTTATGTAAAGTCGCGTGTATAAATACTCTAAAAGAATTTTCATTAGCACTTCTACTTGAAAATCGTATTAATTTAAGTATAGAAAAGTTTAAACATTAAATCAAGTAGATATCAGATAAAATAATGAATAAATAAACGTAGTTAAATAATCTAGATTTTTGAATACACGGAAATGTTGACATATAAACATACGGAAAACAACGCTTTTAATGGCGAAAGTTCAAGAATCTGTTGAAAAATTACGTTCGGAAGAGGTTTGACTTATTTAAATTCAATCCGGACAGCCATGAGAGTGAAACGCCCACGTGAGAGCATAAAATTTATGTAATTAAACTCATAGACTAAAATGTACAAAAATTTGGCGGCCAACAATTATTTCAATATATTAAAATCTGTATTCAAAACAAATTAAAACTATCGTAAGATAGAGGTTAATTAAAAGCGGCAGGAGATTAAATGGTAGATTAACAAACTTATATAAATTAAATCGTTTCGTATTTTTGTATGAAAAGTTGACTTCTTTTAACAGAAGATTAAGCAATGGTATTTAAAGAATGGTAGTTACTATCTTTTGGAAGAGTCAAAGCTAGTGAATTAAAATCAACAACGAGGAGGTCCGTTACGGTAAAATTAAAATATCTTATTTAAGTTTCTAAAAGACTCATATCGTTAGGTTAAATATTTAAGTTTCATAATAGGATTTTTTGTGAAAGTCAATTTAATTAAATTTTTTAAAGGGTTTCTGGCAAAAGTACGCACAGGATTTGTCATTACATAAGGTGAAATAAAGAAACTGAATTCAGTTTAATACGGCTTTTAATAAAAATGATATTAAATTAGATGGTTTCTAAAGGTAATTAGTATACATACTAATTATAGGGAAGGTTTAATTGAGAAATTATTAATGAGTAATAATCGTATGTATAAGATGTTTATTAGAGACTAATGTAGAAAATTACTTAGAATGTGTTGCCAGGGAGCTATTTTAAATCATCTTATTTGTTTTAAAAATTGTTTGTAAAAAAAGTTGTGAATTCATTATCTTTGTATTTAAAGGATTGTTTTAAAAGGATTATTCTGAATCATTATACTTGTGTGATCACCGTGGTTTCAATAATTTTAGAAAATATAAACCATAAAAAATCCAACAGCTAGCAAAAGATATTAGGCGCCTGTAACTAGAAACATTCACAACAATATATATATATATATATATATATATATATATATATATATATATATACTACTGACAAGAAAACACCATCTTGGTCAATCCCAATTCGCAATGATTAATTATAAAAGCATATGCTTTCATTAAGAACACTCGAAATATGAGGCTACGTTTTGTATTCGTTAGATGCATGAATATTTTACGCGTGTCCTTCATTCTGTATAAAAACAGAAATTTCAAAAAGAAAGAGTTATTTACTTTACTAAAAAGCATCGATTCTTAATGTAAAAGCTATGAGGAAATAGTCACGTACGCATTAGTTAATTTAATGAATAAAGTCCAACATTTGCTCGATAACGAAGATATTGAAACAAATTTGCTATTTATCAAGGAAACATTTGGGCCGTTAAATAATTAATATGATAGCGATTCACTTCTAGAAAATGAAGTCAATCTTGCATTAATCAGAGCGCTTGATCATAGAAGGTTTGTTATAAACTAAAGCGATTCTCATCGGTTTGGAATACGTTCCTCTTTGCGGGTTTTAATACATTGTTAAAATAAATTTTTTTTAACAATATGGTTGTTTATAATCGGAATTAGACATTATACATACGACTAAAACGACTTTAAACTAATTATTTCCATTGTTCTGCGTACTAGTAAAGCAATTTAAAGTACTGAACTTAATAAAATTTAGTGCAAGTACAAATATTGCAATTGACGGTGTTCTCAGTTAGTTTGCTTTTTCACCGATTGTGAAAACCGGCTTCAATTATTACTTTAAACATTCGTTCAATTATTACTTCTAATAGTACTTCACACATCTCTGCAAATATTAGTTCTGCTCAAATAATAATTCACACTCCAGTAAAATCCATTTGACTTAATTCTACTTTGTCTTTGTTGAAAATTAGCTTTCTTAGACTTCAGGCTGGTAAAGGTCTTGTATAATTTTATTCAAAAAACAATCCTAGTGAAAGAAATATACTGAAAATTTAAAGCATTAAGAAACTGTTTTGGTCTGGAACTAATTTAAGGCTCTTGAGATCAAAGGTCGGACTAGCTTTCAAGATTTGTGTTTTTTATAGAGTACTTTGTGAAAATATTTAGACGAGCCTTTTGTATTTAATGATTTTACTGTGAGAAGTTCTAGTTTTAAGGTTTAATTAATTCAAAATTTATTTAGCAACTCCTTTATAACATGGGGCAATTTACACGTATCTTTTTAAGAGGTATATTTTTAAACAAGCAAGTACGGTAGTGAGAGTATTCTCACACTAGTTCTGTAAAACTTCATTCTGATGAACGTAAATTCCAACTACGGTTTTTGTTTTAAATATTTATGTGATTTATAATACACTAATTTTCATTTTTCTATATATTATTATTATCTGTAAATATTTGTACTCTACAAATTTTTAATATTGCTGTGGACTGAAGATGTTCTACGTTGAAAGACAATAAAAGTTGCTGTAGACTGTCGTGATTTGTAAAAAAGTACTTCCCTAATTATTTTGTTAACTCAGTTTAAATAAAACTATTAAAACAAGACGCCAGATTAATAATGACACGATATATTCTTTAACACACAATCTTTTAGATAACAATTACTACATGCACAACAGCTTTTCTCTATCAAGCAACATGTTGCATATAACAAAAAAAAACTTTCATACAAATATTAAAATTTAAAAGTAGAGTCAAAAATGCCACAACAATTTTTCCTTACAAACAATATCGTAAGTCTAACAAAATTATAATAATTATAGTCATTATAGTCACTCACTTATACTAATTTTAGAGCCCAAAGTATCTTCTATAATCAGGATTAGCGCAGTCTAATCTTACTTTCCGTCACCAGTAACTCTTTAATTAATATTGTTATGTACAAATTTTGTCAAGATAAGATAGATAACTCAATATCCACTTCTTAAAATCGGATTTAAACTTATATGATCAGTTAGGTTTAATAAGTTTATCATATAATTGCAACACTTATGCAAGCTGCCACTCCCTCAAACGAATTATCAAGCTTGTACAGACTCTCTCATCTAACTTCAAATCCTAGCACACAAAATTACTTTTATCATGAAACTTAATTAATAAATAGAAATGCCCTTTTTTAAAATTTTAAAACAAAGTAATTTTTATTTTACTGTGTAGATTGTGATGATCGTTTCTTCATGATTATTCGTGAACCTTTTTCTACTAATTGGATTTGAAAGCATGATGCAACATTCACAAAACTATCGTCCTCCAACAGCCCGGAGCTATGCTGATTAATACCGTTTACATATCTTTATCTTATCTTTACAATATCCACGATTTATGACTGTAGTTAATTGTTCTATTTTATATTATAGCTTATAAAATAAACGTTCATTTATATTTACAGAATCATTCAACTTTCCACAGAATGTAATTACCAATCCATGCCCCAAAATTCTTTAAATCGCTTTAAAAAGTAAAACTTTTTATGCAAATTAATTCATTCTATATATAACAAACCATTCCAAATAATGTATGCCTATTTCAATTAAGAAAATTTCATCTTGCAGTAGCTTCAAATATTTTTAATTATCTATTTTCCATTTTGAGATATTTAAATAATTATCACCACTAAATATTCTACAGTTCATGTAAGAAATTAGTTACGTACCATTGTAAGTACGTTGGAGTTTCAATTAAAACTTTAACGTTGGTGATTCGAGTAACACTTCCCAAATGATCATGCTGTATTGAATTTTATAACCAAACTTCTTCTGGCGTAATGTATTCCATTTGGGTCCAGTTGTTTTCTAAACTTCGATTTGTTTCGCTATGTATTGTTTCCACGTTCTTGTTTGTTCTGGAAAGAGGTGTATCATTTACTATGCTATCAACGCTCGAGAAATTATTCTACTATCCTTTAATATTGCCTTGTGCTATACAGTAACTACACGACATCGTTTACACATGCTGTTATCGCAACATTACATCGTTCTAAAACAAGGTGTCAATTAACTACGCTCTTCAATTAGAAATACTTAACGTACTTTTGTTATTAAATGAAAACTCCTTCTAGAATATGCGATTTTACACAAACTTGACATGCATTCGGTCGCGTGTATAAATTACTCGTACATGCGTGGACATATTATAAAAGATTTTTGTTTTCACGCAATAAAAGGATCGTAAATATCAAATTTATGTAAAGCGGCGTGTATAATACTTTAATTTTCATATAATAAAGAATTTTCATTTAATAACAAACGTACGACGAAAACGTATTAAGTTTTAATTCGCAGCTCTAAGTATTAAGGAAAGTGTCCATTGACCATGTTCTAGAATAATCAAATACTAAAATAAAACATAAGTAAATGACGTTCGTAAAAACGATAAACAGGGGCTGGTTAAAGCAATAAGATCTTGGATATTGATGAGATAGGTACATGACATCAATTACTGGATAGCTCGACGCAAGAAAACGACAAATCTTCAAATGTTGCATCACTCGCCTTTGAGAACAAATCAATTAGGAGGTTCGGGAAAGAGCAGACAAGAATCTAGATATATTGACGTCACAGAGGCTCACCATTATATATAGCCAATAGATCTTGAGAACGGGGTTCAATCCTGATGCAAATGTCACGATGATAATCATATGATACATTAAAGGTCGATTTAACATGTACTGTATTTAGTGGTGAAAATTATTATGGGAAATAGACGATTTTATTGAAATAGCTACGGAAAAGTGAATACTCAAAGGTCTGAGGATTGTTTGAAGCAACTAAAATGGTTTTAAAATAGAGAATAAATAATTAAATAATAATTGAACTACTGCAAAATAATGTTCCTTAAATGGAATAAAAGCATGTATGACTGGAATAGTATTTTTGGTATTTAATGGTATTTTTAAAACGATTTGAACAATTTTGGAACATGGATTGACGAATATGCAACAACAACAAGCAAATTTATCACGATAGAATAAAATTATATTGTTTAAATTCTCATATTTATAGATTAGTTAGTTAAGATTTGTCTGTGTGTGAGTGTGTGTGTGTGTCTATGTGTGTGTGTGTGTGTGTGTGTGTGTGTGTGTGTGTGTGTGTGTGTGTGGCACAAGTCGATAATTTGATTAGAAGAGTAACAGGCCTTCGGTAGAGATTTTTGCCAGTATATAAGAAAATAATTAAACCTGTAGCAAGATTATTTTTATTATTCCAACTCGGGCTTTATGATGCAGTGCCAATGTTGCAAATTTGATTTTTTATTATTTAGATGGTGTACATAAATGAATACTCAGTTTCAGCCCCAAAGCTTTGAAATTTAATGTAGCAGTTTTTATTTTTAATTAAACTCGGAATTTAAAGAGGCTTGAAGTTCTTACGCATGGTGGGTGGAACTATAAAAATTTGCTGCACCGGCGGCTAGCTTGGCTATTATTCTATGGTAGATCATGAGAAGTGTAAGGTGAAATATTGTTCGTGAAACGGGAAACTAAATAACGTCAAGTTGGACACCACTGTTTCTAGTGTAGATAAAGAAACCCTATCGGAGTGGATCGTTTAAAATTTTTTAACTTACCGTTTTTAGAAAATGAAACATATTAAAATTAGAAGGTATCTATTATGTAGTAAATAACTTTTATCCAACAAAAAAAAAATTAACTAAGCTAACATGTGTTGGTAATATAAAAAAAAATTATTAGTTAAACAACATTTTTGTCTCTAACGATTTAGATGTGCCTCATAGCTGATAATCACGTACAAACTTAAGCAAAACTGTAATTCAAATTATTTACAATAGTTATTATGGAAAATTCTAAATATACAAAATTTGGAGCAATTATTACTTTCAAGAAAAGATATACTCTAAAAAAATTAAAAATTTAAATAGTCAACATAAGATTATTATTTGTGACAATGGGGTGCCGAGTCTTATTGACTGGAACGATCAAAATTGTTCTTGGCGGCTCAAGACATAGCCGTTTTGGAAAAGGGGGTTGCAAAAATAATTGTCAGACCTTTGTGGGATCAAGCAAAACTCACTCACCCTTAACTATTGACTGCTGGCGACTACCTTTAGCCTAGTTAGCCACAAGTTCCAACTGGATAACAAAAGGCGCCGACTCCAGACTGATAAGGTACGTGATGGATACGCTTTAGGATGTTTAAAACTGGTGCTCGACTAAAGAGTATTAACAAGTGGCTTGCGTTCTGTCGACCTATTGTCTGACTATTTCATGATAGTAGTTGGTTCTATAGGGTCTTTGTAGTTGTTAACTCTACTGGGGGTATGCACTGTAATAAAAATCGATTAAGGCACTTAAAGTTTTGATCGTAAATCTCACACCAACTTTCATGCATAAACTCCTCTCTTAATTGGCTGTAACTTTCTATTAATTTTTACTTAATTGCTTTTGCTTTCTAATCTATTTCCTCTGCGATTTTATTAGCTTCCTTTATATACTCTCTCCGTTGACTGTCATTTTCTTGTAGATTTACGGCGGTCCGTTGAGTGTTTCTGCAAAGTTTGTGGAAGTTTCCTGTAATTTTTCTTTAAAACTCGTTTTACTTTCTTCTAATTTTGCTGCGATCTGGTTCCGTTTTTCTGCACTTTCTTCTAACTCTGTTATCAGGTTTGCAGAGTTTTGGTCTTGCTTATCTGCGCGTTCTTGTAATTTTTCGAAACTTTTAGTCAAGCTCTCTGCAACGCTTGCTCGAACGCCTTCAAAATATAAAGGATTTCGTTATTAATTTTCTGTAGATTACAAGGTTTTGGCATGCAAATAGAAATCCTTCAAATGTCTTTTTTTTACTACAACCCCACTACTTGACGCCAATGTAACAAAAACTCTATTTGACGAGCGACAGTTCTAATTGACAAAGTTACCGCGTTCTGCACCGTTTGCTTTGTTGTCAGGTTGATCTTGATGGAATGAAAATGTGGTGATAGCTTATAAAACAAAAGTGGATGATGTGTATATTTTAAATAAAAATGTATTATGTAGCAGCTAGCTAGACGCAAATAGAAAAATCTTCGATCGGTAAATTATACAATGCATAAGCTCTAAGAAAATAACTACCAAATGGCAACGCGGTTTTCCATGTAAATCGAATAAATATCATATTTTAGGCGGTCAATTGACTTGGAAAATTCATAAATATTGGTTTATAGGTATACGACTGATCACGTGACTGCCTTCTTTCGTAGTCCTGACTATATATGTTTGCATAAACAATTTAAATTTGTCGTCTCCTATGGAATTACCCAGCTTCGCTACAGTTGCTTAGTACGTTCCAATAGAAATTATAACTTTACAGGTTCAAATCCTTTAGAGACCTTATATTTTCCTCCTTTCAATTACAATTAAAATAATTACATTAATTGGTCCAGTTACTTTAGATCAGAATGCTCATCACTTAGTTTCTCGTCGTGTTAGTTGCCTATCTGCTTGTGTTAATCATTTTCTTTTTTCTTTATTGTGTTGGAACAATATAATTTTAAATGATTCATTTTGTTTTAAACACTAAAAAGATATCGATGAATGAAAACTAGCAGGTAGTTTATAATTCATTAGATCTATGAGAACAGAAACGTAATTGAAAGTTAGATTGATATATGTTTGGATAAATCTTTCAAATTTGTCATATTTCCTGTTGAATTACCCTCTACGCCCCAGTTGCTTAGTCGACCCAGTGGAAAGTATAAGGTTACATGTTCAAATCTTATTCGAGATTTTTTCCTTCTTTCATTTACAATTGAAATAATTACATTAAGTGGTTCAAAATTTTCATCATTTAATTTCCCGTCATGTTGGTTGCCTATCTACGTGTGTAATTATTTTTTTGTTTGTGTTGAAATAATATAATTTTAAATTGTTTATTTCGTTGCAAAGATTGGAAAAGATATTGATGAATGAAAATTAATAGGCAGTTTTTAATTTATTAGATCTATGAGGACAGTAATACTTAGTAATATTCAAAAAATTTGTGTATTGCTTAGAGTCTATAAATTATTCAGATGCATAATTTTACTGTTACATAAATAATAATTCGTTGCATGCGGAAAAAGGATGAGCTGTTCTTAAGTAAGAATTGATCAGCAGTTAATATTAATTTGATTATGACGATAGTACTAATCTCTAGCAAATAATTGCTTATTGCATAGAATCCATTATTTCTTGTTTACTAAATATCATAGACAACTAATATAAATATCAATAAGGATAACATAATTTGAGTACGTTGAAGTAAGATGTCACAGCGATATCGATACGTTACCCAGCTCTAGTGCGCATGTAAGGCAATTAGGTATATATACGATTTCTTTTACTGCGTAGTTTTGTTTTTATAATGAGGTGATAGTGTAAGTGAATAGTGTCGATTATTTTCAATTTTTGGGACTGAATGAAATTTTACGTTCAAAAGCATCGAAATATTTGCCTTTTCTACACGAAGTACATAGTTTTTATAGTAACGTTATTATATTTTCACCAAAAGGCTACAACATACAATCGGTTGTGTACACAAATGGTGAGTTCTTTGTTGACAGCGTCCATTTTGTGAAAGCAAAATATTTGCTTTTTATTTGGAAGGTTTTAAACGCAAAATTTGTGTTCTGAATCTGTGATATACAAAAGCATTTTCCTATACATCTGTTATATTTATAGAAACTGAAGTGTAGTCTGTAATCATTTCGTTAGTGTATTGAGTGGAATTTATAAAGATGGCTGGAAAGCATTTAGAAGCTAACTGCAATGACAGGAGAAAGTTTCGTTCAGCCAAATATTCGGGTACAATGTATTTTAACAGTATCTCTTCGCCTAAAAACGGTGGAAAAATTAATCAAAGACTGAGTCCTAGTAGGACATCTCCCAGTTCTAGTCCTAGTACATCTCCGGGACTGTTAGCAGGGCATTACGCAGGTTGTAAATGGATAGAACCACCTTCACCTTCATCTCTACCATTACCACCTCAACGTTGGGTATCTACAGTGTCTTCTTTTAACCATCAGTTTCATAAGCAAATATCTGATAAACCAGACTTTACACAACAGTTGAAATTCCTGCTTAAGGTTCAGGGATGATTCAAATTTGCCCAAAAGATGTACCCCTATATGACAGGACATATTTGAAAGTTTTATATTGTGATGAGTGAACATGAACTGCTGTAGTTTGTTAATTTTAAGTCAATTTTCTGGCGAGTGAGCACGACAGTTGTCTTGCAATTTTTAATCAAGTAAAAGTTAGGCTAAATTTTTATTATTATAGACTATAATAAATTGTCCTGTTCAGCCGCGTTGGTGATATACATATAGGTGTGTATGTATATATATATATATATATATATATATATATATATATATATATATATATATATATATGCAGTTGTTATTTTGTGATAATGATTACCTTAGATAGCAAAGTTGGTAAGTCTTTGAGTATGATTTTGTTTAAGTGTTAAAAATGTAGGGAAATTAGCATTTTATATATGTCCTGAGCGGTGCTCTATCATGATATATTTTAGGTAATTGGCACTTAAACTAAGACACCAAATAATGTTGTCTATTTTAATACCAAAACCTACGCTGAATTTTTTATCAGCATGCACTGATAGTTTTGGTGTTAGAATAGATTTCTCAAAGCAGTCAGTATGGTTTATTGTGGTAGTATTAAATAATTATCGTGTAAAACATTTTTGCGTTTTAAAATTTTAAGGTTATCGTCAGTACAAAAATTTAGATTAATGTAATAAAAAAATGTCTCTGTGACATGTATTTTTGTTAATTGCAGTACAAATATATATATAATCATAATTATTGTATAAAAACTAGATATTAAGATGCAAACAATGTTTAAGTGAGTATACAATTTAGCTCTCGAATAATTTTTTAACTTTTTTACTAGAAGTGTTGGCCTTTTTTAATTTTTAAAATATAGTTTTTGTTGCAGCAATTTATTGTAATTGTATACTTGCAATGCAGTTAAATTAATTGTCGTCTTCAATATTGTATTCAGGCAATTACGAATTATGTCTTCCAATAATGCCTAGGGAAACAATATGTAAAGATGTGCAATATGTATAATTAGGGACACTGACACTATTATTTCATGTTTTCGTTTGCTTACAAAATTTTATGGTGAAAGACGCACAATCTAAATTTTCTGAACAGTTAAAAAGTTTCCATGGCACAAGTGCAGTATCTCGAAATAACTTTTTAGATTATGTAGGTTTTAAGTATCAGATCTCAAGTGTTCACTACATCATTTAAAAAATTCATTAAGCAATATAAAAAAACTATAATCATCATCACCATCCTGAAAATCTGTGATACCTGCCCTTAATAAATTCCTATCAAGTATTACAAGTTCCTTTATTTCCTTACCTTTCCAATATTCCTTAATCCTTCCCTTCCGGGGCTTTTGCCCCACCAAATATATTAAAAGAAAGAAAAAGAACGCCAGGCTGAGATATTTAATCAGTTTGTTAACAGGTTCAAGTTTTGACTTTGGAAATAATATGGTTTCGTGCAGTTTGGAATTGAACCATGGATTTGTAACAAATTGGTTGTGGGTGGAATAATAAAACCAAGGAAAACATGTAAGTGCACTTTTATAATCACAAATTTCTCTTTAATTCTCAGGTTCCTTTTAATACTTATATTTTATTGTGTTATTTATATACTTCCCAACGATATCTTAGTATGCTCCTAGCCAATCTTGCTATTTTTAAATTTTTTATTAATAATTAATTAATTACATTTTAGAGCAAAATAGTAAATTTGAGGAGTATTGCCATGTGCACGTTTGTATATATATATATATATATATATATATATATATATATAACGTTAACTGTTAATATATATTAACAAACATGCATTTGCATTCCAAATGTGAATTATTCTTATATATATATATATAAGACAGGTTATTTGCAGTCCGCAATAAGAAATTGTGTAGAACAATATATAAAATAAGATGTATCTGTAAACAAACTCTATGAAAATAATAGAGCCTATTGGCGAATACAAATCGGGCTGGTAGTTATATAACTAGTTATATAACTACCAGCCCGATTTGTATTCGTCAATAGGCTTTATTATTTTCATAGAGTTTGTTTACAGATACATCTTATTTTATATATATATATATTTATATATATTAATTTCTATGTTTTTTTCTCTGTAGCTCGGCTCACTAATTCGTGCCCCTCACTTTGGGCGTCATAATTTGTGTGTTTTTCCTGGATCAGAAACCCTAAATTTAGTGCCCCACTATCCTCCTTTTGAAATAGAAATAAACTCCAGCAATTTGTACCTAAATAAAACTTCGTTACAAATTTCTTGAATTACCATATGTTCTACTTTGGTATTTACAAAAATTGCTTCTCCGAGTTGATCTACCATGGCTAGCTCTGCTCCCTACCTTCTAAGATATATTCACCATGGCTACTCATTCTCTCAACAACTTTCTAATAAAAGAAAAAATTTCCAAAAAACACACCCTTTTATTCATATAACTCCAAATAATTATTCGCATAATCTCAATATTTACAAATCATTTCACGATCAAACATTTCACACTTTGGTTGGTTATTGAAACATTAATCTAAAATTCTCGTGAGCTTTTATGTTACTCTATTTGACAAAATCTTATTCGAAGCAGATGGGCCTCTCCTAAAACCCTAAATTTACGTTCTCCAGGTCTATGTTGAGCTCATTATAAACCTTTAACTTTGTATGTCTAAAATATTGCATCAACAAGTTATACTAAAGACCCGTTTACTCCTTACACCATAAAAAAATTGTATTCAAGTATTTACCCTCAGATTTAAATTATTGTCTTTTACATATGTCAAACAAATTACTTTTCAGTTTTCAAAAATTTCACCAAATAACTCAAAACACACAACCTTTTTGATAACACCATATCATCACAACAGTACAACAATAAAAAAACGTTACCTGGAATGTTCCTTCTCAATGACCACCTCGGTAGTTGATCTTCACCAGACCCACGTTCCCGGATTACACCATCTTGCTGCTTTCCAACTTTGACTGCATTTCTTTTAACTCGTTCATTCAGTTCTCTACCAATGTGTGGGCATCTTCCACACGACTGCCGGTACCAATGTAACAGTTTTTTTGACCGCTACACTATATCAACGAATTTTAGTTCTAATAACTCAAGTAAAGTCATTAAATTATGCGAACCATTTTTAAAACAAACAAGTATCGATATTGTATGTGCTAACCGTCATACAGAAATGTTACTTTGGTTGCTAACATCAGGCGCAGAAAGTTAATACAACTATTATCAAGGCCAAACACCTTTCCTGTTTAGTGCATAGCACATTTGCGCTCACTTTTGCCAGAGCTCTCGTAGAGAAAATAATGGAACCACTAAAGGTTCTGACGTGTAACTTGCGCCTAGCTTTTTGTGCGGAGTACAGCCCTAGTGCGCTAAAACACTAGGCTTTGTGATTTTAACAATTCGCTCTTATCTTTTCTTTTAGTAATTGCTCTTTTGATAATTTAACTTATAGAAGATGTTCGTTTGATAAATTTCCCTTCTCATAATTACACTTTTCGTAATTTTATTTTTAATAATCTTCAATATTTTTGTTATAAAGTTCCTTTTAAAAGTTGATTTTAAATGACTTCTAATAAATAACTTCGTTTCGATAATTACTGAGATAAACTCATTTAATAATTCCTTGGACATTTGTGTAAATAACACAGAAAACAATTCTTTAATGATTTTGTAAAAGTATGATGATATGTTTTTCAACGCTTCGTAGAATTTGTCAACTAGAGTTTTATATTATAATTAACAACTTTAAGAAGTCGTTTTGTATTATCTGGTTTTACAAAACTAAAGCAGCGAGTAGGCTGTGTTTAATAGAAGATAAAATTCAACTTTTACATCTGTGAATGTAAAATATGAACGTCCTTCAACCGTACGATGGATAGTTGGATTTTGTGTTATGTTATGGAAAAGCAATAAGTTGGAATGTAAAAGAAACGTTCTACAAAGTAGGTAGAAATTTTTATGGTTTATAAATTAAGTCCGAAGACGCTTTTGAAAGTATTGGAATTTTGTTGGTCCAGTTCGTGCGTATAACAAAAACGCATGGAAGTTAGCATGGTCCAGTCCAAGGGTCACGCAGCTGTTCGTGTTCGCTGGAACATGTGGATTTGACGTCACTTGTTTTCTGAAAATGTATGTATAAACACCTGCCCAAACATGTTGTGAAGACAACATGTAAAGAACACCTGCAGAGCCAAGGTAAGAGATTAAATTATTCTTGCATCATGTCTACATTTGGCGATGTTTAATACCAGGCTACTTCAGAAAATATTTTTCTAACTATCTATTTTGACAAATCCATTTCGCGTATTAAAAAGGACCTTAGTAAATTTTTGTTGACAATATTAGTTCAATACAATTACAGTTATTAAATTTTATAAAATAATGTGAACTTAAAGAGTTCTTATTGATGTTTCATTTACGCATGATTTCACTTACGATTTTTAAATAATGAATTAATAGAGAAGTAGTTAAAGTTTTATAAAGTGTAAACAGAAAAGGCAGATCTGACATTTCTGGTATAAATTCAAATTAGATTTTTGTAACTAAAGTAACATTTGAAGTCTTGATATTTTTCTTTGTATATATAATTCTACCTTATGAGTAGATGAAGCTTGTATTATCTTTTCTTAAACATAAATTTTATATCTACAATTTTTATGAAAGTACCATTTTTAATTAAAGAAACAACATTTAATTTTCTTAATTAATTGTTTTACTCTGAACAAGTACGTTCAGAAGTAAGGTGACAAAGAATAAGGCCAAATAGAGTAAAGTGGTAAACCCAATTTAATAAGGAGCTTTAATAGCCTTTTCAGTATTTAAAGAACAAAACCTGTGTTCATATTATTGTTGCCTGATTAACCTTTGTTTTTTTTTTTGATGAGGTAGCAAGAGAAAACTTCTTGTGTCCTCATTTTAGCATATTTAATTAAATTTTCTTTACAGTTCCTGTGTCAGCAGTTAATACGGTATTCCTCCTTAAGGACGCCCAAGTTCCCCTTAAGGAAACCCTGTGTTTAAAATTACAGACTTGGTGGCGCCTTGTTTAAACCCCTGTTTTGTTGAAAATCTAGCCCTAGTAATAAAATAAAGCTTTGTAAAAAGAACCACGACCAATCCTCATAAGCTCTGCCCAAGGAATAGACCCCTAGCATAGTCGGAAGATAATTGCGTTCCATCATTTTAAGGGAATCCTTCCTTAAAGGTTACTGGTCACATTTGGGGATATAAAAATAACCCTTAACTATTTAACCCCTCCAGTAAGAAAAAAAATGTTATACCAAATCCAAACTTTGCTTTCTCCTCCAACTAACTTGTTCATCCAGTTCTCCACCAATTCGCTTACTTACTTGTCATCCTGCTTCAATGGTCTTAATTATTTATAATTATATTCGGCTCGTTTAAATTACTTGCAGCAACTCGTGCATTTCAAACATTTGTAATTATTCGGACTGCACTATTACACGATTTTCAGCTAGGATGGTCTTCTCTATACTACCAAAAGTAAGTGATGCGGCTCGGATAATAAGAGAGCTATTGCCTCCTCTGGCAACCCTAATATAGTCTCAAAAACCCCCCTTTTGTGTCACGTATTTTTACTGCATTCTCTGAACTCCGGTAACTGCCACTCACTTCCACAAATTTCTAGATGTACACAACACATAACGAACCTCAAAAATCAAGAATTTTACCACACTAACGACATTATACTTTGAAAACACGCTAAAACTAACCAACCGTCCAATTTTCCTGTGAACTGTCTCCCTTTCCTATCACCTCTCATTAATTCTAAACACGCCATTTTATGTCCGCGTCTATTTTTTTATTCCACTCATATGTTTATAACCCCCTTTCCTGTTTTTGTCTTATGGTTCCACTATTGCTCTGTCGTCTACGTTTAAAGCTCCCTTCTTCTATATGTGCGCCGTGAAAAGTCGATATCGTGTGACGTAAAACCTGTTGCATCTACGCTCCTATGTTAGCCTCTACAAATATTTGTTTACCACGCTCTTGAAACTGTTTGCTACTCCAACACCTGCTATATTTTCTATCTGCCTCTATTACATCCTAACGATTCTCTGTCCCTTATATTTTATCGATCTGTTTATGAAAATCCCCTTTGGTTGAAGCTAACCTTGTGTCTTTCCATTGAAATGTTTCGTTAACGTCTTTGAGCCTTCACAAGAAATGTTTATCCCCCCAAACTTTTATTCTGTGAAACCTTAACTTGTTTTGCTGTCTTACACTTTGTAACGTTCTACAAACTGCTTTAGTTTACTATATTAAATAAATATCCGTTGCTTAACCTATCTTAATGTATACAAATTATTGATTTGAACTTAAATTATACCTTTTTATCCCCATTTAATTAATTTGAAGCGTAATACATAAATTATTATTTTGAGCTTATATTATAATATGCCGTTTTTATTCCAATTTTATTGTTTTCTATGTACAGGGTGCGTACACGAATACACATTTGACATGTTTACACATATTTAGCCTAACCTGTCACCGTATATATATATATATATATATATATATATATATATATATGTATAATAGTAATACGTAAGTATTTATCAACTTACCTTGTGTAAAAAAAAGTACCTAATATATATATATATATATATATATATATATATTGCTATGTACTCTCACAATATTTATGCCCCATCGTTTGGGCGGCCATATAAATATTGCTATGATACTCCTGCGACTTTCGTTCGCCAACCTTGTGTCGACCAATAAGAAAACTTGATTTGATAACGCCGCACTTGGTATTAATGACGTATTCTACTTGACTCCACCTCTCTGTGTTTATCTCAATCAAGTTACACTCCCACTAAGGTTATTATTCTATTTCGACTAGCTTTTATTTTGAATTATAAAATGAAGTTAATTCAATTCCATATAATGAAAACAAATATTATGTACAGGTTTTGAAAATTAATAAAATACACTTTTCAATCAATCAATATTATAAGTCATATTTATCTCAAAAATCATATGCTTTACCATCAATCTAAAGTCACCAAAAAAACTACTGTTCTTATAAAAGAAGCCTGGAACGTTCAAAACCCCTTTATTATATTACGTACTTTCAACGTATGCAAAAGTTCGTTGCTGACTCCGTTACACTATTTTATATTAATTAATCAATTCAATATTCAAATTCAAATTAAAAAATATATCTTAAAACTAAAAAGATCTAACCTGGTCTGTGTTTTTCTTTATTTCCTTCTCGCGACCAAAATTATCGATGCATCCATTATCAACTAACATCAATTAGAATTCTCCATGCATTATTATACTATCCATTCGTATTCGAAATTATTCTCCACCAATTCGGAATTATTATATACCTATTTGAAATATTATCTATCCACACGCTTGAATTATTACATTTAAATTGTTGTCATCACCCTCTGGATTATTATTGTCAGACTTAGAGTTTATTCTCACCAAACTTAGAACATTGTCATTTAACTTAGATTTATTGTCATCCAACTTAGAATGTTATTGTCCAACTTAAAATGTTATCGTCCCCCTCTGGATCGTTAACATCACTTAGATTTATTACATCTCCCTCGAATTATTGTCGTCAAACTTAGATTTAGATTTCTCGCACCAAACTTAGAGCCCTATTATTATTATTATTATATTTTAGTTTAAATAAATTCCCAAAATTCTACGTACGTTCATCGGCATTAGAAATTTTCATATTTGTAGCACTATTTGTCATTAAACACTTTTACTCTCAAAATATTATTACGTACGCGTTACTCTTTGATTCATAGTGACACAGCTTGGCCTTGTTGAGTTGAAAACTGACCTCCGTTATCATTCTCGATGTTAATATATCGTTGATATCCCACTTCGTCTGTGGGTTTGGCTTACAAGCCCGTCGCTAATTTTAACCAATAAGGTTTCTCTATTTTCTACACTTAAAGTGGTTTTCTGATGTAACATTTTCGGCCTTTCGAGTAATTGTTGTTTGCTTACATATGCTCTGTTATCAGACCATGCGGTGTTTTGGGAAAATAATCGCGTTTCCATATTATACACAAATACCTGATGCAATTCGACTTTCAATTTTCAAGTATATTTATCTATTTACGCATTTTTAATTACCTTTACTATTAAAAATTGTTAATTGTTTGTACGCACTTACACTACACTATAAAATTTTAGAACAATGCCCTTTTTGGCGCCCAACGTGAACTTAAACTCACATTGGTCTAGAATTCTTATATTTTATTTTCCTTTTAAAAATTTAACTCTTCCTTTATTAAATCCATATTTACATTTTATCTAATCTCATACCTATGTCCTATTATACTACCCTATTAATACCTATTCCTATATCCATATCCTATTCTATTATCCTATGTATTCCTATTCATAATTTATTTTACATTTTATCTATCTATTCATGTTCCTTTGTATGTGTCAATCAAATTTATTTATAACTTCCCCCTTATTACTCTTGAATCTGGGTCCTTTCAATTCGTATTTCCTAATTGTACTCTTACTATCTATCCTATATCCTAAAAATTTAACTTTACTTTGAAAAAATTCGCATCTCTTTAAATCCAAAATTAAACCAGGTATATTCAGCTCTAACAAAATCCTATCTAAATGTACTAAGTGTTCCTTTACATTATCACTACATATTAATACTTCATCCACGTAGTGGATACAAAATTCCTCATACGGTCCCAAAATATTCTGCATCACCTTCACTAATGCAGCCGTACTCGAGGACAAACCAAACGGGACCACCCTAAATTGATATGCTTTTCCTTCTACTGAAAAACCCGTATACTTCCTTGATTCTCGCGCTAATGGAATCAACCAAAATGAACTCTTTAAATATAATCTGCTATAAATCTTCCTATTGCCTATTTTCCCTAATATACTATCTATCGTTGGTGGACAATTGTATTGCGGTTTCGTTCGCTTATTAATTTCTCTTGCATTTAAACTTAACGTAATGCTATCATCACTTTTCTTCACGATGACTAATGAATTCACAAAATGTGTACTGGAGCTTTCTATAATACCTTCACGTAACATTTCTTAAATTTCTTCCTTCACTCTATCCCTATATGCTACTGGAATATGATATATTTTAGTGTTAAACGGTTCTGTATTTACTACTTCCAACTTGTGCACACAACCCGTGGCAATTCTCGACTTCGACCCTATTAATTCTGAATGCTTATTCAATAATATATTCACCCTATTTCTTAAATCATCTGGACACTTAATCTCTTCATTTTCATTACCCTCATTATCTATTTCATCACTAAACTGATTAATATTCACGCAGTCTTCCTCTATTTCAACATTACCTTCTTCATACCATTTAATATATTTACCATTACACTCTATTATCTCCTTGCATTCTGCATTTATCTTCAACCCCAACTTATCTATAATATTCATCCCAAATATAACATCTATCTTTAGTCCAGGTACTACCGTAAAATCATTTTCCCATTTCATATTTCCCATTTTACATCTCAGAACTACCATTTCATTTATTACACTAAATCTCTTATTATTTTGTGCCACCAAATTACACCTCATTATAGGTATCGCTTTATCTCCCAATTTCTCTCGTTTAACAAATTCTTCCGCAGCAAGTGATGCTTCTGCCCCAGTACCAATTAATACTTTAACTATTTTATCTTCCACTTTTAAATTAATTATTGGTAATAAGTTCCTTTCAAATCTTCCTAATCCATTTTCCATTTCATATTCAATTAATTCGCGCTGATTTCCGTTAATCCGTAGAATTCTCCTTGGTTCGTCCGTACTCAAAAATCCTGATTTCGCGTTGAAGTTCCTGCTTGACTCGTTATCCCCGTGTCTGTGCAATTCGTATTCCTTATTTGCGTACAATTAATATTCCTTGCCTGCGTCTGTCGCTCATCATTTTCCTGCCTATTTATTCCTCTATTATTTCCTTCATGATTCGTTCTCTCTGTTTGTCGCCTTGGTATCTGACCCGTATTCCTGTTTTGCCTAAAATCATTATTAAAGTTCCTATAGTTCCCCTATTAAAATTTCTTCCACGATCATAATTGTAATTGTTCCGTTGATAATTATTTCGAGTTTCATTATTCCTCTGCGTCCTTACAAAATTCATGCGCCGATCCCTAACATTATTCTCCATTTTATCATTAGATTCCAAATCATCATATCTCTGCAAATATTCAATAAACGTATCCCTATCTACTATATTCTGCGTCGTTATGTATCTCTTTACTTCAGCGTTAAAATGCCCTGCTAAATATTTTATAATATGTTTATCTTGTAAAGGAGGATCCAATTGTTTCGCTACAGTAAACTTCTCCATAGCATATAATTTTCGCGTTATTCCTTTTTCTGAATTGTATTTTCCCATGCTCAGGTTATTCCGAATTCTATCTTGCTCATTGTCACTCCAAAATTGATGTAAAAATTTCTGCTCAAACTGTTTAAATGTTCCTATTTCACTCTCAACTAAATTGTATCGTATTTTAGCATTTCCCTTCAGCATCGATTTGACTAAATTTAATTTATATAATTCATCTGTAGAACCTTGAATTAACATTTTAAAATTTTTCAAAAATAATTTCGGATTTAATTTTCCGTTCCCGTAAAATTTTGTATACTGTTCAATTGAAAGATTTGGTTGAATTAGCCTAATTGGTTCTCTATTATTGAAGTTTCCAGAATTACTTTTTAAATTATTTATTTCACGATTTATTGATCTGAACTTGGTTTCACAATTTTCCTCGATGTTCCCTAATTTTATATTTAAATTTGTAATTTTATCCATGGAGTCGCTTTCATTTTTTCCTGTTTTGATTTAATTTCACCAATATGATCCCACACGCACTCTATCTCCTCAGAAACTCTCCCAATTCTCTCTTGCAGTTGTTCCCTCATTTCAGCGATTGTTTGGTTGGTTTCTCTTAATCCATTACGAAGAATTTTGATTTCATTACCTAGCTTTTCGCTGTTCTCATCCATTTTTGTAGTAATGATTTTCATGGTCTCTTCACTTCTGTCCATCTTATTGTTCAACGACATTAGGATTTCCATCATCTTGGTTTCTTGTGAAATTCTCCGTTCTTCGTTCAAACTCCTTTCAAACGCTGTGCTTTCTTGTGATCCTTTCTCCATTTTGAAATTATTATCTTTATGCTAAACTTTTAAAAACTGAAATAAATCTACCTAAATTTAATTACTGTACAAATTCGCTAATTAAAACTCTTTAAATCCCCGGTTTAATTTAATTATTTTATTTTAAATCTCATGCTCGTATTTTTAAATTTATTTTAATTTAATTCGTGCCCTCTTAATCTCAGGCTGTATTTTATTGTGGGAAAATGTTCGTGCCCCACGTTGGGCGCCATATAAATATGCTATGTACTCTCACAATTATTCGTGCCTCATTGTTTGGGCGGCCATATAAATATTGCTATGATACTCCTGGGACTTTCGTTTGCCGACCTTGTGTCGACCAATAACAAAACTTGATTTGATAACGCCGCACTTGGTATTAATGGCGTATTCTACTTGACTCCACCTCTCTGTGTTTATCTCAATCAAGTTACACTCCTACTAAGGTTATTATTCTATTTCGACTAGCTTTTATTTTGAATTATAAAATGAAGTTAATTCAATTCCATATAATGAAAACAAATATTATGTACAGGTTTTGAAAATTAATAAAATACACTTTTCAATCAATCAATATTATAAGTCATATTTATCTCAAAAATCATATGCTTTACCATCAATCTAAAGTCACCAAAAAAACTACTGTTCTTATAAAAGAAGCCTGGAACGTTCAAAACCCCTTTATTATATTACCTACTTTCAACTTATGCAAAAGTTCGTTGCTGACTCCGTTACACTATTTTATATTAATTAATCAATTCAATATTCAAATTCAAATTAAAAAATATGTCTTAAAACTAAAAAGATCTAACCTGGTCTGTGTTTTTCTTTATTTCCTTTTCGCGACCAAAATTATCGATGCATCCATTATCAACTAACATCAATTAGAATTCTCCATGCATTATTATACTATCCATTCGTATTCGAAATTATTCTCCACCAATTCGGAATTATTATATACCTATTTGAAATATTATCTATCCACACGCTTGAATTATTACATTTAAATTGTTGTCATCACCCTCTGGATTATTATTGTCAGACTTAGAGTTTATTCTCACCAAACTTAGAACATTGTCATTTAACTTAGATTTATTGTCGTCCAACTTGGAATGTTATTGTCCAACTTAAAATGTTATCGTCCCCCTCTGGATCGTTAACATCACTTAGATTTATTACATCTCCCTCGAATTATTGTCGTCAAACTTAGATTTAGATTTCTCGCACCAAACACTATTATTATTATTATTATTATATTTTAGTTTAAATAAATTCCCAAAATTCTACGTACGTTCATCGGCATTAGAAATTTTCATATTCGTAGCACTATCTGTCATTAAACACTTTTACTCTCAAAATATTATTACGTACGCGTTACTCTTTGATTCATAGTGACACAGCTTGGCCTTGTTGAGTTGAAAGCTGACCTCCGTTATCATTCTCGATGTTAATATATTGTTGATATCCCACTTCGTCTGTGGGTTTGGCTTACAAGCCCGTCGCTAATTTTAACCAATAAGGTTTCTCTATTTTCTACACTTAAAGTGGTTTTCTGATGTAACATTTTCGGCCTTTCGAGTAATTGTTGTTTGCTTACATATGCTCTGTTATCAGACCATGCGGTGTTTTGGGAAAATAATCGCGTTTCCATATTATACCCAAATACCTGATGCAATTCGACTTTCAATTTTCAAGTATATTTATCTATTTACGCATTTTTAATTACCTTTACTATTAAAAATTGTTAATTGTTTGTACGCACTTACACTACACTTCTTTAAGTTTTATTTCTTATCTCCGTATTATCATAACTAATTAGAATTCTTTTTGAATGCGTGTTTAATTATATGAACTATGCTTACTTCTAAATACGCTTGCTTTTACTGAAAAAATATTATTGTTTGCCTTACATAAAATTACTAAAACTCTATATACCGGGCGTTAAACATTTACTATTTACCTAATGCATGAATTACTTATTTCTATACTAACTATGCGTCCTATTGTTTCTATTTGCGTCGCTTAAAACTACGTATACTCTATATACAGGGTGTTCACTGCTTACTATTTACAAACTATCCCAATTACTCAATTTTCTCCTAAACATATGCAGTTTTCTGCTTCCTATTGTGGTTTCTGATTACTACATGACCATTGCTATAAAATACACCCTTAAACAACCCCTTATCACAGCATTATATATATATATATTATGCTGTGATAAGGGGTTGTTTAAGGATGTATTTCATAGCAAAGGTCGTGCAGGAATTATAAATTATAATAGGAAGCAGAAAACTGCATTTATGTAATAGAAAAGTGAGTAATTGGGATAGTTTGTAAATAGTAAGCAGTCAACACCCTGTATATAAAGTATAACTAGTTTTAAGCGACGCAAATAGACACATCTTAGGACAAAAAGATGCATAGTTAGCATAGAAGTAAGTAATACGTGCATTAAATAGATATCGAATATTTAACACCATGTAAATAGAGTTTTAGTTAATTTAAGTAATGCAAATAACGATATTTTTCAGTAGAAGCATGCATATTTATAAGTAAGCATAATAGAGGTAATTAAGCACGCATTCAAAAGAATTCAAATCAGTTATGATAATACGGAGATAAGAAATAAAGGTTAAAGGAGCGTAGTGCAAGTGCGTACACACAATTAACAACTTTGATAAGTAAAAGTGATTAAAAATTGCGTAAATAAACAAGCAGATATGAAAATTGAAAGTCGAATTGCATCATTTGTTTGTGTATAACATGGGAAAGCGATTATATTGCTCAAAACACCGCATGTCTGATAACGAGGTAGCTGCGAGCAAGCAACAATTACTTGAAGGCAGAGAATGTTACATCAGAAACTACTTTAAATGCAAAGACTTGATTGGTGGGATATCAAGCATATATTAACAGCGACAGTGATAACGAACTCAGTTCTCAACTCAACAAAGGCCAAGGTGCGTCACTTTGAACAAGTGCAACACGTAACAATAATTTAAAAGTGATAATTGTTTAAGTGCGACGAAGATGAAAATTACGATTGCCGATTAAACGGCTCTGAGTCCGGGGAGTATAGAAGGTATCCGAGACCAGGGAGAATAAATGATATTCTGAGTCTGGTGAGAATAAATGACATTCTGAGTACGGGGAGAACAAACTCTAAGTTGGAGGCTGGTGAGAAAAGTAATATAATAATTCAAATGATAGTCTGAGGCCGGTGAGCATAAAATCCAAGTCTAATTTTGGGGTGCATAAGTCTAACGTGTGGATAGATAAAATTTTAAATGGGTATATAATAATTCTGAATTGGTGGAGAATAATTTTGATCCAAATGGATGATACAATGCATGGAAAATTCTAGTTGATAATGGATGCGTCGATAATTTTGGTTGCGAGAAGGAAATAACGAAGAAAACAGACCAGGTTAGATTTTTAGTTTTAAGACATTTTTTTATTTGAATTTAAATATTGAATTTTATTAATTAATATAAATTATTGTAACGGAGTCAACAACGAGCTTACATACGTAGAAAGTGCGTTATATGATAAAGGGGTTTTGAACGTTCCAGGTTTCTTTTTATAAAAAACAATAGGTTTTTTGGTGACTTTAGATTGATTAAAAAGGATATGAATTTTGAGATAAATAAGATTTACAACATTAATTGATTGAGAAGTGTATTTTAAATAATTTACAAAACCTGTACATAATATTTGTTTTCATTATATGGAATTGAATTAACTTCATTTTATAATTCAAGATAAAAGCTAGTCAAGTACAAGTGATAAAATTTATGGGAATGTAATTTGATAATTTAAAAAGAGAGGCGGAGTTATAAGCTGAATACGCTATTGATATCGAGGAGGGCGTTATCACATCAAGTTTTGTTATTGGTCAATACAAGGTCGGTCCACGATAAATCCTGTTTAAATAAATTGAATGTCTTCTGAATAAAAATATACAATGAACTTTGGCTATAGCATTCTTGCATGTAGCGAACCCTCGCTTATAACGAACAAAATATAAAGTCCCGGCAAATTATTCATAAGAAACATACTAAAAATTATCGCTTATAGCGATCTTGTATATAACGAACTTCCGGATATAACAGACTAAACAGAAATCGATTTTTGTGATAGTAAATCGTCTATAGCGAACTTTTACTAGTCATTCATTTTTCTATGAAACTAACTGTTGAATTTATACTGTATGGAGTACTCGATTTCGTTTGTATAGGTTTGTATAGGCGCCAGACTGACCCCTGCGGTGCGGCGGCAGTGGTTGTATAGGGAAGTACCGCGCATTAGTGAATTGTGTGGTAGTGTATCTTTTTTCGTTGCTTCTAAATTACTACAACATACAAAATGGGTGATTTTAAACCGAAAAGGCTATCATTTAGTTTACAGTCTAAGTGTGATATAATTCGCCAATTACACAACAGGAAAAAGCAATCGGACATTTGCCATGAGCGAAATCTTAGCAAATCAACGGTGGGTACGATCTGGAAGAATCGTCATGAACTTCTTAAAGCATTTGAATGTGTTAACTCAACGTTTAAAAAAACCAGAAAATCTAACCATGATGATGTGTACAAAGCTTTATTAAAATGGTTTTCACAACAGCACTTAAATAACATCACAATTAATGGAGCCATCCTCAAAACCAAGGCCGAGGAATTTGGCAACAAATTTCAAGACGAATTTATGTGTACTGAAGGATGGATTGAAAGATGGAAAGACCGTCGCAACATTTGCAGTGGTAAAATTGTAGGTGAATCAGCAGCTGTCGATAACAGTGCAGTAGATAACTGGTCAACAATCAAACATTGTATTTACATTTCCAATGCTCCACCCGAAGGTACTACATTGGCCAGGAGTGCGAGTTTTTTGTTGCCTGGAAATTTAGAATTTTGCCGAACCCTTACCGTTTCAGGCAAGGTAGGGATCTTTAACGTGCATGACAACACTCACACATGGGACATCCATTTAACCTCTCATCTGAACGAGGGCGTAATTTTTGTGAAAAATGCTCACTGCCATTTTTCAAGCAGTCGGCCGTGTCGGGATTCGAACCCAGGACCTTGGGATCCGTAGTCTTACGCTTACTACATTGATATTGATCCACGGTGACACGCAACAATCAAACATCAGTATACTGAGAATGACGTTTTTAATGCGGACGAAACATCCACGCTGTTTCAAAAATGTCAAAAGCTTGCCTGTAAGCTACCATGGAAATAAAAATGCATGGGTGACAGCTGAAATATTTACAGATTATGTTCGGAAATGGGATGCAGAGCTATACAAGATAAAACGTAAAATTGATTGCCCTGCACGTCTGAAAATTGAAAGGTTACTTTCTATCAAACTGGTCTTCATGCCACCAAACACCAGTTTCATGCTACAGCCAATGGATCAAGGTATAATAAAAACCTCAAAAGTTATTACCGTCAATCACTTTTAATAAAAGTGGTGCAAATGTGTACATTCCGCAACATCTTGTTCCATAATTTTATTGGATGTAATAAATTTAATTCATCGGTCTGGAAGAAAGTAATAATTCAAACAATAAAGAAGTTACAAACACGCAGGGTTTTATAGAACTAGGATTGCTGATGATGTAGAGTATGATACGGATGATGACCTCCCTTTAATCGGTTGGCTACAAAGACAAACAACTAACGATGAAAGCTGTCAAGAATTAGGTATTATGGAAGATTATGTAACTGTAGATGACAATCTTTTGACTTGTGATTTCCTAACTGATGATTAAATTGTTTCAATTGTGATCAATGCGGGCAATATAAGTGACGAAGGGCCAGATAGTGACGATAATCAAAACGCACGCGATGTGATGGCTATAGCTATAGCCCCCGTTCACAGCACTTGAAAACTAATGGAAGTCTGATCGTTTGTGCAATCTCGAGGAGCACCGTAAAAGGTTTTAGATAGCATAGCAGAATTGGAAACATTCGTGGAAAAAACATGCACTGGAAGTACTTTTCTCCAAAAGAAAATGACTGACTACCTTTTTAAAACAATACGTGAATAATATGAAATTGTACAAAACATATGGTCATATAATAGTATGTAGGTACGTATGTGTGTATGTACATATATGTATTTCGTTTTTAAATATAGTGTGCCTCTCCTGTTTAATCATTTTTGGTAGTTTGACTTTTAGATCAGTTGTATGCTTATAACGAACTTCGATTATTACGATCTATTTTTCGCGGTCCCTTCGAGTTTGTTATAACCGAACTTCACTGTATTTTACTTAGACGAATACGCACCTTAATAAAACCAAACGTAAATGTTTTGTTAAAATATGACTACTTGAGAGAAATTCGAAAAGTAAATTACACGTGTATGAATTAATTATAATACTCAAGTTGACCTTTGTTTTTAAATAATAAGAAAAACATCACTGCTTAATGCAAATTTCACTATTTCCTCCATTGCCTTCCAAAACTGCATATCATTGACCAAATTTGTATATTAATTTTTGTCAAACAGTTTTGATCGAAATGGCTAAATATTATGTTCCAAAGTTCCCTATCATTAACAACCAAATTGACCGTTACTCTTTCGTTGCAACTTATACAAATTATTATTTATATTATTTTCTTCCACATAAACAATGCTATAGAGTGGAAATTTTAACTGGACCAAATTCTGTAACTTAATAAATAAAGGTTTGTCACAAAATTCTCGAAACATGTCAATATTTATTTTTAATAGAGAGCATATTACGTAGAGATTTCTGAGTGGATGGGGGTGCGACTCCCAACTTTTTTTTAAATGGAGGAATATGTTGATTAAATTTTTTATCTTGGAGCTTTTTCAATCGCAAATTTGTTTTGTTACTTTTTATAAGCAGTGTCCGGAAATAATTAAAGAAATGCTTTTTAAAACTACTTTAATGTAAAAAAGTACAAAGTACCCTCCACCTTGTTGCTGACAATACCCTAATCGATAATAAACAGGATTCTGAACATTTAGTAACACTTCTGACTTGCCTCATTTCATCCCTGATTCCTTTTTCAAGCTTGGAGATGTGGTTAGGTTTAGTAGCATAAACCTTGTTTTATAAATATCCCTCGTAAGAAAATACCTAATGGGGCAAAATCAGGTGATTTTGCTGACCATGCAATTGGGTCCCTTCTTCCGCCACTTATTTGAAAAAATTCGTTGAGGTACGTCTGTACATTTTGAGCAAATTTGGTGATGCCTCATCTTTTGAAACAACATCCGTTGGTCAAATAAGTCAGGATCTAAATTATTGGGGAATAAAACCGCTAAAGTAGGAACCAGTTTGTCTTTGAACATAGTTAGATATGTTTGTCCGATTACATTTTCATTCAAAATTACAGGACCTACTATGCATTCCCAATGATCCTAGCCCAGACGTTTTATTTTTTAAAGGTTTTGCCTATAGCATTCGTGCATTAAGTTAGGATTTTCATCAGTTCAATAACGGCAGTTGTGCGGATTGACGTTCTCGTACGTAATGTGAACGTAGCTTCATCAGAAAACACCAACAATTTCAATACAATTTGCCTATCAGTGATAGAAACCATAACTCATTCGCAAAATTCGAGTCTATGATCAAGATCGTTTTCGTTAAATTCATGCAGGTTTTGCATCTATATGGGTGCCTTTTGGCTTGTTTCGGAATTTTTAAAACACTTGTGTGACTGACACCATGAACACGAGCTATTTGCCTAGCTGGAGTAACAACATTTTCTTCAACTTCCAACAACATGTTCAAATGGGTTTTTTCGTCGAATTTTAAAGGCCATTGTTGAGGTGCATTTCTCACGTGTCTAAACTCCTGATATCTAGTTTCTATTTTGCTAATTGTACTTTGAGTAACTGGAGGTAATTCTGAATGAACTTCAGCAAACAAACAAGCGACTTCAGCCCGTGTTTGACTTTTGTCCCCTATCCGATCATCATTAAAATTTCTAATATAATGCATTTTCTTATTTTGGTTTTTAATTCACTCGTAGAAATGTAAACAAGTACTAACAAATCGATCACATTCAGTGCAAATTAGCCAACAAACTATCGAGCAGGTTTATAAGATATGAAATTGTTGTTGTGACACATCAACTAAGAAACAAATCTGCACAATAAAGTGGTTGCAAAAAACATTTCCTTATTTTATTTTTTCTGACACGTTGCTTATAAAACGTAGCGAAAAATACGTAATTGTATTTGCAATCGAAGAAACTTTAAGATAAAAATTAATCAACCTACCCTTCCATTAAAAAAGTAAGTAAGCTTCTTTGTAATAGCCTCATTGAAAATGAAAATTTACATGTTTCAGGAATTTTGCGACAAACCGTATTTATAAAGTTACGGAATTTGTTCCAGTTAAAAATTTCATTCTGTATATTTACTTGAATGGATGTGCCAAAATGACAATGAATCTACAGGTCTGAAATGTTTTAAATGCCTATTAATAACAAATATAACTGTAAGACACTTTAGACAGAAACAAGAAACTTAGTACCTAATTACGTTGTACTTGGTCTACTGTGCAAATCACGTCTATATGCTTTAAATATAAATTCTTATTGGAAGTGGAAAAACCACTTAGCTGTAAATATAATGTTGTTTATTCATATAAATACCAATAATCAGAAAAAGCTGATGCAGTTTAAATAGAGCCTGTTTACAATGTGTATGTAGACATTAGCAGGCTCTACATAAATTAATTGTTAATATTGTATAAATACACAATTTAAATAATAACATTCCTACAAAATAATTTCTAAACGGCACCAAGTAACATTCAAGATCGAAATACACTGAAAACAATTATATTCTATGCATAGTAATTAAATTAGCAAAGTATAGGATAGAATTGTGACGATACCATTTTGCAACAAATCTACTTTTAATTCAGAACTTTTTTTAAAAGTAATTTCAATCGATACGTGTTTATGTTATACTTGACTGAATACTTCTGTGTTACTTGTGCACATTGTTTTCATAGTTTTTCCTTTTTATATAAGTTACACAGCTCACCGAAGTAAACGCAAAACCCGGAAAATATGCGAACTAAAACGTATCATTAATATGTGTAGTCAATCAGAAAACCGATCGGGTTGAATGTACATTACGTAACCGAAGTGGTGGGAAAAATTAATAATAGAAACGGTGGTTAAAAATTTAAAACTTTGTTATTCTCAGTAATGTACTTTCTTCGTGTACTACACGATTAATTAATGACATCTTCGATGTTTTGTTTATAACCACTAATTTTCACCATTATTTGTTTTTTTATATTCTGAATGCATTCTAAAACTAGCAGAGCCATCATACCACACCCCCTCTAGGTCTCAGGTTTGTTTGTGTTCTATTCCCGTTGCACAAAATTATTGATTCTCCTTGTTCTAATTTTGCAGAATCTTTTGTTAAGTTCTTTCTAAATTTTATACAAGTTCCAACTACAGCAAAATTTATATCATTCAATAATTTCAGGAAGGTAAAAAATCTACGAAACAAATAACTACAACTGGTACTTTTATTATATCAGCTAATTTAATTACAATTTTCCCCCAATGTACCATCATATTTTATAGTCTGTGCCAGCATATACATTTATATCATATGTAATCTGTACGGGTATCATACCTTAAGCCACATTTTTATTCCATGCTTTACAGGTTTCATAGGCATGTAGTATTTTAGGCTTGATCTCCCTTTGAATCCTGTCATACTTTTATCAATCAACTAACGAGAAGTTATTTTTCTGTATTTCTGGAATGTATATTTTAGGCATTCTATCAATGGTTCTACGTGTAAGTTTTACTGGCATTATCTGGTTTGTCGGCTTATTGAAATATAATTTTGATATTAGAAAAGTAAATCTGTTATTTGATATGGAATTCTTTATAAATTAGTTTTCTGCTGGACCAATAGTCTTTAATTTTTGGCAGTTTGTTGGAGCACATTGCAAAATAAATTGAGAGTACAAGAATAATTCTCTTAGTGATTTTTTAACATTTTTCTTCTGCTCAAAAATTTCAATTCTTTCACTTGTATTTTTTACTGCAGTCAATAATAAACTATAAGGAAACTGTTTCATAAAAACATTTAATTTAGACGCATCTTTCCTTATACTCTGAATTTTGCAATCTTTCAGATAAAATATCAAAATATGGTTTGAAATTTGGTGGCACTGTTGATCTGACATTGTCAGCATCATCTATGTCTTTCTTTCTCTTTTTAGATAATTAGGAACATTGAACTTGTTTTCATTTTCTTCTTCCTTATTAGCTACTTGTTCTTCCTTGGATAATTTTTCATCACTTTCTACATTATGTACAGATGCTTTTCATTCTGTTCTGAAGAGTTGTTTACGTAGTCTGAATCTGTAAAATCATCTCTAGAGCTATATCAGATTAAATGATCTGCATAATGCTTCTATTTCTTTGTCTGTCAGCTCCCTGTAACTCTGCTGAACTTGCCTTTTGTCACTCAAAATGCCATCGGGATTATTTAGTACCACTCAAAATAACCAGTGGGACATAAATGACTCTCAATGTATTTTTTGATAGAAAGTTCGGTAAAACTTATTTAGTATACACTTTTAATATAAATTGATGATTTAGAATAACTTATCGGATTGTTTCATATACGAAAACCCTACAGAATGTAATAAATTTGAATAAAATTACAGTGTAACCTAACACTTATCATTACAACTGTATAAATAAGGTTATGAAAGCATATGCAATGATACCAACTTGCCTGTAAAAATTTGAAGTGAATGAGAAATACCACTTAATATATTTTGAGTTCAAATTTATCCAGCAAAGTTATAAACAACACATGGGACGTATATGTACCAGTGGTGCAGAAAGTATTAACATGTTGACTGCAAATCAAAATTAAAAATACTTTGTGATATGCTAATAGTAACTTTTACTAAATCTCAACTTAGAAGTAAACAAAATGATAAACAAAAAATTAAAAAAAAATGATCATATACACTTTTTGTTATAATACATAGCGTGGTTCCTGGGGAGTCATTAGCACAAAAAAATTAATATCCAATTGTTGAAACAAATTTGATGTAGCTGTTCGAAGTGGTTTTTGACAAATGTTGAACCAACCAATAGATTTCAATAAACTGAGCTAAATGGTGCTTTGCATTATTGACTCAGTTCCGGAAATTAAGATATGAAGTTGTAAAGTTTAAAAAAAATTCAGTTTTTTTGGTTATAATAGAATTCAAGGAATGCAAACATGTTGAATCTTCAAAATAAAATTTAAAGAGTCACAATACAATCGAAATAATAGGATGACTCAACCTTGTGTCTGTTTCCTTCCTTTGAATTTGAAATACCATAAACATTGATTTTGGTCACTTCCACTTGTCCAGTGGTTTAACATTAATCTTCAACCATTTCATGAACATGCAATGCGACTGACAAATATTTAGGAAAGTTCTTCGTTCGGGACTATAATAGGACAAAATGTTTAACTAAGTCTTTGTTGGATCAATAGCATTTAAGCATATTACTAGATATAAAATTTAATAAAATTTAGGTGATATCTTCATACCCATTATTACCGGTCAAATGAGCATTAAATGAATACATTTTGATTTACCTTGAAGGGGTGGGGACCCTGGAACAATATAAGCGTGCTTTGGCTAACTGCAGTGGTACGGGAGTGTATTCCTATGAAAGAACGTAAGAATTAAATAATAGAAATAAAATAATAAATAAAAGGACTGAAATACAAAAAACTATGTTATGCCATCACTTATTCTTAAAGGTTTTTCTACCATTGTCAAAATCGAGAGGTGCCAAACCATCCGTCACAGCAATTTCTTTTGGATATTACATCTATAGGGAAAACAGTTATTTCGCATATATCTTCTCTGCTTCGGTATCCTAGACTTTATGACCTTATATCCCACCTTTCTCGAAACTACCATAAAAGCACTGATTGATTCTTCGGTCATAATTAGATAAATTTGTAAAATAAAATACTTCTTCCAAATAAGATTCAGTCACTGGGGTAGTTGGATATTCTTTACAAATGCCTGTTTACCTAGTCTTTTAAATAGATTCAAATAAAATCCTACCTAAACTTAGTTTCTATTCATATAAAATAATCTCACTCTAAATACAAAATATCCTTAAAAAAACTTAATTTCTTAAAATCACTTTTGGCCAGGTACTGTTAAAATAAATCCTAAAGAAAAAACCATTAAATCCAACAATAATAATTCATTTCAAACTTTTCCCGTTTCCCATATGAATTATGTGACATTATAAATTCCAATTTATTGGAAATGCAGTTAATAACACATAGGAAACAACTTTTCCATTCGTGATATTGTCGGAGGCTTTCACAGCCGGAGTCATTATAAATATTTATGGTTCCGGGTTGGGACCGTGTTATTTTATAAATTAAGGTCGACGTTTTGCCCACTTTTGTAAGGTGCTTCATCAGGATAAGAAAAGAAATAAGCAATAAAAATAAAAAATAATAAAAATATAAAAAAGATAATATTAAGTAGACAAGTTAAAGTGTAAAGAGAAGAGTTACTCCTGAACTAGCAGACTCACTAGCCCATTCAAAGCCAAAAGGTGTCTTGTGGCGAAGTTACTTCGCTGTGCTACCAGGATCCCCCCAACACTTAGACATTTGCCGAATGAATAGTTTTCCAGTAAATCCTTTCGCACAATTAACATTAGTTGAGAATATTGCAAAACCAATACCTGTAGTTGCTTATAATAATGATCAGGTTTATGTACAGTTATTTTTTTCGTCATTAATTTTTCAATCTTGGAACTGGTTGGATGCGTACCTCCATCAATTTCTATTTTGAGCTAGCTTATACATTTCTCTGAAATTCCCACAGCCGACATCTTTCATTATCTGTGTGCAATAGTATAACCTAGATCTACCTCTACTTCTCTTTTTCCCTATCTCCTAATATATTCCGCACTATTTCCTCGTGCCTTAGTATGTGGCCTATCATCCTATCTCTCCTATTTTTACTACCTTCCATATATTTCTTTCTTTCCCTACCATTTCTAGTACCTCTTCGTTCTTAACTTTGTCTGTCCATGATATCTTCATCATACGTCTGTAGCACCACATTTCAAAGGCTTCTATCTATTTCCTATCCGCTTGACTTCCTGTCCAGATTTCATAGCCGTACAGTGCTGTGCTCCACACACATGTTTTAAGCAATCCTTTCATTGTTTCTATGTGTGTTGTCTTTGAACACAGTAGTTGCTTTTTCTTGTTAAATGTAGCACGACCTTGTGCTAATCTTTGTTTTATATCTTTTGTGCTTTTCCCATCTTGCGTTATTTGGTTTCCTAGGTAGCAGAAATCCTTAACCTCTTGTAAGTTCTCGTTCCTATTTGTATTCTTGTTTTTGATTTATTTTCCCTTCCTTTGCATACTAGTACTTCAGTTTTATTTTTTGTTAATTTTCGTACTGTATCTCACTGGTTTCCATTTCATTAAAAGGTTGCTTCTAACTCTTCCTTGCTAGATGTTAATATCGCTGTATCATCTGAAAATCTAAGCATATCAATCTTTTGTCCCTGTATAATAATTCCAAATGTCTTCCTGCATTGGACAGTATTCGTTGCCTCTTCTATGTACAACTTATTCATTAATGAGGATAGGGCACATCCCTGCCTCACCCCTTTCCTAATATTTACTTTTCTACGTTCCTGCTCTAATTCTATTACCGCTGTTTGCTCTCTGTATAAACTATGTACTAATCCGTCTATCCCTAAAACTCATTCCAATCTTTTTGAGTATTTCGAACCTTTTTTTTCCATTTTACATTGTCGAATGCTTTTTCCAGATCTACAAACCATATTCCCCGTTGAAACGAATTTAACTGGGCCCTAACCGTTGCCGGTGCCAGTGCGGCAATTTTTCTTTATTATTATATATCTGACTCTAGAAGTTGGGTGTCAGCAAAACGAAGTCTTCCGACGTAACTAGGGGTCTATTCCTTGGGTAGAGCTATGAGAAATGGGGGGGGGGGGGAAGTCGAAATCTGTGGGTGGGTCGTACTCAAACTAAAACAAATAGGCGCCACCAAGTCCGGACTGATTCACGTTAATGGCATGGCATATTTCTAAGGGCGGACGTAGAGACCCAAAGAAAGAAAGATCGCCTTCGATGACAAAAACCTGTCTTAACAGAATAAGACGCTGTTCCTGTAAGAAAGTATAATAATTAGATTAATAAAAAATTGGAACACTGTTTGTGTCCCGCAAACATACCTAGAGACATATTAAAACAATATTTTCTATATAAGGTTGTCATCAAAATTCAACTCTTAAAGATACTAATTTCCGGTGATTAGGTTTGATCACATTTGATCAAAATAAAAAACTTTAAGCTTGGACTAATAATTTACTAAAAAGAATCTCTTTTCTTTAAATAAAATGCAATGCAACAAATTTAAATAACTACTTGAATTACTTTATAAGTTTAAAGTAAGGTTTATCAACCTTATTCATGATCAAAGATATTACAACAAGGTGTAACTTATTACACAAAGATATTCTAACCCATTCAGATCTGTTTAGGTCGATTACGAAAGTTAATATACAAATGTTTCTCTTTAAGTTAAAAGTACTAATTTTAGTTTAAAATGAAAATGATCACAAAAATATTCTTGTTTTCAAGAGTGGTAGTAACGCAGTGCTAAGCATTTGCTTTCAAGGATACATGTGTCAGCAGCATATTCCAAACAAACAAGTGACGTAAATAACACCTGATGCTGTAACTAACAGTTTATACTGAAGCAACGTGTTGTTTCTTACAAAATCAATTGAGTGAATTTCAAGTTTGATACTGGGAAATCCAGCTTAGCAATAGTTGAAGCTAATAGCAAATTCGTACTGCTACACATCGGAACAAAATAGCGTGTTTCTAAAGTGAAACACAAAAGAATTTCTTAGAACTACTACGAACCAAACAAAACTGCATTCCTAGCCTTGATTAGATACTTGTTTTACCATGCGAAATTTACTGCCTATATTCTACCAAAGTAGCATCTTTACTCTGTGTAACAAACGATCCTCTTTAAATTAGATAAACTTTCCATGTTCCAAGTACACCGTACACGTCGTAGTATGAAGTGGATTTCTTAAAGTCGATTATAGTTTTCAAAAATCTAAGTGCATCGTGGATTGTAGTGATGTTTCTCGTCGCCTAATCTCTCGTCGCCTAATCTCTCGCCGCGCTAAACAAATTTTCCCAAATTAAATAAGATAATAACGTTTATACTTTACCAACCGCTATTCAGAAAATGTGCTCACTCATTAAAATTGATACGCAGATTACTGGCCATCGTCCTTTCATACATCTTGCTACTTCTTCTACGTATGGCCGAGTGATTATCATGCTCGCTCGGACAATCGGAGGATCCAAGGGGGGAGGTTGTCACACCTAAACGCGCCTGCGACGCTGTGGAATACACCGACATCCAACCCAAATAGACTAACAAATCTAGATGCTGTTCTAATGTATTATTTTACTTGTTAAATGTATTACGACATTATTTAATAAAAGTGCTTTATTAATTTCGGACTTTTAAAGAAGGGATTTATCAACTAAAAATAAAATTGTTACACCGTTTTCTATTGTTTTCTCTAGTATCACCCTCAGAGCTAAAATAGCCTACCGTGTTTCCTTGTTTCGCCTAAAGCCAAATTGACCTTCTAGTATTTCTTTAGCTCGTTTTTCTACTCGTCTTTGTAGAATTCTAGTTAATATTTTTGACAAGTGTGCTGTCAAACTTATTGTTCTAAAATTTTCACATCTAATCTGTGCTTCTCTTTTTTGGTATAGTGAATATGATGCTACGTTTGAAATCTTTGGGTATCTGTCTCATACATATAGCTTACATGTTGGAATAGACATTCAGTTACTGCTTGTCCAGCGGCTTTTAGAGGTTCTGCTTGCACCTTATCTGTACCCGACGCCTTACCATTTTTCAGACCTTTAATGCTAATTCAAATTCATCCCTAAGTATATGATATCCCGCCATCCTTTTCAATGTCTGATTCCTGTTCTAATGACGTTAGTTCCTTTCCTGCGTATAAATTCCCATATATTCCTGCCATCTAACCACTTTCTCTACATTTTCTATAATGACGTTTCCTCCCACATCCATTATATTTTTGCTATATTATTTTATATCCCTAAAATTCATTCTAATTAGTTTGTATGCTTCGTCTGTCTTTCCTTTTTCCATCTGTTTGTACCTCTTTGCACTTTTCATCAATCCATTGTTATTTAGCTTTCCTGCATTTACGAATAATTTCCCATTTCATGGCCTTGTATTTCTATTTTCCAGCTTTGTCTGGTCTGTTTTTGTGTTTTCGTCTTTCTTCTATTAAATTCAGGATATCCTATGTTACCCATGGTTTCTTATTTTCTTTTTGTGTATACCCCAAAATATCTCTGCCATGTCTAAGTTGGATTTAATGTTATTCTTCCTTAGAATAAGAAATTTTCCCGGTATCTTTCAGCAATTCATTTGCCTTTTTTTCAAATCTTACGCGAATATCTTTATCATTTAGTTCTCAAAGAGTGGTCTTCATAATTACGATGTTGTTGTCAGTGCCTATATCTGCTTCTGGGTAGCTTCTACAGTCTTTTACTTGTTTCCTAAACAGTTGTCTAACAAGAATGTAATCTATTTGATATCTTCCACGTGTATCGTCTTCTAGCATGATGTTGAAATAATGTGTTTGTGATGATTAAATTGTTCTTGTCGCAAAATTCTACCAGCCTATTTCCCATGTCGTTTCTCGTACCTAAACCAAATAAACCTACTACCGCTCCTTCCCTACCACTGCATTAAATTCACCCATAATGATTAAATTTTCATGTCCTTTTACGTATCTTAGTATGTCTTCGATATAGTCGAAACCAGTTAAGCTGACCGATGACTCATCTTGTTAAAGCATATGCATCAATGCAATCAGAACGTATTTCTAGCATTCTGGATTAGTTCAGTTGTTTATACAAAATGGCGCATGCAGTTTATATTTTATTTATTTTATTTATTTATTTATATAAATTAATTACTTACAGGTAATACCCAAATAGTAATAATATACATGAAGAAATGAGCAACATAGTTAACACTTTACAAAATAGATAAAGATGTCTTCAAATATTTACACGTGACATTGAAAATATCGATATTGGATGGTATAGAAGCATTGTAAACTCCCATTAACTTATCACTAAATGCACTAGCCCCATAGTTAGTACGATGACTACCGATGTAGAATAAATCATTACTCCTGGTGACTTTAACTGGTATCCGAAACTGCAGCATGCTTAGTAATTCCGGACAGTCAACTATGTCATGTAGCAATTTATAAAGAAATATTATAAACGCTGCAGTACGTCGAGCTTGTGACAAATACTAGCTGAGAATGTATGTCCCAGGGCTTTTATAAATGATCCTTTAATTTCTACGAATTATAAGAAATGTTTGTTGGATATGCAGTTGCCAACGGCGTTAACATAAGTATCAAATACATTTTTCTTTTATAAAAATTAAACCAAAAAATTTAAGGTAAATTAGAAGTTTGGAAGGGAAATACACCAACATTTTATTTAGATGAATTGTGTTTAAATGAAGATATTAATAATATGGAAATGGACAAGCTATTTTCAGGAATGTAGATAAAATCTTAGTTTAGAAATGTACTGCAGATACTGGATATTTAGCATGGTGTCGCGATATTGCTGGTTTTTGAAAACAAAGTGAATTTTCAAGATATATTGTTATTAAGTATAAAGGTGCGTGTGTTCTAATTGATTTGATGATATCTGAAGACTAATAATTACTGTTGGAATTAGACTTGTTATTCACACAATTATCAAGGAAATTGTAGTTTCGGATTTTATTTTATTCCTGTTTTATATGGTCAACAAGCATGGTTGTACATATAAAAGTGTATTTGTAAATATTTAATCAAATTTAGTATTAAATAAACAAAACAGTATTGTATTATTTTATTGTAATATTGCTCTACTACATTAAGAAAGTATAAATCTAGGACACCACTTCATTTTATATTAATCAATTATTCTGAAATTGAATCATCTTCATAAGAGTCATTGCTGATTGAATCCTCTAAGTTGATAATAAGTTTTTTTCAATTTGCCACCATTCTATCACACATTTTTCTGAATGGTGAGTGCATTTTTGCCAATATTTGTCATCTATCCTTCCAAGTGCTTCATGCTATATTAATTGTACGTGCTCGTCATTAAATTGTTCATTAAATCTTCCAATATTTTTGTCGTAATAGCCTTTGCAATTATTCCAAATTAATTCTATTGGATTAAATTGGCAATGGTATGGAGGGAGCCTTAATACTTTATGGCCACTTTGTGTTGCAAGTTCATCAAGTATGAATATTTTTGGTTGAACATTTTCCTTTACTAATGCAAGTAATTTTCTTTTTAACATTGAAGTGTCAGCAAATATGTTATGTCGAAGCAAATAATTAATTAATTCCTCTTTATTTGAAAAATTGTTAGGAACCTTTTCGATTAATTGCGAATGATATGAAGCATTATCTAGCACGATTAAACTTGGACCGCTTAAATTTGGTAATAAACTTTCTTGGAACCATTTTGTGAACATTTCTGTGTTCATATCACCATGATAATCTGCATATTGTGATTTTGAAGAAAACAAAAGAGATGCATCATGTATAAATCATTTTTATTTCCAGCATGTATCACAATAAATTTAAAACAACATTTGATAAGCATACAAAGCACAGTGACAGCAACAAATTGACAACTAACCGTCTTCCTGTTCCAAATGGCTTCTTCTTGATACTTTTGTGAGAATTATCATGCCAATTCTTTTTGGCAAATCCCCTACTAAAAAGCCAAGTCTCGACAAGAAAACAGGTTCATATAGTTGCGTTTCCTTATTGGAATGGTAATCCTTTAAGAATTTTATTCGTGCAGCAGCTATATGTTGTTTCTCGAACAATCCTTGCCTTCCATCATCTACTTTATAAAAAATCCTATAGTAGGTAAAAGTCTTCTTAAGCTAGTTAATTTGAAATTACATATGCCGGCAGTAACAAGCTCTTTTTGGAGTGTTTGTGCAGTTACATGAAGTCCTACAAATATAAAAATTAGTTACTAATTACAATTAATTTTCATATTACTTTTCGAGTGCATCTCATAAATTTTACGTTTAACTGCATGTTTTATAAAATCTTCAACATCGCAAGATTTGCTTTTTGTTTGGTTGCGTTTCCTGCACGTCGAATGAATTGGAAAATTTTCCTTTAGAGCTTGTAAGCCTTCTCTCTTAATCCTAGTTAAAACACTAAGGCTAAACCACATGCTTCAGAGGTTTGCTGAAGAAATAATTAATTGATTTGAAGGATTAAGTGTATTTATTTTTGTACCTGCATAACACTTCCAAACGAAACTAAAACACATTCATTATCACGCTCTCTTTCAAAATAATCCATGACGTTCAAAATCACCTGGTGTGTTTGGGGTTTGAGATGTTTGTTTCGAAGCATTTTGAACAACTAAAAAGCAAAGAGGCGATAGTATTTAGTTTTGTCATAGACGACTGTATTTACCGTTTATAATGTGTAAGAAATCCTTTTACTTTTGAAAAAAACTTTTATATTTGCGATTTGAGCTAAATGTAAAAACATAAATACAACAAAATATCAAGAACTAGGTGAAAAGACAACAAAAAGTGACAGGAAACTAAAATTATTTATAGGTTATAATAATACATAAATATTAGTTATAACAGACATACGTTTTGATGCTGCCATACCAATCCTTAAAAGACGTATTTTTTTTCTATCCATCCTGTTTTAGGGCAAATAGTTACATATACTGACAAAGACATGCAATTTTCATTATCATTTCTAATAATGTACCGCGGTGAGTCATCGGTCAGTTTAAATGGTTTTTTGACTATATCACTGTAGCTAGAGGTGGGCATGTATACTTGTACTATTACTGTATTTACTGGTTTAGATTCTAATCTTACCATGAGTACTCTTTTGTTCTTTTGTAAGTAGTTTTCTACCCAGTGTCCTATCTTTTTTCGCATAACTATCCCTACACCAGATTTTCCTTCCTCTGATCCTGTATGAATTACCCTAGTCTCCACTCTAAAAATCCCCCGCCTCTGCCCACTGAACTTTGCTGATCCCTACTATGTCTAGTGCTAACCTATCCATTTCAATTTTCAAGTTCTCTACCTTACCTACCTGCTTCTTACCTCGGACATTCCACGATTGGACTCTCCAAATGTTCCCGACTCTACCTGAACTTTCTGATCACATCCTCCTTCCGGAGACTCAAATGGGGACTATTTTAACTCCGGAGTCTTTTACCCCAAAGGATACCATCGTGTTAATTACAATTTAAGTACGCTGTTTACTTGGGAGGTAATGTGGTAGTTTCTCGTTGCTTTCCACATAGAGCAGTGTATCTTAAAATGCCATACCGACCCCTATGGTCTCTGCCACTCTAAGTACCGAAAGAGCTGCTGGCCTCTTCCGGGGACCTGTCTTAGTCTGGTTCCTCACTAAAGGCCCTACTACTTTGGTTGAACCTGTAGTTGGGCTCTTTAGATCACTGCAACGTGGAAGCCATACCACCCGTTCCAGTAATCTAGAGCTTCTTCAAGGTGCAGGTGCATTCGGAACGGAAAATTTTTTTATTACATTTATAAATGGAATCATCATCGATATTTTCAAGTAGTTTTATATAGTGGAAAGCTACTAAATTTCTTAAAATGGTTTATAATTTTAGATATCTTAATATTTTAAACACAGGATATGATAAGAGATAAAAACATTATTTTTCAATTCCCTATCTAGGTCTATATCTAATTTCAATTCTGACTAATAACTTTGTAGATTTATATTCTTGGTAGAAAATTTTAAAAAAATAAAGAAGACGTTTTAGTTGTTTTTATATATAATTACTTATTTTTTTATTGGTTTCACTTATGGGCTGAAATGTATTCTTTGTAATTTTTAAACAGAGTTTATACAACTAATAATAATTAATTGTTATTACATAAATTTCTATGAAGATTTGAATGAGCTCTGGTACTAAACAAACATTTCATTAAAGAGAACACTAAAATTAGCCTCTAACTTTGTATTACATAGGTTGGTCATAAATAATGGTTTCATACTAGTTGTAATTAAGTGTAAACATTATCAGGCTATTTCCCAAGATCCTTTTATTTACTCTTTGTTGCCACGAATGTTGCCATGAGAATTATATCATTTATAATGCACATTATATGTGGACTGCTGGACAAGTTTCGTAAATCTAGTAATTGTATCGATACTAAGTAGATCATTCAACAGAAAACATACCATCTACAAAAGGTTGTGAGATACAGTTAATAGCGAAATGTGTACACTTAGTGTATTAAAACTGAAAATTTGTTTCGTATTTGTATTACTCCATTTGTAGGTATGGCTCATACAACGCATAAAATAAGTCTAATATTAAACATTTAATACACATAGTACATAAAATGAATCATTAATTGTGTCATGCAGTACCTGAATAAAAATAATGTGTAAATATAAAATAAAAAAAGAAGCCTTGCCCATAGTACAAGAACTATTAACTGGTTTCAAATTCGGTAACATGA